>JARQZJ010000013.1:1637500-2272500 GCA_030704895.1 Henosepilachna vigintioctopunctata
CGTCAAATTGGATTTTTTGTATTTTTATATACTGAAAATGAATATGTAAAAATACAAAAAAGCCAATTCAATTTTTCAAAAAAAAATAAGTTTGACGTTTTTATATCTACAGTAATTCACAGAATTCAATTATTCATTAATTTTCACAAAGTTGTGATATACAACGAACGTCAATGAAAATAAAGTTGAACGTCAACGAAAAGAAGAGGGCATATTGAATCTTAAGGCAGCATTTCATAGTGCTTGAAACCAAATTGTTGCCAAGTGAAAAGTTTTTATATCGAAACAAATGAACAGAAACGTTATGGAAATATATAGTAGGTATATATAATAATTATCTGCGCAGAAGTAGCGTTGAAATGTGGTCAATCAACAATTTTTGGATACCGATAATAATTATGCATTAATAATTATTATCCTCTTGTATAATAAATATATGAATTCCTTCTCACAAAATATAATTTAATTCCTGTAAACACTTAAGCCAACTTAAGAATTAATTTCCTTGTTAGTTTGATTCATTAAATGTATTATTAAAGGGATTCTAATGAGAGAACAACTCGACCTGCTGGGTCGGAAATAACACGGTGTAATGTGATTATTTCAGTTTCACTGAAATTTAGATATTCTATTTCAGTGTATGAATCGAAAAGTATATATTGAATAGATATTTTCTCTATTATTTTTAAGTAGAGACAGATTTCTTTTCTGATAAATAATAGTTGGATATGATTTTAATTGGTTTAGTCCAGTAAATAAATAAAATATCATCCAACAAATTAGATTCTAATTCAACTGATATTGCTTGCTCATATTGAGAAACGAATAGCCTTTTCACAAAATCTGTAAATTTTCGCGAGTCAATTGAATTCGTATTTGAAAGGTACCTATACAGGAAAGGTTTTGAAAAAAAATCCGCACAAATTATAATAATGTTCATTGAAAACCAATTAATATAAAAATAGAGTTTGTATATATATATATATATATATATATATATATATATATATATATATATATATATATATATATATATATATATATATATATATATATATATATATATATATATATATATATATTGAAAGTTTTTAGCAATAACAGGCTTTTTTTGATATGAAAAAGTTTATTTTTGTTGACGTTTCATTGTTATATCACAACTTTGTCAAAACTAATGAATAATTGAATTAATGAGTTACTATAGATATCAAATGTACAACTTATTATTTAGAAAAATCAAATTAGTTTTTTTGTATCTTCACTTATTGAATTTCATTATCAGAGGAAACCTCATGGTGAAGAAGACTAATTCGCTTCCGAAGTTTTAGTCTTCTTGCTATGAAAAATTTCTCTGATAATGAAAATTATTTTAATATTAGAACACCTGGCTTACCATGAGTTTTTCAGAGGTTTCCTCATGGTGAAAAAGACTTAAACTTCCGAAGCGAATGATTAGCCAGAAATATTCCTCTGATAATGAAAATCAATAAGTGACGATACAAAAAAACTAATTTGATTTTTCTAAAAAATAAGTTTGACATTTGATATCTATAACTCATAAATTCAATTATTCATTAGTTTTGACAAAGTTGTAATATAACAACGAAACGTCAACAAAAATAAACTTTTTCATATCAAAAAAGCTTGTTATTGCTAAAAACTTTCTAAATAAAATATCTTAAACAGGCAATAAATCAATTTCAAGAAAAAAAAATATATATATATATATATATATATATATATATATATATATATATATATATATATATATATATATATATATATATATATATATTTGCAGCCATATTCTATCAATTTTGCACATTGTGGCCCCCCTTTCACATATAAACGTATTATCTTCCTAGTTAGGCGGACTGATGTTAATCGGGTCCATGTTGTGCCAGCTAATTTCTTCATATCATGGTCCCATCTCAGATTCGGTCTTCTTCTGGGTCTCTTCATGTCTCCTAGGTACCATGTTGTTATTATGGTGGTCCATCTGTTGTCGGTGGTCCCGCGAAGTGTCCGCCCACTGCCCTTTGAGTGATTTGATTCTGTGGATAACGTCTGTTACCTGGTCTTCTGTCGAATTCTACTCTTTTCCAGTCTCTTCTTGTTATGCCTAGCATGTTGCGTTCCATTGATTTTTGCGCCACCTGGAGTTTTCTTGTGATTTCGGTATTGAGTATCCAAGTTTAACTGTATGTCATCACTGGTAGTACGCAATGATTAATTGTCTTTTTCTTAGGTTATAGTGGCATCCTGAATTTGAATATGATTGTATTTTTTCTGTGTGCACTCGACGCTAGTTTTATTCTCCTGTTGATTTCCACTTGAAGAGGAGTACGACAAGGCGACTCGATATCCCCGAAACTCTTCACAGCAACAAAAGAAGAAGTATTCAAAAACCTAGATTGAAACATCTACGCATAGACGGGAATACCTCAACAATTGACGATTCGCTGACGACATAATATAAGACGCCAATAACCCCGAAGACCTGCAAGAGCAAATAAACGAACTTAACACTGAAAGCAATACAGTAGGTCTCAAAAAGAACCTAGCAAAAACTGAGATCATATAATGAACGCAAGACAGTAACGGTTCCGTACTGCAGGCTTGCGTCACCGTCAAACAAACGTAAGGCATCGACTTCTATTCTCAAAAATGTTTTTATGAATCAGAGGACAGGAATACATTCCAAGTCGTATGCATGTATAGTGTATAGATTACCATATTTCTCCAATCTCAAGAATCAATAGAAAAAACATGCATACCCCGAATATTGAAAGTTTCCCTCGTCTGTATCCATTCATATACTTCTTATTTCACAGCTCTAGTGTATGAGCAATTTCATCCAATTTCATGAAATAATGCCATCTAGGTTGGGCTCCTAGAAACGCTCAATTATCCCTGTATAGAGTTCGCAATTAAGTCACTTAAAACATGAAGAAATAAACTACAGGGCAATAAATTCTTCCTTTTCGTGTTATTCCTCCTCATCGTGTGTATACTTCAATTGTAGAGCTGGCATTTCACCTAATTCTCATTCTTCAGATACTTTTTGTTTGATGATTATATTGAAACAGGCAAACTCGCCACGAATTATGTGAGTTTTGAACGGTTTCAAGCAAAAATCTAGAGAAGCTTCCGAATATTTATAAGTCTCAAAATCTATTTTACAATTCCGTTAATATTACTGAATTAATGAATGACTCGTTATTTCGTTCATCATGTTTTTTATGGGGGTACATATTTTGTAGTTGAGATATTCAAAGTGCATTGGATATTCCCTTCAGTTTTATCATAAGTGTACTCTTAGAATTTTTTGAATTTAATATTGGAAAGAAATTCTTCTATTCCAGAAACATTTCAGAATATATCAGTATTTTGAAAAGCTTTCTGAATTATATACATATAATAATAATTTCTTGATTATTCGAGACGAATCTAGGGTAGGTAAATTCTACGAAAGCCCCAAATAATACTTCAAAGAGATGCGTGTGGCTCGCATGCCAAGTTGGGCATTCAGTTTTTGAAACTAAGTATTCATGATGAAGGTCATCATATTTACATATAATGACCTTTACATTCCATGGCGGAATTCTCGGCGAATTCCCTGAATTTTTCAAACTCAGGTGATTTTTTTCTTTCCAATTTTGTTAACAATTGTTTTCTTAACTTTGAGTTGAAGGTTCATAGTGTCCAAAACGATGAAACGAATAGTGAAGTCATTTTCTTTTATAATTAGCTTCATTTCTGTTCATTGAAAATTATCTTCAAATTGTTGATTTTTTCCCTTTAGAATTGTTCGCCTAAATTTTCTTCATAAATACTATCAATATTATTTTATATAAAAAACCTATATGGCTCTTCGTCTGACGGTGTTATTCGTATTTTCGTGAATGTATATAATTTTAAAAGAATTTGCCACTGTTGGTACAAGGAAAAGCTGTTGATGAGGAAAGTTTTTTCTGAAGAAGACAACATTTATTAGCGAAACGTAAAAAACATCTGTATATAATTGAAAATATAAATAAACCAACAATTATTGATAGACTCAATATAATAGCCAAGAAAATCAATCAAATATATATATAAATATATATATATATATATATATATATATATATATATATATATATATATATATATATATATATATATATATATATATATATATATATATATATATATATATATATATATATAATATGAAGGAATTTTAAGTTTGACATTTGATATTGTTTCGTTGGAAATTCAATTGTTAAGGCGACGTTTTGACAAAGTCTCATTTGTAATATAACAACGAAACGTCGGTCGTTTTTCATATTAAAAAGCCGTTGAACTAAAAACTTTCAAAATAAATCACAAAAAGGCAATAATATCATTTTTCAAGATATATATATATATATATATATATATATATATATATATATATGAAATGAAAACCTATATATATGTATATATCATATATATATATATATATATATATATATATATATATATATATATATATATATATATATATATATATATATATATATATATATATATATATATATTTGAATTAATAAGTATTAGTTAGGTACAAGGCAAACATTTGGGCACTAAATCACAAACTGAGTGTCATCTCCTATTTCGATTCGGATGCGAATCTGCATCAGGATGCTGGTAAATTTAAATGAATTACATGAAAACTCATTTTCCGTCTAAGATTTTACATACCTTTGACGTTAAGCGAGAAATAGATTATATATTAGTGCAATACTCAACATCAAGATGAAAAATATATATAAATTACAGTAAGTGAAAAATCCTATAAAGCTAATTGTATTTGTCCAAAATAACAATTCAAAATTGCTGGGACAGAAGGACAGAAAACAATCATGGTACAAGAATCTTCAGCTTTTGCCCATAGACAGTAAATAGGTATAAATCTTATTTAGACCACTAATATCTGTCCTCCTGTTAACACTGGTCTTTGTCTCATTAATATAACACATCTCCAAGAACAAGCGTTCAACATAATAAGAGATGATTTTCATTATCTTAACATCACTGAAATTGAAGTCATGAAGCTGAGATGACGCATGTTCCGCTAAGACACATCTCCCCGGATGCAGTTAGTTGTCACTCTTATGTATAGCCAGATGCCTCTTAAGTGATTGTGAAGTTTCTTGCACTCCGAACATTTAGTTTGCTTACTCTTATCCTGTCACTAATTAAAATTGTTTTAGTGTTATCAAGATTAAGGATTCTATTCCAAACGAATGCAAATCGGACTTTGTATATTGTATTCGTTGTCGTGAATGTCATGTTGTAGATGTGGAACAAACTTCACAATCAATTGAGAGACGTCTGGCTATACATAAGAGTGACATCAAACTGCATCCGGGGAGATGTGCCTGAGCTGAACATGCGTCATCTCAGCTTCATGACTTCAATTTCAGTGATGTCAAGATAATGAAAACCATCTCTAATTATGATAAACGCTTGTTCTTGGAGATGTGTTATATTAATTGGACAAATAACAGTGTTAACAGGAGGACAGATATTAGTGGTCTTAGTAAGATTTACACCTATTAACTGTCTATGGACAAAGGCTGAAGATTCTTGTAACGTGATTATTTTCTGTGCTCCCCATATATTTATGTACGGCTGGTCTGTAATCTACAAATGCAATTTGTAAATTGTTATTTTGGACATACAGTTTGTGATTCATTGCCCAAATGTTTGCCTTAATACTTATTAATTCTTAAATAATACGTAACATTTCCTGTATCTTATATATATATATATATATATATATATATATATATATATATATATATATATATATATATATATATATATATATATATATATATATATATATATATATATATATATTCCCATTAAGTAAGAGTTATTTCCCCTTGAGATAGATCACACGTTAATTCTAAGAGTATACCGTGTTGATGTCCTCGATATCGTTAGGATGATACGTATTGAATGACGCAAAGTATTTATCCACATTAAACTCTATCTCGAATTTTTAAAACCAGCACTGAAATTATAACTCCCAATTATTGCAACTAGAGTAATTTATCGTTTTAAGTAGTTTCAGTGACCGAAGGTCAAGTATGTCAATAATATCAATATAAGAGAAAAAATTCACAATACTAATTGTAATATCTAATGATCAATACTAATTATCACAAATTGTTGTATTAAATTAAGCGTTTTTAGATACCTACCGTAATGATGAAGTTTGATATTCGAATAGCTTAAGTCTCATAAAAAAGAATAATTTACAGTGAGCAAACATCGAATATATCCAAACAGTGGTATGGATGTGTCGTACTGAAAATTAATTTCTTGATAAGATTCGTCTTAATACTTCGTTCTCATTCATTAATATATTTAATTTTCATTTGGTAGTTAGTCGAGGAACATGACCTTAGTACTGCCAGGTCCCGAACTTCGAATCCACATATGGAAAGAACTGAACGAAAATGTGGACACCAGGGAAGATGACTTGAAGCACATGAAAGAATGGCTTTTGAAGCAACCACATCTTCCGAACACTTGGGGTGAGTTATTCGAAATTTATGAAGGAATCATAATATTTCATACATATATTGTCACTCTGATTAGTTTTGGAATATATTTGAATAGGCATTTTCAATTATTTTCTTCGACACCATTTACTTATTCAAATAGAGCACATACTGCAACTATTTAACAAATATAATTTCCGTCATTTTTTTGTGTTCATCATACGAGAGCGTTATTGGATTCAGCACATCGTCGTTTGAAAATGAAATGATATAACAAACTATAGAAATAAATTTTTTTACTATTTCCTGAATATATTGATCTAACGATAGAGTTTGCTACTTACTTATTGTAATCTAAATAATTATATTATTTGCTATTAATAAGTGATGAGGCCGATACTTGATGTAAATCGATAAACATAATAAAACAATTGTTAAACTGATTTACACATATATTAAAAATAATACTGCATGACGTACGTTTCGATGAGATTCACCTTTTTCAAATGCTACGTGCAGACTAATGACAATTTCTCGAATACATACAATATATAAACTTAAATACAAAGAAAACAGGTAGATAACAGGTAGAAGGGATGAATTCATACTGAACTACTATAAAGTAAACTAAGTAATTTTGGAAATATTGAGAAGGGGGCTTGAGGTATGATCGATTTGGCTGTTCAAAAGGTTGCCAGAATATTTGTATTTATCAATTTGAAGTGATTCCAACAAATTAAGCTTCATTCCCTTGTTTGCGGTATTCAAAATTTCAAAATCAGGATTGAATATATGATTTTCATTAATCAAATGATTTGCATAATGAGAATCTGTCTTCTGATTATCAAAGCTACGTTTATGTTCCGAAATTCTTATTTGAAAACTTCTGAACGTTCTACCAATAAAAAACTTATCACAACTACCACAGTTAATTTTATATACACCGGATTTTTTATTTTTGTTGACTTTAGATTTGCTATTTTTGATATATTTTCCTGAGTTATTTTCAGTACGGTAAGCAATGTGGATGTTATACTTAAAAAGAAGAGATTTGAGTTTTTCACTGGACTTACCGATGTATGTAAGACTGTTATAGTTGATATTGTTTTTGACTAGGGGATAAACCAAACCAATCGCCTTTTTGAAGTTTTTATTTAATATCATATTATCTATTATTTCAGGATTATAATTATTATTCACGGCTATTTGCTTGATTATATTTTTCTCGGTGTTGAAATTGGTTTCGAATTGTCATAACTTGATTATCACCCTGAATATTTCCTTGAAGCTTCAGAGACTACTATTCAAACAGTCTGAATTAATAAGTCTCCATTCTTCTGATTGAAAAATCGATGATATAAATTGATCATTTTCGACATCGGAAAAACATCTTAGCGTAACGTCCAAAAAATATGACAAATAATTTCGAAAAATTTTCTCATTCCCTTTTTCCAGATGAGCAATGTTTGCTGAGTTTTCTAAGAGGTTCCAACTTTTCCCTGGAAAAATGCAAAAGGAAGCTTGATATGTATTTCACAATGAGAACTGCACTTCCTGAGTTCTTCACCAATAGAGATGTAAACAGACCAGAACTAAGATGCTTAACTAGTTTGGGGTGAGTCAGTGTAGAATATATATATATATATATATATATATATATATATATATATATATATATATATATATATATATATATATATATATATTCATGAATATACAAATAATAAAACCGTAACGGATCGATGTCTGTAAATGAAAATATATATGAGAAAAAATATTATTGGGACCTTAATCAACGCAATAGCATCCAAATTTGTTGTGATTGTTGAAATTTTTGTCTGTTTGTCTGTGCGTATATGCATTTTAATCTCATGAACATGTCATCCGATTCGAATGCAGTTATGGCGGATATATTTTGGTGAGTTTCACTCAACATTTAGTGTTTGTTTAATACCAATCGTTTCATATATAAAAAAGTTATGATAATTGAACTTCAAAAAGTTCCACAGGTCTTTACGAAACTCTACTAGATCTATATACGGGACGAAGCTCTATTATAGAGCGGTCGAAGTAATAAAATATATGTATTTGCTCAAGAAGCCACTGGAAGTAGTGGATGAAGGACTTTCAACTGGACATAGAGGATATCACTGCATTCATTGTTTTTCGATTGTTGGGCGATACGGAGTTCTCCTGATCTTCTAGTCTCTAATATATCTTCGACATGATGCATTCTGTTGGGTTTTTTTTAAAGCAAATCTCTTTGAGCCGAACGCTCCCTATACTTATTCGCAAGTTGTGAGGTCGCAATGTTGAAACTGACCTGAAGCTTTTCGTTACGAACCTCTTGCTTTATGGCTCTGTGTGGTGTAATGTGCTCTGGATTCCGAATATTTCAGGAATTCAAAACTTTCGTTACGTAATACTTTTCGGCTTCAATAAAGTGACCATACGATACCGGCAAATAGTACTCCATACTGGGATACACAGAGATCAAACAAGACGGAGCATCGTAACTTATTCAAGTTCTAACTTTTGCAACATTTTCAACCTCAATAAACAGTTTTGCTGTATCCAAGAAACATAATGCGAGAATGACCCATCCGCATCAAACGAGATTTCACAGTTTCTAGCACGATTTTTCCAGTGCAATTTTCAGGGATGATTTCGTCTATATTCTGGAATCTCTTAATTGTCACGTTGTCTATGATTCCTTTCCATTTTCCTGTATTGAGTAGCAGTCAATTAATACACAATTTACATATATTTTCAGGATCATACTGTAGATTGAGAGTTTGTAGGAATGTGCCTGGTGTAAATGAACTACTAATTCTAATAAATACTAATGTGAGTCCTTGAGAAATCTTGGTATATCAAAAGTATCCATCGCAATCACCAGTGGTCCCAAGGCACTGTGACCCCTACAGTGAAAGTCAACAACAGACGTAGTAATACCCACACTTCCAGCATGTTAGGTATATTGTGGGGTGGGAATGAACAGGAACAGACGTGATTCTTTTGGCTCCGTTTTTTAAGTTTAATTGAAGTTGAATTTGAATCGGAAATTGTATCAAACTGATTAATAAACGTGTCACAAACTTGAAATGAAGTGAAAATATTGCTTTTCTTCTGAGAGTTGAACTATCAGTGAATCGTTACGCATTAACTAGTGAGCGATCGAACTGTAAGAAATATCTTTATCGGAATATATAAACATCTGATCCATTGTCAGGTGTTTATCACAGGTCGTTTGGGAGGCGAATGACCATGTCATTTCATTTCATTCAATCCTCGAGGCGAGGGAGTCTTGATAAGATTCACCGCTGTGGATGGTAAACAAAGGCATAAGTGCTAAGGAAAATTTGTAATAGCTGACGGTTAAGATGCGCTATCAGACAGCTCTGAAACAACGGACGAAAGAACACATTTCAAGTGTTGTGAAAATCGTCTATGTAATGTTAAAGTGTGCGTAAACTGTTTCTCTTTTTACCACAAAAGTTGCGCGAAAAGTCACACCTACTTGAAAATATTATTGGAGGGTAAACCAATTTGTTGTGAGAGATCTGATGATAACGAACAACAAGAGGAACACGAAGAAACAAAATACGATGACCAACAAATATTACTAATGGAGATATGGTTCATAAGAGAATTGTTAAAGAAGATTAAGGAGAAAAACGAAATACTTGAATTGAATAATAGTGCATTATTGGAAAAAATAGATATATTAGTGAAAGATGAGAAAAACCATGAAACAAACAAACCAAATAATACCCCAATAAACCTTACAGCTATACGACAAACTCGCATGTCAAGCATGTGTAGGTAACAGACATGCCTAGACGATGCAACTACCTGCAGCATCGTATAGTAGCGGTGTGAGTAATAGCCATACTTTGCAGGTCCCCGTAACAACTTCTAGGAAGCACACCGTCAGAAACAAACAGAAAAAGATGAAATCACATAATGAACGATGGAAAATCCCTGTCGTGTCTAATGAAAATAGAGATGAAGTTTTGAAGATGGAGATTTCAATGAAGTTGAATATAAAAATTCTCGAATCGACAATCGAAAGAAAAGTATATGCAAAGGTATGATTTACACGTATCGACTTAATAGAACAGAAAGAGAGCAAAAAATAGAAGACTATATTAAAAGCAAGAAGGAGTAGCTATATTTGTTAAGAAAGGGACAAAATACAGGGTAAAAATTAGACTTAATAAAATATCTATGTCTAGGGTGTTTGAGTATGCAGCAGTTGAATGTATAGTTGATGATCAAACCATTATTGTCCCCAGTATATATAGGCTCCCAGACTTTGTAAACTTGAACGAATTTTTTCAAAAACTTTAACAAATGTTAGAAATTATAGTCAGTGAACAAAAGGTGGCTTTCCTAGCAGATGTACACAAGGGTAACTTCAGCTACTAAAAGTTGTATTGATTATATATTCACTAATACAAATAACTTCTGATCGTTTAGGCTCAAAAATGAGTGGCTATAAAGGCAAACAGATAAGTTCCAAATTACAGTATGTAAGAATATTTTCACAACCAAACATTGAATGTTTCATGAATAAACTGAAAGAACAAAACTGGGCTTAAACCTACAATATGAATTTAACAGATTAAGATTCCCAATGGAATAGTTTTGGGTAGTCACACCTGTGACTACCACGGAAATTAATAAGTTAGGTCAAAAACTCAAAGCTAAACACACTTGTGGAAACGATGAAATACCTATAAGTCTAGTCAGAAAATATATCTAAGAAAAAGCAGAAGTGATCGGTCACATCATGAATAACTCATTACAATTTGGCATATTTTCGGAACAGTTGAAATTAGCACACATAACTCCAATTGACAAAAAAGGCGATCCGAGGTTGGTCGAAAACTATAGACCAATAAATTACCTTCCCTTTCAAAGCTCTTCCAGATGGCCATGTGTAATAGACTGGTAAGTTTTATGGAGTCTTGTAACTTGTTCAATGATAATCAGCATTATGACAGGGGCAGGTCTGTCATAAGCGCAATTAATCAATTCACCAGCAAAATAATGAAATTTTTTTAAAAGAATGAAATTTTTCTTGAAATGTTTTTGGACCTCTCTAAGGCATTTGATAGTGTGTCGCATCAGCTTACATTGCGGAAACTTGAAAAATACGGAGTAAGGGGCAATGGGTTGAGGTGGTTCGAATCATATCTTAGCAATGGGCAACAAAGAGTGAAATTTTGTAAAGAAGGATTTTGTAATTGAAGTCTGGCATGAAACAGATTAAATTTTACCATTATAAAGACCAGTGCTCATTATAATTTTTATGAATGACATAGCAGAAGTTCTTAAAATAAGTAACGTTTGAGGTCATCTTACCAATTACGCGGACGATTCCAACATATTGGTTGTTGATTCGAGCTATACGGAATTGCTCCGATCATAGGAAGCTACTTTTGACGGTGTTCAGGATGGTTTCTGAGAAATGGTTTGGTTCTCAATACGGAGAAAACAAAAATTCTTTCGGAAAAAAACAACAAAAAATTGATACACCGAATTCCTCAGTCTATCAAATAGTGAAATTAAGTTAGAAAATTCAATAAAGTTTTTAGAAATACACATTGATGAACATCTGAACTGGGATAACCATATAATTGAACTTGAAAAAAAACTGAACTCATTATCGTACAGTATGAAGTTATTGAGTAGATACCTCAAAGGGAATTCCTTGAGAGTTTTCACTTTGTGAACTTTGAGAGGTTTAATGAAATTTCGGCTGATTTTCATTAACTGCAGTAAACTAATGAGGATTTTTTTCGTTCAGAAGCAGGTCATGAAAACAGTTTTGGGACTCAAATGTTCAGAATATTGCAAGGGAAATTTTCGGAAAAATAACTTTCTGACAGCATATGCTCATTACATCCTGGAAAATCTCATGTTTTTACACAAATTAGGGAGAAATTTGATACATGCAACGAAATGCACAATTACAACACACGTAACTTGAATTCCTGCTTTCCTAAGCATAGACTGACGACTTCTGAGAAACATCCAAATTACACTTCTGTGAGATTCTTTAATAATTTTCCGGATAGTATAAAGAGATCTGAAAAAATGAGTTCTTTAAAAATAGTGTTAAAAACTCTTAATTGAATTAAAACCATACTACTTGGATGATTACTGGAATATGTGTTAAAATGCTAATTGTGTTTGTTTTTACTGACGTTGTTCATTTGCTGCATCATATTTGTTAACTAGAGCATCCTTTGAAATAAATATTATTATTATTATTTATATATGCATATATATATATATATATATATATATATATATATATATATATATATATATATATATATATATATATATATATATATAAAATATGATGAATACATTGTTACAGTCAGGGATGCCCCTTACCAGGTTTAACTCCACAAGGTAGAAGGGTTACTATAATAAGAGGCTTGGATAAGAACATTGAGACTCCTAACATGGCAGACATCATGAAAATATCCTTGATGGTTGGAGACATTCGACTACAAATCGAGAAATACGGTGTTTCTGGCGACGTTTACATTCTTGATGCCAGCGTTCTGACTGCCAGTCATTTTGCCAAAGCAGCTAATCCCATTTTGTTCAAGAAATTCCTTATTTGTGTGCAAGTAAGTTGAACGAGAATCTACAATTTTGAATAATTTCCTCCCACCCCTGTGAATATTCTATTATATATTATATAAGAGGAAAAAAACGAATTGCAATTTATTGTCGAGACAGATTAATAACATACTTCGTTATCAAACTTCAGGTAAAAAGTAATTAACGTTATTTTATCAATTTTTTTTATATCAG
Source organism: Henosepilachna vigintioctopunctata (assembly GCA_030704895.1). Lineage (NCBI taxonomy): Eukaryota > Metazoa > Arthropoda > Insecta > Coleoptera > Coccinellidae > Henosepilachna > Henosepilachna vigintioctopunctata. The sequence goes on from JARQZJ010000013.1 coordinate 1,650,883, forward strand.
TTCGAGATTTTGAATTTCTTATCACACGTGAAGTAAGATTGGCAATAATGTTACATTTTTCACTAAATATGAGACTGATATCTCAAAACTAAGAAAAAATTCAATATTTGTTTATTTGTCCAGGAATCAAGGGCGACCTGAACAGATTTATTTTCACATAGATGGAATCTTAGTTTCTAACTAGCGTCTCATTTTCTTTGAATACCTGCCTGCTTATGGAGCTGCCTTCGTGACACCTGAGCAAATACCAAGTAGAGAGCTAACTGAAAATGAGAATAACTTGACTTGAATTCAGTGGCTAATTTATATGTTTCGTAGAATTTTTTTTAATTGTATTCATAAGTGTTACGACAGTTTTCTTGGACCAGAGTAAAATGGTACAAAAAATATATGAACACATTTTTAAATGTCAGATTTTTTAATATATTACTAAGGTAACTAAAACGAAGTTCTATTCCATCAGTTGGACCCATAGTAGTGACCAAACATCCCCTAAACATGAAAATTATTCATCCGGGGGTATCAGCGCGAGAACACAATGCGCATGCGTCTCATAGTAAAATTTTTGAATATTTTTATATTAACTTTACTGCCTTCTTTACAACATTTCCTCATCTCTATTCAAATAGGACGAATTTTTATAAGGGATTATTTTCACTTTATCAAGAGAACGGTATCAGTTTGAGCAATTTTTAAAAAATCTTTTCATGAGAAATATATTCCACTATGATTGGTGAGTAAGAATGACTCATATATATATATATATATATATATATATATATATATATATATATATATATATATATATATATATATATATATATATATATATATATATATATATATATATATATATATATATATATATATATATATATATATATATATATATATATATATATATATATATATATATATATATATATATATATATATATATATATAAATATATACATCATTATCATCATCAACCTCTGTCCGTCTACTCCAGAACGAAGACCTCCCCATGTCTTTGAGAAGATTCCGTGAGATTGGCGAAGAGAAGTCTCTCTCTTCCAGGCAACGTCCAGCCAATCCATAAGCTCCTTATCCCATCGATCGTGAGGGCGCTTTCTTGGTCTAACCCTGTCCCAGGGCCTCCAATTACCAACCATAACTGACCAACGCTCATCTCTTGTTCGGGCTAGATGGCCTGCCCGATCAAGAGATGTTCACCTTTGTTTTATCTCTTATCCCACTGGAGCGTATTCTATGTCGTATGGTTAGGCCCATCATGTATCTTTCTATACTCCGCAGGGTTGTTTCAAGCTTCTGGATGTAAGCTGATTTCAGGGTACAAGTTTCACTGGCGTAGGTCATCGCTGGTAATACGTATTGGTCAAACACTTTGCTCCTTATGGATAGTGGCATATCAAATTTGAAGATGTGTTTCAGTCGACCAAATGTACCCCAAGCTGTTCTGGTTCGCTGCATGATCTACGGTGTAATATCCCCGTCTCCCGTGAAAATCTGTCCGAGATATGTGTAAGACGCTGCTATTTCTAATGGGAATCCGTCCCCCTTCATTTGCTCTCTGGTGTAGAAAGAGTTCAGCATCATCTTTGTTCTTGCGGTGTTTATTTCCAGGCCTATTTCCTTGCTGGCGATGTTCAGTTTATTGATACGCTCTGGAAAATCGGTAGCATCGTGGGAGAACAGGAGTATATGGTCAGCGAACCTCAAGTGGCTAAGGTGGCGGCCATTTATGTTGATTCCTTTATCGCTCCAGTCCAGCTTCCAGAACATACAGTCCAAAGCAGCGGAGAAAAGTTTTGTGAAAAACGTGTCTCCCTGTCTAACGTCTTTCATTATTGGCAATTTTTCCGAGTATTAGTCTATTTCGATGGTTGCTTTGGCATGTTCGTATATATTTAGGATCAGCTCGGTAAAGCAGGATGTTATTCCTATCCCCAGTAATGAGGTGGTTGCAGATAGTGTTCTAAGCAGGTCAAATGCTTTTTTATAGTCAATAAATGCCATATATAAAGGAATTGCATATTCGTTGCATCTTGATATTACTTCTCGGATGGTGAAAATGTGAATCATCGTACTGTATGACTTCCTGAAGGTTGCCTATTCTATTCGCTGATATGAGTCCAGTTGTCCCGACAAGCGGTTAGTAATTATCTACATTAAGATCTTATATGCTGTGGGGAGTAAACTTATCGGTCAGTGGTTCCTTAGGTCCTCCGCATCCCCTTTTTTATAGAGCAAAATCATGGACGCGTTGTTCCACCAGGTATGAATGTTTCTGTTTTTCTAACAGTCACTGAAGAGTCTGGATAGAATGCATTGAAGTACTGGGCCCCCTGACTTGATAAAGTCCACTGTGAGATCGTCCTCATTTGAGGAGGTGTCGGCTTTCAACGATTCAATTGCCGTTCTCGTTTCTGATGCCAGAACTTCTGGTGGCTCTTCATCCGATATTATCTCAACATGATAACAGTTATCACTATAGAGTTGTTTGAAGAACTCAGTAGCGACTTTCGGATTTCTTCGTCATTCTGTCTTCGCTTGAATTTTTGAGAGTGATTATCTGATGTTTTCCAATCATGTTCTTCTGGATAGCTTGTTGCATATTCTATAGCCTGTCCCACTGTTCTTGTGTTGTATTTCCGCACAGCCCCTGTGACTTTTCTCTTTACAAGTGCACTAAGTGACGTATATTCGTTTCTTATGAACATACTAGTTCTCATTTGAAGCTCTCATTTGTCTGCGTATATCTTGGAGTGCTTAAGATTTGTCAGTTCATTTTGAAATTTTGTGGCAAGTTTGATATCCTCCCACCTTGAGAGCCGCTGATTTAATAGCGTTTAACAGCGCATTATCTGTCTCTGTCGGCCCGAGAGCTAGCTGATTAGAGAATTCCCTGTCGAATTCGTCGGATTTCAATGTCAGGTTTCCTATGTTGACTCGTTTCTCTTGGTGATTGAGGAGATTTCATGCGGTGATCAATTTCTACGTCAAACTGGTTCAGCACACCACGTATGTGAAGGCTCCGTCTTCTGTTCAGAAGTTTGTAGTCATTTTCCTTTTTGATGTTGTTAGGCCGATGCCAAGGCCATTTCCTGGATAGCTTCTTCTGAACCATGCTATTCGCCACAAAAGAGAACTCCATCATTCTGCTTCCTCGATCATTTCGCATTCCATATCCTAAACCTCCAATCGACCGCTATCCGGGTTGTTTTTCTTCAATTCGAGCATTGAAGTTGCTTTTAACCATTCTGAAGTATGCGCCGCTGCTTTCATAAAGATGTTGTACCTCTTCGAAGAACATCTCGACCTCATCGTCAGTGTAGGAACCTATTGGAGCATAGACCTGAAAAATCATAGGCTTGTATCGCCGTGACATGGTCATCTCGATTTTGTAAACTCTATCTGAGGTGCTCTCGTAGCTGGTGATAAGATGTTTCATTCGTCGATTCACAATTAAACCTGTACCACTGGTTCTTCCGGTATCAGTTCCTCGGTAGTAGAACATGTGCCCACTCCTCAAATCGACCAGACCTTCTCCCTTTCTTTTCACCTCAGAATGATGTTACTAAGTTCGTTCTCCAACTCTAGAAGTTTGGGTTCGCTTGAAAGCGTTCCACAATTGTACGTGCAAATGTGGAGTTGTGTGTGTTGTACAATTCAGAACGCGGACTGGAAATCGAGTTTTTGCCTCCCTAGAATCCATGAGGCAGACTGAATTATGAGTGTGGGATTCTGAACTGGTTCCACCAGCTCTACCCACCTGGGGTATTCTGCGTTTTAAACTTGACATATTCATATATCTATCTATATAACTATATAACTGAATCTATATAACTGAAAATACATATCTACAGTCGTTAAACATTCAACTATATAACTATATATATATATATATATATATATATATATATATATATATATATATATATATATATATATATATATATATATACATATATATTTTGAAAGTTTTTAGCATTCAATAGAATTCAATTTCAAAAGATATACATATATATATATATATATATATATATATATATATATATATATATATATATATATATATATATATATATATATACATAAAAAACATCATTTTTTAAAATTTCTTAGTTACCAAAAATATGCTTCTATGAATTCAAAACATGCTCATACGGCAGCTACTATCTTCTGAGATGTATAATCAATTTTTTAGGAGGCTTATCCAGTGAAAGTGAAGGAAGTTCATGTTGTGAATGCTATTCCACTGGTTGATATAGTAGTTAACTGGGTGAAACCTTTCGTGAAAGAGAAGCTCAGAAACCGTGTCCATATTCATTCAAAATTGGATTCTTTATATGATTTCGTACCAAAGGATATCCTTCCTGAAGAATATGGTGGAACTGCCGGTAAAATGGCTGACTTTTGCAGTAAGTATTCGATATGCCTAAAACTGCTCAACAATTTCAGTTCAACTGTAGTTCTTCTTTCTTACTGATACTTAATTGATCGTAAGTCTGAGCTTATGATTTCGTTCAATACTAAATTCGTCATCTGTGAAATATATTATTATTTAACAAGAAGTTCTATCGATATACTTATGACCATGGACACGATTATGAAATAACCTTCAATGCCTGTACGATGGTTTGATATGAATATTCCAACAACATATTATTAGTCCTCGTTTTTCAAGAGATTTTGCAATAATAATAGTTCCTCATCTAGAATAACATAAAGGATCATAATACAAATATATTAACAATGATTTAGTTCAAGATATTTGGTTACTTTATATGACAATCATTCAAAACCAAACAAAATTTTGTAGGTATTTAAAATATTGTGTGTATTTATGAAAATTTCAGATGATTGGATCAGCAAATTGGAAGAATTCGAGCCTTGGTTCAAGGCACAAGAGAATATAAAAGCAGATGAGTCTAAACGTCCAGGAAAACCTACAAACCAAAACGATCTTTTTGGGTTGGATGGAAGTTTTAGACAACTCAGTATTGACTAATATAGATTTTAATAGGATTCCAAAAACTGAGTGTTGAGCACAGAATCTATCACTGCGACAATTTCAGATAAACCGCCCGTTTTCTTTTTCCTATTGTTATCATAACCATATATTTAATAAAAACAATGTAGTTGCACTGTGCGTATTTATTATTATGGAGAGGATTCTCATTCGATAGAATATATCTTTAAATATATATATACCTATATATATATATATATATATATATATATATATATATATATATATATATATATATATATATATATATATATATATATATATATATATATATTTACCCACAGGTCTTGTCTTTGTTCTTATCTAGTTGATACAACTAGGAGAAACATGTAAATCATTCTTTCTAATTATATGCAAATTTCTGTTGAAATTTAGATTTTGTACTATAAAGTGTATATATATATATATATATATATATATATATATATATATATATATATATATATATATATATATATATATATATAGGGAATGGAGAAGTTTCGTGCGGTGAAAAGTATAAATGACAAAAAACACAATTATCGATATAGCCCGCAATTCAATTGGAAGCAGCCGTTGACACGTGTTTCGAGCTTATTGGCTCTCCTCAGAACGGCGTAGCCAAGTTCAAGGTGTACGAACCTGGATTTGGAATCCACAACAAAAGAACACAGCTGCAAAGGAAGTCTCCACTGCTAGGCTTCCACGTGAACTCTCCGGGTTTGGAGATTTGGTCAACGTATCGCCAATGTGGCGACTATTTATCCTTTACAGAGTCTTCAACCGACTAAGTAAATAAGGAATGGAGAAGTTTCGTGCGGTGAAAAGTGACAAAAGGTGACAAAAACACAATTATCGGTATAGCCCACAATTCAATTGGAAGCAGCCGTTGACACGTGTTTCGAGCGTATTGGCTCTCCTCAAAACGACGTAGCCAAGTTCAAGTTGTACGAACCTGGAGTTGGAATCCACAACAAAAGAACACACCTGCAAAGGAAGTCTCCACTGCTAGGCTTCCACGTGAACTCTCCGGGTTTGGAGATTTGGTCAACGTATCGCCAATGTGGCGACTATTTATCCTTTACAGAGTCTTCAACCGACTAAGTAAATAAGGAATGGAGAAGTTTCGTGCGGTGAAAAATATAAATGACAAAAAACACAATTATCGGTATAGCCCGCAATTCAATTGGAAGCAGCCGTTGACACGTGTTTCGAGCTTATTGGCTCTTGACCCTTGAACAACTTGAACTTGGCTACGCCGTTCTGAGGAGAGCCAATAAGCTCGAAACACGTGTCAACGGCTGCTTCCAATTGAATTGCGGGCTATACCGATAATTGTGTTTTTTGTCATATATATATATATATATATATATATATATATATATATATATATATATATATATATATATATATATATATTTTTTTTTTTTGAAATTGATTTATTAATTTAATTAATTTAATTGATTTATTTTAAATGATGAAAATCAATGAAGTGAAGATCCAAAAAAACTAATTTGATTTTTCTAAAAAATAAGTTTGACATTTGATATCTATAGTAACTCATAAATTCAATTATTCGTTAGTTTTGACAAAGTTGTAATATAACAACGAAACGTCAACAAAAATAAACGTTTTCATATCAAAAAAAGCCTGTTATTGCTAAAAACTATATATATATATATATATATATATATATATATATATATATATATATATATATATATATATATATATATATATATATATATATATATATATATATATAAATGTAAATATTATTCGCACTAACCACGCACGTACGGATCGTATTGTGTATGGAGAATTATTTATATGTAAATTTTAGAATCGAATGTGCGAAATGTGTAAAATGGAAGTGCGTGGTTAGTGCGAATAATATTTACATTTACTTCAATCTCATGTTCAAGTAACGAAAATTAAACATCTGGGAGGATGGGAAGGTGTTTACTCAATTTCGTGCAGTTTGAAAGACGACAACCCGAGCGTCGACGACTAGCTTGCGAACAAAAGAGTAATTAGATATAGTCGAAATTGCATCGCGAAGTGTAGACCCCGGAGCTTAGTTGGTTAAAGCAAAAGGGCGTAAACCTGAGAGACCTGGGTTCGTATCCTAGTCGAGGTTGAAAACTAAAAAAAAACTATCAGGGAGCTGTCTACACAAATGTTGTCAACGAGAACGAACCTATCACTTTAGAGAGTGAATATAAAGCGCGCTTCGAAAAACTCATCGATCTTGTTGGATGATAATTGAATATAATTATTTTTATGTTTTATAATTATTAATTATGAAACAGCAGTCGGTTTTTAATCAATCAATCAAGAATCGATGATTTTCAAAACGCCCGCGGGTCCTAGATCCGAATGAGGCGAGCAACAAGTTGTGAAAATTCACTATTTGAATATAAATATTTTTTTATATTGATTCCTCCATCAGGAATTAGGAGTTGAATTTTTGATCAGTAATGCCTAATATATTTTCGAATCATTCTGGTATGGAGAAAAAAACTGTTATTTTCGCGAAATTGGAAATTCTGGCCAAGCTGAAAATATATAACGTGTTGAAAGCTGAATTTATGGGCAAATATATATTAAGATAATAAAGAAATTACAGGAAATATGATTGTTATCATTTACTTTCAGTACTGTTGAGTACTGAAACTACTACAACTTCAAGTGAAACTACTGAAAGAACATTTTTCGGTGCGCCAGAAGGTTGAGGATCTTTAAATTGATGCTTCAATTATATATGTATTGAGAGGAAATCTGAAAATTTCTTTTCTATACAATACAACGATCTTAATCTTTCTGGCGCATTTTCTCGAAATCGCCAAAAACCTCTCATAAAAGGATGAGAGGAACGATCTATATGTGATATCTTGAATGAGATACGGAAACTAACTGAGCCGTAAAAAGAGAATTATCACTAAAAATTTAAAATAACAGCAAAGTTCAGTCCTGGTTTACCGAAATATCATGTATGAACCATATCAAAAACTTTCATTCATAATGTTCATGCTAACATATTTCTGCATTCATTAGAAAACTCGTTTTGAATCAAGTCAAAAAAATGCGCGATTTTGCTCTCCTCAATATTTTGAATAACAGTGTCGATATAATTAAGAATGGTAAGAATTGGTTCAATTGATATATATTCAAACCCTATTGAAAGTAGTTTTAGAGTATGACCCGAACAATAATAGGAACTAAATAAAATAATGAAATCGTAGCTCGAAATTCAAAGATTTCATTCTCGTTTATTCCAAATAACTAATATCTGATTGATTTGTAGTCAAGTTTATCCCTTATATAGAGAGAAAGTTTTCTATGAATAATACCTACATATATAAGAAATATTATTATTCCGTTTAAAGTCGTTGCCCATTTAAAACTTCGATTTCGAACGAATATCTCAAATATCAATAACATATCATTGGGTATATTAAAAATAAGAAATTCGTTTGAAGATAATTAGGTTTTCGATGCGTTTTTAATCACATTAGAAAAATTTTCTTCTACATTTCTCACATTTTTCAAGGAAAGTAAATGGATAAACCAAGACGTGGCAAGTGGGGTACAGAAATTTATAATCAATGTTTTCTACAAAATGAATGTAAATGCTGACGACCCAATGATATGTGCGAAGAATGGAGGAGGTTTTCAATATAATCTGGTAATATGAATATAAAAGAATCATGTAATAGATTGTTGACATGGTGGAAGTTCATAACACCAAAACAATACAAATATCTTTTGGAAAGTCATTTAGGTTGTGTACCATGTGTATTGTAGATTAATCAAAATTTGATTTCATATTTCTCTTTGATATTATCAACTGAATTTATTTACGTATACAGAGCTGAATAGTACTATAAGTTCAAAAAATATGAAATGAAATAACACTCAGAGTAATGGCTTTTTCATGGTAAATACTGAAACTAGAAACATGTCTCAAATGCATTCAGTAGAATAAGTATAACGTTATACATATTCCAACATGTTTCACAAATTATTTGTGAAAAAATCTCAATAGATAGCCTTTCTTTATTACATATCATTAAATAACGTTGACGGAGTCATTAAATATAAATTTGAAATTGTGTTTCTTTCATTGACAATGAGCAAATCAATGTATCGGAATAATGTATAATGTAAACATAATTCATTACCACTTTTCAAATCTTCAAACACATCAGTATCACGTAACTGCACCAAAGCACTCAAAAAGGGCAAGATATAGGAAGATTCCTCAAACGAGTAGAGTAGATTTATGAGAACTAAGTTCTTTACAGATGTTTCGAAAGATTTTGAAAGGTTTCGATTGTATATTAAGAAGCTGATGAATGTTTCAAGAATTTCATTGAACTTGAATGTGATTGTTTCATTACATAAGCCACTTACGATAGATTTAAAGAGCTGATATTCCATTTGATATATATATATATATATATATATATATATATATATATATATATATATATATATATATATATATATATATATATATATATATATATATATATGTTATATGAGCGCATCGACTTATTACGTTGTACGAAAAATTGTCTTTTGTAATTAAAAGAAGTTTCCCACATCTATATTGTTTCCCCAACACAGCAAGTCATATTTTAGAGCACTATTCATCAAATAGGACCTATTTCTTTTTCTTTACTCTGCTTGTCGGATATAGGCATATTCCATGTTTCGCCAAGCTTTTCAATATCTGGCTATCTTCACCCACTGTCTTCCATCATCTCTTTCACAACATCAATACATCTTTTATGGAGACGCCCCCATTTTTCCGTGGGGGAATCTGAGTCTCCAGAATGTGATTCTGTGTGTCCGCATCTATCTGCATCTTATTTCGCTACATGACTGATCCAATGCCTGATTACAAGCTCGCCAATTGTTTTGTAACATTTGCTTTCATGGGTCGGTATCTTCTGACCGTTCTGTATTCTATCTCCCAAAGTGATGTCCGTTGTTTTTAATCCGTGTAAAACCCTTATAGAGATGGATATGATAGCTTATAGTTATGCATTATGGTTGGAGAATCGACTGGAAATATTATTAGTCTTGACATAGCTAAGGATCTCAATTATCAATTATTAGAAAAAATGAAACATGGATCTCGGTTTGTAGTATGATAATGCTAGTGACGGTTATAATGATGTAAATCTTATTCTACGCTTTGTGGATGATTATATTATGGTCGAAGAACTTTCATTCAAAAAAACCTCATCAAAAGTGTGAGGGCAAAGACTTGTTCCTAACTCTTGACAAGTTTATTGCAGAAAATGCTTCACAGTGAGAACATTGTATCGGTGTATATAAAAATGGTGCTCGACCCATGTTTCGCGAATAGAGAGTTATAAAGATGCTTTTACGTAAAAGAGTACCGATTACTGTGTGGACCCATTACGATATCCATAGGGAGATCTTGCATAAAGTATAATGAGCTCCGAATCGAACCAAGTAATAGAATGTGTCATTGTGTAATTGTGCTACATAAAAAAAGAATTTCTGCAAATCCTGGCCGCTAATGGCCAGAATTTGCAGAGAACTATGCGTCAGATAATATTACTATTTCAAGTAGCTAGCTAGGGTGCGCCATCATGGGGGGACAGAATACTAATCTTTTCAGTGCGGCGTGAACTGAAAAACATTGGGATATCCTGTTCTCATAAATACCAATTAATTCAATCTTTATAACCAATAGTTCATGCTACAACGTCCATAACTAACGCTTGGTTGGAACTCAGTACCATTGATTCAGAAACAGTGGAACTATTGTTCAATAAAAAAATCAACATGAGCTTGTTTTGTAGTTTTTGAATCGCTCAAAACAATCATCGAAGAAAAAGCATTCACTCAAAGAGGGATTTGCAAGATGACGAAACCCATCACTTGCTAGAAAATATGAGATGGAAATTCCTTGAAGACGGTAGTTTTTGTTTGATGCACCAAAATTAATGTCAATTTGAGCAGAAATATGAACTACTGTCGAAAACGTAGAAATATATTATTGCGTAAAATTCGAAATATTCGGAACTGATTCTATTATCTCAACTAATTCTGCATGGTGGAGGTGAGTGAAATAATATTCAAACCTTTCACTTTTTTGTGCATTGTTATTGAAATTGTAATCTTCGCTGTGACTGACATCCGATCTCTTCTTAAATATCTGTCTAGTTTTTGAGGGCAATAGATGATCAGATGGTCCTATTAACGATCAATTCCGCTAGGATTCATAGAGAAAGATGACTCATATATAACAAAAATATTATCTACCGCAATATTCTATTCGCAGATTATCGAGTTCTCTTCTATGTTGAATAAATGAAATATCGTTCCATTAATCAAATGTATCTTGCACAATATGTAAATCAGGAACAGAATTAACAATATGAATATCTATTTTTCCAATAATAATGTTTTTTATGTAATTTCATATTCATATGTTGATTTTTTATGATAATATCGTGATATCTGATCATTTTAATATATTGCTTGTCTTAGTACTGAGTGTAATACTTGTAATTAATATTTCCCGAAGTATACCTACTGAAATAAAACGTTAAAATTTTCTATTGAAATTCATATTTCCATTCAATAATTTTTTCAGCTGGCTGATTATATCTTCATGTCCTACAAGAAATGAGAATAATTTTCTTTTTTCCCATGTAACATGTAATATATTCATGAATGAATGACTCACAACGAGATATTCCCATGATATGACAAATTTTCCCAGGATACAAAAAAAACAGTTTGAAAATATGCAATTGTAGAATATCTATCAATGTCTTTATCGTACTCTCGTGTACCACTGACTCAATGGTACTTTTGCTTTCAACCAGTTAATGTCTACAACCATTGGGTTCAGTTCATCTCGAGTTATTGTTAAGAGTTGGTCGTGCGTTATTCTGGTGCGAACTGAACCGACAGATTTAACGCAATCGAGTGTTTAACTCACTCCAGTGTTTATCTTATAACTTCATAATTCAGTTTGGATTTGAATATATTTTAAGGTAATAATTTTTTATATTTTGTATCGATGACGAGCTTCACATATTTTTCACTATATTCTCCGTATTATCAGAATTTTTACTCTTTTTCGAGTTGTGCTGCGTGTTGATATTTGAATTGAATGAAAACTATAAAAAATTTATTTCTGTTATTGTTTTGCTGCAAATTTAAGCTTTGTCTATACTTTGAAGTGAATACGTTTTCCTGATTTACAATATTAAAGTGACTGAAAGGAAATAATCATTGAAAGTGCACTCTTATATATGAAAATATCTTTTTTGGTGCATTGGAGTGAAAAACTAACTCAGCATTCGGTTCTGGCATACTATTTTCTTTATTATGAGCAAAACTCTCCAAACTCGTAGTGCGCCAGACATGAATTTTGAAGAAATTTCTGTACAATTGATTGTTTTTCAATGTACTGTTCTAGAAAATTTACATAATTAACTTTTACTCGTTCAGTGGTTTACCAGAAATATCAGGTATTGTTTGTTGATTAGGTGTGCTATTTTGGTTAAAGAAATTGGATGCATTTCCTGAATGATTTTGGACTGGAATTAGATGATTAATATATTTTCTTTTATCAAAAGTACTCTAGAAAATTTTCAATTATGTATATTAACTCATCCGATATTTCTGTATGTATGTGGATCAGTTTTGATACATTTCTGAGTATTTGTTGAATTTTTTTGGAATATTTTGCTAATATATATTGTAATGTTTTGCTCGAATTTCAGATAAGAAGACATGTAGTATTGTAATTGTTTTCATCAAATTGGTTTTTTATTGAAGGGAAAATACCATTGAATTCATGAATTCCATTTTACGTTCTTTTTGTATTGAAATGAATGAATAATCATTTTTCATCGGACGTGTGCTCACTTCTCGTATTGTTTTCGGTCTTTAGCAATAGGAAATTCATTACATTTATCTTTTTATTATAATAATCATTGCTAAAATATTGAAAGAAATCAATCTCGTAGATCACACATCGCACATCATCAAGTCAAACACATTTATACAGAATTAAAAAACAAAACTATAAATACGGAAAAAACTCATAACAACATGTCAACATTGGGGAGAACGAATAAAATTCCTCAAATTGTCAAATATCCAAATAACTGCTCTTCATCAATATAGAATAACCGAAATGCATGAATTCAACTATAACAGGTGTTTCGGACCATGAAAAAAATTAGGGCATTAAACAAATGCTTAATATACTTGAAACTATTACATTAGTCCGATTATTAACAGAAGGACATTAAAAATATACGTAAGTTCATTTAAAAATTATTCAATCTGTTTTTCGCAAAATACTGATCGAAACAACACATCACAATATACAATCATTGATACCAACGAACGTAGAAATAAATTGTATAACTTTTCTGGATAAGTACATCGAAATATAATCATATTCCCAAAAATCCTTCAATTCAATTTCAATGCAACTAAGTTGTCCCTACTGATAGAGTTTCTCACTGGTAGATGAAAAAGCTGGTGGACGATAGTTTAATCCTGTCAGTCAGTAAACAATTTCCATTTCGAAGCCTTAACAAAGCTGCGACAACAGTTTTGACAAAGTTGTGATATTCAACGAAATGTCAACAAGAATAACGTTTTTCACATTAAAATGAACCTGTTATTGCCACTAACATTCGAAATATTATATATATATATATATATATATATATATATATATATATATATAAGAAAATGAACACTAGAACATTCATTTGAAAAATTGAAATTAATCAAGAGAATGTTATAGCAGAGCTAGATATGTGAACGTGTACGATGTGATGTCTCCATTATCCTTCAAGGGATAAATGTTAGAGAAATATTGAAATCGATGCCACACCTGATGGAAGTGCGAGACATATATGTTTCGTTCTGCAAGGAACTCGTCAGTCGCACCACGTCCATCGAAGTGAGGCAACGATTTCAACCTCCAAGCATCTTCTTGTGACTTCAAGTGGAAGATCGTAGAGTAATGAATACTCTACAATTCCATCTATAGAAATCAGTAGAAAACACCTCTCTCAGATTACAAATTTTTCAAATGAATGTTCTAGTGTTCATTTTCTTAAATATTTCATTCAGTGCCATAAGCACAAAAATTTCATTTTCTATTATATATATATATATATATATATATATATATATATATATATATATATATATATATATATATATATATATATATATATATTTGTATAAGTAGAAAAGAAGAAAAACTCACGGTAGAAACCTGCACCATTTTTTTTTTCTCTATTTATAAAAATATACTGCTATATATATATATATATATATATATATATATATATATATATATATATATATATATATATATATATATATATATATATATATATATATATATATATATATATATATATATATATATATATATATATATATATATATATATATATATATATATATATATGTATTTATAAATCACACTTATTAGAATCACCTAGCTTACCATGAGTTTTTCAGAGGTTTCCTCATGGTAAAGAAGACTAAAACTTCCGAAGCGAATGCTAAGCCAGAAATATTCCTCTGATACTAAAAATCAATATGTGAAAATACAAAGAAACTAATTTGATTTTTCTAAAAAAATGAGTTTGACATTTTATAGTAATTAATAAAATTCACTTATTCGTTAGTTTTGACAAAGTTGTGATATACAACGAAACGTCAACGAGATTATAGTTTTTCATATTAAAAGAAGTCTGTTATTGTATATATATAAATACAAATATAACAAAAAAAAATTGTATATATATATATATATAAATATATATATATATATATATATATATATATATATATATATATATATATATATATATATATATATATATATATATATATATATATATATATATATATATATATATATATATATATATATATATATATATATATATATATATATATATATATATATATATATATATATATATATATATATATATATATATATATATATATATATATATATATATATTTCTTGAAATTGATTTATTGCCTGTTTAAGATATTTTATTTTGAAAGTTTTTAGCAATAACAGGCTTTTTTGATATGAAAAAGTTTATTTTTGTTGACGTTTCGTTGTTATATTACAACTTTGTCAAAACTAATGAATAATTGAATTTATGAGTTACTATGGATATCAAATGTCAAACTTATTTTTTAGAAAAATCAAATTAGTTTTTTTGTATCTTTACTCATTGATTTTCATTATCAGAGGATAATTTCTGGCTAAGCATTTGCTTCGGAAGTTTTAGTCTTCTTCACCATGAGGAAACCTCTGAAAAACTCAAGGTAAGCCAGGTGATTTTATAAGTGTGATTCATATTTACATATATATAGTTTTTCATATACTCATCCAGAATGTGTATATTGTTCGTTTATGTGTGTGAAATTGAGGGTAGATCTGGAAAAAATGAGTTTTGAGATGTGATGTTTGGGGATTGTTGTGTGTTTATTTTACGAGTGTTATTTGTGAGGTTTATTAAGTTGTTGTAGATAGAATTTAGATGTTTAATGTCTGTTCTTTCATTTACTGTGTTTTCTAAATTTTTACGAATGTGTTACATTTCTAAAATTTCTCTACTTTTTTTGTCTCTTTCAGTTGCCAAAATTTTCGTATTTTTTAATCAAAATCATGTTTTTCAGTTATTTTATGTTTATGTAAGGCTGTGATTTGAGTTTTTGCGTATTTATGCGCTTTGATTCTTTCTTCGAGAATTTGTGCTGTTTGTCCGATATAGCTTTTATACACGGAATATTATAAACTGTATGAGTTTTTCTCTGAAAAAATCAAATCGAAGAAATATATACAAAATTAAAAAGTAAAACTGTAACTCAGAGAAAAACGTGTATTCCGTGTAACAATTGCAATAAAAGCTATATCGGACAAACAGCACAAAATCTCGAAGAAAGAATCAAAGCGCATAAATACGCAAAAACTCAAATCACAGCCTTACATAAACATAAAATAACAGAAAATCATGATTTTGATCACAAAAATACGAAAATTTTGGCAACTGAAAGAGACAAAAAAAGTAGAGAAATTTTAGAAATGTTACACATTTGTAAAAATTTAGAAAACACAGTAAATGAAAGAACAGACATTAAACATCTAAATTCTATCTACAACAACTTAATAAACCTCACAAATAACACTCGTAAAATAAACACACAACAATCCCCAAACATCACATCTCAAAACTCATTTTTTCCAGACCTACCCTCAATTTCACACACATAAACGAACAATATACACATTCTGGATAAGTATATAAAAAACTATATGTAATTGTATATATGTAAATATGAATCACACCTATAGAATCACCTGGCTTACCATGAGTTTCTCAGAGGTTTCCTCATGGTGAATAAGACTAAAACTTCCAAAGCGAATGCTAAGCCAGAAATATTCCTCTTATAATGAAAATCAATGAGTGAAGATACAAAAAAAACTAATTTGATTTTTCTAAAAAATAAGTTTGACATTTGATATCTATAGTAACTCATAACTTCAATTATTCATTAGTTTTGACAAAGTTGTATGATAACAACGAAACGTCAACAAAAATAAACTTTTTCATATCAAAAACGCCTGTTATTGCTAAAAACTTTTAAAATAATATTTATATATATATATATATATATATATATATATATATATATATATATATATATATATATATATATATATATATATATATATATATATATATATATATATATATATATATATATATATATATATATATATATATATATATATATATTATATAGTACAGTAATTTTTCGTGTTAACCAACCACGTGAGGACATTAAGAAATATATATATATATATATATATATATATATATATATATATATATATATATATATATATATATATATATATATATATATATATATATATATATATATATATATATATATTATATATAGTACAGTAATTTTTCGTGTTAACCAACCACTTGAGGACATTGAGAATGTATTATTATATATATGTATATATATAGTGAAACTTGGGAATAGAAATTTCATTTTTAAAATTTTGAAACTCGATCTGCATCTCAAAGGGTAGACTTCGGTAGCTTAGCGGTCAAAAAAGACCCCAGAACCCTACACCTGGGTTCTGGAATCTGGAATCCCAGTTCGAAAACTTTCAAAAATGCAATTTCAATTCTCAAGTTTCACTATAAAAATAATAATAAATGAATAGTATGTATAAAGAAATAGATATGAAACTATATATATATATATATATATATATATATATATATATATATATATATATATATATATATATATATATATATTTAATGAATGAGATTGAATTCTCGCTTAACTCTTGGTGAAACATAATTGAATATTAAAATAAATTAAACTCTTGGCTTAATGTTTCACGATTTATTCAACAATATGTATAATCAACATGTTTCGAGCGTTAGCTCATTTTCAAGACATCAGTCAGAGTTTAATTCATTTTAATATATATATTTCTTGAAATTGATTCATTTATACAAAATATATGATTCACAAATCATTCAATACTAGTAAATACTGAGACTCTCAATTGAAGTTTCAAATAAAACTCACAGGGAGCTGTCTACACAAATGTTTTCAACGGGAACGAACCCATCACTTTCGAGAGTGAATATTAAGAGCGTTTCGAAAAATTCATCGATCTTGTTGAATGATAATAGGATACAATTCCTTCATCATTATTATAAATCATCAGTCTATATTTAATCTATCAATCAAGAACCTATGACTTTCAAAACGTCCATAGTTCCTATACCAAATTGAGGGGAATTTTTCTCAGTGAAAAATTCACGTGAGCTCTAAAACTAAAATTATATTTCAATCAAAAGAGCCCGCTATTGGTGAATATATCAATAAATATGTCTACATATCTAGAGATCTATGTGTTATTTGATTTAGTTAATACTCCAAAAACGTTTCAATATAATTTTCAAATTACTAATATAAGCAATTACTCATGCATGAAGTAATTATTGTAAGTATTGTTAGCATTCAATTACACAAAGATTAACCAAATTTTCAATTTAAACCCAATGATTCGACCAATACTCTTATTGAGTGAATGAAAGCGTGAAACAATGCAATTGAATTTTTTTCATATAATTTTATTTTACGGAGTTCTTAAATTATCCCCTGTGTGTCCTCGACATCGAATTTAATTGATATTTTGGCAAAATGTTTTGATAAGCTCATTAGTATGGACAAGTGGGATACGGATTGATGCGGGCTCAAGGTCATGGCATAATTATTTTTTGCTAAATTTCGTTTTGTATCGCTAACTAATGGAATAAGAAAGGTTACGTTAATGAATTGGAAATCATTCATTAACGTAACTCATTCTCCTCTAACATAGATAATCACACTGGATTACTCTTACAACTCAGTAGTACATTCTAAGTCATATATTATTAATCTATTGATGATTGGTTATCATCCTGCAATATATGTTCAGTGGATTGAACGATTTTGGTGATTCCACACAAGTGCTTAATAATAAGATATATAACATAAACAGATAATATGTGTCCTTCGTAACGACTTTCATTACGAATGATGGAATTCTATTATTTATAAATTGAATAAACAACTCTTGGCCCAAAACAGTGTTAACATTTGTTTTGAAGTGTTACGACATTTTCTAAAGCTAAACAAGTATAGACTAGGTCCAACTTTTGAAAATGAGGTGACACCCTGGAACAATTAATATAATTTTCGTGAAAACCAAGCCAAGTGTTTTTTATCTAATATATTCAACAATTTTTCTTCGAGAGATCAGGGAACATTCATTCAATTTCAATTCATTGAAATTATCTTAATTCTGCAGATGAAAGATTTTGATTTCGAAACTATATCACCGATTATATCTGAAGATATAAATTATTGTTTTAATTTCCATATTATATATATATATATATATATATATATATATATATATATATATATATATATATATATATATATATATATATATTAACGTTATAATTTTGTTTAGTGTCATCTTTTCGTCAGTGTTTAGTTTTGTGAGGTTAGGGGTACTCTTTCGTCCCTACTGTTAAGTAGGTCTGATTGTCATGTTGTGTTGTTTGTAAGACGATGGAAGTTAACCTGACCAAAAAAAAAAAAATTGTCCGGTATTTTTTTCGGAAAAAATGATCAGATATTAATTATCATCAAGATAAGAGACGTGTTGAGACATTCATCAAATTATATACTCGTTCTTTTATGGAAATTTGCTTTGTCGAAAAGAATAAGTATCCAGTATTGGGATCATTTGATGGTCGTTGAATTCTTCTGGCATTTGTTCGTTATTTGGAAATTGTGAACAGAAGAAGTGCCCTTCAGGGGATTAAAGCACGTGTTCTTGATACACAGTATACCGCACACTACATCTTTGCGGTTTTTCGTTTTACGTTTTTCGTTTTCCTTTTGTACGTTTACTTTTGGATTTCTCCGTTTTGTTTTTTTTTTTGGTACTGGAATTATTATTGGTGGAATTATTATTATTACTGGAATTATTATTGGTACTGGAATTATTGGATAACTATTTGGAGAAGGTTTCGTAGAAGATCTTTGAGCCTAAAGCTGGAAGATTGAAAACGCTTGGTGTGGTGAGAGTATTCCAGTACATTGTTTGCAGAGACAATTTATATTTGATTTTATTTTTATTTTATTAACCTTGAGTTTTCATTAATTTGATAACTGTTCAATTTATATGCTGAAGATTCTCTTTTAATTAAACTTTTATTATATATACTTTTATAATTTTTATTATTATATATAAATTTTTCTTACATAATTAACCCACCCTATCTTCACTGTAGCTAACTGTGGTGTAGTACAATTCATTTAACTTCCAGTTCTCGCTTAGCAGTCACTCAGGTTTTGAACCAGAGGTTAAGCGCAGGTATACATCTTTGTGTGAGTGAGATCGAAGTTGTATACAACTCTATAACTATATAGTAAAAGTAAGTTATAATATATAAATATATATATATATATATATATATATATATATATATATATATATATATATATATATATATATATATATATATATATACGCTATCAAAGTACTATAACTTCAATTCGATAATTTTTTTGACAAATTATTCAAAAGAACATTATAGCAGAGCTGGTTATGTGAGACATGAACAATGCGATGTCTCCATTGTCCTTCTAGGGATCAATGTTAGAGAATCTTGAAAACGATGCCTACATTTATTAAAAGCGTGAGACAGTCACTGTTTCGTACTACAAGGTACTCATCAGTCACGCCACGTTCAACAAATTTAAGAAAACGATTTCAATCCTCACATACCCCTCATTGATTGTAAAACAGAAATATAGAGTAAGTCGTATGGATATATAATGCATAGGGTAATGTAGGTACATCTCAAATCTTAGAATCAATGACAAGCACATGAATACATTTACATTGAAAGTTTCACAAGTTCAATTAAGATCACAAGATCAATTAAGATACTACATTTTACAAGTTTAGTTTTTTTGGAACAATTTCATCTAATTTTATGATATAACCGCAACCTAGATGGCGCATGACTTTATCGAATCAAATGAAATTTTTTCGAAAATTAGACTTGTAAAATGCAGTATTTTAATTGATAAGAACGTGTGAAACTTTCAAAGTAGATGTATTCATGTGCTTTTCATTGATTTTGAGATGTACATTATTTTACGCATTATATATGCATACGACCTACTCTATATTTCTGTCTTACAATCAATGAGAGGATATGTGAGGATTGCAATCGTTGCCTTTCATTTGTTGAAAGTGGCGTCACTGATGAGCACTTTGTAGTACAAAACAGTGACTGTCTCACGCTTTCAATAAATATAGGTATCGATTTCAAGATTCTCTAATATTTATACCTAGAATGATAATGGAGACTCCGATATTCTCGAACATTGATCCCTAGGAGGACAATGGAGACAAAGTGTTGTTCATTCTTCACGTAGCCAGCTCTGCTATAATGTTCTTTTCAATAATTTGTCGAAAGAAATTATCGAAAGAAAGTTATAGTGTATAGCGAATATCTACAAATGCGATAATACAGCACCAGAACTACACAATTATTTTTGTTGTAGTGAATTTCTGATATATATATATATATATATATATATATATATATATATATATATATATATATATATATATATATATATATATATATTTAAAAATTGATTTATTGCCTGTTTAAGATAGATCATTTCCATTTCGAATGGTAAACTGAAAAAAAACAGTTCAAGATTCGAAAATGGGGTAACGCTGCGGGCCAATTTTCAGGCAATCAATATAATTTTGAATATGATATTGTGAAATAAGGCCAGGTGTTTTTATACAATTTATCGAATAAATATTCTAAATAGAACCAGCTTGGAATATACCTACCGTTAACATTTTCATCTCAGATTCTGAGGAAATTTCATTTTTCCTATTCAATTTCATTGAAAAATCAAATAAAATCCAACCTCGATTGAAAAAATGCATGCTTTCGATAATTTTGAGAGTTGTCTGCACCTCAGTCCTGCCACCTGGTGAACATTATTTCAGACAACTCTCAGTGTATTCTTCAAAATTTGAGACCTGCTGAAAATATAGCTCAACAGATCTGAAAGATTATGGTATGTAGTATGATTAAGCTGGAAATACAGAACAAAATTTATTATTGCATCAGCCTTAAAGGTTCAATTTTGACCAGTGCACGAATCCGAAGAGAGAATTACTTGAGTATAATTTTTACATCGTGCATCTTGTTGATACGTATATGAACACAGAGATTATACTTCCGGTGATACTATCTATACATCTGTTGTGTCCCATAAACACATGAATCAATTATTTTAGTAATGTTTTATGAGAAAATGTATTTTAAGATCCTGCGCCTTCATATTCGTCTGCTGTATGCTATATATGTCGCTAATTTGGTATTCGGAAAAATCTTTGATAAACCTATAAGTGTAGTACATAAAGAAGCAGAAGTTGACAAGACTTTGCAGTTTTTCAGCTCTCATTCTAAACCCAATTTGAGTTGTTTAATTAGAAAACGGAATTTATGAACGAAAATATTTTTCAAAATGAAGAACCTATATATATATATATATATATATATATATATATATATATATATATATATATATATATATATATATTCATATTCATTGCTATCTTGAACCATTTTATTTATATTTTCAGAAAGAAATTATTGGGTTTTCTGGTTCTCAAAAATATTTATTAAACATCTACATCACATAACGTTTCGGTCCTTTTCGTGGGCCTCTTTCAAATGAAGTTTCATCAATATATTGTCTTCAACTAAAAAAGAAAATGACAGGCATGTATACAACATTACACGATCAAAAACTTACCACACAAACAGAACAATACTTATTATTTATTTATTATTATTTTTTTATTTATTAAAAATAAGTATTGTTTTTGTTTGTGTGGTAAGTTTTTGATCGTGTAATGTTGTATACATGCGTGGCAATTTTTTTTTTTTTAGTTAATGACAATATATTGATGAAACTTCATTTGAAAAAGGCCCAAGAAAAGTACCGAAACGTTATGTGATGTAGATGTTCAATACATATTTTTGAGAACCAGAAAACCCAATAATTTCTTTCTGAATATATATATATATATATATATATATATATATATATATATATATATATATATATATATATATATATATATTATAACGAAGCAAAAGGAGTAGCCCGCAATTGAAAGCCGCCCCTGACACTTGATTCGAACTTCTTGGCGCTCCTCAGAACGGCGTGACCAAGATCACCTGGAAATGAAAAAACAACCGTTAGAAACTCCCAGAATAAGTCACCACCGTTAATGAATTCCTCGGGCTCAAAATATTGAATATAT
This sequence comes from Henosepilachna vigintioctopunctata, assembly GCA_030704895.1. NCBI lineage: Eukaryota > Metazoa > Arthropoda > Insecta > Coleoptera > Coccinellidae > Henosepilachna > Henosepilachna vigintioctopunctata. The sequence goes on from JARQZJ010000013.1 coordinate 1,673,925, forward strand.
ATATTCAATTATATTATATTATCTATATATATATATATATATATACAACTTAATATTTCTTCAACTTTTAAAGGTACTGATGGGCCAATGTACCACAATGGTTCAAGTTTACTGGATTCATTTAATTGCCATCCACATTCCGTTGGATCGTAGAAAATACAAGTAGCTTCAGTAGCATTTTGCCACATTGCGTTCACAAAAATGGTGCGTAAAATTTTTTGCGTTAAAGTTTTCCAGCATGGAGGAATATTACTAGAGTTGAAATTTATCATACCTTTGTAAAATTCTTCTTTGTCATTTGTAGCAACGTGGGCTAGCATTTCAATGTTTGCCATGAATTACAATGTTTGTAATGAATATTTAAAAATGTAATTAAAAGTACGTTGGCTGTTGATAATAGTTTAGAAGTTATTTCTCCGATTTTGAAGACGTGCGTAACAAAGCAACTAATCAAATTGTGGTCTTATCTTTTGGATCCTCTTACTCTTGAAATTGGCATAGACTCCCCAACTACACGCCAGATCACTCGAGTCCGCTTTTTTATAATCCGCACTCAGATATTTATTCTCAGTTCTAGCAGATTCTAGAAGTTTTGTAGCTCTCAAGTTTTTTTAGTGTCGTCACTCTAAAGAGTATTCAATACAAATTAGGTGATGTTCAAAATTTTGTATTCCTATAATGAATACTGTTTTAGATTCTGAAAATTTGTTTCATAGAAAGTCTCTTTTCTTGCTCTGCTGCTTTGGAGAATTCGAAAGTTTCAAATGTGGAAATTCCTTCAGAACATTTCAATAATTCAATAGCAGAAAGTAAAGCCGCTCTATACATTTGACTGCCCTAATAGGGTTCGGGTCCTTATGTCGTTACTTTGCACACGCTTCTGCTATGTTCACGCTGGTGCCCACATGAAAGTGATCTCAACCTTTACTCCTTCAAAAACCCTCATTGTTTTCGCACATCTCTGGTTCAGTAAGTCTTCCTTTGAGATAAATTTGCACTCAACTAGCTTTGTTTATAATTTGTATCCTCAAAATAGTTCCTCCACATTGATATATATATATATATATATATATATATATATATATATATATATATATATATATATATATAAATATATATACAATATATCATATTGATCCATAGAATATAGCGTCATTGAGTTGAGTTTATTTTAATTTTTATTCTTCTTTATTACTTTCAATCATACGTATACATGATACTTAATCTGGTCGATTGTTTTCCGGTCTGACACATTACAGACGTAATGCCACAAGTAACTTAATGACTAAGAAATAAACAATTCAAAAGAAGAGACAACAAACTGAGGAAATATGAAAAATATCTTTTAATCACTGTATCGTCGGAAAAACGTTTATGTTCTATCATTATAAAATGGCTCCTTAATTACATTGTAAAAAATCTGTTGGTTTATGTGAAATCGATTATTTCATAAAGTTGAGATGAGAGTTTCATAAACACGTAACTGCAATATGCGTTTCTAAGTCGCCCCACCAGCATAGTGGATATTTGCAGAATCTTATGATCTCCTTTCATATTTTCATTAAAATGAACAGGAATGATTGAATTACATTCAGGTGCTTATGATTAGGTAACACACTTCGTAGTTTGTTGAGCGAACCTAAAGTGGTTTCAAAATTATATGCAACTTATTGCAGAAGTTATATTTCCTACATTTACATCAATAGTAATGTCAAGGAGAAGGTTATGACCATCAAAATTGCAGAAATTGAATGCACCAATGGTTCTCTGATGTAGTGTGATTACATTCATGTATTTTAAGAAAATATATATATATATATATATATATATATATATATATATATATATATATATATATATATATATATATATATATATATATATATACCTTTCCGGCTGAAAATCATTGGTCGGCCGGATTTTTTCTTGAAGAGTACTACATTTCCCACAAAGTTGTCTATGAGATGGATCAAAATCCGTGATGACGGAAAAAAACAACAAAAATTCAAAAATCTATAATTCATTTATAATGTTTTCGGCTAATTAAATCCACGCCGACCAAGCAAATCTCATTCGTCTAAGTGTTAACTTTCATTTTCTATTAAAAATTTTAGAAAGCGTAATCACGGAGCTTCCAGGATTGGCGACTCCTCGCCTATTCAGGGTTCTCAGTCTCGTTCCTGAAATCAGTGAATAACTATTTGAGGAGAAGAATGTCTCAAACTACACTCCCAAGCTTGGTAATTTTATCTATCGAAGATGAAAGCAATTATTCATTTTTTTGTCAATAAGCAAGCAAGAAAAATTATTATATTCGACTTGTAATCAATATGGGATTTCATCTAATATGAAGTTTCCATTTTTTTCCTTGTTCTTTCCGATTTGTGATCATCTCCAATTTGTTTTGTTCCGATGAATATTCTGCATATGAAATTCATCCCATTGTTCATCTACCTACTTCATATAAAATAACATAAAATTTACTCATGATTTTTTTATTTCAAATTAACGTTATATTGAATTAAAAGTTTCGATATTCCTGTTCCTGATTTCTTGTCCCAATTTTCATACTGGTCAGTTTTTGATATTTAAATTTCAAAAATGTTCGATATCTCATATTGCTTTACACATTACCCCAGATCAAACTTGATATATATCTAGGCACCAGTTGCACTTGAAAAAGTATTCAAAAACGGCGTGACAAGTCAAGGAAACTGTGGAAGAATTTCCTCTCGTCAGAGAGAAAATACTTCTATATCACTTCGTCATCGCCTCCTCTATTATTTTCATCACTTAATCTTCTTCAAGAACATTCAAGAGAAGAACTATGCTTCATAGATCAAACAAGAGAATCCTGAGCTGAACAGAGCTCTGAAACGAGGTTATGGAAATTGAAACACAGTATAAGTAGCTCTTTATTCAACTTTTTCGAACTCAATAAATCACTCTCCGATAAAGCACAAGCCTTTGAATTTATTGAATTTGTTATAATATACAAGGAGTTTCGTCTATTACGTATTACGACATCATCAAATATTTAATAGTGTTGGCGTTTACTTGATGTAAATATATTATAATTGAATATAAACTTAAATTCAAACATTTGAACTTATGATTCACACTTTATTGACTACATAGCATGACGCTTTTCGTGGTTACAAACAACTTCTTCAGATGCTTACAGAATAATAACAACATTTTGAAAAACACAGGTATATATATCAAGGAATTTTGGTATTCAATGGTTTTGGTTTTACCTAAGATATTCCATTCTGAGAAATAATTTCTATTACCTGAAAAGGTTTATCAAGGGTGAATTGTTTAATTCTATCTGTTCATTGAGCAAGTTTCCAGAATTTTTAAGCCGATTTATTTCCAATACTTCCCAATAATCTAATTGACTACTTCTCCCTATATTGTGTAGAATTTCGAAATTCGTATCAAAAGTATGGTTTTCTGTTAATGAATGGTTAGCATAATTCGGATTACTTCTATTATGGGCGAAGCTATATTTATGTTCCTGTATTCTAGTACCGAGATATCTACTAGTTTTACCTATATATATAGATATATATATATATATATATATATATATATATATATATATATATATATATACCGGGACATGTTCCACAATTCAATTTGTAAACACCTGATTTGTCTTCTCTTTTAATGTGTCTCGATAAATTGTTGATCGTTTTAAATGAAATATTAAAATTATGTTTACTTGAAAAGGTTTCGACTTTTTGACTGAAGTTTCCATAGTATGTTTAACTGTTATATTTACGATTTCTATCCGACTGATAAGAAAACACTAATCGTTGAGCTTTCCGATAGAGTTTTTTGTCAAGAATTTTCGACACTAGTTCGCTTTCATGATCATTATTAACCGCAATCTGCTTAATGATATTCAATTCTTTATTGAAATTTTCTTCTGAAAGAAGAAAATTTCAATAAAGAACACTTATAACATAATTAACAGAAAACCATACTTTTGATACGAATTTCAAAATTCTGCACAATATAGGGAGAAGTAGTCAATTAGATTATTGGAAAATAGTGGAAATAAATCGGCTTAAAAATTCTGGAAACTTGCTCAATGAACAGATAGAATTAAACAATTCACCCTTGTTGAACCTTTTCAGGTAATAGAAATTATTTCTCAGAATGGAATATCTTAGGTAAAACCAAAACCATTGAATACCAAAATTCCTTGATATATATACCTATGTTTTTCAAAATGCTGTTATTATTCTGTGAGCATCTGAAGAAGTCGTTTGTAACGACGAAACGCGTCATGCTATGTAGTCAATGAAGTGTAAATCATAAGTTCAAGTGTTTGAATTTAAGTTTATATTCAATCATCAAATATGAAAAAACGGAATAAAGAGCTTATTTTCCGTTCAAATTGTTCATACTTGATAATGTCGTATATGAATTCAGTAATTTTTGACACTTGTACTTATTAAAAACCTATTCTGAATAAACTACCGCACGGTTGAAGTTAATCTATCAGTTTTTTCTAACTCTCTATTGCCTAGTGATAATGGCACACAATGTTCGTCATTAGCAGCGGGCCTGATAATGACTGAAACATATACCATTTTCTGTAGACCTTTTCAATGTGTACAAAACTTAGTACATTCTTTCAATAAATCTCGTTGGGTTCAGTCTGCGTTTGCAATGTAAGCGAAAAAAATGTAATTATTTATGACATCACATTAGAAACCACAAAAATAACAGTATTTCTCCACTATTTAATGTATGTTATTATACATTAAATAGTGAACCTCTTCTCCTTGAATAGTGGACCTCTTCAATCACTCTATCTATTGAAAAAACTGCATCAAAATACGTTGCGTAGTTTTAAAGATTTAAGCATACATAGGGATATAGGGACACACAAAGCTACTTTGTTTTATACTATGTAGTGATTATAATGGATATACATCAAGTATATAATACGCCAACACAATCAAATAGAAAAAAATGCTTAGGAATTGATGTATTGTACGGGAATGAAATTTTGCTTCCTTAGTTTTCGAGGATGGGTACGCAGTGTCTGAGTTGACTTTAAATATTCTCTGAATACCCTAAACGATATTATCAGATCCCTGCGTAGACAACGTTCCTGAAATATGGACGAAATTGTCATTGTTGAACGTTATTTGTAACAGAGAAATATATATTGAATTTTCAAATTGGTGTACAGTCATCGTATCGAATACAAAATGGAAATGATAATAATGTTCATTTTCACAAACACAGTACGAAGGATGAAAAAATAACACGAGCTTGATATATAGGTAAAATGAATATTACAAAGGTAATTGAATGTGTTGCAATTAGTATTACTGTATATTTCTGAACAATGATTTGGACAAACCGAGGACAAGCCCACTACAAAAAATAATTTACAGTAGCCAACGATCCTAACTACATTTTTTGCAATCTCTAGAATCAAGAACATCGTACCTAGAAACTGTGTCATGAATGTATATTACAGTCTTGTATATAGTCATCTAAATTATAATATTCTGCTGTGGGGCTGCTCTACAGAAATAAATAGGGTGTTTATTAGACAGAAGCGAATACTTCGATTAATATTCAATATTCATCAGCGAACATCTTGTAAACCTATCTTCATTAATAATTAATTACTTACTTTACCGTGTTCATATATTTATAGATGTTTGTTATATGTTAAAGAAAATGAAGATAGGTTTATAAAATTGAATAGTAATCATGAGTATTCAATAAGGAACAGTTATGTGGTTCTTATTCCTATGCATTAAACAGCTAAATTTGAGCACTCTCTGTTTTGTCAGGGTATTAAAATTTTCAACCATTTACTATCGTTTTTGAAAGTACTGAAAGCTCATTTGTTTGAGAGGAGAGTTAAATCTCTGCTCTTAACAAAGGCATACTATAGTGTGGCAGAGTACTTCGTTGATTCGGATGTAGGCAATAATGAATGAATTAATTTTTTGTATCATATGTTTGTATATTTTTTTAACACAAATGTTCTTCACCATGTGAAGTTGTCTCAAATGCTTAATATCTCTGAGGAAATTTTTTTTCTTTTCTTTTCAATCAAAATTGTATATTATTGTAAATATGAATTTAACCAAGATTTTTGTTTGAACCAATATTTTTGCTCGAGGGCTGAATGGAAGATCAGACTCCAAACTGAATTCGGTCCTTTTGAGAGCATTTTTCTCAGTTGTAATTATTGTATCAATTGAAATTAATGTAATTTTACAATGTAAGGAATGTTTCTCAATAAATTTATATTATTATTATATAGGAGGCTAAAGGTAGTCGTAAATACAATAATGCTCAAAAGCTCCCTGAAACAAAAACAATTTTTGAGAATCAGTAACTGAAAGAAAAACTAGGAGGACGATCTCTTCTTCAGTATCGAGAAAATACAACGATGCTTCACTGCGTTACACGATTTTGGTTCTCTGAGGTCATGAGTCATGGATTAAATGTTCCAAACATATGTGGTATCCATCACGTCTACTTTTCGAGGTACATGTCAGCATATAAATTTGATACGAGACTTAGATTTATCAATTAGGCAAGCTGAATTACTAGGATCTAGATTAAAAGAGTGGAATTTGTTGGCTCCTAACACAAATGTATCTGTTGCAACGAAAACGTAATAAACAACTGGCTTCTTTTTTTAAAATTTTGAAAACATATGTTACTGCAACGATATACAAACTTTGATGAGTGAGTTGAAAATTCCTTACGAAACATGAAACTGGCGTTTATTTATTGATGGTTCAAAAACAAGTCTGAAGGCGGTATTGCTGCACAATGGCAACAAGTATGCGTCAGTACCAGAAGCATATTCAACTGTTTTAAAAGAAACATATGAAAACATGAAATAAATATTAAATTTAATAAAATACAAAGACTACAGCTGGAAACAATGCGCTGATCTCAAATTCATAGCTATTCTGCTTGAATTACAGGACGGATTTACTAAATACTATTATACATTATTGATTTCTATTCATGTGGGACAGCAGAGCCACAGAAAACCACTACATTACAAAAGTATGGACAAAAAGGTCAGAATTTGTATGCGGAAAATCTAATGTGAAACATGTACCATTGACAGTTCCTAAAAATGTTATTTTACCACCACTCCACATAAAACTTTGGTTTGACGAACAATTTGGAGAAGGCTATGAAAAAAGGGAGAGATGGCTTTTTATATCTGAAGACAGTATTTTCAAAGTTGAGTGACGCCAAACTCAAAGAAGGAATATTTGTGGGACCACAAGTACGTACTTTTATAATCGACCCAAATTTTGACAAAAAGCTTACTAATACGGAACTTGATGCCTGGTTGTCACTGAAAGCAGTTAAAAAAGGGTTTTTAGGGAACCACAGAGCCGAAAATGCGGAACAGCTAGTGAACGACATGTTGAAAGCATACAAAAAGTTGAGTTGCAGAATGTCATTAAAAATTCACTTTCTTCATTCTCATTTTTCTTTTTTTCCATCTAATTTTGGTGTGGTTAGTGATGAGCAGGGTGAGAGGTTTCACCAGGATGTGCAGAAGCTTGAAGAATGATTTCAAGGCTGTTAGGACACAGCTATGCTAGGTGATTACTGTTGGCGTTTCAAACGAGAAGATCATTCGAAGCACAAAAGGAAACGTTGAAGTTTCACGATATTTTTCATAAAAATTTCATAGGTAATATTATTGTTGACTTTTTTTTACTTGAATGATTAAATTAGGCTTAATTGATGTGAAAAGAATTGATTGATTTTATAAGATTTCTTTGAAATATGTTTCGACGTTTTAATTTCTTATACAAAATGGCACTTTCTTGCGGAAAAAAAATCGAGACGTGATAGAAAGAAAATTTGTATGTATGTTTATCAAACGATACGAATAAATGAAAAATTATGACATTTTAAAGCGGATACTTAAATTTTTTGAAAATTTGTAACGCAGTGATTGATGCTGACCGAAACGGGCATTTTATCGAGGTTGAAATACAGAAATAAATGTAGCTGTGTAGTGAAGACGAATAAAAGTAAAGCACGAACTATAAATGTCAGACCTCGTAGTTGTGTATATACTGAATTTGTCAAGAAATTGAACTTTCACTATTTTACTGAACGAGTGAACTCACTCCATGTGCTATTGTAGACTAATGAACCAAACTTCCTTCCGTTCTTCATTTTATGGACTTGTAGGTCAAATTCGATTATAGATCGAGATCAAAGCGGTAGATGAGGATTTCGTAAGTATTGCGATATAGTAAATTTCAGTGCGATGATGGGAGATTGGCTTTTGATGCGATTCGACCTCGACTTCTGTTAATTTCGTTATACTCCCATTGTTTAACGACATAACGCAATTCTATTCAAACGTAGATTCCAAATCATCTTTCGTAAACTGTTTCGAAAATTCAAAACGTGCACTTTGATATAATCTTACGATAATTATCATTATAATTGATGTATAGGTCACAGCCAATCAACTAGCATGCAGTGGTGAGGATTTACTGTTATAAGTTCAGAACTCCTCAATCGTTATCAACAATGTTTCGATTTCATGTAGACCCTTTATGTATTTCCAACATTTGATATGAATTCCCCTTTATTTTTATTCCAAATTATGCATGTCTTATGCGCTGCAGTTTTCGATTATTCAATTTCGGTGGAGAATGACTTTAAAATCATAAAATGATTTTAAAAAACTCATTTCTATCTAGATTGAAATTCCATTTTGGAAACCATAGGATTTCACACTGAAAAGTACAGTTTACGCCTACTACTCTTAATCTACTCATCTTAATTCAGCGGTTTTGTGAAAACTTAAAACTTGTATTTCATCATCAGAATTATCAATAGTATTTTACTGAACAAGTGACAGAAAACGAATGCTGAAGTGAAAAGTTGCATAACTTGATATCTAAAGAATTCGAAATCGAAGAATATTCCACTTCTCATTTATATATTAATCCACCATTCTTTTTTGTTTAAAGTTAAATGATATATATTACAACAGAAAAGTTTATCCTCAAACTTTTCTGTTTGAAATGTTTGTGGTTTCTGTTTTCTGTTTTTGTACATTTTGATTCTCCCTCTTCTTCACAAAAAATTCGAAATCTCTTACTTGCCGAATTTTTGAAAATAATTCAAAAATATTCACTTTAATTACCTCTTTTTGTTTGTATGAGATTGTATTTTGAGAATAACGTTATCATTATTATTTTTTCTAATTGATAAGGATATTTACGAGCATTCGTTAAATTTCAGGTGTTTTTGTTTTCGTTCTACAATTGCCGAAAGTGCTCGTCAATATAATATATAATTATAGGAATAATATACAATCATAAGACAAGTTCAATTTCATTCTGCTTTTCAACAAAATGCTCATGAATTTCAAATTTGTGAATGTTTTTTGGGTTATCTGGACATAACGAAAAAAACATTCTCTTTATTATAAAATTCAATGGACGATGAATCAACTCTGTGTTAGTTCATATTCAAATGACAATTAATAGTAAATACTTGACTGAAAATCACTGACTGAACAATTCTTTATTCAACTAGTTTCGCTTGTTTACGGCATCATCAAGAATGATTATCAAGAATTCTTGATAATGACGTAAAAGTCGAAACCAGTCGAATGAATAATTGTTCAGTCGGTGATTTTTAGACAAGTATTTATTATTACCTCCATTTATCCTATTATTTCAGGTGAATCCTTTTTAATTTGATCAAGTCTTGATAACTATATTTCATTTTTCATAAATAATTGACAGATTGAAGTGATGATCATTTGCTGCTTGTCGATTCTTTCAACAGAAGCGAACTGATAATTCTGATTCTGATTTGTGTAGAATTGAATTTCAAGCACTGCTAAAATATTTCTGGTATTTTGTGACTCATCACTAGATGTGAATTCATTTCATTTTGAAATGGTAATTGTAACTTCTATTTCAACATCACGATGGTTTTTCCCCACTCTATTTAGGAATCCAAATCTTTGTAGTGAAACGCAGAAACATTGTTTAATGAAAGCGAGTAATTTTCACCTCTTCAATATATAATAAACTTCGAGACTCATCCAGACAAAGTCTGGCCATTTCCGAGCTGATCCTCTTATATTTAGAGTTTTTTGTGGTACCTGTCGAAATTTCCAAATAAATTGAGATAATTCAAAACTGTATAACTTAGTATAGTCTAAAAGTGACGGAATTGAAATGAAATAATAAAACTCAATAGAAGAACAAAGTGTTCCATACAAAAAACGAAGGTACGGTTTAGTTTCTGTAAAACTAATTTAGTGATATTTTTAGTGAACTAGTTGAAAAATTATATTTATATATCATATAGTTGATTATATAAGTATTAAAATAAATTAAACTCTTGGCGTAATGTTCCACGATTTATTTAACAATATGTATAGTCAACATGTTTCGAGCGTTAGCTCATTTTCAAGACTAAACTACTATAAGAAACGTACAACAAATTTATATCTACAAAATGGATGTGAGTAGGGAGGATAGTTGAAAATCTACTTGTTCATTTACAATTTCTTCCTTTCTCTTCCAAGAACTGCTAATTTCAATTGCCTCCAAAAGGTCTAAACGTTTATCTTTATTACCTGAGTGTAGGCATTTTGTTTTATCAAAATCTATGGAGTGATTAGAGCTGATACAATGTTCTGAGAATCCAGTTTTATTAACATTGTACAAAATCGACCTTTTATGTTCGTCAACATTTGTCTTTTCTTTATTATTTACTAAAAGTGACTTAATATTCCTTTTGTTGGTACAAATGGTTTTTATTTATCTCTTCTTTAATCTTTCGCAAATTTTTTCACTCAGATGAGGTATGAAATCAATAAAATGATATTTTTGTTTGTTTTTAATAATTTGAGATGGATAAATTGAATTTAAAAGAATTTTTCGTTGCTTTTTTTTTATGAGATCATCTATTATATTTTCGTCATAACTGTTATTTTTCGCTAAAAGTTTCAAAGTTTTCACTTCTTTGTTGAAATTTTCTTCGAAAAGCGGGATAGTCGTGAGTCTATATATAAAAGAATAAAAAGAGCTGAGTTTAATGTTAAGCGGGTGACTGCTATCTTTAGGAAGTAGGGTATCTGTGCATGTAGGTTTTCTGTATATATCAAATGTTAGAGAATCATCTTTCCTAGTAATGGTCAAATCTAAAACGTTTAATGTTTTTTGGTCATTTTCTATTTCTTTTGTGAATTCAATGGATGTATAAAATGAGTTGATATATTTTAAAAAGTTATCTAATTGTCTGTCGGACCCACTCCAGATACAGAAAACATCATCCACATACCGTCTCCAAAGAAAAACGTTTTTTGTTAGCGTGATGTTAGAACTGAAAATTTTTTTCTCTAAACTATTCATAAAAATTTCACTTAGTAGGGGTGATAAAGGTGAACCCATAGGTAGCCCGTCTAACTGTTGATAAACCGTGTTATTGAATTTGAAATAACTTTGCTTCAAACACAAGGACAATGCTGACATTGTTTCTTTTTTAATTAATTGTGAAATATCATTGTTGAGATCTAAAGTGCTATTAATAATATTTTTTATTTCTGCATTGGGTATAGAAGGAAACAAATTTGTTACGTCAAAAGAGATCAATTTTGCTTTAATGGGAATTTTTAAAGTTTTCAATTGATTGATAAGTTCGATGGAGTTTTTTATACTGTGAATCGGGTTGAATTTAATCAATGATGGTAATTTTGAGTTGAGATATTTACAAATTTTATAAGCTGGTACATTGATATATGAAACAATTGGACGCATTGGCCAATCGATTTTGTGTATTTTAGGTAGAGTGTATAAGCTGGGTATGTGCGGATTCATAATTGACAAAAATGATTTGTAAGTGTCTTGGAAAATACTATTGCAGTTATTGATAAGTGATTTTACTTCTACCTGAAATTTATTTGTGGGGTCAGTTTTGAGTATTTTAAAATTTGAGGAATCAAACAAATTTTCCGACTTTTCTATATATAACTGTTTGTTCGTAATGGTTACAGTGTTTCCTTTGTCCGCTTTACATATTATTAATTAATGCACGTAAGTCTTTTCCATTATCCACTAAAAGTGACACTGAAAATATTTCCTTTCGCTTTCATACTAGAGTAAAAAATTTACAGATACTATTTTTGAAGAAGATGGATTAAATTAACTAAATAAAGGCTTTAAATATTGCCCTAAATCGAACTATAGTAATAATGATAGAAAACTTTTAGCGGTCAACACCGAATTGGCTTTAAATTCAACATCTATGAACAATTTAAACTTAGAAAAAACGATTTGTGCTAATATCATATCCAATCCTCTAATTGAAAAACAGTTTAATGAATTTAATACCATCAAAAAACTTAAATCGAAAATTTCAGATAAAGAGTTAATAATATGTATTAAACACTTATCAAGAGTTTAATTTATTTTAATATTCAATTATGTTTCACCAAGAGTTAAGCGAGAATTCAATCTCATTGGTTATATAAGTATTAACTTTATTATAAATATTATACTTATATAAGTTATTTAAATATCATTAAATCAGAAAATTGCAAGATGATGATGTTTCATGATGAGAAATTAACAGTCTCTGAGGAATATTGCTGAATTAAATTCAAAGACTCCAATTTATGTATTGATTATAAGCCTGTCTATATCTGAAGTCTGTTGATTTTTCTCTTTTAACTTCCAAAATATTTCACCATATACTATTGTGCAATTAAAGTGTCATCATTTATGCATGTAGGTCTAATCATATTTGTATTATTGTTAATGGTTTACAACTTTTGTCAATAGAAATTTTTTATTTTTTCTCACGATTTGAATTTCTTCAAATTTCGAATGCTCTACACAAGTGGCATGTTAATTTTCGAGAACTATTTCAGTTGAAAAGGTGTTCAATTGAATTTTCTCTAAATCTTCCGCTACAGGTGATTTAATTGATATAGTGTTTCCCTGAAACTTGACAGTCACTTGCTCGGAAAAAGAGAAATTGTATCGCACAAACTCAGAAACACATGAAACTTCAATGTCTTCGTTGAAATGTGAACTCAGATCGTTCATTTGGCAGGATCCCACTTCAACACTTTCCTATGCGAACAACAGTCGTAGTGGTAAGTTGTGGTGTTTAAACAGTGTGCTCTGAGAGTTGCAAAAAGATTTATTAGTTATCTGCCTTATAGTGTAGCCATAACTAGGTATTCCCTTATCACGTTACAAATTTATGTCATCCAAAATAAAATTTTTCATTTTCAGGTTTTCAAATATCTAGACATTCGTTTAGATGATTTTTTGTGATACATCTCATTGGTAATAATACCTATGACTAGGATTATTGCATGCTGCTCGAGATCCTTCAAGACAAAGATGAGTAGGAAATATTCAAATACTACATTTCCCTTATTTATCTAACAGGAACTAAACAGTACGTGGCAAGAAACTAACCAAACATAGCATTTCAATAGGCACAATAAACCAAACTTTAATACAAAAAAAAACTATTAGGAACAAAAACTTCGCAAAGTTAATGGTTTTCTGTCTAATAATTTTCCAATGGAATCTAATGTGAATTCATCGTGCACAGGCCAATGTTCGTTCTCAACAGCGTATCGTGATCTATTTTGAATTCTCACATTCTATAAAATGGAAACCAAATACTGTGCAATGTCGCCGACCCCACGGGGTCTAAGGGGAACACTTTGAAAATTCGTTTGGAGGTACTCAGTGTCCCCAATTATTCTAGGAAATTATTGAACATACATAGGTACTTCGTGAAATCTGGTGTACGATTTCTTGGCTTCACTCGATGGACAAGTGCGAGCTTTCAATATCTGGGGAATATTGAAAAACTTTGATGATCTTCAACAGTTTTCCGAAACATTTTCTGCAGATGACATAACAGACACAGGTTACAAATGTGCAGAAATCTTTCAGTCAATGCTACAATCCAAGACTCATTTCCTTTTACGTCTTTATTACCACACAATTAACCCAGTGATGGATGTTAATGAAAAAATGCCAGTTCAACAATATTCATCTGAATTTTGTTGCTTAATGAGAAAATATGTGAGGGTAAGATTTGTATCTGCAATGGAAGGCGTGACAGTAATGAACATTTTGGGAATTGTGTTTAAAAGAAAAATTTTCACAAATGGATGATCCTTCGCTTTCTCTGAAGCGATGTAAACTTCACGCGATCATTTATTTTTTTTAATCAAAGTGGGACATTTTGTTCTACATTTTAGAAGGCGTGTCTGCACTAGTGAGGCATTATATAAGAATTTTTTTTGCATTTCTAAAGTTTTTCACTATAGAAGATGAAATAACAGAAAGTAATCGACCCACTAATCACACAATAGGCTTTTGCCTGTTTCCGTAACCTGTTGCCTAGAGAATAGGCAACAGGTTACGGACGATGTGAAGTACCAAAATTGTATTCTCCTTTAGTGCTAGTTTATCTTGAAGACGATTAATTTCCTTGGCTGACTCTAGGGCGAACACATTCTGCTCATTTGCCCATTCTTCTTTTCGATTTTCAACACAGCTTCTTAACAGATCGGTGCTTGTGTGCGCAAAGGATGTAGCAAAAATTCTGAGCTGGAATTTTCGAGAAAAGTCTTCAAAATATTTGGCATTTGTCGATGATCAGAATAGTTTTTCTAATTCGGATTCATTTTCATAACTCCCTTGAGCGTGGGCATCAACATAAACCAATTTTTCACTGTAGACCAGCAACTTGTGATAATCCGAGTCTGCAGAATCAAAAATCTCCTTCGAAGCTTCTATTCAAATCTGTATAACGAGTATATTTTCACTACGATGCATTCGAAGTCAACAGGAAAACAATCAGCACAGTTTGGTTCACGTAATGGACTATGTGGGCTCCACATCCAATTCCATTGCTGCCAGGTAATTTGTTAAAATTTCAAAAGAATAGAATTTAAGAGCAACTCATTTTAAATTATCATATTTGTCTATTCTCAAAAGCTGGACTATATTGACCTTGCTGGGGACACCGGTACAGACTGACTGAAAGCAGGAGTGCCAAAAATGGATCTCAGGCTTGTCAAGTTTCCCGGAGTGTAAACTCATTGAGAGTTGAGATTTCGAGGTTTCAGTGTTGTTAATAGTATTCTGAAATGTTGAATCAAAACTCACTATTTTTTATACTGATACTGTGCCAGATATTACGAGAGTGAAATGGTGTAAAAATAAGTGATTGAAGAAAGAAAAAGTCTTCAATTAATGTCTATTTGTCAACAATAGAAATGTCGAACAAAAAATACTGCAGTTCCATTTGCTCTCTGAGTAAGGCAAGGTTTAATTTCAATAGTCCAACGACCGTTTAGTACATTTTTTTCGAAAATGACTTTTCTTTCTCTCATTGCAAGCTGAGGTTGGTTGATCATGTTAATTTAAATCAAGATATTCAAATTTTCTATTTTTTACGACCAGCGATATAATGCGGTGTGATTTCTCTTTCACGACTTTTTCATCCATTCATAATTCCAGATTAGTTCATGCTTTCTCATATAGAAAACACTATCAGCGAATTACTCTAGCAAATAATCATAAACGATTCATTACACAGGTCTACAAAGATTTTAGTGCCGGGGATTTTAGACCTGATTTTAAGTATGTCCTATATGACGATATCAAAAATGTTACCGGTTTTTTCTATCAGCTCTACTTTCCGAGATAAAGAAAAACACACGTTTCACGGAAAACTTATTCTATTGGCATTAAACTTCAAGAAATAGGCTTTCGAGTGATTTTCTTGATTGAAACTGACATGGGCAATCTCGCATGATTCCCCAGCCATCATATGAATGTTCCACCATGCTTAGTATCTATTCTCCATCAGTTTTATATCTCGGTGGAAATAATCTCCTTGCTCTTCGCTTAGATCTCGTAAAATGTGTTGGAATTTGTCTATATGACTTTAGAGATAGTGTAATTTATACTCATATTACAGCCTAAATCTTTGAAACGAACTAGCATTTCCTCTACTATTTGATAGTGTTGGCGTTTACTTGATGTAAATCCATTATAATTGAATATAAACTTAAATTCAAACACTTGAATTTATGATTTACACTTTATTAACTACATAGCATGACGCGTTTCGTCGTAACAAACGACTTCTTCAGATGCTTACAGAATAATTACATCTGAAGAAGTCGTTTGTAACGACGAAGCGCGTCATGCTATGTAGTTAATGAAGTGTAAATCATAAATTCAAGTGTTTGAATTTAAGTTTTTATTCAATTTTCTCTACTAATTCTATATAGTTGTCAGCCTCATTATTTTCAAGGAAATTTTTTGGAAATTGCTACAAATAATTTCCGCGCAAGTCTTTCCCGATCATTCATGAATTCTCAAAATTGTGGTGTTTTTCATTAATTAACTAACGTATTTGAGTCCGTTAAGGATACTTGTTTTCAGTTTTCAGTACTTAAACCAGGAAATTTCTGTGAAATAAACTGAAAAGATGGAACTCAAAACGAATTGCCCTAATTTTATATGCAATGGCAGAAGAATGAATTTTTCTCTTGAAACTAATGGTTTATTGATAACATTTATTTCTCCAACAAGAATAGCGCTTCTCGTATGCCAATTTTTTTGAATCCAATGATTTGATTTTTTCAAACAAAAAACTGAAATAAGATTCGTTCTCTCGTGCGATATGTAGACACTCGAACGTCTGAGGAAAGACAATTTTCTCATTTTAATCTTGACGCTAGTAACTCTAGCGTCTAGCTTCAGCTAATAAAATGAGGTTTTAGCTTCCTCTGCAGAAATGTCTTAGGATATCATGTTTTTCCGCAGTATTCAAGCTGGTATTGGAACATTTTCTGAATGAGAAATAGGTTTTTCTGTTGAAGAAATATTAAGGTATTTCCATTTATGGCGATAGTTTTTGTTGATGCCCATTATAATAGTATTTATTAATAATGACTATTTACAAACAGGACCGTCAACATTTAAAATGAGGGTAAAAGAAAATCTAGAGCTGAATATGAGTTAAACTGACATATGTCAATATATCGTACATTATCTACTTTATCGACCATAGGCACAAACAAAGCTGCATCAAGAAAAAAAATTTTTTATAGGCCTTTGTTATAAATTATGACACGCATGAATTATGCAGAAAAATCTTGACTTTTCTTCATAAATGATATTCAATAAAATTCGATTTTTTCGCAAGCAAGCATCCACTACAAAAACCGAATATCCATCAATTTTTTATGTATGACGATACTTTGTCATGAATGATTCTTACGCATTCATCAGCTACCAGAATTAATATTCATTAGTGAACAAAATGCTATGATTATATTTTCTTATGCATTTGTTCAACTCAACATATAAATTGTTCTTACGGAATGAATTAATAATGTTTTCATAACACATTCGAACAATTACCCATGATGCGCGTTTCCAAGTAGTACTTATCATTCGATGCTAAGATAACAATTGTTGTTATCTAAACACACATAGCTATTCGAGAAAAATACTTGCTCAGCATCCTCTCCAAGAGCGAACAGGTATATATATATATATATATATATATATATATATATATATATATATATATATATATATATATATATATATATATATATATATATATATAAATATATACATAATTTTCAATTTTTATGCAGTAATTAAAGTCTTTTTTGATTAGGAAATTTTCATATCAGTTGACGTTTCGATGATGAGTTGGAGTTTGCGAATTGCAGTCGAAAAAATCAATCGCTCTTGTTGATGTTATTATACACGTAACATTTGTTAACATATGACATTTGTTACTACGGTGATTTTACTCTCTCACCTCTGTGTCGTTTTTCAGTGTCAATGTTTCTCTGTGCTCCTTGCTCATTTCTATTCTATTATTCACCTATCATTGTTTTTAGTTAGTACATGAGAATATTTTTACATCTATAATTTAATTCAGCTTATTTTTAAGAAACACATTCCTGTTCGATGGTTTTTTGCCATACCTTTTATACCTAGTTAGCCGTAAGTTGTAAATCATAATTTTCATCAGTACAATTGTATAAACATCTTTTTCAGAGTCCTGATGAAGAGTGTAAACACAGTCGACATATAGACCAGGCAGACAAATTGGATAAAATCTATTCATAGTGGCCTCTTATTTTGCCTATAACCCACAACAATTGTATTTGAATTACCAGGCAATACTCCTTTTCATTAATGTTATATATATATATATATATATATATATATATATATATATATATATATATATATATATATATAATATATATATATATATATATATATTATATATATAATATATATATATATATATATATATATATATATATATATATATATATATATATATATATATATATATATATATATATATATATATATATATATATATATATATATATATATATATATATATATATATATATATATATATATATATATATATATATATATATATATATATATATATATATATATATAGATATATATAAATATATATATATATATATATATATATATATATATATATATATATATATATATATATATATATATATATATATATATATATATATATATATATATATATATATATATATATATATATATATATATATATATATATATATATATATATATATATATATATATATATATATATATTATATATGTAATATGTTTTCTCTATAGAAACAAAAACTATAGTTGTTGCTCTGAAAAAAGATATTTTCTTCATTTACTACATTAAAATAGGTATGTTAATTATAAATTAATATGTACAAACCTGAAAAAAGAAACAACATTAAGAGCTATTGCTTCTACCAAAATCTTATATTTACGAAATACTCAAACAGTATCAAATTTCTTATTCTGAAAAGCTAAGATATACAATCATACGATGAACATAATGCCAAGTGCTGCCACCGGAGGTAATGCTGTGATGTATGACATTACGCGGGCAATTTAAATTAAATTGAGAGTCATCATGACTTCTTCATTTACATCTCCCCCCCCCCAGCTCAAAATCCGTGCGACACAGGTATAAGTTTTGTAATGTGAAACAAGTTGGATTCGTATTTGACATTTTGCCATTTACATTTGGGATAAGTTTTTTACCTCAGTAGAATCGTGCCAGCCCTTGTTCACATATGTTTTCACAAAAGCTTTTTTTCCAAAGACACTTTTCCAAATGTCCAGTCTAGACAAGAATCCTCTAAAAATAACCGAAACATTTGAATTTTTTCAATATCTTCATCTACACCTATGCGACTACATTCAGCTTCGAAGATGAACATCCACTGTGTCACACTCGATGTTTTTTTGTGAATTTTTCTAGAACAAATTGTTGAGATAATTTCTTCAAATTAGGTTGTCTAGATTTCCGTTTAAAATCAGGAAGATTTTGCAGGATTTTTGTGAGTTGTTCTGTAGATATTTCCGTCGTAGAATCTTGCTGTTGTGTTGTTGATGTAATTTCCTCCAGTAAGTATCCCTTAAACAGTATATTTCCATCTTCATCAAAATCAGTGTCACGTAATTCTGGAGTTATTGAAATCCATACTTGTCTTTTGTCATGTCGTCTTTGCAGTGTAGTTCTCACTTTTTGAAAAATGTGGGTCTTCATTACTGCATCATGTAGTTTCACCGGTTGTAATTTCTCCGGAATTAAAAACATTTCGTTGTCCTTCATAATTGAGGTTATGCACATAACATTCGTTTTCGAGCTATAGATAATGTTGTTTTGTAAAATTTTTTCTCTATAGAAACAGAGACTATAGTTGTTGCTCTGAAAAAAGGTATTTTCTTCATTTACCAGATTACAATAGGTATGTTAATTATAAATTAATATGTACAAACCTGAAAAAAGAAACAACATTAAGAGCTATTGCTTCTACCAAAATCTTATATTTACGAAATACTCAAACAATATCAAATTTCTTATTCTGAAAAGCTAATATATACAATCATACGATGAACATCATGCCAAGTGCTGCCACCGGAGGTAATGCTGTGATGTATGACATTACGCGGGCAATTTAAATTAAATTAAGAGTCATATATATATATATATATATATATATATATATATATATATATATATATATATATATATATATATATATATATATATATATATATATATATATATATATATATATATATATATATATTGTGTATATACTCATACGTATTTTCATTTCCTCTGGTCAGTCTAGTAGAAGTTACTTGATAACAATTTCTTTCAATACTTGTGGACGCTAATAGTTAACATGCTTCAATTCACCGTTTCAATTAAATTCGAGTAAACAATGAGTATAACGTGGCCTTAGAGATAACTGCATGTTTTTTATATTCAATAATTCATTTCTGGTAATCCATTTTCATCGCATTCTCAGAATTATCCAATGTAGGTACTCCTTAATAGTGAACTAGTTTACAAATTGAGGTATTTGATTTTGGAATGCACCAGCGTCCAGTATATAGTTATATATGAAGTTGCAAATTCATTGATCCAATTGCAACCGAAATAAATGTTCCATAAAAATTAAACGATTAATCTCATTTTCACGATTGAAGAAACAAGTTGGTAAATTGTTTTGGAACAGTGTTGAGGTGCTACAATAGGAAATACAACATTTTTTCACGGTTCAATGATTACATGATTATTTATAGTTGATTTATACGTTGGCATTATGATATAACAGCGTATCGAGAAAATTCGGTTACTGTTTTTATGGTTTTTTCTATTCAAATTCATATGAAATAGACTATTAAAATAATATATCATAGATTTGGTGTATGAAACTATTGCCCTTGAGTGTTCAAAAGGCAAACGACACAATAAAAATATTATTTCCAGAAAGCACAAGCGTTGTCGATAAAAAAATTATCTGATTAATGTATATGAGAACCAATGAATGAGATTTGTATGTGCCTCATCTTGAAATATCATCCAACATTCAATCAGCGAGTCATGTTTATGGACCTCATCGAAAAAGAAACAGTCGGAAATCATGCGTTGCTGTGCAGAAATATTTTCACAAAACATACTACTTGGCATTTTCGAGGCTTGCTTACCATTCAAAATTTGACGTTAAATTGACTTGTTATTGTAATATAATTGAGAATTATATTAAAATATAATTATATATTTCGACTAGGGCTCCTGATACCTCGCAATATCGTTTTATAATTGATATCTGGTGGCAGATTCGGAACGTAGACTTCGGCGACGACGGAGAGTGAGTTGAGAAATGATATAAGGTCACTTAGAACTTCTTGTAAACAGGTAAATTTAAGCGTAAATAGCTGAAATTACATCCCTAAAAATCCTATCAAACATTGGGATTTTTCCAGGAAATCATATCAATAACGATCAAGAAATATTCAATTATTTATAAGAAATTTTAAGACAGTGGTAATTCACTTATGATTTGTGTACCATATTGATATGTTAGATAACATCTGATATTGATATATATTATATTTCATGGTTTAGTGTCACTGAACAATTTTCATTTGTGAAAATTTTCAATATATTCAACATACCTAGGGGATCCTCCTTTTGATTGCCTCTCTATCTTCCTAGTCCCCACCCGATTTTTCTGAGCCTAAACATTTAAAAATAATATTTCACGATTATATTATTCAAATATGATTATTCAATTTATCGGTTTGGAAATTCCGTAAGGGATAAATAGCCTCAAGTCGAAGTATTCAATCAGATTTCCCAATCTGGAGAGTTCAAATATGGAAGCCTGAAATGTGTTGACCCCCTTCACAGAAGTCTTCTTTTGTGTGTTTTTACCATATCTAGATTTGTATACCTTCAATTTGGCTAAGGCGTCTTGAAGCGAGGCAAAATTCAAAACACGAGTCAACAAATGCTTACAATTGCGTGTTATAACGATAATTTTTTCTATTGTTCAAGTATTACGTCAAGTAATGAATACTCCACAACTCCATCTATAGGAATCAATAGAAAACATCCCTCAGATCACAGACACACTCGGCATCAAACGTTCACATCTATTCTATACCCTCTATACTATATCATCATCATTTGCAGCCATATTCTACCAATTTTGCATGGTGTGGCCTCCCTTTCAAATATTTGAACTCTTTATAATATATATATATATATATATATATATATATATATATATATATATATATATATATATATATATATGTGCGTGTGTGTGTGTATTTTATGTTGTCTTCATTACCATGAGAGAAATTCGCTTTTCTGATTGATAGGTTATGGGAAAATATCCATACTTTATGCAACATAAATCATTGTCAACCAAGTTCGTAATTGAACTTTCATTTCGATAAATTCTACCGAACTCAAGTCTATAGCTGACCCAGATCAATTCCTCATTCATAAAATTCACGTACAGACACAGATACACACAGGTCATATTTTTTCCAGATAGAGGCATACTAATACATAATACCTAGTTAAATGCCAAAGGAAATTGAACATTTTCAGATTTAATCATTCGGTAATTATTGATTAGAATAAAATTATCAATAAATGCTTCGACATTTTTATGAATTATTCAACACCTGCCTACCGTAGAGACGTTTATTATGAAACACAAATAGAAGGAATTTACCCTTTGCAAAAATTGCTCTTGAATCAGTCAATTGACTACTTCAAGTTCTTCAATATATATATATATATATATATATATATATATATATATATATATATATATATATATATATATATATATATATATATATATATATATATATATATATATATATATATATATATATATATATATATATATATATAATAATAAACACTGGCCAACAAAATGAAATGAAAATTTTATCTAACACCTGATTTTAGATGTTTTCAATGTGCCGATTCCAAAAATGCCACCAGATTTTTTCTATCAGCTCTAGTTTTTGAGATACACGTTACAGGTTAAATGATATATTTTTTTCTGATAAAGGACAACAAATAAAGAGATAAATATGTACTTAATCGTCAAAATAGAAATTTCCCAGAATGTAATTAGCCAAATGGATACCTGGAATTGTCCCTGACCCAATGTTCTTATACTAGGAACTACTCAATACAATGCTCTTAATTACTTTTATACCTGTAATTGCCTATGACCCGATCCTTCTATACCTGCTTGGCTGTACTTGATTTAGTATATTACTGAGTTTTCCCAAGTGAAGTTGTGCTATCATTTTGTGTGAATTTTGGTCGTTTTGTAGTATCAAGAAGACAATAAACTGAAACAATGGCATCCACAAGCAGACGTACCTGTGTAAATCATCCCGATGTTTTTTGTTATGTGTGTGGTGAATACACTTTGAAAGAGAGCAGAAAAACAATTTCTGACTTTGTGAAAAGAGCTTATCTTTGCTATTTTGGCGTTCATTTAGGAGATCAAGATAAATGTTGGGCCCCACATTTCATATGTAAAACATGTGTTGAACATTTGCGACAGTGGACAACTGGAAAGAGGAAGTGCCTAAAGTTTGGTGTACCAATGGTTTGGAGAGAACCGCGGAACCATCATGACGACTGCTATTTTTGTCTCGTTAATATTAAAGGCATAAATAGAAACAATAGACACAAATGGACATATCCTGATCTAGATTCTGCAAGAAGGCCTGTAGTGCATTCGGAAGAAATACCCGTTCCATCATTCAGCAGTCTACCTGAATTGACAGAAGATGATACAGAAACATCAACGTCTGACGAAGTTGAAATTCAATCAGAAAACGACAGCGATTTTGAAGCAGATTTAGCAACTCCGCAGTGTTTCAATCAAGAAGAACTAAACGATCTCATAAGAGACCTGAATCTCTCAAAGGAATCCGCTGAATTACTTGCATCCAGATTAAAAGAAAAAAATTTACTTTGTCGAGGTACTAATATTACATTTTATCGTGAAAGAAATAAGGATCTGCTGCTTTTTTCACTCAGGAAAATGACTTGGTATTCTGTAACAATATAAAAGGGCTCTTAGAAAAAATGGGTTTGCCTGAATACAGTCCAGATGATTGGCGCCTTTTTATTGACAGTTCAAAACGTAGTTTAAAATGTGTTCTTTTACATAACGATAACAAATATGGCTCAATTCCTATTGGTCATTCTACTACCATGAAGGAAGAATATGAAACAATAGCATTAGTTTTGAGAAAAATTAAATACGAAGAACATCAGTGGTCAATTTGTGTTGATTTAAAAATGATTAACTTCCTCCTTGGACAGGAGAGTGGTTATACAAAATATCCTTGGCTTTTGTGCCTTTGGGACAGAAGAGCTAAAAATGAGCACTGGGTTAACAAAAATTGGCCTTCAAGAGATGTCATGATTCAAGGAATACAAAACATGATCAACCAACCTTTGGTTTCAAGAGAAAAAATCTTACTTCCGCCCTTGCATATCAGGCTAGGCCTAATGCAGCAATTTGTGAAGGTCTTAAATCGAGATGGAAATTGTTTTGGGTATTTGTCACGTAAATTTCCTGGCATTAGCACGGAAAAACTAAAAGCTGGTATATTTCATGGTCCTCAAAAAAGGCAACTTGTTAAAGATCCACAATTCACCACATCAATGAACCACATCAACTGAATCTAACGCTTGGAGTTAATTTGTTAAAGTAGTACAAAATTTTCTTGGCAATCATAAAGCATAGAATTACGTAGAATAAGTGGAAACTATGCTTTCAAATTTTAATATTCTCGGCTGTAACATGAGTATAAAAGTTCACTACCTCCACAGCCACCTAGATCGTTTTCCAGAAAACTTAGGTGATTGTAGTGAAGAACAGGGGAAAAGATTCCACCAGGATATTAAAACTATGGAAGATCGTTATCAAGGACGATGGGATAGCCACATGATGGCGGACTTCTGCTGGAGCCTTCAGCGAGACTGCCCTAGTAAACTCCATTCTAGAAAATCGTATAAAAGAAAATTGTTATTAGTGACTAATGTGATTATGTAAATTAAGTTTTTGCAATAAATACTTGAATCCATGTGGCTTTGTTTTTTTTTAACTGTCAATAGTAATATTATATATTATAACAGTTATAACGTAAATTATATACACAATTTTTTAAAAAATCTCAAAAACTAGATCTGATAGACAAAATCTGAGAACTTTTTTACATTCTGCATTCAAAAATTAAAACATTAAAAAATCTCAGGATACATATATAAATATATATATGTATATGGCCTGTGTAATATATATATATATATATATATATATATATATATATATATATATATATATAACTTTCTTTCGATAATTCTTGACAAATTATTGTAAAGAATATTGATTAAGAACACTATAGCAGAGCTGACTATGTGAAACATGAACAATGCGATGTTTCCATTGCCCTTCTAGGAATGAATGTTAGGGAATATTAATTCTCCATTATCCTTCTTGAGATAAATGCTAAAGAATCTTCAAATCGATGCCTACATTTATTGAAAGCGTGATACAGTCACTGTTTCGTACTACAAGGTACTCATCAGTAACGCCATTTCAAGTTTTTCTCAGATGAATATCATATTTTGATACTCAATATCCATTCCAGACAAAGACAAATGCAGAAACAGAAAAATCGGCCCACTCTTTCTTAACTTATAAATGGAGTAAACTTGTACATAACTGACGACTTCCTAAACGTTGCAGAAAGACGCCAGAGATTCGAAATGCAGTCGAAAGCCTTCGTAAAATATAAAAGGAATTATATCGAATGCGAATTCCTCTCAAATTAGTTCAGCGTTACTACGACCAACTTGAGAAAAGGAAAGAAGATAAATAAATACCAAGGATATGGTCGTATCATCTAATTTGAAGAATATTTCCTATTTTGTGTACTCAGTCATTGGGGGTATAAAATTACGAACGCACAATCGTCCTTCAAAACATCTACATCAAGATGCTACAAAATGTGAAATCAAGGATTGATGAACTATTGAAAACAAGAAAGTTTAAAAAAAAACATGAAAAAAGTAACAGCTGGCAAGTGTCAAAAAGTTACGGCAATTTGTTACAATTTACAAAAATCAAATCATAGATATGCGACTTACGGTCACAGAATCAATGACAAAAGCCAAAGTCACAGGAACCGTTGGCAAGAAGTAACCATGAACGGAGCAACATCAAAGTATCATGGAATATTAAGTTCCAAGTTGGAAGGGGAATTAACTTTATATAATTCCAACGAACGGAAATAGTTGTAAATATTGCTCAGACCTTCAATATCCGTTTTTTTGCTTACATTACTAGTAAATTGATTTATAAAGCACATTTCTAAAAACATACGAGTACGTTTTTACGATTAGTACATCTGTGAAGAATTTTAACATTGAAATTGTATTGATGATCTGATTTAGAAACGTGACCGGCCAATGCACACCTACCAGGATATAATCTTGTGTCACTCTTATGAAGTGCTAAACGGTGTTTGAGGGTTTAAGTTGTCTGACCCACGTATGTTGCAGGACAATTATTGAAAGGAAAAAAATAGATGCAATCTGACTTAGAAGTAGTTGAAATTCAATTCTCAAGTTTTGAAAACAACCATCTCAACGGGAAAAGAATGTAATTAGCAACCTTTGTGTTAGGAACAACCGATAATATGTGAGCCAACTTATTTGCAAGACAAGGGAAATAAGGCAGAGAGATGAACTCAGTACTACAACAACCTTGTGATGTAATTTCATCTAAGGGTGTCTCCACCAACGTGGTGTGAGGAGAACATAAGTTCATGAACTATTCACTTGAGCTCCCTCTGTCGAGGAAGAGAATTATAAACCCTCGCCTGCATTCTAGATTCCAACTCATGACAGCATTGTCATGTATATATATATATATATATATATATATATATATATATATATATATATATATATATATGAATATATATATATATATATATATATATATATATATATATATATATATATATATATATATACATATATATATATATATATATATATATATATATATATATATATATAAATATATATATATATATATATATATATATATATATATATATATATATGAATATATATATATATATATATATATATATATATATATATATATATATATATATATATATAAATATATATATATATATATATATATATATATATATATATATATATATATAAATATATATATACATATATATATATATATATATATATATATATATATATATATATATATATATATATATATTATGAAATTGATTTATTACCGGTTTAAGATATTTTATTTCGAATGTTTTTAGCAATAACATGCTTTTTTTAATACGAAAAACTTTATTTTTGTTAACGTTTCGTTGTATATCACAAGTTTTATTAAAAGGAGCCCGTTATTGCTGAAAACATTCAAAATAATATATATATATTTATATATATATATATATATATATATATATATATTATATAAAAAGGAAATACAGAGTATTGGGGTATGCGGCAAAAAAGGAAAAAAGAAAACTCTTTAAAGTGAATCCAAGCTTTCGGAAATATTTATTTCCATCCTCAGGGATCTACAAAGACAAAGTTTCATCATTTTCATGAAAGAGTAAGATCAAATAAGCATGAACTCACACTTTCTCGAGGTTACTTTTTCTTTGTCTTTGTAGATCCCTGAGGATGGAAATAAATATTTCCGAAAGCTTGGATTCACTTTAAAGAGTTTTCTTTTTTCCTTTTTTGCCGCATACCCCAATACTCTGTATTTCCTTTTCATTATATATATATATATATATATATATATATATATATATATATATATATACATATATATATATATATATATATATATATATATATATATATATATATATATATATATATATATATATATATATATATATATATATATATATATATATATATATATATATATATATATATATATATATATATATATATATATATATATATATATATATATATATATATATATATATATATATATTTTCATATAAAATATTCTCAAGTTTTGGCAAACATTAATTAGAGATCCACTTGTAGTTCATAGCTAGTTTAACGGTATTGTTTTGTCGTCATGATTTCTTTCTCATGAAAGTCTAGAGATATGGTCTTATTTTAATATGAAACAAGTTTTTCATTGATGGAGTAAAGTGAACAGTTTGGCAAATCACTCTATGTAACTGCGAGTTATTAGGATTGAAAATACACGTATAGGTGAATATATTTTCTGTTCGAACTCACTCCTCTTTTACGCTTCTCTTCTTGGAGTAGGTAAATTATGTTGCAGATCACTGAGTTTATAATGAGCTGCTTTGTGCACTATCTCAGGATGTTTTTGTTATCACAAATATTAATCGATACTCAAAAGATCGATACTTTGTAGAAAACCTAGAGAGAGGTAGAAGATTTAGCTATTCTTCTAGTGTGAATCACCTCATTGCAAAGTGTTAAGTTATGGATGGTAACCGACCTATATTACAATTTTCCGTGCCTTCCGAACAGCGTGTTGTTCTCTTTCTGCTTCATTGTATTACTTTTCAGTCCCTTTCAGATCTAGCAATGTGACTGAAAGTTGCTGCCTAATTGTTGAAAAATTTCAAAGGATTTATATTTCATGTATTCAAGCTTTCCTGTATGTAAGTTCAAACATTAAATGTTGTTGTGCTTGTTTTCATTTCTTCTTCGAGTTTTTCTATGAGTTCTTCAATTCGTCCATTTTTTTAAGCAACTTTTTCACTGAAATTAGAGCTTCGCAGCCTTTTCGTGCTTTGCCTTCGTTTCCTCTTTCGTCCGTACTCAGTTCGTACTTCATTTCAATAATAGAAAACTGAGTGAAGGATGCACATTTATCCTTTCGTTGCAGTAATCCAACGAAGATAACCGGAAACTCAGAATATAAAAAAACTGATCCCTATAATGTTATCCGTTTATGTAGAACGCTTGTATGCCTGAAAGAATCTGGTTCAGTTATTTTGTTATCTTTTATCTTCCCATTCAATTTTATTTTATTCTCGTCAGTGATTATTCGATCAATCAGTGTTTTTCAAGTACACATTGCCAAACAATTATTGGTAGTCTTCAACAAAATCTTCGGGCGTTATTTGAAGTTATTCGTTCATTGGTATTAGATCTTCTTCATCATAAGTGCATACATTCACATCCTATTCTATGGATATTATTGAATATAAACTGAAATTCAAGCACTTGTTACACTTTATTGACAACATAGCATGATGCGTTTCGTCCTTACAAACGATTTCTTCAGATGCTAACTGAAAACTGGACAGCACAGGGTATTCTGTTAGCATTTGAAGAAGTCGTTTGTAACGACAAAACTCGTCATGCTATGTTGTCAATAAAGTGTGAATTAATTGTTCAAGTGTTTGAATTTAATTTTATATTCAATAGTAATGGATTTATATCAAGTAAACGTCAACACTTTTAAAAAAAATTATAGATATTAGATATCTAGATATTTATATCATATATATAATATATATATATATATATATATATATATATATGTACTTATATATATATATATATATATATATATATATATATATATATATATATATATATATATATATTTAAGAAAATGAACACTAGAACATTCATTTGAAAAATTTAAATCAATCAAGAGAATGTTATAGCAGAACTGGAGAGATTTAACTTTGATGGACGTGGTGCGACTGACGAGTTCCTTGCAGAACGAAACATATATGTCTCGCACTTCCATCAGGTGTGGCATCGATTTCAATATTTCTCTAACATTCATCCCTTGAAGAATAATGGAGACATCACATCGTACACGTTCACATATCTAGCTCTGCTATAACATTCTCTTGATTAATTTCAATTTTTCATATGAATGTTCTAGTGTTCATTTTCTTAAATATTTCATTTAGTGCCATAAGCAAAAAAAATTTCATTTCCTTAAAAATATCGCCGAATTGGCCCCTGAAATACGGGAATAAACGCGAGCGTACTACTAACGCAACCTGTTGACATTTAAAAACATCGTTCGATGATATTTGTCAAATAGACATTGCAATTTAGTAGATACCTACGGGTATAGAAGATATGTGAAATTTCGATGCTTGTTGATTCTGTAATCTGAGAAAAGTGTTTTCTACTGATTTCTATAGATGGAATTGTAGAGTATTCATTACTCTACGATCTTCCACTTGAAGTCACAAGAAGATGCTTGGAGGTTGAAATCGTTGCCTCACTTCGATGGACGTGGTGCGACTGACCAGTTCCTTGCAGAACGAAACATATATGTCTCGCACTTCCATCAGGTGTGGCATCGATTTCAATATTTCTCTAACATTCATCCCTTGAAGGATAATGGAGACATCACATCGTACACGTTCACATATCTAGCTCTGCTATAACATTCTCTTGATTAATTTCAATTTTTCAAATGAATGTTCTAGTGTTCATTTTCTCAAATATTTCATTCAGTGCCATAAGCACAAAAAATTTCATTTCTTATATATATATATATATATATATATATATATATATATATATATATATATATATATATATCATATGTATAGGAATATATAAAGTTTATACCATTAGGAATTTTCTGATTTCAGATGGCATGCAATTGCCCAGGGACACAACCTGGTCCCACGTTAGCATCAACTTGCGGCGGTGTACAATTCATGCTTTTCATGGGTCTTCTGGAAGTGTTCTTGCGTTCGCAATGTGACCTCGAGGATCCTTGTGGTAGACCACATTCCACTCCTGTTTTACCAGAGTACGATTTTATAGTAGTTGGAGCTGGGAGTACTGGTGCTGTAGTTGCTAGCAGGTTGTCGGAAATACCAGAATGGAACGTGTTATTGATAGAGGCAGGTAAATATGACCAGGAAAAATGTCTCGTATGACCAAAGCGAACAATGTAACTCTACATCTTTATCCCTGTTACAAACAAAAACAATTTTTTTCTGAATAAAATACACAAAACTGCGAACTTCTATAACACTGATAACTATAACGCTCTGAAATTAACTCCATAAATAGTTTGATTTGGAGCACTAAAACTTGAAAGTACATTTATAATCAATTCGATCAACTAAGTTTTTTTGGACATAAAGCATCTGTCATAATGTTTGAAAAGCAATAAGATAAATATTTGAAAGGTCTTAAATCATTGACTTTATAAATATATAATTCAACTTCAGGGCACGATGAACCAACTGGTACACAAGTTCCATCAATGTTTCTGAATTTCATTGGGTCATCGATAGATTGGGGTTATCGTACGGAACCAGAACCAGAAGCTTGTTTATCAGAAACCGAAAAACGATGCTCTTGGCCAAGAGGAAAGGTAAGTGACAATATTTCTAATATTCTCGGAAGAACAATGGTTTTCGAAATACGAATTTTAAAAGATGAGAAATATTCAGAATATGAGATTCCAGATGCAACGAAATCAACATGATCACTAAAATTCAATTTTTTATCTAACATAACGGTTTTTTTAGAGATAATTACTATTTTTACTCTTTCAATTTTCGGTCATTATTCATACTTGTACAAAAACTGTTAAGACAGTTTTTTTTTCATTTAGGGATACGCTACGGTTACAGAAGCATTCAGTAAAGGCAGAAATGTTTTTTTGATCCACTCGGTCATATTCTTAATATCTTTGCCACGTATATAAACCATAGAACCATCAGCTAATAAACGTAGAGAACATTTTTTCTCATAAGAAATAATATTCTTTATGGAGTGGTATTGGCCTTTACTTGAGTGAATCCATTATAATTAAATATGAGATAAAATTAAAACACTTGAACTTTTGATTTACATCATAACCGATACTTGATGAAAATCTAAACACATAATTTGAATAAAACTAAGTAGTTGATCGATTTTCACTATAATAATTCAAAAATATGACAATATCGTTTCGCTAACACAGTATCTTCATCATATGTTGATGATAAACTCAGTTTATCAGATGAGAAACAGTTTATTACATCTGATGAAACCACTGTGTTGGCGAAACGATATTGTCATATTTTTGAATTAATTATAGTGAAAGTCGAAAAACTACTCAGTTTTATTTAAATTTTGATTTACATTTTTATTGAATACATAGCATGTCGCGTTTCGTCGTTATAAATGGCTGACCAGTCAGTATTCTATTAGCGTCTGAAGAAGTAGTTTATAACGACGAAACGTATCATGGTATGTATTCAATGAAAGTGTAAAGTTAAAGAGTTTGAATTTTATCTTATATTTCATCAATATCCTTTATATGTAAGGAAAACAACAAGGAAGTAGGTTTTCTGAGGTACGCCAAAATCAACTTTCGTGCTATCCGACACTATACCATATAACTTAACTTTTTATGTTTGCAAATCTAAGTGAGATCTCAAGCGAATATTAGCTCTCGAAAGTGATAGATTGTGATTCCGTCGAGAAATTTTCGTCGAGAAGTAAAAGCAAAAGCATATTAAAAGTTCGGATATACCAAACTAAACCGAACATGAATAATAGAAAAAACATTTAAGGGTCATCCACGTAGAACCAAATATTAGGAAGAGAATCCTCAATGCAAAGAAGAGCTAATATGATCTATTCCAGATAGATACAATATAATAAATTCAATTCATGGTTCTCCATCTTCTGTAAAAAATGTTAATGTTGGAATACAACCCTTTCAATGTCAATTGATTCATTTTTGTTCACATTGTTTTCAACCGGTTGATCTTGGCTGAAAAAAAGATATATAAAATAATAAATATATGTTTGATATAAAAGATATATAAATTAATAAATATACACATGTAATGGATGATTTTTTAGGCGAAGCGTTTTTCACCATATTCAAAATATTTACTGAAATTGATAACTTCGCCTTTGCCATTTACAGTTTGAAGACAACTTCATGTAAATGATGTCCGCGGCTCCGTATCAAATGGTCCATTCGGAAGGTCCAATTTTGCGTCATTTTTTCAAGCATTTCGACCTGTTCCCCACGAACCGCACAAGAAATAGTCCAGAGGCGTCAAATCGCATGATCTTGGCGGCCAATTCACCGGGCCATTTCGAGAAATAAGCTGGGGCCAAAAAACGTTGAGTATCATGGATCGATATCGTTCGCCGTTTACGGTAATGTTTCGTCAACGGTCGTCTTTGAAGAAAAATGGACCGATGTTGCCACCAGCCTATAACCACACTAAACCGTCGTTTTTTCGGGATGCATCGGTAATTCTTGTATGGCATGTGGATGTTTATCACTCCAGATGCGACAGTTTTGTTTATTTACATATCCGTTAAGCCAAAAATGAGCCTCATCGCTGAACACAATTTTTTGATAAAACAGCGGATTTTCGTTAAGCTGTTCTAAGGCCCATTCACCAAAAATTAGACGTTGTGGTAGGTCATTCGGCTTCAATTCTTGCAGAAGTTGAATTTTATAGGCTTTCAAACCAAAAAAAACACGTACAATTTTCCATATGATTGAGTAACACATGCCCAATTGCTGAGAACGGCGACGAATTGACATTTCACGGGCCTCGTTAACACTGTACGCTACGGCTGCAATATTCTCTTCAGTACGCACTGTACGCATGCGAGACAATGGTTTAATGTTCAACAAAGTAAACTTGGTGCGAAATTTGGTGATAACAGCACGAATTGTTGATTCGCTAGTTATATTATGACGACCATAATATGGTCGTAACAAACGATACACATTTTTCGCAGAGCACGGATTTTGATAGTAAATTTCAACAATTTGAAATCATTGCTCGTTGGTTAGTCTTTTCACGATGAAATGGCAGAGTATACTGAAAACTTTTCATTTTGACAGATGACGTCTATGCCATTAGCAACAAGTGCCGCCAACCTGAAAAACTTAACTCTTGAAAAATCACCCGAGGAGGCAGAAAACCAATTAATGTCTAACGTTTCGTGAAAGTTTCATGACATTCTCAAGGTTGATGCAGTTCTTCATATTTTTGTGAACCATAATTCCAAATTGTCCCCTCTTAAAATTCAGAAAAGTCATAAATGGAATATATGTACTTGTGCACCAATCAAATATTTGTTTAACATTTCAAATGATTTTGTGACTCATTACTGAAAATTTCGAGTAAGAGTTGAAATTAAGTAACCTGGTTCGTCAATTAGGACATGATATTCGGATCATTATTTTGATAAAACATGGATAATTCACTAATCACGCTAATCAATATTTAATAATAATTCGTTTTTGTAGAAAAACGGAATAATGTATCCTCCAAAATTTTGAATCAACTCATAACTATAACTTCTATATCGTTTCAATGTTTTCAAAGGAAGTTAAAATTTTTCGTTATGCAAACACTGCAGATCAATTCAAACATAGATTCTTATTGCTGTATTCTCTTTTCGAATACTTCAGGTTTTAGGAGGCACATCTGTTATGAATGGAATGATGTATATTCGAGGCTCCAAAAAAGACTTCGACGATTGGGCCGCTGCTGGAAATCAAGGATGGAGTTACAATGAAGTGCTACCATATTTCTTGAAGAGTGAAGATAACAAACAAATGGATAGTATTGATCGAGGTTACCATTCTGCAGGAGGGCTTCTAACTGTTTCACAATTTCCTTATCATCCACCATTATCGTCAGCCATTTTGAAAGCAGCTCGAGAACTAGGTAGGCATAAATCTGCTACAATATAATTTCAAAATATGAAGAAAAAACCAATATCACGGATTCAGTGTAATTACCGAATGTTATTTCATCCCAAAGATGCAATTACATTACACATCATTAGTCTGCATATTTTTCATAAAATCCCAGGTTACATCTCTAGGAATATGCTGATATCAATCTATCGCCTAGGCATTCGTCCTCGCTTTTTGCAACTGACTTACAATATTTCATGATATTGAAATAAGGATATCATCGAAAATTGAGGAATATCAATCCTTCCAACTTGACTGAATAAATTTTTACGAAAACCCAAAAGTTGGTGTCATCGCATATTCCATAAACTAATTGAGGTATCAGAGAAATCACTTTCTTCTTCTTTACTGCCTATAAATTATATTCACATTCACACGCAATCGAACGTTTTCATTCTTCATTTATGAATATTCATATCATTATAGATCTCAGTTCATCTAACGAATGGTAGAAATTATATTGTGCGAAATAATTTATCCATAATAGTAGATAATCTCAGTTACATGTCGTGTCTTCCGTTTAGACCAATAGATCAATCTACGTGAATACAAAAAAAAGTTGCATCAATAACTAATCTGAAACTATCATATGAAATTGGATTTTCTCGATAGCTTTCGAAGCAGAGTTCACATTTCTAGGGAAATACAAAAAGTTACGTCGTGAAGAATCCAAAGTAGGAAATAATTTCTATTACTTCATGAGAAAGAAAGTATATATATATATATATATATATATATATATATATATATATAATATATATATATATATCAGAGTGAAAACACTACAAGAAAAGAATTCTGTAGTTTCCGTGCTACGTTATCGCACTTGTGGATAATACTACTTATAGATATTCGCTATCAAAGTGTACATTATAACGTTATTTCGATAATTCTTGACGAATTATTTCAAAGAATATTATAGCGGAGCTGGCTATGTGAAACATGAACGATGCCATGTCTCCATTGTCCTTCTAGGGATCAATGATCAATAATAGATTCTCCATTATCCTTCATGGGAAAAATGTTGAAGAGTCTTGAAATCGCTGCCTTCAAAATCGACTTTTCTAGAAGCTTCCATAAACCACCGAGGCGGCTTAAGGCAAGTCTGTCACACTGTCCCTTTCTTGGTGTTGATCGTCTCGAACAGAATCTGAGTCATTTTCTGGCGATAACCTTCCTTCTTGATACCTCGCAAGTCTGTCGAGATGAACCTATTTGGGCTTCGTCCTAGGGGTGCGTTGGATCGTGTATACATCATTGATTTTCTTTATAACCTTGAATGCACCTTCCTAATTTTGAGATAATTTTGGGGATAATCCTCACTTCCGTTGTGGATTATACAACCAGACTGAATCTCCTTCTTTGAAACCAGCTGAATTAGCTCTCAAGTCATACCTCGTCTTCATGCGGTCTGTAGCTACAGCTATCTTATCACGAACTTGCTCATGTATATTCATTAGATGCAGTCTCAATTCATCTGTATAAGTGTTCACAATCTTCTTTGTTGGTTCGGGAGAGCCAAACATCAGATCACATGGCAATCGTGTTCTCGATCGAACTGTATTCTAGCTGGAGTATGACTTGTGGTGTTGTGAACGGATGCTCGATAAGCCATCATCAGTGCTGGTAAATGTATGTCCCAGTCTCTTTGATGATCAGCAGCTACCTTAGACAGATACTGTTCCATGATCCGGTTTAACCTCTCTACCATTACATCAGATTGAGGGTGTACAGTCCCAATTTGGTTCACAATTCCAACACATGTCCCAGGATTGTTTTCAGGTCTACAGCAAATAATTTTATGGTTATTACACAAGTTCTTATTGCTACTAGTATCTAGAATGAATTCTCCATTTTCTATCATCCAAATTCCTGTATTTTTCCCATATACTGAACCATAATTTCTCATGAAATTCTTCCACACACGAATAAGACTTTCCCTTGAAGGCTACTCACTGTATTCTTTCCCAAAGTCTCCATAATTTGATCTAGTGCTTCGAATTTCAAAACTTTCACTAAAGCATTATACCATGATGTTGTTTTTATCAGTTGTCGATGTTGCATGAGTTGACTGTCCTTTACCTCTCTAACAGACCTTACCCTCGGTTGTTCCGTCATTCCTTTCGGAGGCAATGAATAAGTCAATTGAATCAACTTTTCAACTTCAGTTTGGGGTTTCTGAAGAAACTCAGTCTTTCCTTTTCTCCCAGCTTTAAGTTTAATTTAGTACAGCAACTATCTGTGACTTTTGCCATACCTCCATGTTTCATCCTTCTTGTTGTAAGACTAAAGGCGGAGGAAACCTCGTATTCATTCGAATGCGTAGGATTATACTGTTCTCTATCTCTACTAGACATTTTTACTTTTCGTATCTCCATTCCAATATAATCTTCTTTTTCTGCACTCTCTTCCTTCTGATTATTTATGTCTTTCCCTTTTCTGTCATCACTTACTATGTTTTGATCTAATCCTATCATTTTGTTATCTAAATTACCTGCAATCATTTTATAACCTGTCCCATCAAAAATCACGTCTCTTGGACAAATAACTTCGCTCTTGCAATCATCCCTTTCTGGACTCATTCCTAATTTTAATTCAATTTGTAATTTCTGTTTGTTCTGTGTTTCCCAATTTGTCGTCATATTTAATAAATTTTGCTCATCTTCCTGTCTTATCGTTCTCGCCTTTGGTATTTCTCTAGTCTTCGTTGTTCTTTCTCCAGCTTCTCCTGTTCTCGTCGTTGTTCTTTTTCCAGCTTCTCCTTTTCTTGACGTTCTCCATTTTCCAGCTTCTCCTGTTCTCGCCGTATTTTCTCCTGTTCTGTCGTTTTTCGTCTTCTAGCCTTTCTTGTCTACGATTTTCTTCAATTCGAACAAAAAATTTTACGAATAACGCCTCCATCTCTGGCATTTATCTATTACGTACCACCTCTAACACCAACTGTTACGAATTGATGGGTACATCACGTAATTTGATAATGCCAATATTCATAAAATAATTTATTAACAATGAACAACTATTAACACTTGTTTTGAATAACAAATGGTTTACTCTATATAAACAACATTAACCTTAGAATTTGAACTATCCCATTGCGTCAGCTGTTGGCCGTTTATATACCCATTTGTATACCTTCTTGAACATTCCAGAGTTCTCTAGTCGTTTTTATCAACATAAATTGCGGTTATCAACATTCTCGACTTTTCTAAAAGTTTCCATAAACCACAGAGGCGGCTTCAGGGCAAATCTGTCACAATATAGATAAACTGCGGGATATGCCGACAGTGTCTTATATATATATATATATATATATATATATATATATATATATATATATATATATATATAAATTTATCAGGGCGAGTTTATGCATTTTGAAGTTCCGGAATTATTGTTAGAAAGTATTTATTC
This sequence comes from Henosepilachna vigintioctopunctata, assembly GCA_030704895.1. Classification (NCBI taxonomy): domain Eukaryota; kingdom Metazoa; phylum Arthropoda; class Insecta; order Coleoptera; family Coccinellidae; genus Henosepilachna; species Henosepilachna vigintioctopunctata. The sequence continues at coordinate 1,712,134 of JARQZJ010000013.1, forward strand.
ATGTAGATATTTAACACAGTATGCATACAAACAGATGAAAACCCAGTACAGCCTTCACATATTGAAAAAGATTGCCATACAAAAGCATATCAAAATAAAAGTTGAACCAATTCTATGCAGTGAAGATGATACACAACATGATCACAAAATGATCAAGAAATCAACAGAAATGCGTCCCTTAATTTTCAGAAATTTTATTAATTGAAGGAGATGAGACGTAAAAGTTTCAACGGAGCAACCACTACACTCAAATTTTATGTCGTCTACTTTGAAAAAAAGAATTTTGAATCGAATGAATCTTCAGGATGAAGCAGCGAATAGCCCAAGGAATTAAATTCTTCTTACTTCTTCCTACTATATATAATAGAATATATCGATTCGAGAATTTTTGGGATATTAAGTCCATTAGATTGTATGAAGATACTTGTTACCTCATTTTCAATGAGGAAACAAAATGTAAACAAGTCGAGTGTTTTTTATTCAATGCATTAAATAAAGTTTCACCAAGAGATCAGCGAATCAACTCCATTAGGTCCATTCATTAATTTGTACAGTAGACACCATATATGATAATAATAATAATAATAAATTGTCTTTATTGCCAAATAGAGATAGAAAAAGGGAAGTCTAGCTGAAAGCTACTCAACTTAACCTCTATATATTAAAATAATACATGGAATTCCCAATAAGTTAAAAGCAAAAGTAGCGAGAATTAATGATATTCGGAAGAAAGAAAACATAACATTAAAAAAAGAATAATTGAGTTGATAAAATAACAACGTAAGTTCATTTCAAACCAGTAATAATGATAGAAACAGATAACGCAAGAGTACAGCATTCAATTCTGATTACCGAGAAGAAATGACTTTATATCCGCTTAAATCCAGACAAGCTACCTGCTTTAACGTTCAACGGAATGGAGTTATATAGGTACTTGTACAGCATTAAACGAGAAACATTTACGGAAGCCTGACCGGTAAAAACGCGTCAAAGCAAGAGTGTAGGGATGTGCAAGAGTGTAGGGTCTTAAATCGCGGATGTGCATTGCGTCTCTATAAACCAACTTATTTCTGAGGTAAGGAGGAGAAGAAGATGACAGAATACGAAAAACTGGGCTGAGCCCAAATGATAACGGAATAGATTTTCCAACTTCAACCAAGCAAGTTCCCTGATATAAGACTTGTGTATTCACGTAGTCCATATATGAATCTGCAATATAATTGAACCTACAAGTCCGTATATGAATACAACAAAAATTAATAATCTTTTGCAACCTACTCCTAGTAAGTGAGTAGAGGCAATTGTAGTAGAGAATCAAACCATAATTCAAAATTGACAATACAAGGCTTTCACAGAGTTTTTTCTCAGAGTCAAGCTTGAGTAGTGTCGGGATCTGTAAAGTTGTCTAAGAACCAAATATGATTTTCTTACCAACAAACCCACATGCTCCTCGAAACGAAGACGGCAATCGAAGATTATTCCCAAATTTTCAGCACTTCTTGCACCACTCAGAGGCTCATTCCCAATAGATAAGTTTAAGTCCAGGTGATTGTGAATACCCGAACTGAAGACAAGATTATTACACTCATATGGATTCAGTCTTAAATTATGGCTATCACAGAAACTCTTCAAGGCGGATAAGTCTTCGCTAATATACTGAGAAGCTTCATCAATTTGGTCAGGACTGGAAAAATAGTAGAGAAGAGTATCATCAGCAAAGAGATGGATCTCGGAGTGCCTGATGGAACAAGAAATATCGGCCACATAAATTTCGTTCGATCTACCACGGTTTTCGAAGAGCAATATAATGGACGTTGAACTTCGGTATAATTATGGTCAATAATTTGAAGTTCATTGCTGAGTAAAAAAGCTCAAGAAATTATGCAGTGAACTTCTTAGTCTATACGCATAACACTTGGTGAGAAAAATTGGTGACCATAATAAACCTTCACCAATACTTTCCTGCTTTCTTTCAGTGTTATCCATTGCTATTTCTCCTAACTCAGACAACTGTGACCGTGTTACTTTCTGCTATAGGTACCATATTAATGCTGCATTATATGAATTCATTAAAACTTTATTTTATTTCTCTCCTGTGTTTTCATTTTATAACTGAACCAGTTTTTTTATGTAATGAAAGTTTCAGATTCATATAGTGATATTAATTAGGTATTATATTATACAAATCACTACATAGTATAAAGCAAAGTCGCTTTTTCTGTCCCTTTGTCCCTTTGTACGCTTTAATCTTTGAAACTACGCAACAGATTTTGATGCGGTTTTTTTAAATAGATAGAGTGATTCAAGAGGAAGGTTTATATGTATAATAACATCCACTAAATAGTGGAGAAGTACTGTTATTTTTGAGGTTTCTAATGTGATGTCGTAAATAATTACATTTTTTCCGCTCACATTGCAAACGCAGGCTGAACCCTACGAGTTTTATCGAAATAATGTACTAAGTATTGTACACATTGAAAAGGTCTACAGAAAAGTCCGTGATGGTATATGTCTATCTCTTATGGATAACCCACAATAACTTTTTTTTGTCATTTACTTTTTGCGACAAATAATGGCTAATTTTCGAAGCGATTTTAACCCATACAGCATTAATCCTTAACCAATTAAATACCTTGAATACATAGTTCATTTAATATAGATATATATGGCCCTTTACACCGTATGATTTGAGTGAATATTTTCGAAGATATTACAGATTTAAAAATTGCGGGGCGTAGCGTTTGCGGCGTGCGAAGCCGGGGCGGGTCGCTAGTTATTGTATAAACTATTATACATTACTGGGATTATTTGCTGATAAAAAATGAAGCGTCATTATAATCAGGTTAATTGTATTGAAAATTTAATGAGAGAAATCATGCAATGCATATACGTTTTGTGTTTCAGGTTACCCGATTAGGGATCTCAATGGTGTCCATCATTCTGGATTCAATATAGCTCAAACTACAAATAAGAACGGATCGAGGCTGAGCACCGCCAGGGCGTTTTTGAGGCCATTCAAAAATAGGAAAAATTTGAATATCCTCATGAATTCAACGGTTACCAGAATATTGATTAATACAACAACAAAACAGGCATATGGTGTTGAAGTTATCAACAACGGAATTAAGCAAGTTATTTACGCCAGCAAAGAGGTTATAATATCTGGAGGTGAGACAATTCAATTCATTCTGAAATTTTAACTTCAATCATTCGAATTGCTTAATTTTGAATTAGGTATAATAAACAAATGAATGAAATAAGATACCTTCGATGAAAGAACATAGATTATTTCGGGAATCATTCTTTCTTGACATTGTTGTTGCATTATTTTAGCATTGAATATAACAATACGTGTATTGCGTTATGTTTTAAGCAGTTTGAATATTAAATGAAATCGTTGGACATTTCGTCACTGGTGGCTTCATTCATTTAAGAATTCAGACTATAGGTTGGATGTAGCAGTTGATAACTTTTTTGATTTGGATAGTACGAAAATGGTTAAATAAGACTACTGATTTCAACATTTTGCAATACATACTGATTACGCAATAACTATCGGAAGATAACACGAAATGTATTCTTAAGATAACGAAATAAATACTCATATGTATGCGCAAACATAAAATTAATAAAAATTTCAATCGAACTCTTGAATATATAAAGTTTATGAATTTAGTTTAAAAGAGTATATAAAATTAATAAGCGGACTCTCATAATTATAATCATAGCCTCTATTAAAACAATCTCCGTTTTCTACATCTGTAAAAATCAACTCATACTTAACTTAAGAGTACGTGTAAGGAAAGTGAAGATCTTGTTTATATATTAAAATAAAATTTTCCTTTCTTCATAACATAATTTACTCTATCTTTTCTGAGAACGAACCTGTTCTTCGAAAACATCAACACCTAAAACTAATCGTCTTCATTCTCTCCCTGTGTATCTATATGTAGCATGTGTTGCTGTAAAAGTATATCAAAATGTTAGTAGAGAAAGTAAGTGTTAAGTTTAGTTTTCCCCCGTAGCGAATGTGAAGCAACTGATATCATTTTTGAAACTTTCTAGTGTTTGATATTCACTATATTAATAATCAGCGATCATTGAATCCACTTTGTTTTCTGTACACTAAAGGCCAAACCTTTCATACAATTCGATTTTGAATTAGGAAATAGGGTTGCTTCATTGAATTGATTAAGTGTTGAAATAAATATATGAATATGAGATTATTAGCTTTCATATCGATGGCTTAATCTGCAACACGGCCAACTACGTTTTGTAATATTTTACAGCAGAGCAATAAAACCTCATACAGCAGTTATTGTTTGTTTTAGCCTGATTCTGAAAGTAGTCTGTCGGTATTGTACTTTTTAAATCTTGAAGTTGCCGGTGTTTAAAATGCAGTCGATATTCATGAAGATTACCTGAGCTTTCAATCAATTTTTGTGCGATATTTTTATTTTGTCTTTTGTGAATACAAATACCATTCAACGTTTCATCTTAGTTTGTAGTATACATTTTCTTCTTTATATTGAATATAAAGAAATTTTATACAGCGACAAAAATTCGTGTTAAACCTAAAATAATGATGATCAATTTCTGGCTAAAAATTTATTAATAATGATAATAATAATAGGTACTCATTCAACAAATACTTCAAATTTAACAAATGCAATGGCACTTATCATATACTAAGTAATGATAACACTAAATTGTACTAAGTACTGAAGAATAATATTTCATAAAATAGAACCACAATAATAATCCCAAAAATATGTATAATTAACTAACTCTATAACTTACATCTGCGTCTTTCCCACTTTTCTTAGTCTTTTTATTTTGTAAAACTGCAAGCTTTCAAAGAACTAAAAGAAATGATGAGTGAGCTACGATACGTTGAGGTGTTCACTTGCTCTGAGACAAAATTTCCAGACTAACAGCAAATGAAAAACTTTTGGTGACAGTAACACAGCTTCAATGTCCATAAAAATATATTTTCTTCTTTTTTTTGTCATTTTTTCATTGGATTCGGGCTCAATTCTTCTGTCGGAATGTTCGGTATGTTCTGTATCAGATGTTTTCACGGGGATTGCAAGAGAACCACTCTCACGCTCATCTTTCCTTTAGATATATTTCCATATCTAAGTATATTCAGCCTAAGTGTTGCTGAATTGAGGGAAAAAAATTTACGAGCTTTTTTATGTCTATTTTGGTAATAAGGAGACCTTTGATGAAGTTTTCATTTTTGATATATCATTCAAAATCTCTTCCAATGATTGTACTTCAAAATTGATTCATTATTCGCTGATCTCTTAGTAAAACATTGTTTAATATATTTATTGCATACATTGTTGAAAAACAATCATCGACAAGCAATTAATTCAATTTTTATGAAACCAAACCAAGTGTATTTTATGCAATAGATTCTACTACTGATTCATAGGAATTTTTCTAGCATTTTCATTCGTTATTCCTGCTGTTTTCCAGATCCAGATTGACATTCTGTTAATATAAAAAGTGCGAAGATTGTTCTGCAAACTATGTCACGGCGCGTTTCGACTGCAGCGAAAAATGGCCGTCTAAAAAAGTAGTGGAAGTCAAAAGGTCACGGAAATTAGTTTTTCGCGAATATCTCACGACCTTACAAAAATCCCTGTTGCTTTCTTCTGTAAAACCAACGATTTTCGAAATAGAGCAGAAAACAATCACTTTACAAGAATCTTCAGCCTTTGTCCATAGACAGCAAATAGGCTTAAAATGACTTCATTGAATGTAAGATATTGAATTTGATGCTTGGATGACCATTATAATAAGGAAAATGGTACCTATTCAAACTAAAAATATTCTGAAAAGATATATTACATCCTTTAAAAGCATCTGTACATAACATAAGTTCATTCTCTTTCTAATCCCTTCGAAATATAAAATTTTAGTTAGTGTGCTTTAACTAATATATTCCATATCTAATCGAACATTATTGCAAATAAACCTCTCAGGGTGCTGTCTGCACGAATGTTATTTTTTTTTGTTTGTCAGCTTTGGAAATTCCTATTATTTATCATTTAATATAACCGCTGAAACTCATTTACATACACAAACCTCCCCATCTCACTACCGAGACGACTCATAATTGTTGTCAACGAGAACGAATCTATCAGATTCGTGAGTTCATTGAGTGCGCTTCGAAAATATTTTTAATTGAAAAAATGGAAGGTTATATTCATAAATTTTTTCAATTATATTTTATGGTTTTTTGATCATTGTGGATTTCACATTATTGATATCAAATTTTTGATAAATGTGGAAATACGTTAATCAGAATTTGAATCATTCAATTTATGAATAGACTTAGAACATATATTTTCAATATCTCGTATTTCGAATATCTCTTATGAATTATTATGTTGATAATCTTGACGTTTTTCACGTTAATCTAAAATGATGAATTTCTATTTGTGTTTTTTAATTTATCCACTTGTTTCGGTTGATTTTTGATATGTTGAGTATATTTTTATGGAAATTTGAATCAAACTCCTAGCCCAATGTTCGACAAATATATCCCATTGATTCAATATTCATTTTATCATGTTGATCTCAGGTACATAGATTTTTATGACCAATCTCTTCAATCATCAAATGCAATTTTTTGTATTGGTTGAATTTATTGGCTCTGAAATGTGCTGAATTTTCAAATATGTTGGTACTCCAAGAATACCTACATAAATACCAAATAATAATATAAACGTTGCATTCAAACCTACACTAAAAATTACTAAATTGTATCTTAATGTTAGAGATTGAACAACATCCAATAAGAAATATGGAGTTCAAAAACTTAGTTGTAATGAGTGCAATAGCTGTTATGTGATACAAATAGGTAAAAACTTTTCAGCAAATCCGAAGTTCTGAAGAACTGTTGATGTTCTTCGAAGAAAAAACGAAGAAAACTCTTATTTCACAAAACAGTAACCGGCAACTTTTGAGAACAAAAAAATTACAACTGTCAATTTCTTGGATGATCAATTCACCACTTTTGAAATTGTTGAAGAAGAAAATGAATACACAGTGGCGGAGGACATACTTAGAAGAAGAAGAATGCGATCTCAATTGCTTGTATCGTTGTACTTGTATTCAAACAATCTCAATCTCTTTAAAAATGTGCTTGAATGCGAGAAAAACTACGTTCATGTAGTCACAAAATAATAAATATATTAACAAACAGCATTTTCACTCTAATACTATGTATTATCAAAGTAACGACGAATCTATAAAATATTTATTATTGTTCATTATTATCAGCTACTTGAAGTTGTTTCATCTTCCTTAATTCCAAGAAAGGCAAAGTAAAATGGACTGGTCCAGCAAAAAAAAATATGAACCAGGCACCCTTCCATTGCTCAAAATTGGGGATGTTTCGGGTTCTCTTATGAGTAACCACAAAATTAATTTTATACCTACCGAAAACGTAGGTTCAATCGTTTCATTTATTGTCAACAAGTCGAAGTTATAACAACAAATTGTGAATCCGTGTGACTTCCTCTAAATTGTTGAGATAGTGCCAGTTGGTGTGAATGAATATCAATCAAAATGTCTTGCTTTGTTAGCAAAAGCATAATAAATAAAGCTCCGCAAAGAACAGAAAATGCAGTGATCACTAACGGTGTGGAGCAGAATAATGTTATGGAAATGTTGAGAGCAAAAATAGGAACCCAAAATATTGTCAGTTCTCCGGCAACCCGCCCTGAAAGCAATTCAAGAAAAAAGCCAACAGCGAGCATTGCTAAAAACCAAGAGCCAACTGTACGTGGAGAAGCTTCAACTTCTTAAGCGATTCCTAAATCTATTTTTGCTAGCACATCGACAGAATAATCCTCACCAATTCATGAAATGGATGCAGCAAAAATTGAATATTTGGCTTATATCCGTCTTGTTATACTTGAAAAAGAAAGTGAAGTTTTATTGAACAGAAGATCAAAACGAAAAAAGAGAAGTACCGATAATGAAGACTTTATATATGTTATTCCACTGCAAAGAGAAGGAATCCTATCAAGGAAAAAGAAATAACTATTTAATTTGTGTTCATATGAACTTAAAAGTTTATTTAGAGTGCATATATCATTCCTAAAATCATAATTGTAATATATTTTATCAATATGTATGAGAATGTAATGTAGTTTTAATGTTTATTCTTTATTAATTATTTTTTGTGATCGCACTTGATTTGTATGATTTCTTTCCAAAATTTGAATGTCTGTTATTCTCCTCAAATGTGAAATATTTCATTCCTTTCTATTATTATATTACTGTTGAATAATATTGGTTTTTTATTTTCTAAATATAGAATTGTACCTCGTGTAATTGTGTGCATATGGAACCTTCAGAGTGTGTTTCAAAAACATGAATATTTTTATAAATATAGAAAAAATTTTTCCTTATGGAGTAAACGAAAAATGTTCGATGGTAGGGTTGAGATTCATTTATAGATGACATTGAGATTCATTTTCAGATAATCGGACAAATTCATATTTATTAAGATTTGTATTTATACAACTTTATTATTTATTTATTCAAATTGACGTTGTGATTTTGTTTCATAATTCTACGGAATTTGATATGAAAGCTCATATTCATAAAATTTCCCAAACATATTTCATAATTTTTATTTTCATTTTGAAACCGTAGTACAGTATTTTCTGAACAAAATTACTTCATTGAATATATCTACCTGAGAAATTGAATTTGATGCTCAGATGACCATTACAATCGGCAAACAGGTACCTATTCAAAAAAGTTTCTGAAAAATATATTGCAGCCTTTGAAAGCACCAGTAGTACTTAAATTCCTTAATAATCCCTTCAAAATATAGAATTACTAGGGTCTAGATTGAAACAAGTTTAGTCTGTTTAAATTAATATATTCCATACATAGTCGATTTTTTTTTGCAATATCAGGCTTATTGATTCGAATTATTTTCAGTATAATTTGAGGTTACGTCACAAATTGATACTTCATCACAAAATCTAGCCAAAAGGAAATTACTGTAACGTATCATTTGATAAATATAATAACTTTTGAATAAACTATAAATTTGATAAAAAAATTATCAAATGAGTAGATAAATACTTAGTCAATACTGAGACTTCCAATCGAAATATTTCAAATAAAACTCTCAGGGAGCTGTCTACACGAATGTTATTTTTTTGGTTCGTCGCCTTTGATATTCTCATTATATATCATTTATATAACCGCTGAAACTGATTTACATACACAAACGTCCTCATCTTACCCGAGATTCGAATCCAAATCTTCCACTCTCCCCACTACACTATCGAGATGACTCATACAATTATTGTCAACGAGAACGAAACTATCACTTTCGTGAATGATTATTCAGTGCGCTTGGAAATATTTTCGATTGAAAAAGTTTAAAACCGTACACCAAGAAGTAAAAGTATCGCTATTCGTGATGGTAATATTTCTGTGTATACCTACTGTTACTTTTATAAATGCTCATAGTAATGTCGTGAAAATTGTACGAACAATTAGAATATTGCGAATTTCAAACAACATCAAGAAGACCGGAATTGAAAAAAAAATAACAGACGCTTTCTTAGAGAATAGAGTGCCTTTAAATCTCCTACAGTAAAGACACAGTATTAAAAGCTGCAGAAGAATTCGGAGATTAATATGAAAGGAACGTCCTCATAGTCTATGCTGACGTCTTAATAGTTGGAACAGCGATTGAAATATCAATAAATATTGACATAGCTGCTCCAGTAAAGGGTGTTTGAAATGAAATATCCTAACAAAAGCAGGTTCTCTATGTGGAATAATTAAAAAATAATATATGTAATATTCAGTGATGAAATAAAAATATTCAAATGTTCATTGCCACAAACTCAAAATTTATACATGTTTTTCGAATAGGATATTGCGAGTGAGTAGAAAAAAATTATATTTTTAGTAAAACCAACAGATAGGAACTAAAATGATTGAGCAATATAATGTCAAATGAAATATGTATTAGATTAGGGTAGTTTAAGTTACTACATATGTCAGTAGAAACCCCCATGTAGGTACATTGTACATGAAATTTTGTCGACGGACTTATACGCCCGCCGAGCAGGACATTTGGGTTCGTATCTCAGGCAAGACATGGACGTTTGTCTGTGTTCATGAGTAAGTGATAAAGAAATACGATACATGATCATTAAAATTGAAAAGTTAACATTTTTAAATATTGAATTTGAATTTTAAAACATAATTTAAAATAATATTCTCAAACACGAGATTTTCACTTCGAAGAAAAATTGATTTGAATTGAAAAATTTTATTTGATTGAATTTGAAAAATATTCTAATATAAGAGGAATTATCGATGATTTAGATTTAAGCATTTGTATTTCAAAACCATTTCGTGAAGGCTAAATGATTTTCAATTCATATTATTTTTAATTGATATTCATTTGTGTTAAACATATTTGTCGTTTTTATTCATAGGAGCTGTCAACTCTCCACAACTTCTTCTCTTGTCTGGCGTTGGTCCAAGTTCAGACCTTAGAAGAGTAGGCATTCCATTAATTTATGACCTTCCTGGAGTTGGAAGGAACCTACATAATCACGTGGCCTACAACGTGAATTTCAACATCAATGACACAAATAGTGCTCCTCTGAACTGGGCAACGGCTATGGAGTACCTTCTATTCAGAGATGGTCTTATGAGTGGCACAGGTTAAATGATTATTCTCAATTGATCTATTTATAATATGTATACACACACACACACACATATACACATATATATATATATATATATAAGGAAATGAAATTTTTTGTGCTTATGTCACTGAATGAAATATTTAAGAAAATGAACACTAGAACTTTTTAGAACTAGTTCTAATTCTAATTATTCTAATTCTTTTATTTAGAATAATTTGAAAAATTCAAATTAATCAAGAGAATGTTATAGTAGAGCTAGATATGTGAACGTGTACGATGTGATGTCTCCACTATCCTTCAAGGGATAAATGTTAGAGAAATATTGAAACCGATGCCACACCTGATGGAAGTGCGAGACATATATGTTTCGTTCTGCAAGGAACTCATCAGTCGCACCACGTCCATCGAAGTGAAACAACAATTTCAATCCACAAGCATCTTCTTGTGACTCGAAGTGGAAGATCCGTAGAGTTATAATAATAAGATAGTAATAATAAGACATTTATTCCCAACAGATATACATCCAATTACAGAGAAAAAATTACAAAAAAAATTACAATTTACAAAAAATTGCAAAATTGTACACAAATAATAATAAACAAGAAAAAAAATGAACGAGAAAAAAACAAAAATAGGGATTATAAGCGAGTATATACAACGGAAAAATTAATTCAAAATAAATTGATATAGTATTGAACAATGACCAAATAACTGAAAACAAAATGAAATATTGTCTATTAGAAAGTTACGTATGGTCAGCAGAAGTTGAACATTCAGTAATGAAATATGTTTGATAAATAAAAATAAAATTAAAATCGATTGCGTTAGTACTATCTAGTAAACAATTGAAATAACTAAAATTAAAATAATATTTGAGATAATATTTATAACTAAGACATATGTGGACAACAGAAGTTCAGGAAAATATCACGACATCCCAATGCGCTGTTCTGAGTGGCATGCCAAGATAACTGTTAGCCGATCAAAATAGATATCACATCGATTGCAACAGACATCATAAAGATTACATATAAAATTGATAGGAGAACGTGACATAGCGTTTGATCTGCTGTAAGTGACATAAAATGTATTATTCCTACTCAGACCAGGCCTTAGTACGCGAATATTTATTTTGCTGAGAAGAAATGGTGACTCAATCGAATTGTTCAAAATTTTGAAGAGAAATGTTAGGCCGAACCGTTCACGCCTCAACTTCAATAATTCAATTCCCAAACTATCGGTTAGGATAAAATGGTCGAAGCCTCTAGAAGGATATTGCCCATAACATCTGAAGTACATATACTTCAAACATTTCCTCTGAACTGCCTCCAAGTCGACAATGGAATTAATGTACACAGGAGACCAAATTATAGAAGCATATTACAGTTTACTGCGAATAAAGGAGTAGTAAAGCGTTTTCATTGTGTCAAGATTAACAAAGTTGCCTCAATTTCTAACCAAATAACCCAGCATCCTAGAAGCAGAAGCCGTAATACAAGTTATATGTTTAGTTATATGTTTAGAGAAGAACAGCTTACATTCGAAAAGTACCCCCAGATCCTTAAACTCAACACATCTATCTAGAATTTGACCTTCCGATGTATAACCATGATGAATTGGAAACAATTTTCGAGAAAATGATAAAATTTTACATTTACTGATATTCAGTTTCAGCCCATTGCTGTTACACCACAAATTAACAGCGTCAAGGGAAGACTGTAATCTGACACAATCATGACGATCGTTAATAGCAGCAAATATTTTAAATCATCTGCAAAAAGCAGATGCATGCAGTTAAGCTGTGAAGAAAGATCGTTTATATATATAATAAACAACAATGGACCCAAGTGGAACCCCTGTGGTACACCACACGAGGCAGAATAGAGTGCAGATTCATTACCACCATGTTCAACATATTGAAAACGATCCGAAAAATATGACTGCATCAAATTTAACAACTGTGATGAAAAACCTATAGCCTTCAATTTTGACAACAGTATTCTATGATCGATCTGGTCGAAGGCCTACTGGATATCTGTGTAAATAACATCCATCTGGCCACGGTCATTTGATGTTTCTGACAAGGAATGAGTAATGCATGCCAAATCAGTAACAGTTGATGTATTCTTCATAAACCCATGCTGGTGTGGTGAGACAAGCGTGCGAACTGAACGGTATATAGAGTCATATAGAATGATTTCAAATATTTTAGCAAAATTGCACAAAATTGCTATGGGTCTATAGTTAGTTATGAGAGCAGCATCACCGGATTCCAAAACTGGACAAATTTTTATAACTTTCCAAATCTTTGGAATAAGTATATATTTTTAAATAATATTGGAAATTAGGGATGAAGGTTTAGCGAAAGAATGAATACAGTCCTTAACTAAAAAACTAGGAATATGATCAACACCAGATGTGAGTTAATTTTTGAGCTTCTTTGATGCTCTGATTATATCATCCTCGGATATAGCAGGAAGAGAAATGGAATAGTGATTTGGGTAAAGAATATTATACTTCTCAGGGGAGAATTGTACGTTGGAGGTAGTGAAGACACTTGAAAAGAAAGTGGAAAATCCGTCAACAATGCTCTGAGAATTATTTGGTTCAATAGCTTCGTATTGCATAATACCAGGAATGCGGGATGTAGATATCTTTGTTTGTACAAACGACCAGAAGCTATTGGGATCCTCACAGATTCTGTCCTCTATGCATCGAATATAGTTTGTATAGGAATCTTCTATATCTCGTTTGATTTTTCCACGTAGGGTTCTGAACTGATCATAATAAATATCGTATCTGTGTCTCTTATATAAGCCATGAAAACGATTCTTCAATCGTATGTCAGATATTATGTCGTGTGTGAACCAAGGAGGATAACGGTGATATTTAGAAGTATGACGTGGTACACAAGTGTCAAAGATGTTATTGAGTTTGGCATACATTATTTCACAAGCGAAGTCACAGTCATTCATTTGACGAATGATCCACCAATCAACAGAATTAATCGAACTGACACATGAGGGGAGAATTGGCTTTCTTAAAATTATAAGCTTTTTCATCGTGGTTATGAATAAAATTTGGACTAATATTTTTCGATGTTAAAGTGAATGAATATGCTAGAGCGGAGTGATGAGCATCTTCCTTAACTAGGGGATGAGCATCATGAGCTACATTACAAGAGAAGTTGGCGAATATCAAATCTAAAAATCTATTATTTATATTAGAAATACTATTGTATTGCTGAATATCCAAAAAACCACACATATTACTCAAAGCCTCACATTTTCTATCACCCGGTGCCGAGCCATAAGCTGATACGTTGAAATCACCACAAATCAATATATTGTGGTGGGTAAACAGGCCAATGAAAAATTCGAGGGAATCAACAAATCGATGAAATTCCTCGAAAGTGACAGTTGGAGGTACATAAATGCTAAAAACTAGTAACTTAAGACTAAAACAATTAATATTACATACTACTATATCTATAGTGGAAAATAAGTGTGTTATTGATTTGATATCAATACGAGTGGCTTGTAAGCTACTTTTAACCGCGATAAGTGAACCCCCACCCTTAGACAATCCCGTAAGGGTCAAGTCGCGATCGCACCTAAATACCATATTATGGCAGGAGAATAGTTCTGAGCTGCATACCGTGTCCGTTAGCGAAGATTCGGTTAAGCATATAATGTCATATTCAAACATCGAAATATTGTTGGAAAATGTAGTAACCTTGGAATTAAGACCACGAACATTCTGATAATACGCCTCAAAACTATTTCTACGACTATGGGGTGGGGTTAGTGATTTAAAGTCATGATCTTAGGAGTACCGTTCACATATTTAATTGATATATCCTTTTCACCTTTCCTGAGTCTTTCATTGAGTGATGTTTTCAATTGTTTATAATATTCCACCTGCAGTGGAGTTCTATCAAAGGATAGAGAAACACTTTTGAAACGAGCAGTTGCTTTAATACCTTCGACTTTTCTTATTATAGTACTTACATCACCGACAGAATAGTTATGAATAATAGTTATGAATACTCTACAATTCAATCTATAGGAATAAGTAGAGAACACTTCTCAGAATATAGACACAGCAAGCATCGAAAGTAATAGATAACTACGGGTATAGAAGATATGTGAAGTTTCGATGCTTGGTATGTCTATAATCTGAGAGGTGTTTTTACTGATTCCTATAGATGGAATTGTAGAGTATTCATAACTCTACGGTCTTCCACTTGGAGTCACAAGAAGATGCTTGGAGATTGAAATCGTTGCTTCCCCTCGATGGACGTGGTGCGACTGACGAGTTCCATGCAGAACGAAACATATATGTCTCGCACTTCCATCAGGTGTGGCATCGATTTCAATATTTCTCTAACATTTATCCCTTAAAGGATAATGGAGACATCACATCGTACACGTTCACATATCTAGCTCTACAATAACATTCTCTTGGTGGATTTGAATTTTTCGAATGAATAATCTAGTGTTCATTTCCTTAAATATTTCATTCAATGCCATAAGCACAAGAAATTTCATTTCCCTAAAAATATCGTCGAATAGGCCGCTGAAATACGGGAATGAACGTGAGCGTTCTACTAACGCAACCTATTGACATTTAAAAACATCGTTCGATGATATTTGTCAAATAAACATTGCAATTTAGTAGATACCTACGGGTATAGAAGATATGTGAAGTTTCGATGCTTGGTGTATCTATAATCTGAGAGGTGTTTTCTACTGATTCCTATAGATGGAATTGTAGAGTATTCATAACTCTACGGTCTTCCACTTAGAGTCACAAGAAGATGCTTGGGGATTGAAATCGTTACCTCACTTCAGTGAACGTGCTGCGACTGACGAGTTTCTTGTAGAACGAAACATATATGTCTCGCACTTCCATCAGGTGTGGCATCGATATCAATATTTCTCTAACATTTATCCCTTGAAGGATATTAGAGACATCACATCGTACCCGTTCACATATCTAGCTCTACCTACTATAACATTCTCTTGTTCAATTTGAATTTTTCAAATGAATGTTCTAGTGTTCATTTTCTTATATATATATATATATATATATATATATATATATATATATATATATATATATTAAATATATATATATATATATATATATATATATATATATATATATATATATATATATATATAGTTGAATGTTTCACGACTGTAGATATGTATTTTCAGTGTTTAATTGAGATTGCAGACTGGGACAGGAAAATCAGTTACCTCTTCAGTATTTTCCAAGCTTTCGAAAATGTTTATTTTCTTCTTCAGGGCTAAAATAGTAGAATATTAACAGTTTATATATCAAGAACTATCGAAAATTTTCCTTACAATTACTATGAAGTTAGTCCGAAATTACATTTGTTTTTTGAATTTTGAAAATAAGTAAAAGTGTTCCCAAATGCATTGGGTTCGAATATCACTGCATTCTTCGTGTTAGGTAGCTGTCTTAGATTTTGGAGGTATCAAAATAACGATACATCTTATAAATTTTTCGAAAAATTTTTCAACAAAATTGATGAATTATAGTTTTTTGTCTATTCAAAATCCTTCAGGCCCCACATATTTGCATTTTTCGTGTGATCCTTCTATTCTTTAAGTTCTCATTTATTAATTCCATCTTTCATTTGAATACAGAAGTTCAAATATATGAATATAGAGAAAATTAAAGCGCTCCAATCTCTCAATGATCACATTGCTGTACCCTTCAAGCATGAAGATATTATTATATAGATATTCTCAGATCGAACACATTCAATCTTATCGTGTTCTATCTGACAGGTCGCATGATGTTCAGAACAGATTATGGGGTCAACCCCAATAAAAATCACTTGATAAATATTTATTTTTGTGATTTTATTTCAATATGGTATAGTCTATATTAGAACACAAAAGTGTCTTTACCACTATAACCAAAATGGTTTTAAATAGGAAAGTAGTCATACAGTGGTCTGGTAAAACGATACGAGTTATTCGATTAGGACTCTCTTTCAGTGAAAGAAATGCTATTTTCAAGGATTTTAACTAGTTTTTCGAAGATCGTTTGCATATTTGGTCCTGTATACGGTAAATGAAAATCACACTTTTTCGTATTGGACATGATAATATTGGTTTTAAAAGATTATCGATATTCAATATTCATTATTCAAAAGAGATTCATGTAATATAAACAATACTAGACATACATCAAAAAGATTTCAAACCTGACCGTCTAACACAAACTATAATCTGACTTATGAAACTATAATCTCTAGTTTTTCTCCATAAGCAAAACAACTTCTACAACTGAAATCTTAAAGAAGTGAAAAAAATGACTAAGTATTTTTACTTCCACATTAATATTACCAAAATCGTATGATTTTCACTTACAACTTAGACAAATTTATAATGTTTCATTGTAACTGTAACAATGAATTTTCATTAAATATAAGCCATATTCATATTAAATATTTCATTCTATTGAATAGAATGATGCATTGGTTTGAATCACAGTTGTGCTCAAATCAACAGATTGTTAACTAGTTTAACAAGTTCATATGAAGTCTGATAAGTTTGAATGTATTCATCATAAGCGATAATAGTTTTTGATAATAGGGCTGAAGTTCTTCCCTAAAATAATTATTTGTGTCATATTTTCAGGAGTTTCTGAGGTGACTGGATTTGTTAGTTCAAAATATAGCGATCCTAATGATGAAAATCCAGATATACAGTTTTTCTTCGGTGGGTTCTTGGCGAACTGTGCAAGGACAGGGCAGGTGGGTGAAAGACTAGATAATAACAGCAGATCCATTCAAATAGTTCCAACTCTCCTCCACCCGAAGAGCAGAGGATATCTCACATTGAAAGACAGCAATCCAATGAGTCATCCCCTAATATTTGCAAATTATTACACCCATCCTGATGATGTCAAGGTAGTTGTGGAAGGAATTAAAATAGCATTGAAGCTAGCTGAGACAAAAGGTATTATTATCAAATCAACTAGATTATATATAAGTGTTCGTGTGCTTTGCAATATGAGTGGAGGTCGACTCGAAAACTTGAATTTTGTTTCTCATATAATAATAATAATAATAATTATAATCTTTATTTAAGGTAATACAGTCATATAGGTAAAACAATAGTAACTGTTGTACTTTTAAAATCTATTCTGTCAATTATGTTGCCTAAACAAAGATAATACATTTTCTCACAAAGACCGTAGCCTGTGGTGAGTACGAATAATGTCTTTTTATATTCTACAATATTTAACACCTACATATATCTCAAGGTTTCTATTTTAATTATTTGAGAGAAACTTATTAATTTAAAAATTTGATAACAATATTAGGGAAAAGCGAATATCAATTATTATAAAACAAATATATTGTTTTACAACCATTTTAGCTTTTAAATGTTCACTAGTCGATGAATCATATATCTGTCCTTTGTTCTCATCCAGTTCTTTATGGCAGACTTGAAATTTTTAATGTTAATCATATTTTTTAATTCAAATGGCAATTCATTATAGATTCTTGGTGCTAAATAGGAATAGCTACGAAGACATATAGATTTTAGTATATCTGATATCTTTTTTATGAAGAATTTTCAGCAGCCATTTTTGTTGTATTTCGAGCTTTTGTATTACTGTATCATAGGCACCACCCCACACAAAAATAGATACCATATCTTATCAGAGACTCCGCCAGTGCTTTGTAGATCATTGTTAGATATTTTATGTCGAGAATAATTGTCTTTTCTTTAAATTTGGATATTAATCCTCTAAGCTTACCAATTAAGCTTCTGACGTGGAAATCCCATTTAAGGTGCGAATCCAGTATAATTCCAAAGTATTTGCATTCGTATGTGCAAGGAATGTTAAATGTCTTTTCTGCTATTTTAATTCTCAGTGGTTCACTGGGTGGAAGTAAGCGCTTATCTACAGCAAAAGGAATGTATTTCGTTTGATCTATATTTATAGTTAAGAGGTGTTGCTTTAACCAATTATAGATATCACAAAATCAGATTCGGCTTTGGTTTTGATATCGCTCCAGTTTGCTCCTGAGTAAACTATCGCAGTATCATCTACAAACTGATTATCTTACCTTCACTCTCTGACAACAAAAGTTTATTCATATAGATTGTGAGTAGTATTGGCCCTTATAAATATATTGGCTATATAATATACAGTATAGGATATCTTGACATGACGTTGACTTTTCGTAAATTGCAAATCGACCTTTAGGTTTGTATTTTTTATTATGGATTTGAATTAGACAGAAAACTGAATTACCGTAGTTTTTCTTACAACATAGTTGAACTGCACGATAGTATTCCTGCAGGTGTCCAGCCTAGATCTTTAACAAGTTTCAGAAAAAATTAAGTGAAATGTACTCCATACGCCAGAATCCATGAAATTCGGTGCTTGCTTGCTCATATTCTATGCATTAGATTTTTAACGCAGGCAGTATTTTTCAGCGTTGAAGAGATATGGATTTCAATTGGACAGAACTCATACGCCAGGATGTGAGAAGTTTCGATTTGGCACAGACGATTACTGGGCGTGCTCAGCTAAACAGATGACTGGTCCAGAAAACCATCAAGCCGGCAGTTGCAAAATGGGACCTCATTCAGATCCACTAGCAGTTGTAAATCCTTTTCTGCAGGTTAGTTTCAATTATAGAATTTCTATCGATTATTCATTACTTACTTATTCATATATGCAATTCCGATTTTGAAATTTTGAATACCGCAAACAAGGGAATGAAGCTTAATTTGTTAGAATCACTTCAAATTGATGAATACAAATATTCTGGCAACCTTTTGAACAGACAAATCGATCATACCTCAAGTCCCCTTCTCAATCTTTTCAAAATTACTTAGTTTACTATATAGTAGTTCAGCATGAATTGATCCCTTCTACTTGTTATCTACCTGTTTTCTCTGTATTCATAATTTAAGTTTATATATTGTATGCATTCGAGAAATTGTCATTAATCTGCACGTAGCATTTGAAAAAGGTGAATCTCATCGAAACGTACGTCATGCAGTATTATTTTTAATATATGTGTAAATCAGTTTAACAATTGTTTTATTATTTCCATAATTCGCCTATTCATGATTTCATTAATTTCGATAGGTGTATGGAATTGATAGACTCAGAGTCATGGACACGAGCATCATGCCCAAAGTAGTTTCTGGTAATACAAATGCTCCAGCCATTATGATAGGAGAGAAGGGTTCCGACCTGATAAAATCTAGATGGCTGACTTCAGAAGCTGGGTTTTTCTATACCAATGCTCCCCAACAAAGGATAGACCGCAAAAATGACTGGAGATACTAATATAAGTGTGAAATATCATATAAAATAGACATCAAGTGAACACACAGACTTGTTCGGATTAAATTAGTTTTGTGAATTTGAGCTGCCGCAGTTATTTCTCAGTGGACAATGAACAGACGATAAATGATTGATTTTTATAATAGGGCAAATTTAATTTTTCAACATGTAATCTAGTTGATTGTACACTTGACTTGAATTCAGTGAAAACTTATTCACTCCACATATGTTTTGAGCTTTTAACCAGTTATCAAAACTCTTATCCAATCGAACCTTCACCTGTATTACTTCCTTATTGGGAAAGTATTGAAGAATTAAATCAACTTCACTACTTTCTGAGGATCAAATTTCTTTATCCCCATGAAGCTGCCATTTAAGGTTATTGAATTCTGTCATTCATTTCAATTCATATCATTTCAATAAGATTGAATTGATTTTGAAGTTATATTCAAGTAGGTTAATTGCACTGTTTTTCCACAATTAGCAAATAAACAAGTCTCAATCTTTGAAAAATTTGTGCTTAAAGCACAATTAAAATCAGTGACCGCTGATTGATTATAAAAATAGATTACTCTATTTTTTTATATATATATATATATATATATATTATATATATATATATATATATATATATATATATATATATATATATATATATTATTATTATTATTGTGTATATTTGTCCATTGTATTATGATGTTTGTATTCATCTAGACAACGTTTTGAAATATTATAAGTTGACATATATTAAGTATATATACCGGGAATGTATGAAATCAAGGAATTGTATAAAAATCATAGGAAATGTGTACAATTCCGATACTATTTAGGAAATGTATAAAATATTGTAAAAAACTATTTAATGCATAGATATCCTAGGAAATGTATAAATTTCCTCGGAATTGTATATAATTACAATATCGTATTAGGAAATGTATAAAGTGAATGCTTTCTGTAATAAAACACGTTGTTTATAATAAATTTTTATTATAGCACTTATTGAGACAATCGGGTAACAGTCATACCGTAAAATAATAATAATATGTTCGTAATATCTTACTTATTAAAACTTCTAAAATCAACTATCTATTAACTCTTAACGTATCACAAAATCAACTTATATTTATTCTTATAAAATCAAATTTTCATTTGAAAGTAATCAGTCTGATAATTCAGTAATTATAAATGTCACAGTATAAGAGTAAATCTCTATATTATATACTTTGTCAGTCTATATAGCTATTCATTTTTTCATTTCCGATTGCTATTTAGGAAATGTATAGATTTCCTAGGAAATGTGTAATGTGTAAGTATAATATAATTTATTTCACACATTTGAGTACGATTTTAAGAATTACATACATTTCCTATGAATTGTATACAATGACGGATTTCATACATTTCCGTTAACATATATACAATTATATAAATATGTAAGTCTGTATTCAAGACTTGCTTGTTGGACCATTCAATACCGCTGTTGATGCAAGTAATAACTGAAATTTTATTAAACATTATAACATACATGAAAATACATATACAATGATGTTACATTACCTGAATAAACAACAAGTACACTTTAAACAATTCTGTTTTATTTTACTGTGTATTACAAATATTAATAACAATATTAATAATCATTTAACGCAGCTCCTCGTACCGCTGGTCTCATTGTTCTGCAGTGCCTTAGTATCATTGCCGCTCTCCCCTCCAGGCATGATGCCGCACGCATCCTTAGTTTGGATGAAACCCCAAACTTACGATATATATATATATATATATATATATATATATATATATATATATATATATATATATATATATATATATATATATAAATATATATATATATATATATATATATATATATATATATATATATATATATATATATATATATATATATATATATATATATATTCAATATTTGAAATTTAAGGGTGATATGGTATTGAGCGAATTAGCACAGAAATTTAACTTTTATTATGAATTTACATATTGTCGAATAAAAAAAAAGAAATCGCCAAGCAAAGCACTTGTCAAATAGCCGTTACATAATATGAGAGGAGGAACAGTTGAATTGTAGAAATGGTTTTCATGTAGTAATAATGAACATTTGAAAAAAAATCACATCAGGCTATGGTATATTTCGAAGTATCTGAACGTTCGTGTGAGAGAAGTGAGATTCGATTTCTCGTTCTATGAGTACATAAGACACAAGTAATTCAATAATTTATTCATTATTTTTGATTCCTTTCAATATAACTGAATACTATTTCTATTACTCAGAAAACTGAAACTCTCTTCTTTATCTCATCAGTGAATTGGTCGGTCTTTCAATACGATTTAGAGAATATCATTTCACAAAATTCAAAATTCGAAACACAAAATTTAAAACGAAGTTTTAGAGTTCATAAAAATCGAAAAATTATATTGATGACAAAATTGTTGAGAATCCACTCGATTATTAAATGTAGATGGAATGAATATTTTAGTTCTTAAAATTTCGATGGAAACTGAAATCAATTTGATACTAATTGAATGAAAATTCCAACTGAAAGTGATAACAATTCGTGAAAAGTTGACGAATTTCATTGGCTAGAAAAAAAAATAGCATGTGAGTAAATAGTAGCTTCATATTAAAAAGCAAATCGATTCAAATCAGAGCTATTATTAAGTACTCAGCCTCATTAATAATAGCTCTGAATATTGTTGAAAAATAATTATCAAACCTCATCAGTGTATTTTCATTGAAAACATCACACCTCAGCTATGAAAATATAAGTTTAAACCTAGGTGAAATGACATGTCCACAAAATTAATGAAATAAATGCAAGGAAAAATTGTAATGATAATATTTCCGTTCATGGGCATTCCAACTTTGAACAGAATAAATGCACTCGATATTGAGGTAAATTACTGGCTAGATTGAGAAACTAACATTTTGTCTGTATTCAATTTCGTGAACATTCGTGTTATATACATAATCAACATTCAATCGTATTAGCAACCTCATTCTGCTGATTCATTTCGATATACTTTCATATACTTAATATGAAAGTATATCGAAATATACTTATATTTCATAGAATATCCATAGGAGGAGGTAAGTTGTCAAATCTACGATATGCGGATGATACCACTCTCTTAGCCTCAACCAAAGATGACATTGAGACTCTGCTTTGTCGTCTGGTGACCACAACTACGGAGTTTGACTCGTTGTTAACCGCGATAAGAACCAAATTATGACCGTGGACCACCCTAATAACAACCAGGTGAATGTTCAAAACATTGCTGGATGTGAAGTAGTCAACAGCTACGTATATCTGGACTCCAAGATCTCAAACACTGGGAGCTGCAAGGACGAAATCCGTAGGCGTTGCGCCATAGCAAGATCTTCAGTGGAAAAGCTCACAAGGCTTTGGAGGGACCGCAGGATAACCAAAAACACAAAGGTTCGACTAATGAAATGCCTAGTCTTTCCAATATGTTTCTACGGACCTGAGACAAGGACATTAATAATGCAAGTTCGTCGCAAATTTGATGCGTTAAAAATGTGGTGCTGGAGACACTTGCTCAGAATCTCGTGGACTGCACATCGAACCAACGTCTCGATTCTGAAAGAGCTGAACATCGAAGAGAGGTTATCACTGAGTGTGCAGCTGCGAATCCTCAAATTCTTTGGACATATAACCCGAAACGAAGACTCTATCGAACGCTTGGTGGTCCAAGGGAACGTCGAGGGCAAAGATCGCGTGGGCGCTTTCCAACAAGGTGGACAGATCTGATAAAATCTGTGACGCATTCCAGCATCAATGAAAACTCAAGAGCCGCTAAGCATAGAGCAGTGTGGCGCCGTATTGCGTGGGATGCAGTGGCTCAAGACCGAGAAGCGACCACGACCCTCTGTCAAGAGTGAACGACTGAGAAGAAGAAGAACCTTATATTTATTTCAATAAAATTTCAACTGTTTTTAACTATACGAAATAACTTTCAACTTCTCAATTTTCAATGCAAGTTTTATTTAAATAATTCCAGAAAAATTGTGCTTTCCTTCAGGCATTTATTTTCTCCTTCAGTATGAAATCTGAATTTTCATTCGATATAAATTCTGTTTGCATTCGCAATAAAGTTGTTGGAATATTGTCTGATATCATGGGTAAAACATCGTTTGATATATCAAATGAAAACATTTGGCTTAGTTCCACAAAATTATATCAAATGCATGACATTTGTTTCGGGGTTTTACATTTCAATTCACCCCATTTCAATTTAACTTTTGAAAATAGGGTAACACCCTATACAATTGTAAAGCAATCTATATAATTATGTGAAACTGAGCCATTTCTTATTCAATATAATGAACTCGTTTTTCGTCCCAGTCATTATTATAGTTCTGGAACACTTGCCTATTTTCACTTTCCACTGATGAAATGTTAATTCAATCTGAAATTGATATTTAGGTTGAACAAATATTGCATTTTTGCAATAGAATGAACAATTTGCAATAGAATGAATAATAATATTTTTCATTCTTTGAGTGGTTTATTACTAATTCACTTCACATATTATCTGAAATTCCATTAACAATGAACAGAAATTACTCATAATAAATGTCACCATCACTACATTTCTGTGACATTATCAATACATTTGCACAATGAAATAAAACTGAGTTGTTAAGTTGCGTAGTTTTCTGCAAGCACAGGCTTTTTTCCGGCATGTGATGAATGATGAATATTTACTAGATCGAATAAAAAATTGTGGTAAAGGGTCCTTGTCAAACGCCGTGGATATAATTTGCCATCTTCATATATACATATCCAATCCATATCATAAAATATATATATCCAATAAAAAACACTTAGCTGGGCTACACAAAAGTTGTATTAAATTAGTTGCTGGACAATTGTTTCAAGATATTACCCCATTTTCAAGAGCTAAACTACTTTCAGTGAACAGCTTTCATTTGGGTTAACTACCCGAAAAAATTGTTTAGCGATTATTTCAAAATAATTTTTGAGAAATCAATTCAAGTGTTTTTTATTCAATATCTGTTCAATATATGCAAAATATTCAATGTTTCACCAAGAGATCAGCAAACATTCAATCAAGCCTAATAAGGTGAAATCAATTGGTCGGCATACAACCATAAATATGTTATGTTGAAGATCTTAAGAAATGCAAATGTAGAGCATCTAATGCTGAAATTTTTCTGAATAAATTCAAGTCAATGCCGGTGATTTGAGAAATTTATATAATCCGGAGTTCATCAGCAGTTAATTGTTTCTTACAGAAGAAAGGTGATGTGGTTTCGAAGTGATCGATACTTACGTGTAGGTATCCTAAATGTACTAGACCTGTTTGTGCAGAATCCAGCGATGCAGCTTTCAACCTCTTTTTCCAGCATAATCTGATAGTCGCATTGTAACCACTCGGTGTAATGCTGGAAAAATATGTCAAAAGTTTTCGCCAAGGGATTGAGCAGTCAAACTGCACCCTGAAATGTATTTATTTTCGTAATAACTGTAGAACCATACACCTCAACAGCCTAGACGTCCTTGTCTTTTTGCAGAAATTATGAAATATTTGATAAAATATCTTCGAATTGGCTTCTAAACGGTTAGACTAGTACTTCGTAAGTACTTCGATAGATGAGCAGCCTTGTGCATGAATCAATTTGTTGAATCATCACATCCTCTACAGTGTACATATATAGAGAAACCAAACGAGTTGTAACTGATTTTCAGTATTTGAGATTAAATCTCTACTATTTGTTGACATTTTTCTGTGAATATTTGAAATCACAATATCGTTCACCCCTTAACACAATATTCATCAGTTTAACATTTCACTGCAAGAACATATTATCAATTCTTTTGAAGAATGTCTCAGCAAAATCGCCAAATGTCTTGAAATTTTTTAATTGAATTCGATTAACAAGTGTCATACCATCAACGATATACATTTTTGAGGAATGCCAAACTAAGAAATACATCTTAACGCGTCTTTATACATATTTGTGATTATTTTCATTTTCAACAGCTAGTTCCAATTGTGGAGATTAAATTGTGGAGTAAAATCCTTCTATTCGAAAAGGTACCTACCTGCAGTAATTCAGAATTTGATAAGATACTACAATTCTTCCAAATCCACGTTCATTAGACGTTATGAATGTTTGTTGAAAAAGATTTGTATCCGTTACATCTTGCAATTGTATGTACTGTTTTCCTGCACTTATTTTGTCCTGATACAACTTTAGTGTACTTTCGCCTTCTTTTACAGAATTATTCACAAAGGTGTCAACTTATTTTTATTCAATTGGATCGAAAAACTTTTTACATTTCCGAACAAATCACTCATTTTCGAAAATACTCAACAGGGTCTCCCCATTCTCTACTTCACTTCGGAAATATTGCGAAGGAGATTTATCGACAAATACATCCGTGTCAATATATTGAAGAGGGTACTGCTGGTTGTCGTTGTGGAGATGCAAGCATTAAAATACTTGATGATATTTGGAATTTCTTTTTTCCTTTATTTTTTCTGATTTGCGTCTATTTATTAGGGTAATGAATGTCACACGCAGAGATGTGACATGTCAATGTATTCTGGGAGATGAAAAGAGAGCTGTGTTGATATTGTTTTTGATGGGATATATGAGCAGAATTTTTGCATCGCATTTTCATTTTGATTAATCGATGAAACCTCAGACTGCTCTGATGCCAAATTTCAAGACCCACTGTTGGTTCTTGAAACAATCATTTCTACTGAACTCTGTATTATTTATTATCATTTTACGAATATTATGATTTCTTCGATCTACCGTTCTTTGAATATTTATGAACTATTTTGTTTGTGGTTTTCATCAAATTACCCGTTTTATCACAAAACAAAGAAATTATATAAATATTCTTCACTTTTTTCAGTTGAGCACTGATTAAATACACAAGTACCAGACATTTTGAATTATATTGCATAAATACCAAGAAATCAACTATTCTAAACTATCATTTATTTTCTATACGCGCTATGCCGCATCAACGCTCGCGGGGGAAAGGTGTCAATAACAGAAAAAGGGACATGCTCAGACGCTGGCAACATGTGCTTTCTTATTTGCTGAGTTTTCAGAATAACGAACGTGAGCTTAGTTGCAGGTTTTCATATTTTGCGTACTCAACTCCTTGTGAAGCCTGCACTATATATTTTATTCACGAAGTAAGTTTGAAAAGAATTAAAAAAGCGTATTAGGTAATCTCTATCGTGAACTATATAAAGCTTACAATGCACCTTACGAGTATATTGCTTAAAAAAATATTTATATACATGAAGAAGTAGGTACATATTGAAGATAAAGTGGAGTTCAAACTCATAGAAGTGCAAATAAAAATTACGAAAAAATAAGCGACAATCATAATTTTTTTTCGAAAGGTGCTTCGTTGTCAACATCACGAAAAAAGAGTTCCAGGATGTCAAGTAAGTTCGAATTTTGTGACAAATACTTAACCTAACTGACTAGGTATTGCTAGTAATTATTACGAGGGGTCTCTTTACCAGCACCTGCTTCAATTAGATGGGTATCAAAAGGGTAGGTAACCTAGTAGACAAAGAAGAATACGAAGGTGTATTCCCTTCATTGTTACATCACCTATCTTTGGATGCCCGACCATTGTCACATATGAAGCAAGTTTAATATAACAGCTATTGCCATGTGTCGAGGCATACTTTTTCAAGCGCTCATGTGGCAAATGTGAGGTCTTTTTAGAACCATACAATTATCAATACAAACCACTTATCAATACAAGCCATCACTTAGGAGTCAACAAAAACTTTTGACCATAAAAAAAGTTAGTCCTCAAAGAATTGCTGCTTGGCAGAAAAATTCTTTATTTGCATGATGACGATGATGCTGTATGATTGGATTGAATAGATGTTGATGCAACACATGTTTTCTATTACCAGTTGCAAATATTTTCAAGAACTGTATTCAAAGGTCATGGACCCAAGATGATGAAGTTTTCCAGAATAAATATATTCGTTCCTTGTTTCAATAATTATTCGAAATGTTCGACTTGATGTTGGTTTTATTAAAGAATAATTTAAATAAACATAAAACTGATTTCGGTGTTGCTCTTTCATTCAAAAATTTTTCACTTTACAATAAATTACAGCGTACTTTCAGGAGAGCTATTCATTCGCAATAATGGTCAACGTTACGAAAAATTTCTTCTGACAATCTCTTTGTTTATCTCATTAGTTCTCAATTCTTAATTTCTCCTTGCTGTCTGACTTGATGTTTCTCAAACCTAAGCTGGTGGTAAGTATTTCTTTCTATCCATTATATTCCTCACCTCTTCTATTGCTAATGAGTGTAGCCATCCAAACACTGTTTTCTGAAGGTTTTTTATTCTTAACATAGTCAGGTGTTTTACCTTATAATCTGTTGAATATAAATATATATATATATATATATATATATATATATATATATATATATATATATATATATATATATATTATTTTGAAAGTTTTTAGCAATAATAGGTTTTTTTTGATATGAAAAAGTTTATTTTTGTTGACGTTTTGTTGTTATATTACAACTTTGTCAAAACTAATTATTATAAGATTAGTTTTGACAAAGTGGTAATATAACAACCAAACGTCAACAACAATAAACTTTTTCATTTCAAAAAAAGCCTGTTATTGCTGAAAACTTTCGAAATGAAATATCTTAAACAGGCAATAAATCAATTTCAAGAAATATATTTATATATATATATGTATATATATATATATATATATATATATATATATATATATATATATATATATATATATATATATATATATATATATATATATATATAGTACAGTAATTTTTCGTGTTAACCAAGCAGTGGGGCGTAAACCTGAAGACCAGGGTTCGAATTCCAGTCGAGTTCAAAACTTTTGAAATGTAATTTCAATTCTGAATTTTCACTATAAAAATATTAATACATTATATATATATATATATATATATATATATATATATATATATATATATATATATATATATATATATATATATATATATATATATATATATATATATATATATATATATATATATATATATATATATATATATATATATATATATATATATATATATATATATATATATATATACCTGTGAATGAGGAGAACCTTAGTTCGTGAACTATTCACGTGAGCTCCCTCTAATCGAAGACGTATAAACTCTCCTTAGCGTTCTAGAATCCCACTCATGACAACATTAGTAAGAGTTGGTGAGCCTTTGTAGACATTTCATTCGAACACAACAGAACTTTGTCTGCAATGTGTAAGAATGCTCCTATGCCTAATTGCTCCAGATCACGTCCAGGCGAGCAAAAAATAGCTAGTTTCAATATTCACGAATCATTCATACTAGTAAATACTAGGACTTTCAATTCCTCAGTAATTTTTCTGGAGAGTCACATATTGTATTCATGTTATCCACTTCTTAGATTCGAAGTCAATGAATTCACAGCACCCGCAGATGAAAGGAAAAACTGTGGATGTTCTAGAACAGCTAGTAATTTATGTGATCTGAATGATCAACCCATCTTCAGTTTGTCACCATGAATACTTTCTTCGTCCTGAATTTCTTAATACAAACCCTTCTTTTTCCCTCCCATCAGGTGCAGTTATGCATGTGAAAATATATAAATATTTTAGACGAAATAACGAGTGTTCAGTCTCACTTCTGAATCTCACTGCTGATTTGACACCACGAAACATAAATTGTAAAGCACTAATTTAATGAAAATTCTTGTGAAACAATTCAGCGAACAGCAGTCAAGCAAACTTATTATATATATATATAAATATATATATATATATATATATATATATATATATATATATATATATATATATATATATAATTTCAAAATTGATTTATTGCTTCTTTAAGATAGTTTATCTTGAATAAACTATCTTAAAGAATTGTTTTCTGAATTGTTTTCAGCAATAAGAGGCTTCTTTTAATATGAAAAACTTCATTCTTGTTGACGTTTCGTTGTATATCACAACTTTGTCAAAACTAAGGAATAATTGAATTTCATGAATTATAGATATCAAAATGTTAAACTTATTTTTTAGAAAAATCAAATAAGTTTTTTTGTATTTTCACATATTGATTTTTAGTATCAGAGAAATATTTCTGGCTTAGCATTCGCTTCGGAAGTTTTAGTCTTCTTCACAATCAGGAAACCTCTGAAAAACTCATAGTAAGCCAGTGATTCTAATAAGTGTGATTTATATATACATATATATAATTACATATATTTTATTTCTATACTCATCCAGAATATGTATATTATTGGTTTAATGTTCCTGAAATTTAAGGTAGATCTGGAAAAAATTAGTTTTTAGATGTGATGTTTGGTGATTGTTGTGTATTCATTTTATGAGTGTTACTTGTAAATTTATTAAATCGTTGTAAATAGAATTAAGATGTTTAGTGTCCGTTCTTTCATTTACTGTTTTTTCCAAATTTGTACGAATGTGCAACATTTTTAAAATTTCTCTACATTTTATGTCTTTTTCAGTTTTTTGTATTTTTATAATCAAAATCGTGTTTTTCTGTTATTTTATGTTTCTGTAAGGCTGTGATTTGAGTTTCTGCGTATTTATTCGCTTTGATTCTCCCTCCGAGATTTTGTGATGTCCTATATAGCATTTACTGCACTTATTACACGGTATATTATAAATCGTATGAGTTTTTTTCTGAGTCAATGTTTCAAATTTTTTGTGTATTTCTTCGATTTGATTTTTGGTAGTGTGTACTATTATTAAATTATAAGGTTTCAATATTTTAGCAATATTTGTACTCAATTTTGGAATATATGGTAGGAGAATGTAATTATTCTCGTTCGATATTCTTTTTTTTCGAGTGTAAAGTATTATATAATTTATGAATTCTGTTTTTCATGATTTTTTTGATCAAATTCAATGTGTGATTATTTTTCATGAAAGGAGTACGACCTGCTATAAGTGTTTCATGTCGTAAACATGATGAAATTAATTTTAATGATCTATCTATAAAATTAATTAAGTAAATATAAAAATTTAAAGATCTCAACAAAAAATATATACAAAAAACTATCAATATTTTTATCACAAATACAACAAAAGACATAAAAACACTCACAAGAATAATACAAAATCTAACACAATCATTGAAAAATACTCTCCCAACTCATATATTTTCAACAAAATGAAACTAGGAAAATTAATATTCTTAATGAAAAGAATAATAATTATATATATAATAAATATAATATATATATATATATATATATATATATATATATATATATATATATATATATATATATATATATATATATATATATATATATATATATATATATATATATATATATATATATATATATATATATATATATATATATATATATATATATATATATATATATATATATATATATATATATATATATATAATCAATACTGAGACTCTCAATCGAAATATTGAAAGGTTTCAACTGAAACTCTCGGGGAGCTGTCTACACAAATGTTGTCAACGAGAACGGAACTATCACTTTGGAGAGTTAATATTAAATGTCGTTCGAAAAATCATCGTTCTTGTTGAGCGATAATTAGTTTCATTCTTATTAGGCATCATCAGTCTTATTCAACCAATCAAAGAGAGTTTTATTTGAAATATTTCGATTGAGAGTCTCAGTATTGACTAAGTTTGAATGATCCGTGAATATCGAAACGATATATATGTATATATATATATATATATATATATATATATATATATATATATATATATATATATATATATATATATATATATATATTCATATATATATACATATATATATATATGGAAAAATTTTTTTTGAGTTTTGAGCAGGCTTTACATTTCGATCTGTTTTTTTCAGCTGAAGTAATTGTTATGCTTATATTCTATTATATTTCAATTTCGAAGAATTGGATATATTTAGTTACGCAGGCTTAACTGATGGAAAATTGTATTAGAAAAGTGGACATGTTTACTTGAAGTCAGTTAATAAGAGCGTCCTTATATTAAAGAGTAACGCAAGTAAATATTTTTGCATAATTTAAATGAAACTAAGTAGGTTTTCGATTTTCAATATAATTATTTCAATATATTTAACACAAAACTACTTAGTTTTATTTAAATTATGTATTTATATTTTCATCAAGTATCGGCCCAATCGATTAATGAAATATCTTTGCGATGGAATGTTTTATTTATTAACAATTTTAATCAGAAATATTAATATACATTCGTTTAAGTTGTTCCATATAAAGCTCCATTCATTTCGTTAGACATGCCTCTTATAATATCAGCTAACTCTGAAGATTGCTTGAAAAATTTCAGGCCAGACTCTGTAACATTAATAGAAACTACGTGAATTCATTAGATTCATGGAACTTTGTGATTATATTAACTTTAGATATTACGAAAATTGCAAAAGCCTCTACCAAAAGTAAAATTTGATGACTTCATTTTTACTCATGATAACAACTACTGAACAACAATACCAATTTACCATTTTCAGTTTTCGCTTGAGAACGTATAGGTACGTAACCGAAATATCGTGTGAATTTAATTTCCGATTCAAACCCTCCGTTTGTTCATCAGCGGTAAGAATTAATTCATTTTTCATATTTATTTTTGTTTTCGTTCTATTTGCAAGTTGTTCAATTTTTTAATTCATTTTCATTCTATATTTCCATTTCAGCGCTGAGTATACTAATTTTTAATCGTTTGCAGTATTATTCAGTTCACACCGCTCAATTTCATCATCCAATCATAGCGTTTTTTCGAAACATGACCTTAAATTTATAGACAGTGGAAGTCCGACCAAATAGTGAAGAGTCTACATTGCCAATACTCAATTAATCATGCACGCATCATATTGTTATCTTATTATGTCGTCATAATATTGAAGCTGGTGGCTGAATTCAAGCCATTTGAAACGATTTGAAACTTGTTATCAGTTTTTGAAGATGATATTGCTCAAAAAAAAATTTTTTTTCATCGACAGACGTATCCATTCGAACGGAGAAAATATTGATACACACAAATTCAGCACTGATTAACCATATTCAGGACATCAAAACCTCTTCTGAGAATCCTGGCAGCTAATGAAAATTATAACACACGAAATGGCAACCGTCATTCAAAAGAAGACTGGGTACTTTTAGTTATGTAAATTATTCTTTATAACAAGTTAATATATATAAACCTACATCACAGGTTTTTTTCATTACAATGAAAAAAACCTGTAGGACAATAGGCGGTTCCAATTGTCACTCTGAAGGAATACAATTTCGAAAAAGCTTAATTCCGCTTTGAATGCTGGTTGATATTTTGTAATCACAGTGAGTAGTGATTCTGAAATATCATGCCCTCAATTTTATTAGTGAAAATTTGAAGATGAGTTAATTCGAATTCAAAATAACGAACGACCCGATGAGAGAAGTAAAACATCAAGAATGTGGGAATATATTGACAATGTTGTCTGCATTTTCTGTTAGTCTCGACAAGCGAAATTCGTATTACGAATGTAATTGAAACTGAGGCGTTGAAGACAGAGCATTCCTTATAAAACAGAAATAAGAAAATAATTCTAGCAACTGAAGAAAGGGAGATACAGATTCTAATATTCTGAAGAGAAACATTCCAAAACAGAAACGGTTTACTGAGGGAGTCACATTGATTGAGAAAGAATTAATCAAAAATCTCAGCAAAGCAGTAAATCTGAAAAACAGCAGTAGCTAGAAAGATAACAAGATATACACGTTCAAGTTGTGATAGAACTGTAAGTAGGACTAACAAGTGACCATATGAAGATGGTGAAACATTTTAGGATTGTCTGAAAATATTTTGCAACAATTTGGCAGAGATCAATTTCAACCTTACGATTTTTATATGAAAAAGAAAAATGCCAAAGTACTAATTACGTTTTTACACTCTGTTCAATTATAAGTTTCCACATAAGTGAAATTTCTTATGAAATTCGTGTTTTTAATTTACAACATAATGGAATATCAAATCCAGGAAAGCCATTAATTCCTGATAAGAACGATAGTTTATATTCTCATTCATAATGATGGATTTAGATGAAAATCGGTACTCAGACTTTAAGTTTGTCAAGATCGTGAAGTCATAGTTAATAAGTTGACTTCGGCATCAAACAAAAAAAATTACAAGTATATCACAACGGTGAAGTCGAAAAAAAAATTCAACATCAAATTTTTTTGATTTACAAAAAAAATCCTATTGGCAATAAACTGCCACTGTGATTATATAAAATTTCGCCATTGAATACATTAAATACAGTTCAAATAATGAACATCTTGAGAAGCATTTTTCTGAGCATCGGCAAATGCCCAACCACTCAAAGGAGTTTTTCGAAAATTTCAGCTCAAAATTGTCGTTACATTTTCTGCAAATACAAGCAGCGAAAGAAATTGATCTCCTCCGATATAGCCTGTCTCTAAAAGAGAGTAAGATTTTTTTACCTTACATCTTCCGTAAACTTCTTGTTCACAAAAACGAGAAGCTGAACCTGTAGAATGTAACAATTGCAGTGGCTGGATTTTATGAAAAAGGAAAGATAACTTGCAGCACTAGTGCAAATGAGCAAGTTTAACGAAAGTGCCTGCTTGAAAAGAAGGTACAGAAAGTGCTGGATTTACTGATCACGCACGCATTTGTTTGCAGCAGCCCAGGAACGAAAGTCTTTAACGAGTTTCCACTCATTTCAAACTCTGCGATAGATGAAAAAATCTGTGGCTGAAATGTCGAGTAAGTTTCTAGTGAAAACTGTTGGGTCAAATTATTCTGAACTTTCGTACAATCTTCATTCGACAAACCTTTCCACAATTATTGAGCACGTAATGTATCTGACTGGATATAGCGCACTTTTCAAAAGAGTTATTTTACTCAAATGAACAAAAGTTGGATGAATGATAAAATTTGAATACTATAATAATGAAAGCTATTTTGATAACGAAGAAAAATATGAACAAATCTTGTACCGGGTTCCAAACTCATCTAAATACTCCGATATTTCTAGATCTGAATTTTAAATATATTATATAAATATTTATAATTTAAAAAATAATATAGGAGAACCGGTATAACAATCTATAGATAACCTTATCTTCATATACAGTAGAGCCTGTAATAATATATAATCCGAATAATAATAGATAATCCGAATATTTCAAATGTACATGCTGTTCGGATATATGGAGCGTTCGAATTTCTGTATATAGGTATTTTCAGAGGTATTTTTTTAAAGAATCAACGATTTTTGTGATTGAATTTTGAAAAAAATTTAATTATTATGGATTTTTAATACATATGAATTATATAAAAAATTTTGAAATAATCTATTAAGGTACTTTGGCGAGTGGTACTAAGTGTCATAGAAAATGCTTATTCCCTCAATTTACGCAATAGCATTTTTTCTGGAATGGAAACATCTACTTCATCCGATCATTCCAAGCATTCATTTAATGCAGATATAACTCGAGTTATGTAGAATCCTTGCCATTGGTTTCATTTCTTCAAATACTTCTTCGTTTTCGATGTCATTCCCATTTGGTACTTGTTGTAATATCTCGTCATCAGTTAAAGGCACCTGACAATCAATTTTATCATCGCTGGATAAAAATTTGTTAATTTCCTATACCGAAAAGCCTCTACTACGAAAAATTTTCAATGAAAGATCATCTTCAGGATTGAAGTGGTCCAAATCTTGACTAGATGAGTACTCTGGTTCGAATAAGAAGGGGCACAAGGGTTTCCAAGATTTATTCATTATTTTCGAACACAGTGGTTGCCAACTTTGAGCCAGAGGAAACACGGCATCTTTCATTGTATTTTTTTGAGGATGTCAGATATTGTGCATTCTGGATCAACTTCTTGCTGTCGCAAAAAGGAATAGCAGCAGTTTTTCCTTGTATGTTACTTGAATATTATATGACAGCTTGACCAGGGGGGGGGGTCATTCGGATTATATATCCGTTCGGATAAGCGAGGGTTCGGATTATCGAGGTCCTACTGTACATATTTTATGGTTAATATAAATAATTAACCTTCTCAAGACGAGAAGATGTACTTTTAATCAAATTCTAATGTTCTGCTAATTCGACATAAATATAATGAAAAAGTATGGCTGTGCACAACCAGAAATATACTCACTCATAAACTCAGTTTGGACGATATCTTGGAGTTTGTTCAAACTTCGCCTCAAGTTATCCTTATTCTTCATGTACACTCCCAAAATTTCTCCAGATTTTGGTATAACCATTTGCCCTAATTCCATAACGTGAGCCAGTTTGAATCTAGTGTCACTCCAAAAAGATGGAGCAGATTGTACTGACACGTGGTCATCCCTCTTCGAGATTCCCTTCAAATGTTTAGAATGAGTCAAAACACTATTATATAAAAGACTTACTTCGGGAAAATCATTTCTGTTCGGAGCATTATTTTGTAAGCATTGCGAATGCTCGAAAAGTAATTGCTAAACGAAAGCTTCAATTCTTTTCATTTGTTTTGAAAAAACAAATTCACGACATTCATAACCATTAAATTCAATTCGATAAAAGCGGAATTTTGTACCCTGAAACTGTTGCTGTAGATTTTGTACATATTTGTTTCGTAAATGAAGGACTTCACAAATATGCAATGTTCCAATTTTTTTATTCACGTTTTTTTATATTCTCGTGAACGAAAACACAATTCTTGTGTCCGCTTCATTTTATGAATCAGAAGAGGATAAGCAAATGTGAAATAAAGAAGCTGGGATGTTTTTTGATGAGTGAACAGGTATAATCCTTAGATAATAGAATCAAAAAAACCTAGTATCAGTGCAGGTGAGTGGAGGATATGCAGGTTTTGTTTTAT
The DNA here is from genome assembly GCA_030704895.1 of Henosepilachna vigintioctopunctata. Lineage (NCBI taxonomy): Eukaryota > Metazoa > Arthropoda > Insecta > Coleoptera > Coccinellidae > Henosepilachna > Henosepilachna vigintioctopunctata. The sequence continues at coordinate 1,749,178 of JARQZJ010000013.1, forward strand.
CGTACTTCGTCAACTAAGTATATATCTTAACCGGTCTCCGTAGCTTAGTGGTAGAACACCGGGTTGAAACAAGACTATAGTGCGATAGAACTCGGGTTCGAGCCCCGCTGAAGGCATGGGTGTTTGTGTTTGTCCTTGATCTGAGAAATTCAAATAATGATATATGCTGAGTAATGTACATTGATTATAAGCCCATTGGCGTTAAACTGTAGGTAACTATATTTCATGAAATCGTGTAGGGTGCCGGTGTCCATTCTGAAAGAAACATGGTGATATAATCTTCCGAGCTGATTGGCCGTGGTCAACTGGAACTCCTTCTTTTCCAGACGATTCGTCTCTAACTGCGAGATACATCTCCAGTGGCGGCGAGTGCTTCGACGTAGTTGTGTACTGGACGACGACTCTAGAGCAACTGATGACCGGTTGACTAGTATCAGTTGCTTCAGAGTCGACGTCCAGTACACAACTACGTCGAAGCACTCGCCGCCACTGAAGATGTATTTCGCAGTTAGAGACGGAACGTCTGAAAGTAAGGAGTTCCAGTTGACCACGGACAATCAGCCCGGAAGATTATACCACTGAGCATATTAAAGCCGGTCTCTGTGGCTTAGTCGACTGGTCGAAACAAAATGAGGGACATGCGATTAAGACTCTCAGTGTTTACTGGTATGAATAATTCGTGAATCTTGAAACTATATGTATATATATATATATATATATATATATATATATATATATATATATATATATATATATATATATATATATATATATATATATAATATATATATATATATATATATATATATATATATATATATATATATATATATATATATATATATAAAATATAATAAGAAAATGAACACTAGAACATTCATTTGAGAAATTCAAATTAACCAAGAGAATGTTATAGTAGAGCTAGATATGTGAACGTGTACAATGTGATGTCTCCATTATCCTTCAAGGGATAAATGTTAGAGAAATATTGAAATCGATGCCACACTTGATGAAGTGCTTGACATGTATGTTCCGTTCTTCAAGGAACTCGTCAGTCGCACCACGTCCATCGAAGTGAGGCAACGATTTCAACCTCCAAACTTCTTTTTGTGACTCCAAGTGGCAGATCGTAGAGTAATGAATACACTACACTTCCATCTATAGCAGCGATTCCCAAACTTTTTTGATGGCGTACCACCTAATATGAAGTCTTCCTTTCATGTACCACCAGTATAAAAATGATTAATCATCATTCCATTGCCAACATAGTAAAGTTTGTAAATAACAATTAAAAAATAACATTTAGGCTTTTAAGTACTTTACTTTAAAACAATGTTTATTTAGTTCTTTGCAGTTAGTTGTAAATAAATTAGTTAAAATTAAACACAATCTTTCCCACTCCGACTGTCACCCCTCCATCCGCTGCTCGCTCACCCTCACGCTACTAGTAGAGTATACCAATTTTCGAACTTCACTCGCGTACGCGTACCACCAGTGGTACGCGTACCACAGTTTGGGAACCGCTGATCTATAGGAATCAGTAGAAAGCACACCTTTCAGATTACAGTCACACCAAGCATCGGAATTTCACATATCTTCCATACCCGTAGGTATTCATTTGTTAAGTATTATTTTAATTTATTCATGGTTAATTTGAATTTTTCAAATGAATGTTCTAGTGTTCATTTTCTTAAATATTTCATTCAGTGCCATAAGCACAAAAAATTTCATTTCCTATATATATATATATATATATATATATATATATATATATATATATATATATATATATATATATATATATATATATATATATATATATATATATATATATATATATATATATAAAGGTTTATACAGGTACTAAAATAGAAGAGAAGAAACTTACAGTATTAACCTGAAATTTTTGTGACAGCCGTTTACATATGTTTCAAGCTAATTGGCAATCGTCAGAACGTCGAAATTCAAGTTTTAGATGTTCAAATTCGGATGTTAATTAAAAATCACAAAACAAAGCAATACACAAAATTCTGCTAAGGAATCGACTTCTTTGTGGTTCTTAATTGAGTGTCTGTGTTAGAGTTCCTTTTGACTCTGTTTTGAAGACTGAATCAATGTCTGCCAATGAGACGATATTTATACCTTCTGGAATTTTGTACCGACAAATAACATAATTTTAAAAGGTTTATATATGTATAAAAATAGGAAAGGAGAAACTTCCGGAATCAACCTGAAATGTTTGTGACAGCCGTTTATATTTGTTTCAAGCTAATTGGCAATGTCAGAACCACGTAGTTCAAGTTTTAGATGTTTAAACTTGGATGTTAATTAAATATATATTATATATATATATATATATATATATATATATATATATATATATATATATATATATATATATATATATATATATATATATCTTTAAATATGTTGAAGAACTTCAATGTGATTGCCCGGATTGTGGTCTCCAAAAACGAATTCAAAAACATCTTCTCATTTTCGATGTATCGCCTTTTATTCAACTTCTTTCTCAGGAAGTAAACTATAAAGACAAAGAAACTGTAGGCGAATACTCAAATGTAAATGTAAAACTTACAAGAATCATTGTCGAGTATTAAAGTATTATGACAAGTGTCACAAATTGAATTTGAACACGTTGTTTCCTTTCGTGACACTATATTGTTTCTTATTATTTCCCCCTACAGTTTCCTAGTCTACCTCCTGAGGAAGCCGTTAAAGACATATAGAAATATTCAGAAATAAGATGTGTTATTGAATTCGTTTTTGGAGACAACAATCCCAACAATCACATCGAAGTTTTGTCAATGCATGTTTGATAACATTCATTTTGTAGATATATATATATATATATATATATATATATATATATATATATATATATATATATATATATATATATATATATATATATATATATATATATATATATATATATATATATATATATATATATATATATATATATATATATATATATATATATATATATATATATATATATATATATATATATATATATATATATATATATATATATATATATATATATATATATATATATATATATATATATATATATAAAACTCACTTTCTTTTCTCATGCACATGTTTGTGGAACTTGAACTAAATGTTCTATGCAAAATCCTGATTCTTCGATAGGTATATGACAAAAATTTGAAAATTCTCGTTTTTCAAACAAAAATTCTCAAATGAATTTCAATTTTCATATTGAAAGCAATTTACAAGATCTAGATAAAATATATCCTCACCCTAGATGAAGCAGGAAGTTTGGCCGATGAAATCTCACTTACTAATAAGACAATCGGAATCAAAGCAAATATTTTCTTCATGCTTCTTCTGATTCTCGAAAATGAAATATATTTTTATCGATATTTACTTATATAAGTCTATTCATATGTGTTGAATTAATTGATTATTTTGATGATGTCGTAAAAAGAAATTGAAATTCACGCCAATTTGTACTGTGAAATACTAGGTGGGATAGCATTAAATTTTATATACCATAACATATATCCTGAGAAAGAGGTGTGAGTCCCGTATTCGAAAAGAAGAAATTTACAATGTTCGCCACAAACAATTTAATTATTTTATACCTCCCTAGCTGAACCAGCGAACTTCGTACCACCGTATATCGTAAAAGTCAACCAATCCAGTAATTTCAGGTTTTACCTACTGAAAAATTCCTAGAGAGCTGAATTTTCGTACACACCTTTATTACGGCGTTGTAACACAGGTGTGAAAAATTGACATTGATATCGTGCCAGCTAAATAGTTATAAGGGTCAAAAAGTCACGAAAATCAGTTTTTCGAAAATATCTCACGACCTATTGTCCGGAGGTCAAAATAAGTCATTATAAAAATTGTTTGTCGTGAAATTATCTACAAGCAATGCTGTTTGCATTTTTCTGTTGAATCAACCGTTTCAGGAGTAGAACGCTGAGGAGTATTCTGACGATGTTCTCCTCTCCTCCCACTATCGAGGTAGAAATTTCGATGATATGTAGTATGTTTAAAAGGTTTTTTATTTGAGAAAGATTAATTTTTCATTTAAATACTCTGCTTGACTCCTCGTTTAAGCATGACTGCCCAGCTAAGTCAAATGTTCAAAAATTTTGAACATCTTTCCAATTTTTTTCCATCCACATTTGCCACTATAATATTTTATAAAATTACAGAAAATTGTTTTCAATAGATCATCAGGCGCTGGTGGTAATAAAGTTATCGGATAAGTATATTATTTTTCAAAGCCCACTGTTTCGGATCAATTTCTCTTCAGGTATAAAGTAGCGGGTCTCGGAACATTAAAATACGAAATATCTGCCAATGGAGGTCGTTTGCCTAATTGAAAATAAAAATAAAAGTAGTACAAAAAGTAGATTTTGCTAAAGTCTTAAACTTCTATAATATAAGTATATCCTTCACAAAACGCCCAAGTATCAAATAGAAATGTTTAAGACACTCAAACACCTTAATTAAAAGCAAAAGAGTTTACGCCTTTGTGTGCGGCATACAATATCGCAAGTAAGTGCATTCTAGTCGCTTTCTCAGTGCTCTTCTTCGAAAACGGTTAATTATACAGAAAAATGCAACAGGCATTTTTGTAGATAATTTCACGAGAATATGAGTGTATGTTTTCATGGAAGAAATACAATGATTACAAAATAAATCTTAAATTCATTGCTTTATTGATATAATGGCACGGAAAGAAATAAAGAAGAACAAAAATTAAGTATATCAATGGCGCATCAGCATGACATGGGTCTATGAATATGTACTTATTGCAACATAGAATGCACTCGTGCATTTCTGCTTTAATTTCCTTCATTGAAACACCTGTTGTACGACGTTTGTCGCATTTTATCATGCACAAAAACAAATATAGTCCATGATTTGCCGATACTTGAACATGATTCGTAAACTGACCCTGAGGAAGTTTTGACCACAAACAGACAAGTCTTCTGATTTGTTAATCATAAGGACAAGGCAAGAGGAATCCGGAACTGAATTAATCTCAATCTCGAAGGGCATATCCGGTGGGGTCATTGGAATCCCCAGAATGAGAACTAACTCATCCTTAAATTGATTTTTGAGCATAGTCGGGTCAGCCTCATTACTCATCAGTTTTCTTATCAGTAACCGCATTCAATTTCCTTTTTTAATTAAGTGGACCTACAATTTAACGCGGGTTTCGAACGGCGAATGGGCTTGTTATCAGTGAACATTACTCAACAGTTATCATCATTCAACTGCTTATATCATAGACAATCACACACACCCATGCCTTCATCGAGGCTCAAACCCAAATCTTACCGCACCATAGTCGGTTGTTTTCCCGACTGAACCATGGATGCCAGCACCCCTTCCAATTCTTAGTTTTGGTTGCTTTAGATTTTGAAGCATGAAACTACCGAGTCCACCTTCAAGTTGAAAGTTTGAAGTATTCAATCCGGAACACACTTCCAGTTCGAAAACTCAGTTGGATAATTTGTGGCTTCGTTTTCGTGCATTACACAGTTAATGAATTTCGATGCATGCAGAATTGTTTTGTACGGGTTCACATTAGGTGTCATTGATTTTTAGATTTGACGAAGAATTTCGACTTCACCTCTTAGTCCATTTTATTCATCAATCTGGACAAGTTCGGTTTGACTGATATCAGTTGGAGGTTGATTCAGTCGTGTTTAGCAAACAGATTCATCCCAGTGGCGGTGTGTAGGTATAGATCAGGGTTCCAGGAGCAGTTCTGGACGTTCTGGACACATTTGCCACCAGTGTGAAAATTCGTATTACGCGCGGTAAACGTATGACACCTTGATAAAATTTCTTGTATGATAACTAGAGTTTCTTGGGTTTTTTCAACAGAAGTCAATCGTGGTATGTATTGAATACTTACATAGAAATAATGAAGTTTCAATTCACATTTTTATTCATCATAAAACAAGATATTTTTTTTGTTTCCTACAGTATCGACCACAAAAGTGTTTTAGAGTACCGGCCGCTATAAAGGTTTATTTTAATTGGTTTCATCTCTTTGTGGATAAACAATAATGTCGGAAAATGAAGGGAGAGATAAAATGAAGATATAAAGAAATAAACTTCGCCCTGCCACTTTTATTTCTGAAACCAAAACCTTCTCCACTAACACTTCCTCGACTAATGCAACTATTGCTATTAATAACCAGTCAGTTGAAGATTTTAAAGCAATTATCTCAAAAATATCTAATTATCAGTTATATCCTGATATAACCTTATATATAATAATAAATACATAATAAATAAATATATATATAATAAATATCTTATTATCCTGATTCTTCCAAGAAAAGAGCTATCGTACGGTGACGAAAAGCTGAAAAAGTGGAATATTAGCAAGTTCGGCATACAAAAACAATCTTGAAGAAAAGCAAGCAAAAAAAGAGATTGATTCTGTGAAGCGAAAAAATATTTTGTTGTCAGGTGGGGAAGTTAGCAAGAAAGGAAAAGGTTTGGTTTCGGGAAACCAAGTTTGCAAGTAAAGCAAAATTCCAATGGAAAAACAAAGAATTTCTCAAAATATCGCTAATCAGTCAAAGACTACTTCTTCGTCTTTCTCAAAGTCCTCTTTGTCCTGAATCTTATGATGAAAATTGGAATCAAGGTGGAGACTGCAAGATTTAGATCTACGTGACTTGTGTTCACATTTCCAAATTGTCAGAAGATTATATTTGTGACAATTGCTTGGCTTAAGCAACATTTACTGACGATATATTTGCCGGTCGGTACGGTTGGAAAAACAAATTTTTGGTGGTTAGGACTCAAACATCTCACACATATGGCATAATTAGTGAAATAGGTCTATAATTTTTTAAACCACTTTTATCGCCAGACTTGTGCACCGGAACAACCTGTGCGACCTTCCATCTTGAAGGGAACTTCCCCTCAATTGAGCATTTATTGAAGATCATATGGAGCGTTTGGAGGATGGATGAAATGCAGTTTTTCAAAAATATGGGTGGTAAACCATCCGGGTCATAGACCTTGTTGATATCTAAATTGTCAATGGCCTCTAAGCATTCCGTTTTGCTAATATGTGTTATGTTGAAATTATATGGGCTACATTACGTTGACAATACAGTCAACATTACCGAGGAAGGGGTGGTCGACGGTTCAAATACGTTATTGAAAGGACCAGAAAAGAGATTGGAAATCGATTGATTGTTAGTAGCCACTTTATCTTCTAGATGCATTTCAGCTGGCATTGATTTGCTAGATTTTTTATCAGATAGAAAAGACCAGAAATGCTTAGGATTATTTTTCATATTTCATATTTTCGGTTTTAACATAATTCACATAATATCTTGTACATAATTCCTATAATCATCTCTAGTATTTTCTTTACCAATTCTTCGAAGTCTCGAAAAGTTATTATAATCCATTATATTCTTATAATTCTTCCAATTCCTATGAAATTTCTCCTTTTCCTCATAATTCTGATAGTGTTTGGTGAAAACCAAATAGTAAAACGCGATTTCCTTATTTCCCTACTCGGCACGCTATCAACTCTTACATCTTGAAGAATATCGTACAATTTTCCAATGGAATCGTCAACATCGCAATTTGAGAACAAATGTAACCAATCAACCTTATTTAACCCATTATTGATGGATTCGTAGTTAGCATTAGAGAATTTGAGATTTATGTATGAATTATTGTTAAGCCGTCTAAGAGTCATCAAGCTCAGATCTATTAAAGCGCGGTGTGATGAGTATCCTCACCGACAAATGGGGTTAAGCAACCTCCCATGCTCACTTCAAATTGAGTTCCCGTTGACACCGTCATGACTAAATCGAGTAATTGACTATTTGAATTTGAGCTGCTCTAAATTAATCAATGAAAAGTTATCAACGAAACATTTACTAAGAGCACCAACGGCACTCAGAGGATAAAATGATTGAAAATTCTCCCCCCATTTCCACCTAAGCCTTGGCAAGTTGAAATCACCAAGTATTACAATTTCATCGTTCTTATTTTCCGCTAGAATATCTTTCAAATTGTTAAAAAAAATTATATAAATGATTCAAAACAGTATGGGAAGGAATATACACACAACAAATTTTCAATTTTTTACCACCACTGAGATCCACCGAGATCTATAGATCCTCAAAATCAGAGTTTGTTGACCAACCTGAAATGGATTTCGACGTCAAATTATCCTTTACAGTCATCACAATTCTACCACCATCATTTTTAGCACTCAACACATCGATTCCTCCTGTATACATTGTAAGAAGCTGGGAAAAGCTCTGAACTTAGAACTTCACTTTTTAACCACGAGTCAGCTTTGCAAATGACGTCATAGTCCGAGGAACACACGGGTTGATAAAACTCGTAAGTCTAAGTTCTCAATCCCCGAACATTTTGGTAGTATAGTGTCAATTGTTTATACTTGAATGCGAATAAATACGTACAAATTTTGAACGGACTAATTGAATGTTATCTAATCTAGACTTGACAGGATTGTCTCATCACAGACGTACACAGCCCGAGTGTCATCTGACTTTTTCACGAGAATTTTACCATCTTTTCATCCAACAATATTTATAGTTCAATCTCTTACAACAGTCTCTGCTCTTTTGTGAAGTATTCTGCACGGGCTTCAGCATTTAGGTTGATGATCTTAGTGGTGAGGTTTCGTCCTCCATTTCTCCGGAAAGCCGTTAGAAAAGCACTCCTCACAGAGGAATTGACAAACTTCACTATAATATTTTTGATATATTGATATGAATATTATGATAATCATATGAAATAGTAGATCAAATATGAGATTTTCAAATTTAGAATGAACCACATTTTCATGCACACTAGGTATACACCAGTTTAATCCAAACTGATGCATTATAATATGATAGCAATCATAAAAATTTCAGGAATGATATTTCAACATCTATCCGTACACATAAGCTGAATCGATATTTGATGTTCAAATCTGTTCTCTGATAGGCAAATAATTATTTTCAATTATATCCGATCATAATCATAAAGAAACCAGATTCATCAGCTGGATATATTAGTAATAAGGTGAGGGTTTTAGGGATTTATATGGTAACAATACAAGACACACTTATTCATTCAAAAAGCAATCAGTTTAGTAACATTGAGTTTGTGACAGGAGATAGCTTTCTGGCAGTAGCAAATGAAATAGTTCTGACTGTAGACAGCATATAAGTAGTATCTTTTGTACTCACCAACCTGAAACATATAACAAGGTGTGGGAACCATACGTGAAAAAGGAAAAAGGGGAAAAACGACCCCTGGAAAAAATTGTTCGTAAAATAAAATGTCACAAGTAAGTCAGAAATCCAAACTACACTAAGAAAAAAGATGGAAATGAAATTGAGGAAATCATATCAGCTTTCCTATGGATGATGCGTTAGGGCCACAAAACATTCGTTGATTTTTCATGAATAATCGCCTGCATTCGTATAGTATTCGTTTGCTGTTGTATGTAAATATTTATTGATTTCATGGATTACATTGTTTAAGAGCTCACAAAATTTACTATGCTGGTTTAGAATAAATTTCAATACTCTACTGTCGCGAAACGTGTTAATCCACCACTGGTTGGTAGTGAAAAATGGTTAGAGTCAAATTAATTAACGTTGTTGAAGGGAGAATGGTGTTGGTAAAACAGACATACGACTTTTTACAAACTTATGAATTTATAGCAGAATAAAATTATAAAAGAACTGAAGATAAAGAATAGGTATGGTAACTATAGTGGTTTCTATTTTGATGCATAAGCGAGCACCCTCATAAAAGAAATAAATGAAGTACTTCAAAGTTAATTCACTGAGATTGAAATGATCGCTGGAAGTTTGTCGAAAAAATTTTATTGAATAAGGTACCTTACCGAATTACAGTTTTACTGAGATACTCTATTAGTATAAATGTTATTCATGGATCTTTCGTATATTGCATGTGAAAACTTTTTGTACTTCTCATTCAGTCTTATTGAAGTATTTGGTCTGAAAGAGTTCGTCAAAAGAGCATATCATTTCTACCCAAAATCTAATGGCAAAGAAATATAGTGGAATTCAGAGTACCAATTGAATGATTTTCATTTTTGCTTTTTTAATACTATGTAAAATGATCACAGTCAGTGATTGAAAATGATGAATTTCGTTATTCGCAATAACTTAACTATTGAGTTGAGTAATTAAACACCATGATTCATTCATATGGTGTTCTCATGACAGAAATATTGTGTAAATATGTTTATCAATTCTGCCTTCCATTCATTTCGATTTCCATTATCTACTAGAAATTTAATCTATAAACTTGTGGTAGAGGAAATTTATTATACATGAATCACCGCAGAAAGATTCCGAAGTGTTTTTTTTTCAGTTCAATGGACCTACAGTTTAAGGCCGGTTCCGAACGGCAATTGGGCTTGTTATCAATGTACATTACCCAGCATAATCATTCTTTAAACAACTTAAATCATAGACAAAACCCATGCCTTCAACAGGGCTCGAACCCAAGTTCTACAGCATCATAGTCGGGTGTTCTACCGACTAAGCTACGGAGACCGACATTCCGTAGTTTAAATGTACTGAAGGAAATATTTCTGAATAATGTATGAAGCAAAAAGTTGTTTCAAAAATAGTCTATAAACTCCTTTAATCATTCAAGTTTCGGAGCATATCGAAAAACACCATTAATGTTCACAATAAAGTCCATATCAATTATTAGGAATAATTGATATGGACTGTTCAGCCACTGTTCCTTAAGAGCAGTTATACATGCAGGGGAAAAAACAATGGTTTTGGTAAATTCTCCTTATTGCACCAATAGGATGCAGCTATTGGATGTTGCAGTGATAGGTTCCTTTAAAGCAGACTATTTTCCTGCTCGAAATTACTTCCTTTTCAGCAATTCTGGAGAAACAATCAGGATATACGATTCGGCTGAATTAGCAATTTCTTCATTCGTTTGTTGAAACATCCACCTTGAAAGAATATGAGTCCTGAATCTGCTGAAACAGGCAGTATTCTCTAACAATTATTCCCTGAAGGAAAATGGAGACAGCACATTGGACAAGTTTCACATAGTGGGCTCTGCTTCAATATTCTTTAGAATACTTCGTTGGAAAATTATCCAAAGAAAATTGTGGTAAAGTTAATATATGTATATATATATATATATATATATATATATATATATATATATATATATATATATATATATATATATATATATATATAATGATGTATTGGTCCGGGAATACATCCGTTGATTTGTTGGATGCCTGATGTAAACTGGCGGACGTTTCATCAAGGTCTCACTTGACAACATCAATGCTTCAATTATTTGACGATTGTTCGAAATCTCGTGTCTGAATCATTCAGTCATCAATTATTCAGTCACCAGATTTCGAGCAATCGACAAATAATTGAAGCATTCATAATGTCAAGTGAGACCTTGACGAAACGTCTGCCAGTTTCCAAAAGGCATCCAACAGATCAACAGATGTATTTCCGAACCAATATACCATTATATTTTCCATCCGTGAATCTTCACGTTCAAACACATATTAAATATATATATATATATATATATATATATATATATATATATATATATATATATATATATATATATATATATATATATATATTCAATTTATGATTTCTTCCTTTATTTCTTGGACTTATATATATATATATATATATATTTTATTGAATGGAGTTCTTGGGTTATTGAGTCTAGTCGTAACTGTTGGTAACTTCATATTTCATTTACACATAGTTTTTAACGTTTCGACAAACCAATGTTGTCTTCTTCAGAAAAATTTTTTTTCCTTATAACACCTATGTGCCTGTTGGGAACTGGCAGACGTTTCGTCAAGGTCTCACTTGACATTATCAATGCTTCAAATGATGGTTATCGATTGCTCGGAGTCTGGTGACGGAAAGAGACTCTTTCAGTCTCTTTCAACAGGCACTCAACAAACCAACGGATGTATTCCCGGAACAATATACCATTATATTTTTCCATCCGTGAATCTCTACGTTCAAACATATATATATATATATATATATATATATATATATATATATATATATATATATATATATATATATATATATATATATATATATATGTATATATACATATATACCATTATATATATATATATATATATATATATATATATATATATATATATATATATATATATATATAAAAAGACGATAAGACATATTTTACTATTTTTGCTTCACTATTTGTACAATGTTTATCCCGTGTGGGAGAAATATGTATCTCATCGTTAATTATATGAGATATTTGCAAAAATTGCAAAAAATAATATTATGTTCACATGTTTAAATGTTTAGTTATAATTTTAAGTGTTATAAGGAAAAAAAATTTTTCTGAAGAAGACAACATTGGTTTGTCGAAACGTTAAAAACTATGTGTAAATGAAATATGAAGTTACCAACAGTTACTACTAGACTCAATAACCCAAGAACTCCATTCAATAAAATATATATATATATATATATATATATATAAGTCCAAGAAATAAAGGAAGAAATCATAAATTGAATATATATATATATATATATATATATATATATATATATATATATATATATATATATATATATATATATATATATATATATATATATATATATATATATTTATATATGTGTTTGAACGTGAAGATTCACGGATGGAAAAATATAATGGTATATTGGTTCGGAAATACATCTGTTGATCTGTTGGATGCCTGTTGGAAACTGGCAGACGTTTCGTCAAGGTCTCACTTGACGTTATGAAAGCTTCAATTATTTGTCGATTGCTCGAAATCTTGTGACTGAATAATTGAATGACTGAATTATTCAGACACGAGATTTCGAACAATCGTCAAATAATTGAAGCATTGATGATGTCAAGTGAGACCTTGATGAAACGTCTGCCAGTTTACATCAGGCATCCAACAAATCAACGGATGTATTCCCGGACCAATACATTATATATATATATATATATATATATATATATATATATATATATATATATATATATATATATATATATATATATATATTTATATATATATATATATATATATATATATATATATATATTTATATATTATACATATAATATTCGAACTTTACCACAATTTTCTTTGGATAATTTTCCAACGAAGTATTCTAAAGAATATTAAAGCAGAGCCGACTATGTGAAACTTGTCCAATGTGCTGTCTCCATTTTCCTTCAGGGAATAATTGTTAGAGAATACTGCCTGTTTCAGCAGATTCAGGACTCATATTCTTTCAAGGTGGATGTTTCAACGAACGAATGAAGAAATTGCTAATTCAGCCGAATCGTATATCCTGATTGTTTCTCCAGAATTGCTGAAAAGGAAGTAATTTCGAGCAGGAAAATAGTCTGCTTTAAAGGAACCTATCACTGCAACATCCAATAGCTGCATCCTATTTGTGCAATAAGGAGAATTTACCAAAACCATTGTTTTTTCCCCTGCATGTATGACTGCTCTTAAGGAACAGTGGCTGAACAGTCCATATCAATTATTCCTAATAATTGATATGGACTTTATTGTGAAAATTAATGGTGTTTTTCGATATGCTCCGAAACTTGAATGATTAAAGGAGTTTATAGACTATTTTTGAAACAACTTTTTGCTTCATACATTATTCAGAAATATTTCCTTCAGTACATTTAAACTACGGAATTTCGGTCTCCGTAGCTTAGTCGGTAGAACACCCGACTATGATGCTGTAGAACTTGGGTTCAAGCCCTGTTGAAGGCATGGGTGTTTGTCTATGATTCAAGTTGTTTAAAGAATGATATGTGCTGGGTAATGTACATTCATAACAAGTCCAATTGCCGTTCGGAACCGGCCTTAAACTGTAGGTCCATTGAACTGAAAAAACAAACACTTCGGAATCTTTCTGCGGTGATTCATGTATAATAAACTTCCTCTACCACAATTTTTTAAATTGAATTTCTAGTAGATAATGGAAATCGAAATGAATGGAAGGCAGAATTGATAAATATATTTACACAATATTTCTGTCATGAGAACACCATATGAATGAATCATGGTGTTTAATTACTCAACTCAATGGTTAAGTTATTGCGAATAACGAAATTCATCATTTTCAATCACTGACTGTGATCATTTTACATAGTATTAAAAAAGCAAAAATGAAAATAATTCAATTGGTACTCTGAATTCCACTATATTTCTTTACCATTAGATTTTGGGTAGAAATGATATGCTTTTTTGACGAACTCTTTCAGACCAAATACTTCAATAAGACTGAATGAGAAGTACAAAAAGTTTTCACATTCGATATACGAATGATCCATGAATAACATTTATACTAATAGAGTATCTCAGTAAAACTGGAATTCGGTAAGGTACCTTATTCAATAAAATTTTTTCGACAAACTTCCAGCGATCGTTTCAATCTTAGTGAATTAACTTTAAAGTACTTCATTTATTTCTTTTATGAGGGTGCTCGCTTATGCATCAAAATAGAAACCACTATAGTTACCATACCTATTCTTTATCTTCAGTTCCTTTAAATTTTATTCTGCTATAAATTCATAAGTTTGTGAAAAGTCGTATGTCTGTTGTACCAACACCATTCTCCCTTCAACAACGTTAATTAATTTGACTCTAACCATTTTTCACTACCAACCAGTGGTGGATTAACACGTTTCGCGACAGTAGAGTATTGAAATTTATTCTAAACCAGCATAGTAAATTTTGTGAGCTCCTAAACAATGTAATTCATGAAATAAATAAATGTTTTCATACAACAGCAAACGAATACTATACGAATGCAGGCGATTATTCATGAAAAATCAACGAATGTTTTGTGTATATATATATATATATATATATATATATATATATATATATATATATATATATATATATATAATATATATATATATATATATATATATATATATATATAAATATATATATATATATATATATATATATATATATATATATATATATAAATATATAAGAAAATGAACCCTAGAACATTCATTTGAAAAATTGAAATTAATCAAGAGAATGTTATAGTAGAGCTAGATATGTGAACGTGTACGATGTGATGTCTCCATCATCCTTCAAGGGATAAATATTAGAGAAATATTGAAATCGATGCCACACCTGATGGAAGTGCGAGACATATTAGTTTCGTTCTGCAAGGAACTCGTCAGTCGCACCACGTCCATCGAAGTGAGGCAACGATTTCAACCTCCAAGCATCTTCTTGTGACTTCAAGTGGAAGATCGTAGAGTAATGAATACTCTACAATTCGATATATAGAAATCAGTAGAAAACACCTCTCTCGGATTACAGACACACCAAGCATCGAAATTTTACATATCTTCTATACCCGTAGGTATCTACTAAATTGCAATGTCTATTTGACAAATATCATCGAACGATGTTTTTAAATGTCTGTAATCGGAGAGAGGTGTTTTCTACTGATTTCTATAGATGGAATTGTAGAGTATTCATTACTCTACGATCTTCCATGTGAAGTCACAAGAAGATGCTTGGAGGTTAAAATCATTGCCTCACTTCGATGAACGTGGTGCGACTGAGGAGTTCCTTGCAGAACGAAACATATATGTCTCGCACTTCCATCAGGTGTGGCATCGATTTCAATATTTCTCTAACATTTATCCTTTGAAGGATGATGGAGACATTACATCGTACACGTTCACATATCTAACTCTACTATAACATTCTCTTGATTAATTTCAATTTTTCAAATGAATTCTAGTGTTCATTTTCTTAAATATTTCATTCAGTGCCATAAGCACAAAAAATTTTCATTTCCTTATATATATATATATATATATATATATATATATATATATATATATATATATATATATATATATATATATATAATTAAATGAGAGGTAATAATAAACTTGTCTAAAAATCACTGACTGAACAATTCTTTATTCGACTAGTTTCGCCTTTTACAGCATTATCAAGAATGAATACATATTACAAAGACAACCTATAAATATTTTGCAAACCGGTTCGGACCACCTAGAATAGAGGTGGGGGTTTCCAAACTATCAGAGATTTAACAGCGGGGAATGGTTTAGGTCTAACTGGTCATTAAGAAGATCGTACTTATCGGATTTTTTGAAGTTTATTTATTTCCATGGCTTCCAGGTAGTTCATTTTAATCCCTTTTTCACAGTAATGAAGTATCTTAGGTTTGAAACAACTTGAGATCTTATGTCCTGTCGACTCTAGATGTTCCCGAAAAACAGATTGTCCGTTTTTTACGTGTTCTTTTAGCCTAGTTTCAAAACATCTTCCGGTCTGGCCAACATATGACGACTTACATTCTTCACAGTCTAACCTATAAATTCCAGACTTCTTCATTGGCTCGGATTCGGACAATTTGTTATTAAAGATCATTCTATCCAATCTACTGTGACTTGAAAATGCTATATTTAAATTATTATTTTTGAAGAACTTAATGATTTTTGAAGAGGGAACGTGTGTATAAGGGATGCTCACATATCTTAATTCATTTCTGTCATTATTACTATTGATGTAGTGCGGCCTATATAAAAGTCTATTGATGAAGCGTTTCTCTTTCTTTATAATTAGTGTATCGATTATTTTCAGTGGGAACTGATTGTTCCTACCTATCGTACGAATCACATTAAGTTCTTCCCTGAGGTCTTGTTTAGATAAAGGAATCGAAAAAGCCCTATGGATCATTGAATTGAGAGCTGCCATTCGGTGACTTATTGGACTGAATGAATTGAAATTTATGATGGCGTCAGAGAAGGTAGGTTTCCTGAATATTTTGTACGAAAATTTATCTTGCTGTTTGGAAATTGTAAGGTCAAGAAAATTCAACGAATTGTTCTGTTCCTTCTCCACCGTGAATTTGATCTTCTCATGTAATGAATTTAGATATGTCAGGTACGAACTGATATGTCGGTCTGTTCCACTAAACCCAACTAAGATGTCATCCACATAGCGGTACCAAAAAATTATATGTTTTTTTGACATCTCCGATTCTAAAATTGTGGTTTCCATGTTGTCCATGAATATGTCCGCTAATAACGGGCTTAGGGGAGAACCCATAGGTAGACCTGAATTCTGTAAATATATTTTTTGTTTTGGAATCTGAAATAATTCTGTCCCAAGGCAACCTTAAATAATGTTGAGAAGTCTGCTTTTATCGTAGGAAGTGTTTTTCTTTTTTCCAAGATGTTTTCAATTAGGGGTATACATTCTTCCGTAGGGATGTTAGGAAACATGTTGGATACGTCGAAGGATACTAATTTGAAGTTTTTATCAAAGTCAATTTTATTCAATTTTTGAATAAGGTCTATTGAATTTTTCACACTATATTTAGGAGAGATATACAAAATATATTTACATATAGGAGAGATATACAAAATATATATACAGAATTCAGGTCTACCTATGGGTTCTCCCCTAAGCCCGTTATTAGCGGACATATTCATGGACAACATGGAAACCACAATTTTAGAATCGGAGATGTCAAAAAAACATATAATTTTTTGGTACCGCTATGTGGATGACATCTTAGTTGGGTTTAGTGGAACAGACCGACATATCAGTTCGTACCTGACATATCTAAATTCATTACATGAGAAGATCAAATTCACGGTGGAGAAGGAACAGAACAATTCGTTGAATTTTCTTGACCTTACAATTTCCAAACAGCAAGATAAATTTTCGTACAAAATATTCAGGAAACCTACCTTCTCTGACGCCATCATAAATTTCAATTCATTCAGTCCAATAAGTCACCGAATGGCAGCTCTCAATTCAATGATCCATAGGGCTTTTTCGATTCCTTTATCTAAACAAGACCTCAGGAAAGAACTTAATGTGATTCGTACGATAGGTAGGAACAATCAGTTCCCACTGAAAATAATCGATACACTAATTATAAAGAAAGAGAAACGCTTCATCAATAGACTTTTATATAGGCCGCACTACATCAATAGTAATAATGACAGAAATGAATTAAGATATGTGAGCATCCCTTATACACACGTTCCCTCTTCAAAAATCATTAAGTTCTTCAAAAATAATAATTTAAATATAGCATTTTCAAGTCACAGTAGATTGGATAGAATGATCTTTAATAACAAATTGTCCGAATCCGAGCCAATGAAGAAGTCTGGAATTTATAGGTTAGACTGTGAAGAATGTAAGTCGTCATATGTTGGCCAGACCGGAAGATGTTTTGAAACTAGGCTAAAAGAACACGTAAAAAACGGACAATCTGCTTTTCGGGAACATCTAGAGTCGACAGGACATAAGATCTCAAGTTGTTTCAAACCTAAGATACTTCATTACTGTGAAAAAGGGATTAAAATGAACTACCTGGAAGCCATGGAAATAAATAAACTTCAAAAATCCGATAAGTACGATCTTCTTAATGACCAGTTAGACCTAAACCATTCCCCGCTGTTAAATCTCTGATAGTTTGGAAACCCCACCTCTATTCTAGGTGGTCCGAACCGGTTTGCAAAATATTTATAGGTTGTCTTTGTAATATGTATTCATTCTTGATAATGCTGTAAAAGGCGAAACTAGTCGAATAAAGAATTGTTCAGTCAGTGATTTTTAGACAAGTTTATTATTACCTCTCATTTAATTATGAACTATCACAGAGTAGATTCATCGTCCATTGAATTATATATATATATATATATATATATATATATATATATATATATATATATATATATATATATATATATATATATATATATATATATATATATATATATATATATATATATATATATATATATATATATATATATATATATATATATATATATATATATATATATATATATATATATATATTCAATTCAAAGAAATCGAGAAAATCTTCCTAAATCGAATATAATAATAATAATAATGTTTATTAATTTCAAAGACTCTTTGTACAAGTACTGAAATAGTACACAAATAAATATGAAGTCTCAAACAAAATATCAGGTACTCGTTAGTTTCTCGTCCATTTATTCCTTGAAGATTAATCGAGATACCACTTCATGTTTCACATAGCCAGCTCGGCTAGAAAGAAAGTTATATCATAGTTTTCATATTGAATATGTGCAAGTGCTATGATTGAAATTCCTCAACTATTTATTTCGTTTACTCATGAAACAAGTCTTCAGGAAATTGAACAACGAATTTTCATTGTAAACATTTATGTGTGATGACAATCCGCATGCGATATTATATGATAAAGTATATCGAACTCAAGGAACAACCAACACTTGTGAGTCTATTTATCTAAAAAGGAGTTTTCAATGAAAACGAAACCAAATTCAGATTATTAGAAGTTTTCAAGCTCTACAGTAAGCTGTAAAAGTTTCTGCCACGCTCTTCGAAAATTCAAAAACAATGAATAAGAATTTAAAAATACAACGAGGAAATGCCTACCAATATAATTGATATCATTGCATTGACTTATTTGGTTATTAGCGCTGTTAAAACTCGTTTAATAAGGATCCATTGCATTGAAAATACCATTAGAGCGAAATGAAACACAAGACCTACCAAGTAGGACATTTCCATTGCCTCAGACAGACCACAATCAACAAGTTGAAATGGAAAATGCTTTATTTTGATAGCATAAATTTCGATTACTATTTACATTGATGAGGCCGACACTCATTCGATAAAATATTTGTTCATCAAGGTTTATTATTGTTTACGATACAATGAATCATGCAATTTTCTGTATTTTTCATACTTCAATAGAGTCCAGATTATATTCAACATAAACAGCTTGTTATATGCATGAAATATGCTTGAAAGATTCACCAAATTTGGCAGAGTATGCAAAATCAAATTATGACTTTTAGGAACCTAAAAGAACATAATATAATTCAAACATAAATGTTTCGAAAAAGGCTTCATGAGCCGAAACGTCAGGAAATAAATAATATGGAATAAAAGTTTTCTCTATTTATTGATTAGAAAAAACCCTCATTGCCAAAGAAAATATCGGAGTAAAATTTATACGTAAGGTTCAAGCAAACAATTGCTCTATATATAGAAGAAATTTACAACAAGAAAAAAAATTCGATATCAAAGTATACTATAACTTTCTTTCGATAATTTCTGGCAAATTATTCAAAACAGCTTTTTAGCAGAGCTGGCTATGTGAAACATGAACAATGCGATGTCTGCATTATCCATCTATGGATAAATGTTAGAGAATATTGAAATCGATGCCTGCATTTATTGAAAGCGTTAGACAGTTACTGTTTCGTACTACAAAGTAATCATCAGTTACGCCACGTTCAACAAATGAAAGGCAATGACTTCAATCCTCACATACCCTCCTATTGATTGTAAGACAGAAATATGCATATGTCGTATGCATATATAATGCTAATGTACATCTCAAAATGTACATCTGTGTACATCTACTAACTAATGTACATCTCAAATCTTAGGAATCAATGGGAAGCACATGAATACATCTGACATTGGAAGTTTCAATTTGATGAAATAATGCATCATGTAGGTTGCGGTTGTATAAAACTCCCCCAGTGTCCCATCTTCAGAATGAGGACATTCGTGAACTAATCACGTGAGCTTACTCTATCGCAGAAACGATATAATCTCTATCGAGTGTTGTCGATCGGTTTCCTGTGGCAAGATCAGTGAGAGTAGCTAGAGTCTTTGTAGACATTTCTATCCGCAGAACTTTGTAGATGTGTAAGAATGCCCTTATCGCTCCAAATCACACACCTAGCGGGCAACTAGATAACTAGTTTTCAGATTCACGAATCCTTCAATAGTCAATACTGGGACTCCTAATTAATATATCGGAATATTTCAAATAAAACTCTCAGAGAGCTGTTTACACAAGTGTTGCCAACGGAAACAAAAACTATCACTTTCGAGAGTTAATATTAAGTGCGTTCCGAAAAATCATTGAACTTTTTGAATGGAAATACCATAGAATTGTATCATCATTGTTGGGAGTCCTGAGTGGCATGAACACAAATGGGGCATGGGACTATTCTTACACATCTACAGGCAAAAGTTCTGAGGTGTTCGAATGAAATGTCTACAAAGCCCCACGTACTATAACTGATTTTGTCACCAGAAAGCGATCTAGAATGCACGAGATATTTTAAATCGCTTCTTCGATAGAGGGACTTCGCGTGATTAGTTCCCGAATGAAGAATGTTTTTCATTCGAGAAGATGGAACCTGTAGACGTTTGGAAAAACAATCTATAGTTCTTGATTGTTTAGATACATGCCACTGAGATTTTTCAATAACGATAAAAAAAATGATTTTTCAATAACGATGAAAAATTTCCTCTGTAAAATTAGAGTTATTTATTAGCTATAATTTACAATATTTACTTCAATTACAAAGCTACCTGTAAAATAAGAGAAACAACAATTGAAGTTTATTATTATTAGTCGCGTCAATGAATACATAAAATAGGCAATCTTCGGAAGTCCTCAAAAACAGCTCCGACTTTGATGTTTTTTTTTTTTTAAATTTTGTGGCTTTTTATTCTTGAAAATCAGAAACCTCTTGGAGTGGGGATGGAACTATTCATCTTGTTTAAACAATATCCTTAATATTTATGCAAAAGTATACAATATCCATTAAAAACTTGCAAATATATTAATGAATGTTATAAACAATTATAACATTCTGTTTGTTTTGTGTAGTAATGACATGTTATTAATTTGTGGACCAAAATATAAATTTTTTATTGACCATAGAAAATTCATTGTTTTATATACAAAAAAAGTACATTTAATTTTCATTGTCATTTCGCGTTTCGGAGACTTCTTCATCTTCTTCAAGTGGTGGGTAGTTACTGCAATCATTTCCACTGCAAACTATGCAATTGTTCTTCACGGACACGTGAAGAATCACAACGAATTTATGAAGAAAGTTGCAGCAATGACCAAAGGTAAATTCCATATGAAGTACGGAAAAAATACCACAAACATATTTTTGGAAAACGAGAGCGACTTCAAAACAATCAAAGAAGCGCTGAAAGCTGACGAAGTTGAATTCCACAGCTTCACTTTAAAAACGGAGAAAACACACGCATTTGTCTTGCACGGTCTTGACAATAAACCGGAAACAAGTGTCATTCTTGAAGAGCTCACTGATAATTATCAACTACCAGTGAAAGAAGTGTTTCTCATGAAGGGAACTAAAAGCCCGATGTATATTGTTATAACAGACAATAAAACAACACTGAAACACTTGAAAAAGTCTGTGTATATAATTAATTATACAAAAGTTTACTGGACCAGACTTATTAACAAAAAAGAGGTGATCCAATGCCACCGATGCCAGCTCTGGGGACACGCAACCGCAAACTGTCATGCCAAACCAGTGTGTTTGAAATGTGCTGAGGACCACTTGACCAAGGATTGCACAAAATCAACTACGGAACCCGCGAAGTGCGCGAACTGTAACCGAGATCATCCCGCTAATAATGAAGGATGTCCGGTCTATCAGAAAATCGTCCAAGGAAGAAAATCGGCCACGCAGACAAAAATCGTGAACAAACCTGTGTACATACCAGCCCCAGCTTCAGCAGTGAATCAGTGGGAGGTAAGAAAACAATTAAAAAGTGCAAGTGAACCTATCATTCGGTCCGTTACAAATGTGCAAACGTGTAAAAGTGAACATACATTTGATGAATTGAAATCGGAATTCGAGAAGTTGAATAATCACATTAATATTAACAAATTTCTAATAGCTATAAAACAATTGAATTTGAGTCTAGACAAAGCCAGCAATTCTGCTGAAAAATTTCAGATATTTTCAAACTTTATCATGAATCTAGAAAGTAATGGTTTTTAACTACAAATTATGCACTTGGAATTCAAATGGGGTGAGATCAAAAATTCAAGAACTTTTAAACTTCCTTTATCACCATAAAATAGATATAATGCTTCTCAATGAAACAAAATTAAAACCTTGTCATAAACTTAAAGTTAAGGGATATAACGTTCTTAGAAACGATAGGCAAGATGGTCTAGGTTACGGTGGGGTGGCTATTCTTGTCAGGCAGGGAATTCCCTATATCTGTATAAATCCAGTCGATTGTTCAGTAGAGAATGTAGGCATCCGAATTAACAACAATATCTCAATAATCTCAGTTTACAACAGTCCAACTAATAAATTCTCAATTACCTGCTTAAATCGCTTGTTCAACATCGACCGTAAAGTTCTGGTTATTGGGGATTTGAATGCAAAACATCACCTTTGGAATTGTAATAGCAAGAATACCAACGGAAATACGTTACTTAATTTCTTGGATAATAGTCTTGACTGTATTTTGTTCTTCACTAATATTCCTACTCATTTTCCAACAAACAACATGGCTCCTACCTAAGGAGTCCTTATAGACCTTATTTTGAACAAAAACGTCAATAATAGTACACAACCAATTTCATTGCCTGAATTGAATTCTGATCATAATCCAGTTGTATTCTGCCTCAGAGGATTACCGAGAGAGAAAATACAAAAAACGTTTTTCAATTACAAACAAACCGACTGGGACAAATATAGGTCGCTCATAGACAATGCTACAAATATTAATAATAACATAAATTCAATACAGGAACTAGAAATCGAGGTTGATATTTTCACAAAAACACTCATCAATGCTAGATGAGTGTTTTTAACTAAAACAACTCAACAACTAATAAAATAACATATGAATTCTCACCAGACAAAATTCCGGACGACATAGTTGATCTAATTAAAAGTAGAAATAAAATCAGAAAGAAATGGCAAAATAGTCAAGACGTCTCAGACAAACGCAGAATGAACTCACTAACATCTGAAATACGTAGGCAAATCTGTAATTATCGAAATACTACTTGGAATAAAAAATTAGAAAACCTGAGTCCGACCAACTCGACACTATGAGAAACGAGTAAAATACTTCGAAAAGAACGTTACAGCATTCCCACTCTCATTCATTATACAATTAATTACGTAACAGACGAACAAAAGGCCGAATTGTTATCCGACACGTATGAGCATATTCATGACATTGGGGCAAATGACGATGAGGTCCAAAAAGAGATAAGAAATTCAGTGCGCGAATTCGTTGGGAATGAGTATCACCTAAACGATAAGGACAGTAAATTCATGTTTACAAATCCAACAGAACTTTCGAAATTCATCAAAAAACTCCCCAATAACAAAGCGCCAGGTTATGATGGAATCGACAACAAACTCATTAAAAACCTGAGTAAAAAAGCCAAAGTACAACTAATGTATATCATTAACGCAATTTTTAAATTTCAGCATTGGCCAAACTGTTGGAAAAAAGCTATAGTTCTTCCGATACCCAAAACAGGTAAAGATCTGAAGTCTCCAAAAAATTATCGTCCAATAAGTCTGTTGTCGATGGTCAGTAAATTAACAGAAAAAATAATTTTGGATCGCCTTAAAAAAATAATTAAGAAAATCAACATGCTAGACCCTTATCAATTCGGTTTCAAGGATAAACACAAGACTGTACAGCAAATAACTAGAATTGTTACTGATATAATCCAAAATTTCAATTTAAAAAAGAACACTGTTGTGATTCTCCTTGACATAGAAAAAGCATTCGATAGAGTGTGGGTCGAAGGTCTGATGTATAAAATGATAAACCTCAAATTTCCACACTATATAATCAAACTAGTATTTTCTTATTTGACAAATAGAACTTTTTCAGTGAAGATCGGTGAATCCTTCTCCAATCTTAAAAAAATTGGAGCTGCAGTACCACAGGGATCAGTACTGGGACCCACACTGTTCAACATATTCATTCAAGACTTTC
The DNA here is from genome assembly GCA_030704895.1 of Henosepilachna vigintioctopunctata. Lineage (NCBI taxonomy): Eukaryota > Metazoa > Arthropoda > Insecta > Coleoptera > Coccinellidae > Henosepilachna > Henosepilachna vigintioctopunctata. The sequence continues at coordinate 1,774,145 of JARQZJ010000013.1, forward strand.
CAGAATATCCTAACACCAAAATTGCTCTTTTTGCAGATGATACGGCTGTTTACACACATTCACATCATGCGCAAGCTTCTAATTTTCTGTTACGTAATCATTTACTTAAAATACAGGATTATTACAAAAAATGGAAAATTAAAATGAATGAAGAAAAAACGGAACAAATAGTTTTCAGTAGAAAGTCGACTAATTATAAAATAATTACGCCCTTAAAAGTAAACAGTCATATCATCAGACCAAAAGATACAGTCAAATATCTTGGAATTGAGTTAGATAAAAGACTCAATTTCAAGAAACACATATCAAATTCTCTTGGCAAAGCGTATGGGGTAAATAGGTCACTGTATTCTCTAATGAACAGGAAGAGCAAACTAAACTCGAAGAATAAAAGATTGTTATATACATCCATAATCAGGCCAATCATAACGTACGCATCACCAGCCTGGTGCCATCTTGAACCTTGGCCCCTTAGGCCGTTACAATCTTTCCAAAATAAAATGTTGAGATTAATTACTAACAAAAATTTATACACTCGTATTAGTGAACTTCATGACCTGGCGGGAGTAGCTACAATTCGTGACCATATAAATCGAATATCGAACAACTTTTATGAAAATCAGTTAAACGCCAATTCTATTACAAAAAAATATAACCCGAATTAGATTTAACAATATTGACTCCGAACATAGACACACATTGCCCTATCAAAATCTTCCAATATTTGACAAAATATTACATTAAACTTCCACATCTAATCAGTGGCGGATTAACGTATAAGCACAACAAGCACGTGCTTGGGGCCCCTGTTCTCCAGGGGCCTCCATCCTCTGCTGGCGTTTCATTTCATACCTACATTTTATCGAGATTCACCCACAATATGTCCGAAATCACAAGGCGCGAGCAGTCCGGGAGTGACCCATCATACACCCTCGCAGGGCCCTGCCCCCTCCGCGCGCCGCGAGACCGAGTGAGTGAGTTGTCTTTGCATTGCAAATGATAGCGCCCATACGCATTACCGCACGTACACCTCCTTTATTTACGGTGTGGCTTTGATTGAAACTACACTTATCGTTACCCCACACAAAGGTGGTAAAAGTGTCCGTTTTTGCACACCACGTCTATTTTTCAGTAAAAAGCCAACGGTGAAACATATAAACGGGAATGGTTACTGTACTCAAAAACAAAAGGATTTTTGTACTGCTTTGTTTGCAAGTTGTTCACTAACAAATCCATCGCCACAGCGCCGAGCCAATTTGCAGCTGACGGATTTGATGATTGGCGCAACGTAATTGCAATTGAGCACCATGAAAATAGTTCAGCTCATAAGACTTTATGCTAACTTATTTGAGTCAGAGACAAGGTCTAGGGATCACGAAAAATCTAGAGGCACAAGTGAAAGAAGAGAGAAAATATTGGCGAAATGTATTGCAACGAGTTATTGCAGTTGTACAAACGCTTGCAGAACGTGGTTTGGCCTTTAGGGGACATGATGAGTCTTTTGGATCTATAAATAATGGGAATTTTTTGGGTTTACTTGAACTTGTGGCTCAATTTGATCCATTTTCAGTAAGCCATATTGCAAGATATGGAAATAAAGGGAAAGGCAACCCATCATATCTATCGAAAACAGTATGCGACGAACTTAGCGATTTAATGAGTGATAAAGTTCACAAAGTGATTGTCGAAGAAATACAATCAGCTGGGTACTTCAGCCTCTCAGTGGACTCCACGCCAGACCTTTCACATACGGATCAACTAAGTATTATTTTGAGATACGTATCGCCGTCTGATGGTATGCCCGTGGAACGATTTCTGAGGTTTTCGAATTTAAAAAGTCATACCGGAGAAGAGATGGCAAATATAGTACTCAGTTATCTAGAGGGTTGCAAAATAGATATTGCAAACTGCAGAGGATAATCATATGACAATGCTGGTAATATGTCGGGACGATACAAAGGGATGTAGCAAAAAATTTTAGAGCACAACAAATATGCTGTATTTATACCATGCGCTGCACATACTCTAAACTTTATTAGTCGCAGTGCTGTTGATTGATGTTGTACGAGCGCAGTGAATTTTTTTTTCAATTGTGCAGTTGTTATACAATTTTTTTTCGGGTTCTACTCATCGTTGGGCAGTTTTAAAAGAAATAATAGGAAACGATAGCGTTCTGGAGTCGCTGTCGGACACTCGTTGGGAAGCTCACGCTGTAGCTACGAATGCAATATTACAATCCTATCCGAAAATTTTGGATGCTATAGAGACCAGGTTAGAATCACAAAATATTTTAAACAAAATGCCAGAGTTTGAGTTTATATTTATGCTCAACTCGTGGAATGATATTCTACAAGTTTTTCATCGCACCAGAAAAGGACTCCAAGAAGAAGGATTCGATCTTAAAACGTGTTCCAATTTGTATCATTCTTTATCGGGTCATCTCGTTGAAATGAGCAATCAAAATTTTTCCTAATGGGAATATAAGGAAACTCGAAGACGAACTAGGAAGAAACAAGTAAATGATGGAAATGCAGAGGAACTTGATTTGAATCCTAGAGACAAATTCCGCATTGAGACTTTCAATGTAATAATTGACACACTTAATGCTCAAATGCAAAGAAGAGGTGATGTATACCACGAAGTTTCACAAAAGTTTTCATTTCTTGCGGATCTAAATAAGTCATGTTCAGAATATGAAAAAGATAGCCAATTGCTCTGGGAATCTTACCCAGAAGACTTCAATGAAAACTTCCTCGGCGAATTTAATCATTTTCACAAATATGTTCGAATAAAATATGAATCTTCAGAAACAAAAGTCATCCATTCCGATCTATATGAAATGATTATTAAAGATAAAATAAAGTGCGTATTCCCAAATATAGAAGTTGCGTTTAGAATCTTTCACAGCTAAATGATTACTAACTGCTCTGCAGAACGATCCTTCTCACAACTAAAAAGATTAAAAAACCCGCAAAGAACAAAAATCCGTCCAGACAAGCTTAATTCTTTAGCATTAATGTGTATTGAGGCAGACATACTTCGTCAGATAACTGCAAACTATGCAGGCTGGTGAGCAATGAAGACCATTTTTTTTGTAGCCACACGCTGAACCGCATCCTCTTTTGCAAGAGCAAAATATCAATTATAAAACGTAGTCAGGTGCTGCTGGTTGTGTCATTTTGATTGGTTTTAAATAATTCTCTTTTCGCCAACCCCATTCTTCAGGTGGTATCGATCAATTATTTTTATTATGTTTCTTCTTGAAACAAAAAAGAATAGACACTCCTTGGTAATTTGATACGATAAGATCTTCTTGAGAGATCTTCTTAAGTGTACCTCTAATCGACGCTTAATATATATAGCCTAGCAGTGGAGACTTCCATTACAGGAGTGTTCTTTTATTGTTGATTCCATCTCCAGGTTCATACACTTTGAACTTGGCTACGCCGTTCTGAGGAGAGCCAATAAGCTCGAAACACGTGCCAACGGCTGCTTCCAATTGAGTTGCGGGCTATACCGAGAATTGTGTTTTTGTCATTTGTACTTTTCACCGCAAGAAAAATTTTCATTCGTTGTTAACTTTGTCGGTTGAAGACTCCTTTAAGGGATAAATAGTCGCCACATTGGCGATACGTTGACCAAATCTCTAAATCCGGAGAGTTCACGTGGAAGCCTAGCAGTCGAGACTTCCTTTACAGGAGTGTTCTTTTATTGTTGATTCCATCTCTAGGTTCGTACACCTTGAACTTGGCTACGCCGTTCTGAGGAGAGCCAAAAAGCTCGAAACACATGTCAACGGCTGCTTCCAATTGAGTTGCGGGCTATAGCGAGAATTGTGTTTTTGTCATTTATATATATATATATATATATATATATATATATATATATATATATATATATATATATATATATATATATATATATATATATATATTCAGTCTTTAATTGGGATTGCAGTTCAGGAAAATGGGCTACCTCTTTAATATTTTCCAAGCCGAAAATGTTTATTTTCTTCATCATTGCTACAATATTAATAGTTCATATAACAAGGCACTATTGAAAATTTTTCTTTCAATTACTATGAAGTTAGTTTGAATCATTTATTTCTTAAATTTTCAGAATAAGTGCGAGTGTTCAGAAATAAATTGGGTTCGAATATCACTGCATTCTACGTGTTTAGTAGAAAACTTGAAAAGTAGTCCACTTGAAACAAAAAATTGGGAAATAGAGTTAGTGCCGCTGCTTCTTCAACTACTTAAATGCAATAATATTCGAACCCAATGCATTTAGGAACACTCGTACTTATTTTCAAAATTCAAGAAACAAGTGTACTGATTAAGTTCACAGTAATTGTAAGAAAAATTTTGAATAGTACCTTGTTATATAAACTGTCAATATTGTGCTATTTTAAGCTTGGAAAATACTAAAGGGGTAAATAATTTTCCTCTCCTGGTCTGTAATCCCACTTAAACAATGAAAATACATATCTACAATCGTAAAACATTCAACTATATATATATATATATATATATATATATATATATATATATATATATATATATATATATATATATGGTATATTATTAATTATATTTTTCCATCCGTGAGTCTCTACGTTCAAACATATATATATATATATATATATATATATATATATATATATATATATATATATATATATATATATATATATATATATATATATATATATATTATTTATATATAAATATGAAGAAATTGGTGGTATATACCTACACTTTCAATCAGACGTTTACATGTGTTACGGGCTTGTTGACTCTCGTCAGAAAGGCGTGAATTTGTTCTTCTGTTTCAAAATTATACCTGTGTCAAACTTTTTGAAATATATTCATACCACATTTCAGGCTTCCGTAAGAAATAAACAGGGCCTCAAGGGCTAAGTAGTTCATCTAAACTCGCAATACGAATTGAAATTTCAAATGCGAAGCCTGAAATGTGGTGACTCCCTTTAAAAGCCTTTTTTCCTTTCATTGCTTTTTCATCTGCAGGTTCGTACAACTTCAACTTGACTACGATATTCTGGAGCCGTGTCAACGGCTGCTTTTAATTGCGCATTACATCGATAACTTTTACTTTCGTTTATTCTCTTTCCCGCATTGAATCTTCATCATATATTATTCAGATTCTCGGTTTGGACATCCGCTTAAGGATAAATAGTTGATCAAATCTCCCAATCTAGAGAGTGCAAATGCGGAAACCGGAAACCTGCAAAACCTAATTTTTGAAAACAGATATAATAAATGTGAAATAAATGATATACAATGAGTAATTTATGACTATTGTTTGTAAGCTATTGATTAATTCCCTTCATCAGACATACAGGTGCGATAACATTCACAGGATTATGCGCATCTTCAATAAAAGATAAATAATAAACATAAAAAGCAGAATGGCAATAAGTGTCACGAAGTATTCAAGGTCTTATGAGTTGAAAAAAAGATCTATCTATTTAATGATCATATATGAAGAATAATGATTTTATCTCATGTCCAGGTAGGTCCGCGTCAAATTATGAAGGCGCCTGTGGGCAAAGTATAAATTTACGCCACTTACCCCTTTTGAGAAAAAGTGTATACATAGGTATGCACCAATTCATAGCTTTTCAGAATAAGAAACTTAATATTGTTCGAGTATTTCGTAAATATAAGATTTTGGTAGAAGCAATAGCTCTCAATGTTGTTTCTTTTTTCAGGTTTGTACATATTAATTTATAATTACCTTATCTATTGTAATGTAGTAAATGAAGAAGAATTCTTTTTTCACAGCAACAACTATAGTTTTTGTTTCTATAGAAAACATATTATATATATATATATATATATATATATATATATATATATATATATATATATATATATATATATATATATATATATATATATATATATGCACATAATAATTGCTGTGACTAGCCTGGAAAATACAACATAATATTTATTCAACGTAAGACGTACACTGAAAATATTGAAACAAAACATGTTATAAATAAAGGGTGTTTTTTTAGAGGTATAGAAATTTAAGTTGGCATTACTGTTGAAGATGGCGACCCATTTAACAGCTGAGAAGTGATTTATTCTCAGTTTGGTTTGGCAATTTATCATGAATCGACTCACGCCTGAACAACGATTGCAAATAGTGCAATTTTATTTCGAAAATGATGGTTCTGTGCGGAATACGTATTGCGCACTACGTTCATTTTATCGTTGACGAACTTCTGGTTGAATGGCTACGTCAACAAACAAAAATGCCGCATTTGGAGTGAAAATAATCCTCAAGTGTATGTCAAAACACCGTTACATCCAGAAAAAGTGACTGTTTGGTGCGCTTTATGGGCTGGTGGAATCATTGGTCCGTACTTCTCCGAAAACGATGATGGCCAAATCGTTACAGTCAATGGTGATCGGTAAGAGCCATGATTACTAACTTTTTCATTCCTGAATTGAACAAATCACACAGCTCGTGCTGCAATCGATTTATTGAAAGACACGTTTGTTGACCGTCTAATTTCACGTTTTGGGCCTGTGAATTGGCCTCCAAGATCTTGTGATTGAACACCGCTAGACTACTTTCTGTGGGGCTATGTAAAGTCATTGGTCTATGCGGATAAGCCACAAACGCTTGACCATTGAGAAGACAATATTCGCCGTGTTATTGCCGATATACGGCCACAAATGTTGGAAAAAGTCGTCGAAAATTGGACGTCCAGATTGAACTACATCCGAGCCAGCCGTGGCGGTCATATGCCAGAAATCATTCTTTCGAATAGAGAAAAAATCATGTCAATCGAATGATCCATCGTTGTTTTATTGTAATTTAAAGTTCTATACCTCTAAAAAAAACACCCTATATATGACTTCATTTTTCTTATATATGCATATATACAGTAGAGCCCGTTTAATACGATTTCACACATAATACGCCATATTGCGTCAGTCGAAGCAACTTGAGACATGTTGAAACAAGCATTTCTTAACGCTTGATACAATTTTTCATACCGTGAAAACGTCACCATGTGCCATTCATATTACTCTTTGCGCACAGCTACTGCCGTACTGACCGTAGCCAGACAGTGGACATTTTGTCATTTGCTTGCTTACACTCACCTGCGTTCGCGCTCTGTATTCTACTGTATTGTATCATTTGTTTGTCATGAAATGACTGAAAATTAAGCAAATGGTATTGTCACTTCTACAAAGAATTAGGATATTAAAATTTTTCGATGAAAAATCTCAAACCATAAATCAAACTCACTTAGCTGCTGAGCTTCAGTTACCAGTGAGTGTCAAGATTGAGTACCATTTTTAAGAATAGAGAAGAAATCAAGGAAAATACAGATTAAAAGAATATAGAACTGTGCAGAGAAAAAAACAGAAGGTAAGAAAGTTTGATAAATTAGAAAAAGTTTTTGTGGAATGGCTTCATCAAGCACGAGCTATAAAAGTGTCCCCATAATATGCAAAAAAGCGCGAAAAATTGCTGAAATCTTGCAAAAAATTGCTTTAACGCTTCAAATGGCTGGATAGATTGGTTTAAAAATCGCCACAGTATTGTATACTGTACTGTCAAATCAGTGGGGAATCGGAGACAGTGGCACAGCTAGATGTTGATACATGGATGTTAACACCACCCCAATTGTTGCAAAATTACGAACCGCGATACATTTTTAACTCAGATTGATTTCAATCAATTGAAGATATTATTCAGAGTGTAAATAGTACACAAGAAGAGGCCCTAAGTGATACAATCTTCTATATAGTCATCTAAATTATAGTATTCTGCTGTGGGGCTGCTCTACAGAAATAAATAGAGTGTTTTTTACACAGAAGCGAATACTTCGATTAATATTCAATATTCATCAAAGAACTTCTTGTAAACCTATCTCCATTAATAATTACATACTCACTTTACCGTGTATTTGTAGATGTTTGTTAAATGTCAAAGAAAATGAATATAGGTTTATTAAATCGAATAGTAACCATGAGTATTCAACAAGAAACTGTGATGTGCTACTTATTCCTATGCATAAATCAGCTAAATTTGAGTACTCTCTCTATTATCAGAATATTGAAATCTTTGCTGGCCAAACCCAGGCCCGCGGGCCACATAGTGGCCCGCCAAGGCATTTGAATTTGCCCGCCAGCACTTTGCGCCAAGGCATTTGAATTTGCCCGCCAGCACTTCGCGCCAAGGCATTTGAATTTTCCCGCTAGCACTTCGGCAGCGCGGCGTGCGATAGCACTGCTTCCACTTGATTGGTCAGCCGAGCGCAACCGATCCGCGTCGTTCGGGTATTGTCGCTACTTCGCCCGCACCCCGCACGCATATCGGTCCCGTCCTCCAATAGCCAGACAAACGGACGGTTAGCGAGCATCTTAGTACCGTTATCAATCTTACTTGAATGCAAGTATATTGAATTACTAATTCGTTTTGTGACAATTCGTTTAATAAATTAGAAAGAATACTACCAAAACTTTGCATCTTCTCTGCAGGTAAGTGTAATATTTGCATGTGTTACAATTAGTTTGTTTGTTTGTTTGTAAATACTTTCCTGCACAGCAGGCGGCGCGGCGGTCTTATTGCCCAAGATGTAGGATTTGTACCTACGAATCTTAATTAGATATTTATTGATATTGTGGAGCGGTGCCTGTCCAAATTAATAGTTTTATTTTACTTAGGTACTAACCTTCATTTCATAAAACTACATGTACATTTACATGTAGTTTTACATGTACATTTACATGTAGTTTTACATGTACATTTTATTGTTTTAGTATGGCCCTCAGCAAACCTAGTACGAGTACATCAAGAATAAAGGATAACCCTCGGACGTTTCATGAAGAATGGGAAACAAAATACCTTTTCACCGAAAGCAAAGCCCGCAAACCTGTGTGTCTCATTTGCTCAGCAACAGTAGCTGTTGCTAAAAAATATAATTTAGAGCGGCATTTTAAGCAAAACCATACAAAATTCGACAAAGAGTATCCAGTGGGGTCAGCTGTAAGGACTGATTTCATAAATAAAAAGAAGAAAGAACTATTTTCACAGCAAAATATTTTTGTAAAACGACACGAAGAACTGGAAGCCATGGTCAAAACATCGTATGAAATATCTTTATTATTGGCTAAGAAGAAAAAGCCGTTTTCTGATGGGGAAATTATCAAACAGAGTTTGTCCATTTTTGCACAGAACTGCAATGATCAAAAGGTTAAAGCCATGGCAGCTAGTATTTCACTGTCGCGCAACACAGTAATGAGGCGAGTAGAAGATATGTCAACAGACATTAACAGTCAAATTGCAGAGTTTGTAACTAAATGTAGATATTATTCACTTGCATTGGACGAAACCTGCGATTTAACTGGTATGGCGCAATTAGCTGTTTTTGTACGCTGTATTGATGACAATTTCAATATATTTCAAGATATATTGGACCTCTGTCAACTGGAAACTACAACCACAGGAAAAGATATATTCATGAAACTGAAAGATTGCATTGAGGGTAAGAGCCTAAACTGGGATAAATGCAATTCAGTTTGCACTGATGGAGCACCTGCGATGATGGGGAAAACCAATGGCGCTGTAGCTTTGCTGCAAAATTACATAGGTCGACAATTGTTTTCTTATCATTGTATTATACATCAAGAAGCTTTGTGCGCTAAAGACATGACTTTCGAGGACGTGATTGACCCAGTAGTACGCTGCATTAATTTCATACGTGCCAGAGCACTTAACCGACGAGAATTCAGAACGTTGTTTGAAGAAGAAATAAAAGAATACGGCGAATTACATCTTTATTGCGCTGTTCGCTGGTTATCTAAAGGCGAAATGTTGAAACATTTTTATGATTTGAGGGAACATGTTCTGGAATTTCTGAAAGAAAAACAAGCATTGCCAGCAGAGAGAGCTCTGCTTGAAAATTCATTATGGCTGTGCGATCTTGCATTTTTAGTTGATACATTGAAGCACCTTAATGTCCTGAACCTTAAACTGCAAGGAAAAAATTGTTCTCTTCCAACAATGTTCAACTTGATCAATGGTTTCAAAGGGAAGTTGGACTTGTTCGCAGCAAACTTAGAGAGAAATAAAGTCGACCATTTTTCCACACTTGCAAGTTTAAAAGAAGAATTAGAGATCACTGCCTTGATATTACTATACCTATCAAAAATAAAATGTTTAAAAGAGTCTTTTGAAAACAGATTCCAGGATTTTGAATCGGACAAGAGAAATATTCAGCTGTTTATAAATCCATTTGCTATCAGTTCTACTGACTTGGTTGATTATCCAGCAAACATACAGCTCGAAGTAACAGATCTTCAAAACCACACTGCCCTGAAACAAATTTTCTATGAAAATGTATCTTCAGAGCAGCTAACAGAAAGTTTTGCAAGTTTTTGGAAAAACGTTTCCAGTGAAGATTTCCCAACATTGCGCGACCTTGCTATGCAAATTTTAAGCAGGTTTGGTTCCACCTATGTGTGTGAGAAAACATTTTCAACTCTATCATACATCAAAAATAAATATCGCACATCTCTCACTGCAAAACACATTTCGGATTTGATTGTACTATCAACATCAGACTTAAAACCAAATATCGACAAATTACTATCACAAAAACCTCTTCACAGCTCTCATTAAATAGAAATAATGTTGTTATTATGTATGTTACTTAATTTCATTTACAAATAAAGTAAATTAAACCAAATTTTTAATGTACGTTTTGTGTATATTAATACCTTATGAATATGGTATTTGGCCCGGCGGCACCACAGTCTATGAAATTTTGCCCACCTTGAAAAACTATTGGCCAGCCTTGTATATATATATATATATATTATATATATTTAAAATTGATTTATTGCCTGTTTAAGATTTATTTAAGTCAGTCTGAGACTAGCCAAATTAAAAATGGCTAAGACCAACGTTCAGACATTTTGCCATCACGTACAGGGAACACCGCAACTTATGTGTCATTCAAAGAATAGTCTATGTCATGAAAAACGTCGAACTATTATATTATTCATGTTTACATGGTTATTCACATACATGTCCTTAAATAATTTTACTGCATTTGTATTTAATTTATCATTGGATGACTTCTGTATTAATTTTTGTTAGTTTAACAACTTATGTCAGATGTAGGTACTTTTTCACTATCACTTATATTTATTTAACATCTTGTTAAAATTCCAGCATTCCTGAAGAAGAACTGAAACTTAGAAATATAGAATTACTGACGATTAGTCTTGGATTAATTCAAATTCATGTATATAATATATATATATATATATATATATATATATATATATATATATATATATATATATATATATATATATATATATATATATATATATATATATATATAGTTGAATGTTTAACGACTGTAGATATTTATTTTCAGTGTTTAATTGGGATTGCAGTCTAGGACAGGAAAATCAGTTACCTCTTTAGTATTTTCCAAGCTTTCGAAAACCTTTCCTTGATACTCTGGTGATGAGAAAAAATAACTGCATAATGCTAGACTGGTACCAAAAGAACACTCATTCCGGACGTTACATAAATTACAAAACATCCCATAGAATTGAAATTCAAATCAAATGTCGTCTACAAAATTCCTGGTCAAAATTGCGATTCTGTATATATAGGTCAAACATCCCAAAATCTTCATTCGAGGATCATTTCTCATAAAAGTGATTGCCGAAATACTAACAAGACGAATTCCTCTGCATTAACCCAACACGTGCAAGCCACTGGTCATAATATGAATTACAATGCCACAAAAATTTTAGATCACGCAAACAATTACAACAAACGCCTTTTCCTAGAAATGGTTCATATTAAAAAGACAGGAAATTGTATTAACATAAAATCTGATACAGATAATTTAAGCAATATATATATAAATCTCATAGGTTCTTCTGATTAATGGCTCATATTCGGATATCCTATTCACCGAAAAATCCATTCTGAATATATGAAAAAAACAAATTCATTCTCTTTTCGTTAGTCATAAAACTTCGGCCAACGTTATGCATTTTAAGAAACGCCCTTAAAAACATCTGGGAACACTCTACTTGAAAAGCCAAATTGAGAAATACGGTCATTGTCGTGGCTTCCTTCAACTATCCAGCACGTAGAATGCAGTAACATTCCAACCCAATGCATTTGTGAACACTTGCAGTTATTTTCAAAATTCAAAAAACTAATGTACTTTCGGACTAACTTCACAGTAATTGTAAGAAAAAACTTTTTATAGTGCCTTGCTATATAAACTGTTAATTTTTGTACTATTTTAGCCCTGAAGAAGAAAATAAACATTTTCGAAAGCTTGGAAAATACTAAAGAGGTAACTGATTTTCCTGTCCTAGACTGCAATCCCAATTAAACACTGAAAATATATATATATATATATATATATATATATATATATATATATATATATATATATATATATATATATATATATATATATATATATATATATATATTATATATATATATATATATATATATATATATATATATATATATATATATATATATATATATATATATATACATAATTATATTTTCAGTGTTTAATTGGGATTGCAGTCTAGGACAGGAAAATCAGTTACCTCTTTAGTATTTTCCAAACTTTCGAAAATGTTTATTTTCTTCTTCAGGGCTAAAACAGTACAATATTAACAGTTCATATAACAAGGCACTATCGAAAATTTTTCTTACAATTACTGTGAAGTTAGTCCGAAAGTACGTTTGTTTTTTGAATTTCGAAAATAACTAGGTACAAGTGTTCCCAAATGCATTGGGTTCGAATATTACTGTGTTGTACATGTTAGGTAACTGAAGGAAGCAACGACACTAACTGTATTTCTCAATTCCGCTTTTCAAGTGGAATGTTTTCAGATGTATCCAAGGGAGTTACTTAAACTGCATGACGTTGGCCGAAGTTTTATTACTAACGAAAAGAGAATGAATTAATTTTATGTACTTATTTGGAGTGGATTTTTCGAATTTTTGAACTGATACCTATTGAATTCTCGCTTAAATCAAACTCTTGGCTTAATGTTTCACAAATATACTGAATAATAAAATTATATTTCAATGTTGAGTCGACATGTTTCGAGCGGTTAGCTCATTACGAAGACTGTAGTCAAGACCAGTCTTCAGGAGCAATACTCGTAACAGCTCCTGAAGACTTCAAAATACGCGCATCTGTAGCTTCTTTATACACTCTCGCATTTTCAGACTCGATTTCGACTCTCACCGGAGGCTCATTGTTTTCTTGATACAACACCCGAATATGTCTGGTGTTTTATGTACATCATTTCTTGAATATTTTCTTTCAGGAAACCCAGTTTTCATATCTCATATTCGACGTTTCCAATAGATATATTACAGATATTTCAGTTTCTCATGAAATCTATAATATGATCTGAATTATACAGCTATCAACATTATAAATTTTGAAATGTAATACAATAAACGTACCGAAATATGGTTATGATACGAAACGGCAATCTAAAAAATTAAATGGAACTTCACAACTGCATAATATTATCTTCTTTAATGTTGAATATTCACTATCTACAGTATTCTGAACTGTTTGAAAGGTATTCAAGGTATTTCCTTCTTCAATTTTTATAATTCCGAATCTTGAATTTGTTTGTGATTTGGATATTTTCAAAACTTAATAATCTGAAAATTCTTCAACTCAATCACAAAATTACATGAAAAGAATATGAACCCTAATGCGGTTATAACTTACAATTGGGTTACTTCTCAAGAACAATGAAATCGTTCAATGATGTTCAAACAAGTCCGAAAAATATAAATACCTGTATACTATTTCAAACTATAGTTTTGAAAATATAAGGCAACATGTTCAGATACTATGGCTTCAAGTATATTTTACTCAAATTTCTGATCCATTCCACCGTCAAATAATGAAGAAATTGTGAAAAATATAATGAGGAGAAAGTGAAAAATAATCAAATCAATAACATATGTATATACATACTTCAAACTGAATTTCAGAGAAGAATGAATTCCAAACAATAGAATGAAAGAATCTAAAATTCATAAAAATAAAAAAATCTCCAATAAATAAAATCTGGATTGAATGAAATTCAAGCTATGAAAATTGAAGCTGAAAAAGATTATATGAGTGAATCTTCACTGTAATGGAAATACAAAATGAACAAAAAAATTCTCACAGCTCATGAAGTAACTCTAGATTTGAATGTTTTCAAAAAATTGCGGAATGTAAATGAAAAAGTTTTTCTTTTATAATATAACTAGGATTTGAATGAAGGTGAATTCGGTTTTTGATATCATTTGTTGGACTCCTATTGTCTGAATGAAAATTCTGAATCATGCCTCTGCAAAATAACTAAACGTTCAACAAAAATACCATTTAGAAAAATAAATTCCAGCAACAACTCAGAAAATATCGGATTCAAATAAACTGCCATATATGAAAGCAAGAAATATTGTTCCTTTTTCATTCACTATCCAATAATTTCCTTTCAAACATCATACTATCGTGACAAATTCTAACGGAAATAAACATAAAATAGAAAACTCCAGGCAAGAAACTATTAGGATGAGGACCTACGAGTGATAAACTAATGAAATATTTTCATTATAAAATAGGAGAAGTAACTGAACCTAACACAATATTTGATTAAGTGAAATCTCAAGCAATTGTACTGAATAATTTTATTATTAAATATGGAACAAACTCCATGATGTTCTTATAAATGGATTCTAAGCGTGATAAAAATTGAGAAGAATTCAGAATGCACATATTTTACACTTGAAAATGGCCAGAGATTGCCTTTAACTACTTAGTCACTACTGAGAAACTGTTATTTAATTATTGTTTCATTTGTTGATTTATGGTATAAAAAAAAATATTTATTTAATAGTGTTGACGTTTACTTGATGTAAATCCATTATAATTGAATATAATATCTTGTAATGTTTTGTACTTGTATTGTAAACGAACAATAATTTATCGAGACACATTAAGAACAATAAAAACAAAATTAAAAGAGAAGACAAATCAGGTGTTTACCAATTGAAATGTGGAACATGTCCCGGTATATATATATATATATATATATATATATATATATATATATATATATATATATATATATATATATATATATATATATGTATATATATATATATATATATATATATATATATATATATATATATATATATATATATATATATATATATATATATATATATATATATATATATGTATATATATATATATATATATATATATATATATATATATATATATATATATATATATATATGTATGTATATATATATATATATATATATATATATATATATACATAGGTAGAACTAGTAGAAATTTCGGTACTAGAATACAGGAACATAAATATAGCTTCGTCCCTAATAAAATTAATTCGAATTATGCTAACCATTTATTAACAGAAAACCATACTTTTGATACGAATTTCAAAATTTCACACAATATAGGGAGAAATAGTCAATTAGATTATTGGGAAATAGTGGAAATAAATCGGCTCAAAAATTCTGGAAATTTGCTCAATGAACAGATAGAATTAATTAGTTCCCCCTTGTTAAACCTTTTCAGGTAATAGAAATTATTTTTCAGAATGGATATCTTGGGTAAAACCATAGAATCCCAAAATTCCCTGATATTTATACCTGTGTTTTTCAAAATGTTGTTATTATTCTGTAAGCATCTGAAGAAGTCGTTTGTAACGACGAAACACGTCATGCTATGTAGTCAATAAAGTTTAAATCATAAGTTGAAGTGTTTGAATTTAAGTTTATATTCAAAAAATTATTTATATTGGTATTCGCTAGTTTGAGTTGGTAGTTACTCGAGAGCCAAATAATGAAGAGAAATTTGATGGATGAAAATAAACTGTTAATTGGAAAAATAAATGAAATAATAAATGAGAAACTACATAGGCACATAAAATTAGATAAAACAAGTAAAATTACCAGATAAATTAAAGCACACAATGTCTGAACAATGTAGCTCTTACAGTTGTCAAGGCGAATCCAATAAAGAGTGAATTCCCAAATTTCAACTGATTTTTTGGCGATAATCTAAGGTTGTCGACTTAAATTAATTAGAGGTACAAACGTAGAACATTTTTATTGTGAATTTGGATTTCAAAATAGAGTCAATCAAAGAAACCCCCACTAAGTGATTGATAAATTTTTTTTTTCTAAAATCAGTTCATTTATTATATCTGAATTTAAAGCAGTGAGTTGAGAAATCCGTGTTTTTCTGAAAAAACCCACATAAGTTATACAAACTTTCAGTTATGTTACTTACAGTTTAATTCAATTCCTAAAATACTCTCTGTTTTTATTTCACATACCAGGGCTCACTCAACAAACGGTCTTATAGATTATAAAATGAAATTTATAATCTATAAAAAACTATATTCTATGAAACTATAAAATTATTTTCATTTTAAAGAATAGTTGCAAGTCATCTCTCGGTGACATTATTTGTCAGTACATGTAGAGGCATTGTTTACATGTATGTTTACTTTTACTTTCAAGTTTCTTCGAAATTCTTGTAATTATCTACTCAGAATTCAACATTGATAAACACAAAATTTTCCTACATTATGTGCAAATACAAAGTGTATCATATTCTTTGTTAACAATATAATGAACCCTAAACAGAATTTTTGGATAAAGATAATCGAGAAGTAATACTAGAAATTTGAAAAGCACTGACAAAGTAGACAAATAAGGAGTAAGATAACAAAGATCAAGGATTCAAAGGTCCGGGACTGAAAGGAATGGGGGACTGATAAATAGCCGGGAAATAGAAATTGAAGACCACATTGCATCTTAGCTTACTTCGAATCCAACTTCCACAAAATGAAGAAGTTTGTTGCTATCTCCCTAGTTGTCTTCGTTGCCTTCCAGGTGAGTAATTTTTTAATAATAATTGATTATTTTTTCAATAGTTAATACGCATGTCATATTATAGTGTTATATAGCGTTTGTATAGGGTTATGAAATATTCATAATAAAATAAAAACACAGATAGTATTACTTTTTTACGTCATCTCTTATTGAAAACTGAATATATATACATATAAATATAATTTTTTCACGATAATTCTGTTGACTCTCTATATTATAACTGAAAATTATTATTCTCATGAAAGTGCTTATTTTAGAGCTAAAATTTGTAACGAAACACAACTATAAATGGAATTTTGCAATGGTCTGCTAATTTTCAAGAACATCAATTTAATCTCAGTTAGACTGAGATTAAATTCTCGCCTAACTCTTGATGAAACATAACTAATATTAAATTATATTAAACTCTTGGCTCAATGTTTCACGAGTATATTTTACAATATGAATTTGCCAACATGTTTCGAGCGTGAGCTCATTTTCAAGTCTTGAATATATATAACTAACTATATATATATATATATATATATATATATATATATATATATATATATATATATATATATATATATATATATATATATAGTTAGTCCCAGAACGACGCAATATAACTGATTGAAATTTTCAACATTAAGTCAATGAAAATGTTTCTACTTGTGCTTCGTTATCAGTTCCGCCGTTCTTTCTCATTGGAAATGTGAAAATCAAAAATATCGAAGAATAGATACAGTACATTTCAGTTCACATTCAGTACAGTAGGTTCTCCATCCATTCAGTACATTCATTAATAACGAGTTCTGAATTTATTACACAAATGAAAAAAAAATTTCTATACATTCCCGTTTTTATCATTGTAAACTTCATATAAGCTGAAAAAGGTTGAAACAATAAAACTGCCCATACTTGGCTAGTTAATATTGTTCCCCACAAAACATATTCTATAAACGAATAGTCATTCATTTATTCAATATATTCATTCATGATATATTTATATAATATTAATTTCATCTAACAATGTCCCATCAGAGGGTGTCAACAATATTCAAAATTTCAACTTAAAAATTATAGAAGAAATAAGTCATAGCTATTCGCATGAATTATATTAGGTATCGCTCTCATTCCTTATCGATGCATAACTTCTAAACAATTTATCACAAGTTTAAACACTTATCTAAATAGGTAGTGTCCACAATCAAATCAATATTTTAACTTCATTCATTTAATCATATTATCATAAACTTTTGAAATACTAATCTTTGAACCAGGTTCAACGAAATGCAATAGGTTTTCTTATAGCAAAACAAATCTGAGTTTGGGGTCAACTTATTATCTGCATATTTATGAATTTAATATAATTTTGCAAATATAAATATTGCCTAATTCAAGTGTAGTGTCATACCTATTTCGCGAATTTTCATTGAAATAATATCAAATTGAAAGAATTCGCAATATATAGTTTTATAATCCTATATATCAAACTGGGTACTTAAAATATATACTCCAATTTAGTTTCAAAAAGGAATGTTATTCGTGGAAGTTATCTTTGAATGAAGATTGCTGAACACTAACATTCTATTTTCTCTTTCTTCCTAGATTCTAATTGCTAACTTTACCGTTTTCATACTCGTTGACGTTTCGTCATAATAATCATAATAATATAAATATATATATATATATATATATATATATATATATATATATATATATATATATATATATATATATATATATATATATATATATATATATATATATATATATATATATATATATATATATATATATATATATATATATATATATATATATATATATATATATATATATATATATATATATATATATATATATATATATATATATATTTATATAGTAAATACTGAGACTCTTATTCAAAATATCGAAATATTTCAAATAAAACTCTCAGGGAGCTGTCCACACAAATGTTGTCAACGAGAACGAACCCATCACTTTCGAGAGTGAATATTAAGAGCATTTCGAAAAATTCATCGATCTTGTTGAATGATAATAGGATACAATTGTTTCATCATTATTATGAATCATCAGTCCATATTTAATCTATCAATCAAGAATCGATGACTTTCAAAACGAACATAGGTCCTATACCAAATTAAGAGAAGTTCTACAGAGTGAAATACTCACGTAGGCTCCCTCTATCGGCGAAAGGACGTATTAACACTCCCTAGCGTTCAAGATTCCTACCCATGACAACAAGAGTGCGAGTGGAAGGCTTTGTATATATTTCATTCGAACACAACAGAAAATTGTCTGAAATGTGTCGCTCCAGATCACTCCCAGGCAGGCAAACGTGTAGCTAGTTCAAAGATTCACAGGTAATTCAATACTAGTAAATACTGAGACTCTCAATCGAAATATCGAAATATTTCAAATAAAACTCTCAGGGAGCTGTCTACACAATTCTCTTTGAAATATTTCGATATTTCGATTAAGAGTCTCAGTATTTTCTAGTATTGAATTACCTGTGAATCTTTGAACTAGCTACACTTTTGCCCGCCTGGGCGTGATCTGGAGCGATTAGGCATGGGATCATTCGTACACATTTCAGACAATTTTCTGTTGTGTTCGAATGAAATATCTACAAAGCCTTCCACTCGCACTCTTGTTGTCATGAGTAGGAATCTTGAACGCTAGGGAGTGTTTATACGTCCTTTCGCCGATAGAGGGAGTCTACGTGAGTATTTCACTCTGTAGAACTACTCTTAATTTCCTATGTTCGTTTTGAAAGTCATCGATTCTCTATTGATAGATTAAATATGGACTGATGATTCATAATAATGATGAAACAATTGTATCCTATTATCATTCAACAAGATCGATGAATTTTTTCGAAACGCTCTTAATATTCACTCTCGAAAGTGATGGGTTCGTTCTCGTTGACAACATTTGTGTAGACAGCTCCCTGAGAGTTTTATTTGAAATATTTCGATATTTCGATTGGGAGTCTCAGTATTTACTAGTATTGAATTACCTGTGAATCTTTGAACTATAAATATATATATATATATATATATATATATATATATATATATATATATATATATATATATATATATATATATATATATATATAAATTGGTAGAGCAACAGGGCGTAACCCTGAGAGACCTGGGTTCGTATCCCAGTCGAGGTTGAAAACTTTTGCGGTGTAATTTCGATTCCAAATTTACATATAAATATTTCTTCTATATATATCTATATATATATATATATATATATATATATATATATATATATATATATATATATATATATATATATATATATATATATATATATATATATATATATATATATATATATATATATATATATATATATATATATATATATATATATATATATATATATATATATATATATATATATATATATATATATATATATATATATATATATATATATATATATGTAATGCTTGGCGATTTTTTATATCTTTTCGGTTATTCATAATGTATTTGTCTATGGAGCCAATTTTATTATTTATTAATTTTTTTTGGCTTATGAAATAAACTTGACATTCGACACTCATGCCAATTATTGTTTTCGAAGGATTAACAAAGTTACAGCTTTTAGCTAATCCTTTATTGGATACTTAAAGGGTTGTTTTACAAATACATGACGGGAAAAAAAACTTTCAAGAAAATAGATAAGATTTTATAGGTGAAATTTCTCAAAGGCGTGTGTTTTCAGGCTTCCCTGGTTAGCGCACGAGCGAGCAGTCCAGCTAAGCCAGAGCATTCTGCATGGGACACTCTTGCCGCAGATACACAAAAAATTGTGAAGGATTTTGGTGAAGCCTTGGGTTTGAATGATATATCTCCCGAAAAAGTATTGAAAAAAATCGACACTGACGCAAAAGCTGTCGCCAGCAAAGTTGACGAATTTGTGCAAAAATTGAAGAAGGATGTAAGTAGAACATTCATAAAAATTTTTTTAATGATATTGATTGAGTGTATAATACGGTATAATTCGTATATGTTTTTCATGACGCATTTTCACTCACTTTTTCAATTTTCCTAAGCTTATAAATCCAGAAAATGTATATTATAGAAAAATATAGTTTGTCAAAGCTCTTTCTAAAAAGAAACAGATATAACCAGCTTCAATTTAAAAACTCATATGCACCTACCTACAAGGTGGACGAAATATTTCAAAGTATTTGATGGTTAATGTAAGCATGTTTTTCAATTTTAATTACCTTTTTCATTGTTTTTTTCTTAGATTAAATGATTCAAACTGTTGTGGTTTTTTCGAAAAATATGTTTTATGTATTATTACACACAACAGTCGAACCAAATCAATTCGAAACGATTGTTTTGCACTTATATGAAAATGTTTTGAAATTATTATTGGAACTGTTTCATATGACTAACAATTTTCAATATAATTCATCACAGATCGATGCTAAGAAACCAGAAATCGCAAATGCATTGAAATCTTACGAGGCTGGGCTTACCAAAACATCTGAAGATTTAAAGAAATTGGTTGGACCTGATGCAGTTAAAAAGGCAGCTGAAATCCAGAAAAGCTTCGATAAGAATTTAAAGGATACAGTTGCTCAAGTCAACAAAGTCATCAAAGCCGTTGAACCCGATGCAAAGAGTAAGTAGGACAATTAAATAACTGTAAATTGTATTTTATACTCTTAATTTATTATATATATATATATATATATATATATATATATATATATATATATATATATATATATATCTATTTTGTTATCATTCCATTGTATTCCGGAGATTGAGTGTGAAGATTTGTAAATATATTTTACATTGAGTTGAGCATATCTTAGTAGTAACGTTGTTTCAGAACTGAGAGAAGACCTTGAAGCCAGTGGAAAAGACATCTTGAATTCAATTGTTGATGGTATTAAGAAAGTGAAGGAAACAATTGAAGAAAGCACATCTAAGGGTGGCCATTAAATAATTTAAATAGCAATGAACAATTTCTAAATGAACTAATTAAAGAAATCCTTTTTCATAATTGAAATCTTCCATTATTCAATAATCGTGAAGCACCTACCTACCTTGATATTAAAAAAACAAGAAACATTGCGTATTATATACATTCATATGCCACAATATTGATTTTAATATACCCATATTTATATGTATAGTTTTCTTCAATTTTTTTTGCAATAACAGGCTTTTTAATATCAAAAAACGTTATTTTCGTTGACGTTTCATTTTTGATCACAACTTTGTAAAAACTAATGAATTCATTAGTTTTGAAAGTTAAAATAATTAACAACGAAACGCCAATGAAGTTTTTTCGTTATTAAAATGCCTGTTTCTTCTGAAAAAATTGAAAAAAAAAAACAATAGATAATCAACAGACAAAAACATATAGAAAACGATATATATATACTCACCACAGGCTACGGTCTTTATGGGAAAATGTATTATCATTGTTTAGGCAACAAAATTGACAAGATAGATTTTAGAAATTAGAATACTATTGTTTTGCCTATATAATTGTATTACGCGAACCTTAAATAAAGATTATTATATATATATATATATATATATATATATATATATATATATATATATATATATATATATATATATATATATATATATATATATATATATATTAAGAACAAGGTTTATTAGGTTGAAAATGGAGTTAAGAAATTTACGGTATTTACCTTGTAATTGTTGCTTGTAATTATCTTGAAACATATGTAAACGGCTGTTACAAAAACAAGCAACGTAAATCTCAGGTAAATACCGTTAATTTCTCAACTATATATATATATATATATATATATATATATATATATATATATATATATATATATATATATATATATATATATATATATATATATATATATATATATATATATATATATATATATATATATATATATATATATATATATATATATATATATATATATATATATATATATATATATATATATATATATATATATATATATATATATATATATATATATATATATATATATATATATATATATATATATATATATATATATATATATATATATATATATATATATATATATATATATATATATATATATATATATATATATATATATATATATATATATATATATATATATATATATATATATATATTAGTCAATACTGCGATGTTCAAACTATCGAAATATTTCAAATGAAAGTCACAGGGATCTGCCTGCACAAATATTAGCAACCAAAAAAACACAACCTATCATTTTCGAGAGTGAATACTGAATGCGTTTGCAGAACCACGGCCACTTTTAATACAGGCCATGAAAAGCGTAGTCCCTCGGTGTTCTAAAGTTGAGTTAGTGGTCTACTCTGCTAGCCGGTTGTTCCCAAAATTTCAAGCATTATTTCAACTCTTTTTGTATATTGCGAACGGATAAGAAATATTATTCGTATTTATAACATATAGAATATTATATTGGGTCATTGTGAGCACATATTTCTGTAACAGACAAATGTAAAACTTTTATTATTTCAAGAAAACAACGATGTTTTCGATAATGCCCTACTGCGTAAAAAATACTTCTATTAGTCAGTAGGATCTATTTACATGAAAAGTTGCCCGACAAAATTTATTGAATTATTTGAGAGAATAGGAACCTTGAGAGAAACTCTGTAGGAATTACTCAAATTGAATTATTTACCTGATTATAAATAAATATTATATTTGAAAAATATTATATATATTCTTAAAATTTCTCCAGTTCTTCCAGTATAATATTCTTGAATAAATGTACAAAATCATAGTTTACAAATATCTTGTTTTGAGGAAAGTTTGGGTTTTGAAAGAATGTGTTATTGTTAGAATTGTGAATAGCGATCTGTTTATTCGATGGTTATCGGTTATAATATCCAAAACAATGAAACCAGCATTTTGTACCGAAGTAATAATATTTTTTGTGATTGGTGTCATTTCTGAACCTTTTATATCATGAACTGGTAATAATTTTACCACTTCTGAAAAATTACCAAAAGCTGAATAAAAAAAATGAACCCCAAAATTGTTGTGGCTAACGAATTGTCATTACAAGCGACACTAATCAAACTATTCCTTCTATAATCTAGCCTTTTATTCATGTATATTTCATCTTTTAATAAAACAACAAATTCTTCATGAGGTTTCAAAGACTCAGACACATAATCCAAATAGTTTTTTGTGTTTTTGTCGCGAGCTATCCTAGACCACCACTATACCTAGAGACCACCTATCCAATTTGAAGTCAATAGACAAAATCTAACTTAAATCATTGTACAACAAATTTTTGGCTTTGAAAAATACTGTTACTAACATGTCTTCATTCACTGTAATTTGTTTACTTATAGTAATAATTTCTTCACTCAAATTAAGAAAATGAAAATGAATTTTCTTGTTAACTGAAACCATTTTAACATTCCAACAATCAGGAATATTTATTTTACTGGAATAATGAAGAATTGAAAATTGACAATTAAATCTGACTTTCATACATGTAATTCAAATTCTCATTGCGAGCCAAATAATTTGTCAGCCTTTCGTCTGGTTTTTCCTAGGTAAGGGCATTATTTTTGACAAATAATTCGCTAAATTTGGAAAAATTGAAGGAACCCCGTGAGAGACTAAACTTGTTTTTGTAGGTATGCTTACAATCCCACTAGATGAAACGAATTTCTTTTCCCTGATGATATCAGTTTCAGGAAAATGCAGGGCACAAACAACTGAATATTTTGCTGAATCACAATTATTTCGTGGTATAGATTTCATCCATTTACTCTTTGAAAATTAATTTTTAGGGAAACTGAAAGTCGATACTAGTTGCCCACCCGCTCGCAGGGTGCTGTTATAATTGGATTTATAACCAGGAATGCAACAAGTTTACGTCATTTTAAGAGAATATTCTTACTAGAAACTCACCTATTCCAAGCTTGAAACTTACTGAATCATCTATGGAATACCTATCCTCAACACTATATTTCACAAAAAAATTATTTGTAAGTAATCCGTACTCAAAACACAACACAAATTCGATTCGTTTAAATCGGCTCACACAAAACACTTCGTTTTTATAATTTGATGTTATGTTATCTACAAACTATCAACACTAGCACCTAAATAACACTATACAAAATTGATGAATAGAGGATTAAAACTGAAATCGTAAAATATTCAACTTCAAACTACGAAAGTCTTAAACAACACAAAATTGATTTCGTTTCACTGAAATTTTTAAACAAACTAAACACTTTGTGTTTTATAGTTTGATGTTGAGATTTCAACAAATTATCAACATCAACACTTGTATTACACTGTACACAATTGAAAAATATGGAATTTATACTAATAGTTCAAATTATTTAACTTCAAACTGCGAAAGTTTTGGGAAGCGTCCTATTTGCATTATTATACCAGGTCAACTAATTGCGGGGTGTTGGACCCCGCCAAGTTAATCTTCTTTTAACAGATGTTCATTTCATGTCCTGTATTGTAGGTGGCCGTGGCAGAACCAATCGGAATTTGATTGTTTGAACGCACGCCACTAAAGATTTCCATAATATTATGAAACAGCACTGTATGGTATTTCCAACAACTTCGATGTTTTTGAAACGCACATTTTCCAGAGTAGGGAGCTCCGTTATAGTTTTATTTTAAATATTTCAATTGAGAATCTCAGTGTTAACCAATCATTTTTAACCAAAATTGATCAATTGGGTTTTCAGTTCAAAATAAATTCTATTTTTCAGTCAAAAAGCGTCAAAATTGGGCTGAACAAATTCGAAGTCAAATCTACCCACAAATGATTGATTATTGCTTATTACTGTGGTAGGCTTTCCCTTTAAGAATTATAATTCATTCTGTTGTTACATATTTGGAAAGTTTAGTTTCAAAGTCCAAGAACATAAATTCACATTTTATTCATCAGTTATATTCTCATCAGTTGAATAAATAATACAAAGGTATATATAGCTAGGATTTGAAAATAACAACCATCTAACTTGAAATCATAAACGTCATTAGTGCCTAGTGAAATTGAGTGATGCATGAAAAACCCGTGCAAATAAACGAATCAAATTTAAATAAAAATGCTAATTTATTGATTCGTAACGAAAAGTGAATTGCTATGTAATGCTGAAGAAGATAGTTCAAGCTCATCGACCTACGGTATAACTTCCGGTTAAAACTGAGAGGAACCTAAATTGGAATATAAGGTGCAAAATCAATCGGAAGTTACGATGTTTCGGAATAGGAATCGAACCTCTGTAGCACTTCGACTACTTATGTACCTTCATATTTGACTGAAAATACCTTATTTTTGATTACGTGTGGTTTCCACTTACATGTGGTAATAATATCAGGTGAAAGTTCATTATTTTTTATTATTTTCTCCGAAATATCATCATTTAATTTATTTGCACCCCTGAAAGTTCTCCTTTTAGTGCAGTTTCCAAAGGAAGTTAAGTATTCAAAATATGAGGATCGGCAACAGAGCTCAGATTCGTTATCCTGAGACACTGGTAACAAGAAAACATGTTGCCAGCATCTGTACTGGGCCATATTTCTGTAATTGGTCCCTTTCCCCAGCCAGCGCGCTGCGCGTGTATTCACTAGTAGAAAATAACTCATAGTTTAAAATAGTTCGTTTTTTGATATTTACGCAATATAATTCGAAATTTCTGGTATTTGAGTGCTTAACCAGTGCTTTACTGAAAAAAACGTGAACAATATCGCCACAAATGATGAACGTAAAGAATTGAGAAATTAAACAAATGTCGTGTTTGTTTTGCGATAAAATAATAATAATAATATAATAATAATGAAATTTATTTAGCATTTTGCTATTTACAAAACTAAATTATCATCACATTGTAGCTTATCTTAATATTAACCTAATATATTGTTGTTACAAATAATAAAATTAACATACAAATTAAATATTTTATACAGCCATTATACCACTCATAAGATGCCATATATTTAACATATATCAAACTTTCTTTCGATAATGTCGCTTTATTTTACTGTTGAATTCTGCCATTTTTCTGCACTCTTTAAGGTTGTTAGGTAATTTATTATAAATATTCACAGCCTTGAAGAATACAGAATTTTGAGTACTTTTTTTATTTTTATGGTCTCATATAAAATTTTCTCTATTTCTTGTATTATGGTCGTGGATGTCTTTGAAATTACTCAACATATTTATGCAATAATCTGTTAGTAACTTCCAACGGATCTTATGAATAAATTTCAGGCTGTTAATTTTTAGGTAGGAGGCTATGTCTACTTAGTTCAATCTTGTTAACATGGTTTGTATACTCGTATACCTGTCAGATCCCAGTATGATCCTCATAGCTCGGTTTTGTAATATCTGCAATCGGTTCTCATCAGATTTATTGGCCAAATAGAGGATTGTACTGGCATAATTAAAATGCGGTAATATTTTAGTATTATACAACGTTTGTTTAGTCCACTGGGATAAAAATCTACTACATCTGCTCAAGAATCCAATTTTTTTTTGATATTTTCCTGCATACATAATTTATATGTTCCTTCAACTCTAATCTACTGTCCAACATAACTCCCAAATATTTCGATCGATTTTAAATCGAACTAACTACCTCTATTTTTAAAAAAGTCACATTTATTACATTTCCTATAAGTATTTTTTTTTTTCAACTACCATTATTTTTGTTTTTGATGCATTCAGTTTCAATTTATTTATCTTCAGCCATTCTACTATTAGATTTAGGTCATCTTGTAGTTTATCGACTATATCAAGAGAGCATCCTGTAATAAATAAAACTATATCACCTGCGAATAGATGATATCCACAATATTTTAAATTATAGCCCAAGTCATTAATATACATATTAAATAACATAGGACCCATGACCGTCCCTTGTGGTATTCCAATACTGTTTTCTAGTTCATTGGATACAAAATTACCACTTCACCACTTACCACTAAAACGGTTAATTTAATGAAAACCACAACCAAAATAGTTCAAAAACATTCAAAGAACGACAAATCGAAGAAATCATGATATTCGTAAAAACGTAAAAAGCAACACAGACTCCACTAGAAAGAATTGTTTTAAGGCCCAATAATTCATTCTAGGTTTCAAGGCACATATCTGCCGAGAGGTGACTGGAGAGTTTGATCGATATTACTCAAAATGAGAATGCGATGCAAAGATGTCCGCTCGTATATTCCTTCAGAAACAGTATCAACCCAGTACTTTTTTCCTCTCCCGGAATACAAACTGATATGTGACAACTTTACATGTGACATTAATTACCCTAATGAATGGGCATAAATCAGGATCAATAAAAGAAAAAAGATATTCAAAATATCATCATGTTTTTTAATGCTTGCATCCCATCAGTGGGAACCAGCAGTTCGATATATATACAGGGATTAATGAGATTGAATTCTCGCTTAACTCTTGGTGAAACATAATTGAATATTAAAATAAATTAAACTCTTGGCTTAATGTTTCACGATTTATTTAACAATATGTATAGTCAACATGTTTCGAGCGTTAGCTCATTTTCAAGACATCATTTTCAGTCTTGAAAATGAGCTAACGCTCGAAACATGTTGACTATACATATTGTTAAATAAATCGTGAAACATTAAGCCAAGAGTTTAATTTATTTTAATATATACAGGGATGTATTTGCTGATAAATCTTCTGCGCAACATTAGGTAATTGCTAGATTAGTTTCTAGGAATTGACTAGTTTCGGGGTGTTACCCCAACTGAAAGCTGTTTACAGTTCTGAAAGTAGTTTAGCTTTTGAAAATAGGATAATATCTCGAAGTAATTGGAGATTTTTATTGGATATACTTCATAAGAATATGAAAAAAGATGCTGAATTATACCCACTACGTTTGACAAAGTAATCTTTACTAGAATTTTTGATTCAGTCTTGTAAATATCCATCACATGCTGGCATAAAATTACATTTTTTTTTCATTGTGTAAATGTTTCAATAATGTCTGTACAGAGATGTTGTAATAATGACAAAATCAGTTTGTTTATGGAAACTATTTTTTTATGAGTAATTAGTTTTCATCCCTAACTTCTTTTTCTATTAGATTCTGAGCTATTGAGAGGGGATAGGAGGTAGTAAACAAGCTTCTTGAAAAAATCAATGTGAGGAAAGATTACATATTCCATTTTGATTCATCATTTCAATCTAAGCTTTTAGCAACCAAAAAAAATCTTGGGGGGGAGCTCATTTGGCCCCTCGAGTCCAATTCACCTCCACATGCTAAATAATAATAATAAACGATATTTATTCATTCAACCAAAATTCAGTGTTACAATTTCTGTGAAATGGCATCATAAATATTTATACCACAAATCAAGATGATATTTGGTAGTACACTTAAAAAATATCAAGAAAAAAAAATTAAATCAAACCCAAACAAACTCTATACATTGTACAATATCAATAACCAAAGTGCACAATTTGCAGTGGGTCCAAAAAAAAACTAAGTGTCAACGAATAATATCGTGAAGGCAATTTTCATCCTCTGAAGTGTTTCACACTTTTTTGAGAATTTATACTCCCTACTTATCAATTGCATCAATCCGATCTAGTACCGGCCTGCTTACAAAGGCTTAGTTTATTTGAAAAGTTGAAATACAGTCACACCCGAGACGCCATGTATCCACTTTCCAACGAGTTTTTTGAAAGGTCCCAATCTTTTTTCATTCTTCAGAGCTTGAGGAATTATATCGTGCAGCCTACGAATTACATAACTGTAATGTCTTTGTCCTATTTGTTTCGATGTTCTCACCTTATGCGTTTTTTTTTTTACATCTCGTGTGGTACGTGTGTTCTGCATAGGGAATTATGGTTTTATCTCTGAAGCAGTACATCAATGCTCTTTTCATATAGAGCTTTCTTAGGTTCAAGACTTTCATTTCCTCGAAAACTTTTTCACTCGAGTACAGCCTGTTCTTGTTCAATATTATCCTCAATATCCACCCCTGCAACACATTTAAGTTTGCTAAATGAGCATCAAGAATGCCTCCCCACGCCACTATGCCATACGCAAGCTGCGATTCTACCAATGATTGATAAAGGATTTTCAGTTCCGGCAATTTAGACACATCTACCTGAGACACATCTGAACCCGGAAAGCAAGCTTCCAATTTCGACAGTTATTTACTTGATGTAAAGATCCCATCTTAAATGTTGATCTATTGTTACGCCCAAGTAGGTTACAGCGTTTGCACATTCAATCCTGCAATCTTCGTTAATTTCAAGATAATTTAATGTAGGTCGGTTGACGTTATGGGAAGTAAAAGCAATATACTTTGTCTTGTTTACATTCATTGACAGTAAATTGAAATCAAACCAATTTTTGACCTTCATTAATAATTGTTCTGTGTCCACTGCACCACTCTTTTGATTTGCAGAATATTACCGTATCATCTGCATAACTAATTATTTCATAATAAAACAATTGTTAAACTGATTTACACATATATTAAAAATAGTACTGCATGACGTACGTTTCGATGAGATTCACCTTTATCAAATGCTACGTGCAGACTTATGACAATTTCTCGAATACATACAATATATAAACTTAAATACAGAGAAAGCAGGTAGATAACAGGTAGAAAGGATGAATTCATACTGAACTACTTTATAGTAAACTAAGTAATTTTGAAAAGATTGAGAAGGAGGCTTGAGGTATGATCGATTTGGCTGTTCAAAAGGTTGCCAGAATATTTGCATTTATTAATTTGAAGTGATTCTAACAAATTAAGCTTCATTCCCTTGTTTGCGGTATTAAAAATTTCAAAATCGGAATTGAATATATGATGAACTAGTGTTGTCCTGGTTCGGGTCTAAGGGCCGTCGTTGGAATTTCTTCCTCGAGGAAGAAATTCCAACCGACGACGGCCCTTAGACTCGAACCAGGAAAACATTAGTTCAACGACTGGCCGCGAAAGCCCCAACCAATTTGTGAATATATGATTTTCATTAATCAAATAATTTGCATAATGAGAATCTGTCTTCTGATTATCAGGCTACGTTTATGTTCCGAAATTGTTATTTGAAAACTTCTAAACGTTCTACCAATATAAAACTTATCACAACTACCACAGTTAATTTTATATACACCTGATTTTTTATTTTTGTTGACTTTAGATTTGTTATTTTTGATATGTTTTCCTAAGTTATTTTCACTACGGTAAGCAATGTGGATGTTACACTTAAAAAGAAGAGATTTGAGTTTTTCACTGGACTTACCGATGTATGTAAGACTGTTATAGTTGATATTGTTTTTGACTAGGGGATAAACCAAACCAATCGCCTTTTTGAAGTTTTTCTTTAATATCATATCATCTATTATTTCAGGATTATAATTATTATTCACGGCTATTTGCTTGATTTAAGTTTATATATTGTATGTATTCGAGAAATTGTCATTAGTCTGCACGTAGCATTTGAAAAAGGTGAATCTCATCGAAACGTACGTCATGCAGTATTATTTTTAATATATGTGTAAATCAGTTCAACAATTGTTTTATTATGTTTATCGATTTACATCAAGTATCGGCCTCATCAATTATTAATTATTTCACTTGAGCCTTTATCCAATGTGAGCAAATCATTGATGTAGATAATGAAAAGCACAGGACCTAGCACTGTTCCTTGTGGAACACCGTATTCCACTTCCAGGAAGTCACTGTATCTGTTTCCTATGTTTACATATTGCCTACGGACCTTGATGTAACTTTCAAGTAGGTTATAAGCAACTCCCCTGAAACCGCATCGGTTCAACTTTTCTAGAAGTATATCATGAGACACAGTATCAAAGGCCTTGGCCAAATCCACAAACACAGATATACAAGGGTGCGATTCATCAAGTTCCTCATACAACATCCTTGTTACCCTCACAAGAGCATCCTCTGCAGATTTTCCTCTCTTAAAACCAAACTGTTTCTCAGACAATATTTTTAGATCTTCAAAATGGGATATAATTCTGTTTTTAATTATTTTCTCTAATATTTTGGCAAAATTGGAAATGAGCGTTATTGGTCGGTAATTTATTGGATCAGTCTTATCACCATCCTTGTATAAGGGCTTTATAATACCGATTTTGAAGATATCAGGAAATATTCCGTATTCCAAGGTTTTATTGAAAAGATGTACGAATATAAAGCCAATCTCCATTTTCAATTCCTTCAAGGTTTTGGAAGTTATGCCGTCGTGACCTGGGGCTTTTTTTATATGTAATTTGTTGATGTGTTCCTCGATCTCTTGTTTCGAGACTGGTTTAAAAAACATAGAATTTTTTACAGAATAATTTTCCTGGTGTGGTGTTTTGCAGGGTCTTTTAATTTTCCCCGCCATTTTTTCCCTACAGAGAAATATAATGCTGGTTGAAAATATCTGCAATATTTTTTTTATCGTATTCAATTATTCCGTTCGTATTCTTTATACCTGATATTTCTTCCCTCTGTTGCTGGCAATTTGTGACCATTTCCATCCAATTCCATGGGTTTTTTGATGATTCTTTGTTGCTGTAGAGATTTTTGTTATAATATTCCTTCTTTGTTGTCCTTATTAAATTCGTTAGTTTATTTCCCTAGTTTTTGTAATTTTCTTCAACTGTCCTATCGCCAGGATTATTTTTTAGTTCTTTAAATAGTTCATGTTTTTTGCAAATAGATTTTATAAGACCTTGTGTAATCCAAGGATTTTTCATTTGCCGTTTATTCGTTTTTCTCTTTACGGTCAATGTGTGTTTTCCTATTGCAGTTTCCAAAATTTCAATGAAACTCTTATATGCTTCATTTAATTCAATGATGATTTCCTTTCTGATTCTCTGAATAGAAACATTTTGTGTGATTTTATTGATAGTTTTGCTTTGTCTAGTGCTGTATCTGAGTATACCAGGGTTTTCACTAATAATGCAGGTTATACCTCCAGATCCTGCTTAGATTATATATTGACTAATTTAAATTCTGGACAATACAAAAGTCACGTTGTGAACCCGTGCTTCTCCGATCATTTCTCTGTTTTGGTGGAGTTTCAGCTGACCTGTTTGTCTGAGGATGCATCTGTGCGTGTTTGCGGGCCTCGCCGGACCGATGAAGGCCTTGCGACCTTCAAATATCTTGTTGGAAGCTATGAGTACTGGGATCAGATTATAAACACAGCAGGTCTTGAACTGGCATTTGTTGGAGTGATAGATGTCCTAAATGACTTTCTGGAGAGAACAAATCCTATAGTCCAATCTGGGAATTTTAGAAATAAGAACATTTCTAAGCCGTGGATAACAAGGGAAATTATTGATAATGCAAGATATTTGAAGAATTTGTTCTGGCTGGTTTCTCAGTCTGCTTCTGCCGAATTGAAGTCTGAATATAAAAGAAGTCTGAGAGACCACAAATTACAGATCGAGAGGTCTAAGCAATTGTATCATAAATTTAGAATAGAGAACTCTAGGAACAGAACCAGAGAGTTATGGAAGATAGTGAGTGAGCAGGTAGGGTTTAAGGGAAATTCAGTCTCCATAAATTTGAACTGGAGAGGAACCCTGGAAACTGAGAATTCAAAAGTTGCTGATGTCTTCGTAAAATATTTTGTATCTGTAGGACGCACAATGTGGTGTGATTATTTCGGATCTAATATGATTCTTCCACCCACTACATGCGATTTATCCGGTAAATCTATGTTCTTGAAGCCCGTCAATGAGTCATCCCTGATGCGTATGATAAATGATATGAAGGCATGCAGCACGGTTGGTTTGGACGGCCTCAGTACCAGTATTATTAAGCTCATTTCGGAGGATATCGCCGGTCATCTTGTTAATTTGATAAACAGATCCTTTAGTGAAGGAATTTTCCCTAATATTTTGAAGCAGGCTGTAGTGGTTCCTGTTTTCAAAAAAGGAGATGCAACATTGCCCGACAATTATCGACAGATCTCAGTTCTCGGTGGAATTTCTAAGGTGTTGGAGTATGTTTTCTATACTCAGATTGTTGATTTCCTTGAAACCAATGACCTCATTTCATCTTCGCAACATGGATTTCGTCGGGGCCGGTCGACGGAGACCGCAACTATCGGGATGTTCAACATAATTTATGAGAAATTAGACGAGGGAAATATAGTTGTAACGCTATTCTTTGACTTGAGTAAGGCATTCGACCTTATGTGTTCCGATATTGCTGTTAAGAAGTTTTACAATCTCGGCTTGCGTGGTGTTTGTTGCAGTTGGTTGATGTCTTATTTGAAAGATAGAAGTATAAGAGTACGAGTTAATGGGTGTATGTCTGAGGAATGTGTGGCTGCTTTGGGTGTCCCGCAAGGGTCGATACTTGGACCGCTATTGTTTGTTTTATTTATGAACGACCTGCCTGAATATATTCAGGAGGGTGTTGCTTTTATGTATGCGGATGATATATCAGTTGTGCTCTGGGGATCCTCGACTGGAGAAGTTCAGGTAAAAATCGAAAAAGTATGTGACCATGTAGAGGCATGGTGTCAGCGCAATCGATTGATTCTCAATGAGGGTAAAACGGTGCAGCTACAATTTCATAATAATAGAGTACCTAGTAATATGTTGGTGAATACCAATAACCATGAAATCCAATATTTGGGATGTTTTCTTGACTCTGAATTAAGATGGGACTCTCATGTGGACCATGTCTGCAGAAAATCGAGTAGAGGCTACTATGCTCTTCTCCAGTTGAGGAGTAGTATTGCACAGGATGATCTGATAGGTGTGTACTATTCAATCATACATACACATCTATCCTATAATACGCTATTATGGGGAATTTCGACTGATTGGAGGAGAGTTTTCATTGCGCAAAAGAGGATAATAAGGCTTTTGTTTCGTCTCCATCCCACTGAATCCTGTAGGAAATATTTTATAGAAAATAAAATACTGACTCTGCCCTCTATATTTATCCTCAAGGCAGCCATGTATGTGAGGCAAAATTTCGACTATTTCATCAAACTGGGTGTATCATATAGCACCAGAAATGGAAACAAGTTGCTTTTTCCTAAGCACAAAAGTGCCTTATATGAGAAGAGTCCCAAGTATGTATCTGTGGCCATTTACAACAAATTACCAGCTTATGTTACTAACCTCAGTACTCTAAAAAAGTTTAAAAAAGAACTAAAATTATTTTTATTTTGTAGAGCATTTTATACGCTTCAGGAATTCTATTCAACATAGATAAATTCTGATCATAGTTTTTTTTTGTGTGAGTGTAATGTATCTGTTTATACATTGAATTGTTTGTTACTTTATCTTTTTATTATAATTATAACTATTATTATATATTATATGACATGTACACGCTCATTGTAGAATAAAATTATTATTATTAATAGATCCTTTTGTTCAAGTTCTTGGGTCCAAATTATTATTATTATTATTATAAATTCTATTTCCACAATTTTATGTTCAAAATTTAGGCCCGTTTTGACGAGGACAATTACACCGTCATGTTTGTTTACTCTGCCATTATCATAATTCTCAAACTTGACCAATTTAAAGTCTATCTGAAATGTTTCCGTCCATACAACTACCTCGAATTTCTCTTCAATTTGCTCTAACAATAACATCAACTCATCCCCATTTTTGTTTAGGCTACGTATATTGACATGGAATATTTTGAAATGATCACTATGTGTACTGAAAATCGAATTGACCTCAGACACATTTACAACAACAGATGTTTGCAATACAATCGATTCTAGATCTCTTATGTAATTATCCATAGGAATAACAATAATATACGAATCCACGAGAAAAGTCAATAAATACGAAAGTCACTAGTACTGTTTAACAACCAAAATCGATTTTGCTTCTAGTCAATTGCAACATCTTCTCGTAAACCTTGCACTTTTCGTCCCTTGCAGTATGGTTAGTTTCGAACATTGTCTTGTATTTCTCATTGTGACGTATGCAGTTGATGCACTTTTCTTCCCTCGGTGCCCGGCAGCTTCTTGTTTCATGTGCCTGCGAGCATTGTCCACACTGAGTCGGTGAACGACACTCGATAGATTTGTGATTATAACCCATACACTTCATACATCTAAGTACTTTATTATTTTCAAAGACTGGGCATCTATTATATCCAATGTTTACCCTCCGAGCTGCCATGAGTTTACCAAACG
The DNA here is from genome assembly GCA_030704895.1 of Henosepilachna vigintioctopunctata. Taxonomy (NCBI): domain Eukaryota; kingdom Metazoa; phylum Arthropoda; class Insecta; order Coleoptera; family Coccinellidae; genus Henosepilachna; species Henosepilachna vigintioctopunctata. Next base: position 1,810,344 of record JARQZJ010000013.1, read on the forward strand.
TTGCCCCGCTACATTCCATGACCGCAAAATTTGTGGTAACATGTTTAGCTTTCCTGAATACTTTTAATTCTGCCCCATCTACGATATCTATTGTTTCATTTTGATTAATTAGTCCTGGGATAACATCCTCTGCCTTAGTATTCAAACTTATGTTAGCAATAGTCACTTCGGTTTTCTGAGCTTAGTTTCTTCTACATTGTACTGTGTGCCAAGGGAATTTTTTAGTTCCTTCTTCATGTTTTCCGTTGATCTTGCAGTATCACATTTAATTAAGATATTTCCATTCTGCATGTTTTTCATCATGAAAATTCCAATACCGCTTTTTGCAGGATTTATTTTCTTTATATCTGATATAATTAGAGAAACTTGTATATTATCGCTAAAACAATCATCAAAATAGCTATAAAGCATTCGTTAGCTCGATTCACACGATATCTGAGAAGGGGGGTGATAACAAAAATTGGAAAAAAAGTATTTCCGGCAACATCCAGATTCGTAATTTGCAAGCTTTTCTGAGCCTAAAACACAGAATGAGGTGCTCATATTTTGCATACTCAACTCCCTTCAGCTGCTTGACTATATTCTTTCCATAGTCAATCAAAAGTGGCGATATCATTATTTATCAGTTAAAACGTGTATATTTCTTGTAACTTCGAAAAGATGATATAAAAGACGTGACGTCGGAATAATACTTTACCTAATGTCTAAACAAATTCATTTTACCCAGGAATGCAACTGCTGCAAAGAAACAACGACGAATCAAAAGTCACAATTGAGTTCACCATTAGTAAGATCTCTAAGTACACAAACTATTACAAAAAAAATTTGATCTTCGATTCATGATGCATGTAGTACTGAAATATGTATTCAGAAGATTTGCATTTACATTTCGATTCATAAAACATGCTGAAAGTTTTATTTTAAATAAAAATAACGGCAGACATATATTCCACATATTATCAACGGAATATGATTGAAAATCCCGAAGCTAAAGACTTCATAGCAAATCATTGCCTATGCTCTCTCTATCTTTATTTATATACATAACGTGTGTGTTCTACAGTAGGTACGTTTGTATGTCACTGAACTACTTAAAGGCTGGACCGATTTTGTTGAAATTTTGTGAAAGTGTTAATTGTTAATTTTGTGTTGTGGATTGGATAATGGTTTAGATTCGCAATTGGACACAGTAGGTAACGCTGTTATCGAGTTATTGAAATTTTCGAATTGAAGATAAGTTAACAGAACAACGCTTGTCGAGTTCCCTAGTAATATATACAAATTTCGAAGTTTATAGGTCAAGTTTTCTCTCCAAGTCGAGCAAAAAAGAGCCAAAATAATCAGGAATTTTTTGACAACCTATAACTTTTTTGTGGATAAAACTAGACGCTCGAATTTTTGGGAACCCAGCGTAAATATAAGCTTCAAATTTAAAATACAATTTATGTTTAGTGTATAAATGAAAAAAAAATTAGAATATTTTGTAATTTCGGTCAGTTTCCTAGATACACTAACTGCATAAATAACTTGAGCCAAAAAGGTACCACTAGATGTGATTTCGAGATATCAAGAAACTTAGCTATCGACTGAATAGTTTCACAGATATGCCAAATGCTCAGAGATTGATTTAGCTGTAGTAATTATGGTTTTTACTGATATAAAGTCTATACGATTACTTCTTCTGAGTGCTTTTATGACAACTTCAACTTCTTTTCAAACTGGAAACAAGAAGAAAGTCTGGTTTAAATTTAGACACCGTACAAGATTACGATTTCGAATTGCGTTAGTGCATTCTTAAGCTGTTTTCGTTAATCGTGGAGAAATATTCACTAAAAGCCAGGTCGACTTTTTTCTGTCCGAGATAATAGATTTTGTGGCTTTCCTGTTTGTTAGGTGATTCACGATTTTACATACAGTTTTGTTCTTGTTAATCAATGAGCTTTTCATGATCCCTTAACTGCGTTTCCTTTAGAAGACGTACCTAATTCATTTTAGCTCTCTTATAGGGTACCACAGTCTCATCCAACATGAAGTTTTGATAAGGCAATGTAACTATTTCATTTCAAAGTAACTTTTCTATTGTCTGATGCTACCTATCTACAACCCGTATAGAAACGCTCGTTTGCTTTCAATAGGACAACATTCCTGGTCAAACATCTAATTATATCAATCACAGTTTTAAAACTTTCAAAAAGCCAAAAGGAGCAAATGATTTAACTGTACGAAAAAAATAAACTAAGAATGATGTCTTATGAATAATGAAAATATTTTACAGGAGTTTTGGGCAGAAGCTATCTAAACACTGAATCATCTGATGAACAGAAGTTCTACAAAAGCCTTGAAAAGAAGATGCTCCGCCCAGTACATGGACTTGGTGCACAACATAAGGAAATCACCATCAAATATTCGTTTAAAAAGCCTGTGCGTTGAAAAAACACAGAAAACGTAAATTATCGAATAAAGACAAAGAGGTATTTGTGAGACATACTTAAAACTTCGGATAAAGCAGAATTTACTTCGTGGAGCAAAATAACATTAACACTGGATATGTGAATTTAATATATCCACTGTTCAGACAAATTATATTAGGATGAGAATCCCAAAAATGGAAATTCGTCGAAAGTTCAAAGGAAATCCTTGCAGTTGAGTTGATTGAGGTCATAAAAAACAGAATATTGCCTCTATTCACACATTTCCTGAACAACTCAAGGTTATGAATCAAACTGATGAAGAAGAGATTGTTTCTGGAAGTGAAAGATGTCCAGAGAGAAGAAATTTTCTGCATGGATAAAGAATTTCAGACTCGAGGAAGACATTCTAAACGATGACAGGTTTATTTATACTCATCGAGGCATTTGTTGAGATTTTGATGGATGTTTCTGATGAAAACGAAAGGGCCCATATTGGCACGATGCTATAAAAGTAGCATTAAAAGCACACATTGAGAAAGGAACATGAGAAAAAAGAGAAGACACATGCTCATATGAAGACAATAGATTACAAAATTGTTTTGACAAAGACGGAGAAAAAAAAACAGTTATTCGAAAATTCAAACTAAACACAATCAGAGTCTAGTAAGTTAATGTAAGTCAAAAAAGTTTTAAGTCTGACTTGAATGAACATCACAACCGCATATCTTGATATTGAAATAGAAGAAGCCATTAAACCATTAAGTCAGGTAAAAAATATATATTACATATTTAATTTGGTCATTGTAGTTATTACTTTGCAGTCTGTTTATTCTCTTGAAAAGGACACAAAAAAAGTGTCAAAATATCGGGAATTTTGATGAATAAACGAGTTTTTAAACACAACTAGAAATTATCTATATCTATAAATAGAAATAGATATTTTATCAAAGTGTTTAAAAATAATATATAAAAATAAAATATATAATATATATAAGTATATGAATAAACTGAGCACGTCAGATATCTGTATGCTCATAGATTATTCCATGTTCCAGTCTTGCAGCATACGTTTTTCTTCTGTAGTGGAACAGTCCTGGATCCCAGAAAATTTAGCTAAAGTGAAATGCGACAATGCATTCAAGAATCTGCGGAGCGCCCAAAAGACAATAGAGTGTTGTTCAAAACAAAAAGTATACTTACTGTTGTGGCTTACTCTACTGTGCCGATTGTATCCTCTGCTGTGTTTGAATTTTCATTTTATTGGATAAATACAAATTATAATACTAGGTACAATCAGTTATTGTACCCACTAGATGATTGAGACTCTTACTTATTTCATTTATGACATACCATTATGTGTTATTTGAATTAATTTTTCCAATTTTCCTCTGGATTAGGTGATTATTGAATATAAGGAAAATTCAAAGTTTATCCCTATATAAATAGTTTCATCGATAAATTCGTATGAAAATATTGTTATGAAAATGTGAATTTTAACGATAAAAGAATTATTCTAAGAATTATATTTAATGCAGGCAAACTAAAATTAAGTAAAAGAAACTTACGTTGAAAACCTACACATTTTTCTATATAACAGCCGTTTACATATGTTTCAAGGTTATTGCCAATCGTCAGAACGGCGTAGTTCAAGTTAAAGATGAAAGTACTTGAAGAGATATATAAAAAATTTAATATATAAAACACGAAACACAGTTTCGTAAACGTTTTATACACCCAAAACATATTGGGAAGAGTCAACACAACGTTGCAGACGACAATGAAATACCATCCGGCTATTGTGAGACTTTTATAGTTTCTGGAAATCCCAGACAATCTTAAGGATAAAAGAATTATTCTAAGAATTATATTTAATGCAGGCAAACTAAAATTAAGTAAAAGAAACTTACGTTGAAAACCTACACATTTTTTTATATAACAGTTTTATATATTAAATTTTTTATATATCTCTTCAAGGACTTTCATCTTTAACTTGAACTACGCCGTTCTGACGATAGGCAATAACCTTGAAACATATCTAAACGGCTGTTATAGAGAAAAATGTGTAGGTTTTCAACGTAAGTTTCTTTTACTTAATTTTAGTTTGCCTGCATTAAATATAATTCTTAGAATAATTCTTTCATCGTTAAGATTGTCTGGGATTTCCAGAAACTATAAAAGTCTCACAATAGCCGGACGGTATTTCATTGTCGTCTGCAACGTTGTGTTGACTCTTCCCAATATGTTTTGGGTGTATAAAACGTTTACGAAATTGTGTTTCGTGTTTTATATATTAAATTTTTTATATATCTCTTCAAGTACTTTCATCTTTAACTTGAACTACGCCGTTCTGACGATAGGCAATAACCTTGAAACATATGTAAACGGCTGTTATATAGAAAAATGTGTAGGTTTTCAACGTAAGTTTCTTTTACTTAAAATGTGAATTGTGTACATGGCTCTTTATTCATAAGTACATTACCTCACTGAACAAAGTATAGTGAATAAAACAAAATTCAACACGACGATAAGCATACTTAGGACTAGAAACAGAAATTACAGCTCTACAGTGTTATCAGAAGAACCACTTAGGATTAAGTTATTTTTGCTTGAAAATCTGTAACAAACCATTTGTGGATTGGAGGAATTATTTAATGTTCATTCTGAAGAAATACAAAGAAACATTTTAATACATTTGTTATACTCTCAGAGTTTCTCAGTCTTAATTTCGATTAATATGTTGCCACGATAGTGATTAATAAATTCCAACAGTTTTAAAGCTGTACTGCTCAATTCCAAAATTGAATCTTGTGATTCAGTAAATCTGATGTTCGTAGTTTCATAACCAGGTTTGATTCAACTTGAAACTGATTTCTTTTAAAATTTATTTTGAAGTGTTAGTAATATTGAGCAAGTACTCAAGATGCAGAAGAGAGCCATCCGCACAATCTGGAAAATGACATGCAAAGAATCATGCAGAGGAGTATTTCGAAAAAATGGACTACTTACAGCTACAGCAGTACACATTCAAGAATGCTTGCTATTTGTCTTAAAAAATAGAAATTATTTTGAAACTAAAACCTCCACGACATACAATACGAGAACAATGGAATTAAAATATCCAATACATAGGCTGTCACTAACAGAAAGAGGACCACAGTATAGGTGTATAAAATACTACAATAAAATTATAAATCTGACAAGAGAAACAACAAACCTAAAACTATTCAAGAAAGAAATATATAAATTGCTGTTAAAAGTTGAGCCATATACCGTAGAAGAATTTTTATCGTATGGTAATAAGTGATGGAAATAGACTATGACACAATTTCATTTCAAGTGGATGTATGTATGATGTAACGTAATCCTATGTCTACTTTATTTGAAATAATTATTTTTATAATGTTGTGGTTTGTATCTCAAGTTTACACAAATAAACTGTACTATATTATACTAAAAATAATAATCTGTTAAATAATCCTCAAAAACAGTAACATATACATTTAGAGGTATTGTTTCATATTTCTTTTAACTTCACTTACATCTTTGTAATGTGTCCAAGTGTTGTGTTTAAACTCAGTATGGAAATAAATTACATTACGATGAAATGACAAGCCTTGAAAAATAACATTTCTTCGGTTCTAAGAATTTTTATCAAAATCGCTTGACTTGCGTCTATTCCAGAAAAATAATACCTAATATGGTTGTATATTCAGATTTGTTGATGTGTTGAGTTTCAGTACATCTTTCTGTACTTCTAAAACATTTTTCTAATTCAGCTTATCTTGGGTTTGATTTTTCTGTCCATTTGTGGAGAGAAGGTGGTACTTTATAAACTGTTTGCGCTTGTACTTGGTCAACCAGGCTGCTGAATTATACGGAATGACGCAATAATATCTAATATGGTTATATATTTAGATATGTTGATTCGAGTTTCGGTACATCTTTCTGTACTTCTGAAACATTTTTCTAAACCAGCTGACTTTGGGCTTGATTTTTCTCCTGTCCATTGTCTCAGAATAAGTGGTACTTCCTAAGCTGTTTGCGCTTGTGCTAGGGTTCAGGTTTGGATCGAGAAGTATCTGATCAGAGTCGGTGTTGGTAAGGTCAACCAGGCTACTAAATTTTACGGAATGATTATTAGGAGGTCGCGGTCTCGAATTGTGGTCTCGATGTGAATTTGTTTTTATAATTAGCTGTCTTGGCGGATCGTCTCCACTTCTGAAAACAGACGATTTTGAGGAAATATAATCACAAGTCAGATACAAAGTAACGAATAATTTTAAGCAGGCTTCATTCATTCATGAATGAAAGAAAAACGAAATATATGACATATAGTGAAAGGAGTTTCAGAACAGGTAACAATTTGGCAGTAACCGGAGTAAATAGAAAACGTTTTATAATTGCGGAAATAGGCATTTTTGTCTTTGGGGTCTAAATTTACAAGATCTCCTGGTTTACGGAACGAAATTCTGGCAAGAACATTAGCAGCCTTCGAGTTGGCAGGTTTACTAGGAAACAGAGAAATGTTCACAGAAATTTCATCTCTATAATTTGGTGATAATGGTGAACTTCCAATGGGAGACATGGACAATGAATGTGGCAGAACAAAATGTGTTGGGAAACGAAAGGTAAAAAGATCGATTTGTGGAGGAAAAAGAGGAACGAGGAAAAGGAGAACAAACCAGGAAATGAAACAGCTCTATGGAAATAGAGAAATTGTCAAACTAGATAAAGCTCAAAGGTTGAGATGGTTAGATCATGTATGTAGAATGGGTTCAATCAGAGAACCAAAAAAAGTTCTGGAACAAAGAATATGAGGTAGACAAAGAGTTACAAGGCCACAAACAAGATGGTTGAAAGAAGTACAAGATATGGAAATGGTGGAAGCAAGAAAGTGGAAAATAAGAGAGCAATAAAAAAACATCAATTTCTGATTGCCTTAAATTCTGAAATTGGCAACACTTTCTATACTGTTGAAATATAGGATGTACTAATGATTGTTTTCATACATCTAATAAACTTACAATAATAACATAAATTTGTAGTTAATTCAAACAACCGCGCATAACTGCATTAAATCATTAAGCTATGTTACTAGCATAATATTACATTTTATGCTCGGCAGTGTGTACAGAGAGTATATAGGTTTGAATGTGACCTTTCGAAGTATATGCTACTAATGTAATTCCCTAATAACAAAATAGCTGTTTAATGCTCTGGAAATGTCAAAAATCTCAATGTGAATACGCGAAATCGCAAATTCACAAACTTAACTATAATAAACTAAATTCTAACCTGACGTTTGTATTCGATGGGGGTTTGTGATTAGTGATTGACTCATATAACTTGTCCCAAAAGTTGCACAGCATCCTTGAGTTTGTATAATCCAGCATAAACAAACATCTAACCTCAGGTGGCAATACTGGACACGGTTTATAAAGGCACGGTATTATTTTTCTTTGTTCTGAAAAAAACAAGTCCTTTAAATTTAGAAAAGTTGGGTCAGATATTCGGAGATTGTAAAAAAGCAAGCAAAAATATTTTTAAATGTTATTACAATAGTCGCTGAAGTCTATTATTATGAGTACTGCATTCATAAAGATTTTTTCAAGCTTAAGGCTGGGGTTTAGTTCATTCTAAGAAACAAGTCTTAGGTTTCTTTGATAGTACTTTTGAACGAAAACTAGATAATTTTAAAGTTAAAAAATAATTTTGAGCAAAATTTCAAATTGCTTCTTTTTTTCATGCATAAATTGTCCACATTTAGGAATTAATTAAAAATATTCACTCTCATATTGCACAATATTAAAATATCTGAACCCCTAGAGAATTTATTCAACTTCAAATTGGTATTGATTATTTTAGAAATCTTGCTGCATCAAAAATAGATCCAAAATTCAGAAATAAATCCGTTACTATGGAACTTTTTATACATCAATAGTTCAAACGTTTTCCGCGACTAGACGAAGCGCTAATATAGAGCCGTGAAGTAACAGAAAATATGTAGTTGCTAAGGAAGCCGATAGGTGCCGTGGATGCAAGATTTTTTGGAGAAAGAGAGAGAAGGCTGTAATATTTTCTCCTTCCATTTATATTTCATGATTCAAAATTAAAAACAGTTGTTGAATCTGGGCGAAAGTATCGTCATTAGGAAAAATATTCACCTTGTATTAAATAAGGATTGCTCAATGTGCAATAAATAATTCAACAGTACTGCACAATGCAATTCGCTAAAGTATATTTTAAGCTTAAAAATGAGCATACTTGATAATAACCTTGATAAAACTTTTCTGCAAAAACCTACTTCTATATATAAAAGTGATGGATATGGGCTTCCTATTTTTCACAAACTTTTCCAAAAAAAAAGCAGAAGTCTGCAGTCGAAGTGATTTAACCTAATTGACAATTTGAACGGCTTGAACACGAAATGTTTTCACCATAAGGCATTTTTTTCATAATGTATCGAGATAACGCAGTGATTGCATTTAGGTGGAACGTCTTCAATTTTTGATACATATTACTTTTTCATTTCCAAACATGGCTGGAGATTAAGCTGTGCATTCTTATTTTATATGAGCATATTTTAATATTTGATAATTATGCTTTGAGCATATTGAATTCTGCATTAACCCTCAAGCGGGCGCGCAGTGATTTGTAACCGGAACGGGCGAGCAGTGATTTGTAACCGGAAAGGGCGCAGTGATTTGTAACCGGAAAGGGCGCACGTAACCGAAAAGACCTATGACATGAATAAGAAAAATAAAGCACTATTCAATATTCATTTATTTATTTGTACTCAGATATATTATCATTGTAATTATGTCTTAAATTAATTAACATATAACTCGAATATTATTTGAATCAGAACAAAAATTAGGAACACAAAACCTTTTACATAACTCAGACTAGTTTTATATACTAGTTATATACCTAGTCTTATAATAAAAATTACAAAATAAGAATAAAAATTAATTAACTTTGGTTTAGTTTTCATCAGAATCAGTGTCTTCTTTCATATAATATTGATTGCAAATAAATGCTGTATGACTTCTTCATATATTTTTCATATATAACTTACATTGCGTTTTTGATTGCCTCCTTTTTTGGGCTAGACATATTTTAAAGGTTCCTCTGCATGTGCCAGAACTACCTGCTTCTTTATCACCAGCAGTATCCTCCATATTGAAATGCTATATGTGCTATAAATGTTATAAATGCTATATAAATGCTATAAATGCTCCCTTATGTTTCTTTTTAGTTTTCTTGGAAGGCCTAATATCCTTGATTGGACGTACCTTTTTGTCAATTCAGTGCCTAATGCCCGTAAATACATTCGCCTTTTCCGTAGTCTCATATTTGCCCTCAATATCACCATACTATTTATTCCTGCAATATCCAGAAGATGAAAGAATAGTGTCAATGGCCAACTGTTATTCTTCCTTGAAACCGAATACATTTTTACTTTTTTATCGACTTCATCGACAACCCCTTCTTTTATTGTAAAAAGTAACGATGCTGGGTTTGCTCTTTTCATTTGTACTGTCATCAATTTCTGCAGCACAATGAAGTGATCATATAAGAACTACAGATCTTGTCTTGTTAGGCACGTAAGATACGAGTGTAGCTGTATCTGAATATCGAAATTGACTTGAATATTCAGGTCGGTTTTTATCTATAAAGCAAGGTGGTATTTCTTTCTTGTTTTTACGCATGGTACCCACAGCAAAAATCTTAGAATCCTTGGTCAAATCGTTCATCAGCGGCACACTGGTATACATACAAATTGTCGATGGAAAGATTTCCAGTGCTAGAAATTGGTGTAATTAGCCTCTGACGCCTGCCGCAGCATTACTCAACTGATATGTTACTTTATCCTAGTAAAACAGCAATTTATTTCTGAAAGTGGCAAATCATCCAATGCGTGGTCCGAGCAGTTTGATTGCTGTAATTCAGTCCCTTTTTAGTATTATCTTAGTAATTCCTTGACTACTGCACTTAGTGATAACCATCCACGACTCATTTTATTTTAAAAATCCAAACTTAATTCCATAATATTGAATAATGACCGAAGAACTCCTACCAGCGTGAATAAGGGTATGTCGCGTTGAGCGTCGCGCGTAATCTTTTCGACGAGAGGCGCGTTTGATCTGTTTGACGATTGCACCGGGACTGAAAAACAATTGCAATCTGTGAAATGGGGGAGCGCCCCGAGCGACGGTTTATTCCCTATTTTACTCCCAGTGACATAGCGACAGGCTATTAGAAATGAGGAATAAATGTGATAGATAATAAAAATAATATGACCGAAAATGTATTAAGCGCGGTCGATTCGACCTCGCGCGCCCACTTGAAGGTTAATCACTTCAATACAGATATTATTTTCATAAAAGGTTATATCCTAATAATGTACAGCAATTTCAATACTTCAAAGCAAATAGTGAATTGACTCATCATAAGTAATTTAACTAGTATTTCAAACTAGTAATTTTAAATCAACATTTCCATATTTGACGTTTAGCGCCATTACAAAAGTCAGCTGAAACTCTATAAGGCAAACGGAATTTTTCATTCAATGTGAAAATTCCTGATTTTGCGGCAACATTAACACTAACATTGAGAATATATCTGTCACTTAAAATAGAATTTTACTAACCTATGCTAATGTGCTGAGTAAAATTAAGGAAAAACTTATTTATTGGACTGTTGAAGAAACTAGGCGATAAGATTGCTATCAGCTTATCGCACCTTTCCGATATCAAAGTGATAATGGCCGGATGTTCCAAAGTGCCTACTACCAGGTCCCTCTGTTTAGCGCAAAACTTTAGGTTGTACTGTTTTTCCATTCTCTCTATCACTTTCGTGGCAAACTGAATGTCGTCCTCGGCAAAAAGTATAAACGCGTCATATTTAGTCAATGGAGCGTTCCTCTCCAGATTGAGCAAGTCGTCAGTGGTAAGAATACGCCTGTCAGGATCGAGGAAAGGGGGCAGCGTCGGTGTCGCTGGTTGAAGTCTGTAGGTATTTGGGTGCTGTTTATGGAATTGAATGTCTTCAGCTGAAACAAAACACAACTGATGGAAAAATTACCCCAATCAAAATAATATTATAACACTTCACTTGCAGCTGTAAGATCATAATAAGATTTTAATATCTGTGAATAAGATCAGTGAATAATAAATAAAATAAATGATAGAATGAGAATAATGGAAAAAGTTAATTACACTCATAAGTTTATATTCAATCGTTTGGTAGTGTTAGGAGAGGTATTGTTGAAAACATGATTGATTCACATTCACTGTTAATTAATGTAGAAAATAATTCACATATTTCATTTTTGATGAAACATAATGATCTAATTAGATTCACATTACACATTATTGAATTTTTAAAGCAGTAGGTAACAAATAATCATAAATGAAAAAAATGAGACTCGACACTTTAAATGCACTCAATTCCACATTAGATTGCAGTAAAATAAGGAATATTGAAATAACAGTTATTTTCATTATACAAAAATGCATTTGCTAACTGGTTTTTCAATTTAAATTCACACTGAAACTTTGGATTCATCTTGGAGTACGCCAGATCTAATTCTTTGCACCAAAAATATCAGACAAAATATACAAACCATCAATTTTACTTCATATTTAGGCTCAGACCATTTTGTAACAGAATTTTGTATTAACCTATTCAAAAAACTTGCTGGCATATATTGAAGAAACTAAGCTACTACACAATAAGTACAATATAGAAAAAGTGAACCAGGAAATGCAGCAGGTATCACCCGAGAATATATAACAAACTTTCATAACAATATACAAAGAATAGTAGCAAACAAAACACCCAAATACAAGAGAGAATTCCATTACCATACTCTTCAGCCCTAACATTCTGAAATCAATAGAAGTGGAAAAACAAGTATACCTAGAATTTCAAAACAAACTTTAATCCGATATTGAAGAGAAAATACAAGTTCAATAAATTCATCAATTAATCCTCTACTATCGATGACATAAATAAAAATCTTGATATCTTAATTTTGGGGCATGTAAAAAAATAGAAAAAAAGTCGATTGGAATACAACAAAGAAGCTCTCAAACTATAGAAAGCATAATACACTGGAACCAATTCAGCTAGATGGCAGGATGTTAGCCTTGGAAAGAACATCTCTAACGCATTCACATCTTATTTCGAAGAGTCATTTGCACATACCTGCAACTCTGATTTCGACTCAGATCATAAAAATTCATATACAACAATGGTACAAAAATGAATTTGAGATCACAAAAGTAGACAATGATTGAACCTATAAACAAAGAAGAATGTTTCGTTGCAATTAATCAAAGTAAATACAGTGCTTCAGGTTACTATAACTTGCCGAGGCAGTTCCTGAAGAAACTAAACCATTCAAGAAATAATGAAAACATATAATTTTTATCTACTCAATTCATATAATATCCAAAGGAATATCAACTTCCATCCATAAAACTAAAACAAATTCCAAACATTTTGAAAACTTTTAGAACAATCACTTTGCTACCAGTGTTGAGAAAAAATTTTGAGAAGATACTGAAAAGTGGATTAAACAATAGTCTAGGAAAAGTTATCTCTTCATACCTTCATACTTAATAGGACATTAATAATTCATCCACTTATTCTGCTTATTCTCTATCTCAATGGATTTCAAGAATTTCAATCAAACTCACCTATCGAGGCACCAATATCGTCCACCACATCAAAACGATCTAACCTTTCTAAATATTCTATTAACTGTCGAATGGTCGCTTCATTGCATTTCTCAGTCCATAGTCTCAAAGTTTCTCTAGTTGAATCCTTGGGAAATTCTAGATTCGCTATTAAAAATGTTTCAATTCCACATAATTCAGCTAAACCTTTCCAATATCTGCAAAAAGGATATAAATAATAAATATAATAACGTTGTTTAATCTTTCCAAAATACAATCGCTCAAAAATACCATAATTAACCATAATTAACTTGAGGCGTATGATTATTAATTTGGAAATTTAAAGTTCACTCATGAAGTAAAAATGTGGCGATTTATAACATAATTTATCAATGATTTGTGACTGTACTAGAAATAATTTCAAGCTGAAATATAAATTCAGAAAAAGCAATATTTAGAATTCTGAAAAGATTTTTCTATTGTTCAAATAAATACGAAAATGAAAGTAAGTTTGTTTTATATGTTAATAAGAATTTTAACATATATTAGTAACCGACAGTGATTGAAAAAATATAATTGTTTTCACTGAAGAACTGGTATCTTAATTTCAACGTGAACAATTTAAATCACCTTGTGGACAGGTTAATTCTCAGTTTTCTACAATTTCTATCGATTATAAGAGGGCATATCTTATAACTTAGTAAAATGATTGACAGTATTTACCGTCAATACAATCCTTCACATTTACGAATTAAAAGATTTTCACTATTTACTAATTCTTCAAAAATATAGGTAATATCAACTCAATATGCTACATTTTAGGCATAGTTAGACGTTTGCTATTGAAGAGAAAGCACATTTTGAATTATTGATAACTATATAATTTGGCTATATATTGATACAACTTATTATGGTTTACATGTTATCATGCTGATCATATTTCGTACTCGTCATAAAACTTACCTAGGAAGACCTTCATTAGTAAGTATAACTTTTGGACGATTTAACATAGCCGAAAGAATATTCATGGTTCCGTCCCTCAGAATTCGAATAGAGTAGGAGGATTCAAGCGTCTCGTCCATATTGTTCTGCTTTTCCATAATCGTACTTTTCTTAATAAATTAATTGCTGTAATACAAAATGACATAACCTCCCTTTATACAGTATAGATAAACAACTACTGGTACTTTTTTAATTATTCATTTCATTTGAGATTATGTCTGAAGGTGCGGTGGTAGATCTAGTTTCAAATGAATTTTTCGAAAATTAAAACAATTAACACTAAAATATTCAAATTGTATCTAGGGTTTGACATCTCTAGCTTGCTCATTAGTTGACAAAGGAACAAACCAGTTGGTGGAAAAGAGCGATGAGGAATTGAAGACTAAGAACACAGATAAACGCAAATTTTACATGTTTCGTATGTTCTGTGATTAAAAACACGCACACCACGGCCAACTTTAGTACAGGCACACGGCCACCTTAAATTATTGTTAGGAATAATGGGTTTCGACGGATAAATTCCAATAACTAACTTTTGACAATCAATAAATATCCTTTATTTACAAACTGAAAATAAATGAAACAAATGTCAATAACGCTTATGTCACAGTTCGGTCTATTTCACCACAGCCTAACTCTACTTACAAGCCATGAACTAGGAAATCTGGCAACATCCAAGCTAGACCCACAAAAAGAGATGCTGTAATGGCGTTGTAATGGTTTCTGGTCATTGCTGCTGAATAAATCGCTATTTAACGAGAGAAATAACACTCAAATCCAAAAATAAGTTGTGTAAAGTGCTATTGTTTGAAGTTGTGAAGAACAAGCAAAAGAAATTTCCCGCAAATGTCTTATATAAACAGGAATATGTGTTGTGTTTTAAGTTGTGCTTTTTTTGGTTATAGCTGGAGAGGTAGAAATAATACCTAACTTTTATCATCTGATAATTGTGTAAAAACAAAAATCCGCGTTTTAGTTGTTGTGCTATTATGTGATGTATAGCGTGTAGAAAGTGCTACTGTGTTTTTTTCAGCTACAGACTAAGGAATACCTTTGAAATTTGTATGTAAATAGCTACCGATTACTGATGTTTTGACTGAGTAGTTCAGACATTAACAAAAGCGTTATTTGCTAGAATTGTTCCTTTTTTGTGATTAGTACAGTTACTTACCCTTTGTTAGATTTAGTAGTTATTTAGTACTAATCTCTTATAGGTCTTGTTCTTGATATTAGCACAAAAATTAACATGCCAAGTCATTGCTGTGTGCTTGGATGCAAGTCGAACACAAAAGTTACCTCGAGGCCGGCGAACCACCAGTTTCTGTATTTCGTTTTCCATATGATGGAAATCTAATGAATCAATGGCTAAAAAATATTCCTAGGGCCCCCTGCTTATCAGAAACAGTACACTCTCAAAGAGAATATCCACCTGAAAGAACCAGCATTGAAGGAACGTTGTGAGAAATTGAATGAAGCCTTTGAAAACTCAGATTCAATTTGTAATTTTGTTGATTCAACATCCAATTATAAATAAAGATTTTAATATGTAAATCGTGGAATATAAAAACTTTTGAAACTAACAGCATTTTTTTACACTCTAGTTTTTCCATCCAACGTAACTGAATGTTCACAAATAAACAGTATACAAATTATTAATCAGATTTTAGTATATTCATATATGCATGTAAATGTTTTTATCAATGAAAATAAACTGTCTCCTAATGATTTAAAATGGATTTTACAACTGAAATTAACTAGATAGTCTCAACTGGAAAATTTGCTTGCTCGTTACAAATATGATATCAGAATCATTCTATCGTCCAAATTATTGTACACATCTCAATAATGGTTTGAAGGAATTGACGCATTAAACTTACTCTCACCTGAGAATGAAAAATAATGAAATTTATAGCATATTGTCAATTCTAATTGATAAAGTGAGCTTGTTAGTGTACATACTAAAAAAACAACATTTGAATCGCTATAACTCAGACATAGTTCTTCTTAGAAAAAAGTGTACACAAGAATATTTTGTGGGGGTCCATGATGCCCTAGGAATATTTTTTAGCCATTGATTACCATCCTATGGAAAACAAAATACACAAACTGGTGGTTCGCCGGCCTTGAGGTAAGTTTTGTAGTTCGACTTGCATCCAGGCACACAGCAATGACTTGGCATGTTAATTTTTGTGCTAATATCAAGAACAAGACCTATGAGAGATTAGTTCTAAATAACTACTGAATCTAACAAAGGGCAAGTAACTGTACTAATCATAAAAAAGGAACAATTCTAGCAAATAATGCTTTAGTTAATGTCTGAACTACTCAGTCAAAACAACAGTAATCGGTAGCTATTTACATACAAATTAAACACAGTAAAAAAAACACAGAAAAAAAAAACACAGTAGCACTTTCTACACACTATACATCACATAATAGCACAACAACTAAAACGCGGATTTTTGTTTTTACACAATATGAGATGGTAAAAGTTAGGCATTATTCCTACCTCTCCAGGTATAACCAAAAAAAGCACAACTTAAAACACAACAGATATTCCTGTTTATATAAGACATTTTCGGGAAATTTCTTTTGCTTGTTCTTCACAACTTCAAACAATAGCACTTTTCACAACTTATTTTTGGATTCATCATTATTTGTGGGTCTTGCTTGAATGTTGCCAGATTTCCTAGTTCATGGCTTGTAAGTAGAGTTAGGCTGTGAAATATTCAACGACACTAGTATTTTGACTTATATTAAAGTATAAGAGTCACAGAGGCAGTTCGATCTCCTGGTACATCGAAAATGAAAAAACTAGATGAGCGCTCTGGTCGTGCCTACGACGGTTCTCAATAGTCTCATCATTTCTCCAAACATCCATAAACCATAGAGGCGGCTTGAGGGCAAATCTGTAACATTATTATCAAATTATGAAAGTATTGTTACGAATATACTTGAAGCCATCCCTGTGTTATCTAGAATGATCCGGCAAATGTGATATAACAACGACTCCTACGTTCTGGCAATCGAACCTTCTCGAAATGGAATCTTCTAGAAACACTCTAAGGTATATAATGAACCAGGACGGAAGATGGCAGGTCAGAGAGTTAGATTACAGTTACAGGATTAGAGTTAGATTACAGGTATTCTGGAGTGCAGTGAAATAGACAGAAGTGTGACATAAGCGATATTGACATTTGTTGTGTTTATTTTCAGATTGTAAATAAAGGATTATTTATTGATTGTTAAAAGTTAGTTATTGGAATTCATCCCTCGAAACCCATAATCGTAACAACTGGTGTCAGAAATGGGATGCCAATTACTAGAAATACAACAAAAATGGAGTAAATGTTCGAAAAACTGATGCAAAAATTCCCCGAGCAAGAAGAACAACGTCAACAGAAAAAACAGGACGAATAAAAACGATGAGAACAGGACGAACAGAAACGCCAACAGGAAAAACTGGAGAAGGAAAAACGTCAGCTGGAGAAAAAAAAACGACGAAAACAGGACGAACAAAAACGCCAAGAAGAAGAAATGGAGAAGGAAAAATGTCAGCTGGAGAAAGAACAAAAACGCCAACAAGAAAGGTTAGAAGACAAAATCTTATTTGAAAATATTTTAGCAGAACTAGAAAATCGTGGGCAAGAGGATAGTAAAATGTTAAGATGGCGATCTCTGGCTTTGGATACCATAGGCCCCAGGAACGTTAAGGTGAGAAACATAGCAGGTGGAAGTTTATCAGTAAGTGGTAAAATTTTAGGACGTGATGTAAATATTATTGTTGATACAGGAGCTGAAATATCATTGGTTAGACCTGATATAATATGAAAGTATATAATCAAACCTTTGAAAAACCAAATAACTCTTAGAACAGCAACAGGAGAGAATGAAAGTTATATTCATGGACAAGCGGAAATTTTATTAGAAATTGGAAAGAGGTTACATATTTTACACAAGGTTCTTGTGGCTGATATAACTGATGATTTTATTTTGGGAATGGACCTTGTGAAGAAATATGGACTAATGTATGATAATAATTCTGGAATTTTGAAGATTGGTAATGAAGAGTTGATACCAAAATATTGCTCCAACCAAGGACAAGTAGGTCTCAAAACTATACCTGCACTAAACTACCTAAAAAATACCTGCACGCTTTGAACAAATTATCTATGTTCAACCTGAAAGCAATCCTGGGTGGTGTGAACCAAAATATGACAATGAATTTTTAACGGCTAGGACTTTATCCACAGTAAAACGAAAAATACCGGAAGGTCAAACCGCAAGATGGATTGAAAGACTACAACAGTATAACTTCAATATGATGATGACGCTTTATCCAGACGACCATGTAAATCTTGACGACCATCAAGAAAGTATGTGGCCACTGTAGAAGAGTAGAGAAGGAATAAGGCATTGTCAATCTAGGAAGGACTACAACCGAATTGAGACAACGATCGCCTACAGAAGAACTGATTGAGGCACAAGAAGCAGTCCCAGATGTGAAACTTTTTAGAGAATGCAAAATATATAACCGAAGGCCTACCTGGAGAGGTATTTCAACAGTGGGATCCATTACGAAGGCGCTTTGGGCACAATGGGACTCGTTAGTTATAAAAAATGGGCTGCTCAAGCGGAAATGGGAAAGTACAGATGGGAGAGAAGTCAAAACTCTCTTAGTTGTACCCAGGGACAAGGTAGAAGAACTACTCAAGGAATTGCATGGTGGAACATCCGGTGAAATTTTGGTGTCAATAAGACCATTGCAATAACCAGCGAAAAGTTTTACTGGGTGTATTGCCGTGATGACGTAGAAGCGTGGTGCAGGAAATGTACCACATGTGCAGCTACAAAGGGACCACCGAAGAAAACCCTTGGGAAAATGGAAAAGTACAATGTCGGATTACCGTTTGAGAGGATTGCTGTCGATATTGCCAGGCCTTTTCTTACCACCAACGATGGCAACAAGTACATACTTGTTGATATGGATTATTTCAGCGAATGGCCAGAAGCATATGCCCTGCCGAATCAAGAAACTCAGACTATTGCCCGTAGATCAGTTCATATCACGATACGGAGTTCCATTGGAATTACATTCAGACCAAGGAAGAAATTTTGAAAGCGATATATTTAAGAAAGTTATGGAGATACTGAACATCCGAAAGACAAGAACAACTCCTTTACATCCACAGCCTGATGGAATGGTAGAGATATTTCATCGTACAATGGAACAGTGTTTGTCAAAGGTAGTAGCTGATCATCAAAACTATTGGGACGAACATTTACCAGTACTGCTGACAATGGTTTATCGAGGATCAGTTCATGACACTACAGGTCACTCTCCGGCGAAGGTACTTTTTGGAAGGGAACAACGATTGCCATGTGTTCTATTGTTTGATAGTCCCGAAAAAGTACTCTTGGAAGTGGGCACATATGGTGATGAGTTGAGACTGCATTTGAATGAGATGATATAACAACGACTCCTAGGTTCTGGCAATCGAACCTTCTCGAAACGTAATCCTCTCGAAAACTCTAGGGTATATAATGAACCAGGCACGGAAGATAGCAGGTCAGAGTTAGTTAGATTACAGTTATCTAGAGTACAGTGAAATAGTCAGAAGTGTGACATAAGCGATATTGAAATCGTGTAGGCTTTCACGGCCGGTGTCCATTGTGAAACATGGTGAAATGATTTTCCGGGCTGATTGGCCGTGGTCAACTGGAACTCCTCCTCTTCCAGACGTTTCGTCCCTAACTGCGAGAGACATCTTCAGTGGCGGCGAGTGCTTCGACGCAGTGGCGTACTGGGCGACGACTCTGGAGCAACTGATGACCTGTTGACTAGAGTGCCGATATTTATAGGTCTTCGTGGCTCGGCAATATGTCGCTTCGCTCTGATTGGTCCACCCCAACGCGTTCGTTGTCTGCTGTTGGACCAATCAGCTTCCGTTTCAGTGCAGGGTGCCAAATGTTCCTTATTCTCATGGTTTCTTCTTTCCGATTGAAATTGTTGCGATGCTTGTGTATCTCGATAGCATGTGGGACAGAGTGTTACCTTCACTAAGGATTCTTCGCATTTCATCGAGAAACTGAAGTTAATCACTGTTCGAGATACTGATATATTAGTGAGTTTTGATGTGGTATCACTCTTCACAAAAGTTCCAGTCACGGATGCGTTACTCAAGATCGACAGGATTTTTCCACGGGACATCAGTACACTATTCCGCCACGTTCTAACCACCACTTATTTTCAGTATAACAACGTGTTTTATGAACAAAAAGATGGTGTCGCCATGGGAAGTCCACTCAGTCCAGTCATCGCAAATTCCTACATGGAGGAATTCGAGGAAGTTGCCATCAGGAACTCGCCTCTCAAACCAACACATTGGTACCGATACGTTGATGATACATTCGTCGTTTGGAGCCACGGACAAGAAAAGTTACTTGAGTTCCTGAATCATCTGAATAGTATACACCCGCAAATCCAGTTCACTATGGAAAAGGAAGAAAATGGCCAACTAGCTTTTTTGGATGTTCTAGTAAAGAGAAGAGAAGACGGATCGCTAGGACATACTGTTTACAGAAAACCGACTCACACGGATCGCTACCTTCACAAAATGTCCAACCATCATCCCAAACAGAAGCGTGCTGTTCTTCGATGTCTTTCACAAAGAGCAAGTAGGATTTGTGAACCACAATCACTCAAAAATGAAGAGAGTCATCTCCATCAAGCTTTTCAGGCCAACGGATATTCTTCCCAAGAAGTCACCAGAGCACTGAGGCCCAGAAATGGAACCGGAGTACCACCAACGGAGGAACCCAAACAAGGAGTGGCAATAATGCCTTTCATCAGAGGAGTAACGGATCGAATCGGGAGATTACTTCAGCGCCACGAAGTGAGGGCTATTTTCAAGCCAACCCATCAAGTTCGGAATTTGTTGCGGTCAGCGAAGGATCCACGGGATAAACTATCTTCAGCTGGTGTTTACAAAATCCCTTGCTCATGTGGTTCGGTTTATATTGGTACAACGAAACGCAGCATCAAGACACGCCTCAAGGAACATGAAGGTCATTGTCGCCGAGTTCAGCCTGAGAAGTCAGCTGTAGCAGAGCATGCCTATAACAACTTGGAGCATAATATCAAATACGACGACGCTGAGGTTCTCTCCACGGATCGAAATTACCACGCCAGGCTCCAACGAGAGGCTATCGAGATACACAAGCATCGCAACAATTTCAATCGGAAAGAAGAAACCATGAGAATAAGGAACATTTGGCACCCTGCACTGAAACGGAAGCTGATTGGTCCAACAGCAGACAACGAACGCGTTGGGGTGGACCAATCAGAGCGAAGCGGACATATTGCCGAGCCACGAAGACCTATAAATATCGGCACTCTAGTCAACAGGTCATCAGTTGCTCCAGAGTCGTCGCCCAGTACGCCACTGCGTCGAAGCACTCGCCGCCACTGAAGATGTCTCTCGCAGTTAGGGACGAAACGTCTGGAAGAGGAGGAGTTCCAGTTGACCACGGCCAATCAGCCCGGAAAATCATTTCACCATGTTTCACAATGGACACCGGCCGTGAAAGCCTACACGATTTCATTAACCGCCTCTACGGGGAGGAAGTCTACAAGCAGGTTCGACGATTTGAAGTATTGAGGAAGAAAAAAGCCCACCAGGTAAGTTCGCTAATTTTTCTACTTCGTTGCAGGGACAACAATGTGATTCCAAAGTTTCTTCGTGCGAAACGTCATTTCAATACAGCAGCATCCCACAGGATCTACAACAGGTTGGAGAGAGCACTACTACGTGAACGGATTCATGAAACTCGTCGAGGACTGGCCAAGTTGGATTCCGAGCTTTTGTCCGTCCATCTCCTGATTAGTCAAAAGATGAACAACTGGGACTGGGAGCGTGTGGATAGAATTATTTACAACACCATGTCTTCGGAAATGAAGAAAAGCACGGAACGACAGAAGAGAAAGTTTGAACAGTGTGATACCAATACTAAACCACGGCCCATTCTGGACGTAAATAAGACAGTCGTCAACATCTCAAGCCATCAGCTCTCAGATCATGAAGAATCAATTCTTGCTAAGGGAGGGAATTTTGCCGTCACACCTAGGAATGTTCCAGTTGAAGAGATCATTGCCAATATCGAAGCAGGAATAAGAAATCTACCACAAGATTCAGCAGAAGAAATCCGCCGAGATTGTTCAAAAATATTACAACACGCCAGGCCACCAAAGTCAAACATTCCGTACACCGAAAGGAGAGCGTTGAAGGACCTTCGCAACAACAAGGACATAATAATTCTACCTGCAGATAAAGGGAATGCCACCACTGTGTTAAACACTGTAGATTATCACCAGAAAGTGCAAGACCTACTGAAACCGGAAAACTACAAGATGTTGAAAAGAGATCCCACAGCATCAATTCTACGTAAAAGAAACGACCTCATCAAGAACTCGTCCATCCCAGAAGAACTTCAAAAGAAGATAAAAGTATCCGAAGCCCTTTCTCCGAGGTTATATGGATTACCGAAAATTCACAAGCCAGATGTGCCACTAAGACCCATAGTCAGTGCAATAGGATCTCCAACTTACAACCTGGCTACTTCACGAGGCTACTTCAACCACATGTGGGACAGAGTGTTACCTTCACTAAGGATTCTTCGCATTTCATCGAGAAACTGAAGTTAATCACTGTTCGAGATACTGATATATTAGTGAGTTTTGATGTGGTATCACTCTTCACAAAAGTTCCAGTCACGGATGCGTTACTCAAGATCGACAGGATTTTTCCACGGGACATCAGTACACTATTCCGCCACGTTCTAACCACCACTTATTTTCAGTATAACAACGTGTTTTATGAACAAAAAGATGGTGTCGCCATGGGAAGTCCACTCAGTCCAGTCATCGCAAATTCCTACATGGAGGAATTCGAGGAAGTTGCCATCAGGAACTCGCCTCTCAAACCAACACATTGGTACCGATACTTTGATGATACATTCGTCGTTTGGAGCCACGGACAAGAAAAGTTACTTGAGTTCCTGAATCATCTGAATAGTATACACCCGCAAATCCAGTTCACTATGGAAAAGGAAGAAAATGGCCAACTAGCTTTTTTGGATGTTCTAGTAAAGAGAAGAGAAGACGGATCGCTAGGACATACTGTTTACAGAAAACCGACTCACACGGATCGCTACCTTCACAAAATGTCCAACCATCATCCCAAACAGAAGCGTGCTGTTCTTCGATGTCTTTCACAAAGAGCAAGTAGGATTTGTGAACCACAATCACTCAAAAATGAAGAGAGTCATCTCCATCAAGCTTTTCAGGCCAACGGATATTCTTCCCAAGAAGTCACCAGAGCACTGAGGCCCAGAAATGGAACCGGAGTACCACCAACGGAGGAACCCAAACAAGGAGTGGCAATAATGCCTTTCATCAGAGGAGTAACGGATCGAATCGGGAGATTACTTCAGCGCCACGAAGTGAGGGCTATTTTCAAGCCAACCCATCAAGTTCGGAATTTGTTGCGGTCAGCGAAGGATCCACGGGATAAACTATCTTCAGCTGGTGTTTACAAAATCCCTTGCTCATGTGGTTCGGTTTATATTGGTACAACGAAACGCAGCATCAAGACACGCCTCAAGGAACATGAAGGTCATTGTCGCCGAGTTCAGCCTGAGAAGTCAGCTGTAGCAGAGCATGCCTATAACAACTTGGAGCATAATATCAAATACGACGACGCTGAGGTTCTCTCCACGCATCGAAATTACCACGCCAGGCTCCAACGAGAGGCTATCGAGATACACAAGCATCGCAACAATTTCAATCGGAAAGAAGAAACCATGAGAATAAGGAACATTTGGCACCCTGCACTGAAACGGAAGCTGATTGGTCCAACAGCAGACAACGAACGCGTTGGGGTGGACCAATTAGAGCGAAGCGGACATATTGCCGAGCCACGAAGACCTATAAATATCGGCACTCTAGTCAACAGGTCATCAGTTGCTCCAGAATCGTCGCCCAGTACGCCACTGCGTCGAAGCACTCGCCGCCACTGAAGATGTCTCTCGCAATTAGGGACGAAACGTCTGGAAGAGGAGGAGTTCCTGTTGACCACGGCCAATCAGCCCGGAAAATCATTTCACCATGTTTCACAATAAGCGATATTGACATTTGCGTTTATTTTCAGTTTGTAGATAAAGGATTATTTATTGATTGTTGAAAGTTAGTTATTGAAATTCATCCGTCGAAACCAATAATCGTAACAATATATTTTGTTGTTCGTATTGGTAGTGGAGATCTACCAAAAGTTGAAATATTTTGCCTGGACCGCTGGAATAAAGGCGCAACAGGCATAATACCAACTGCGGAATATATAGTATAACACTCATTTTCTCTCCTTTAGGAATTATTGTTTGTTTGCTCTGAAAATTATAGCAACTAAAGGATTGTTGCCTGTACCGCTGCATTCTACGCACAACAGGCATAGTTCTCGGCAGCTGATGTATTAATATAAAGTTTGAAATAAGTCACTACTGGCAGTTCATTCTAGGTCTTCTTTCTGTAGGACATTTTATTTTGCGGTGAGTTAACGGATAGTTTATTTGAAATTTCTAGTGGGAAAAATATTCCATTTTTCATAAGTTCATTGAAGTATATGAATATATACTTTGACGAACATAAGCTATTTGAAGTATATACCGTGAACGATATAGTGTTTCTTTCTTTGAGTTACTGATAGTGTTTATTCAAAGTTGAATTGAATCTGTCAATTGTTTGATTGCATAGGATATGTGGCTGTTGGAAAATTTCCTGATTGAATAATTAGAGTTAGTATAGTTTCGAGGTGGCTGATTGCCTGTTAGTTCATTACCTTGAAGGAAGAACTTTATTTTCGGAATTATACTGGGTGATTAACGTCACGATTTTACGTATCTGACGTTGCACGGTTTCAATATATTCGTGTATCAAAGTTTATATATTCGTTTATTAATTTGGCAATTATTAATTAGATTTTTCTATTTGGTAAAAGATTGAGAAAGAAATTTTACGTAGAGTTAGAACACCACTTACTAGTTCGTGTTTAGAGATATTTTTCTGTTTCATATAATTGTGATAAAACACAACGCGAGCTTGGTAGAAATTAACGCAATTTTCAGTTATTATTCAATTTAAGTTATTTCAGGATTAAGGCTAAAATAGTTGCGTTTTGTGTATTGTTCATACTGTAAATTTGGTCAATGAATTTAGACCTGAAATAGAAATAAATGATCTAGAGCGCTTAGAGATCTTGTGAGGATTAACTTAGGCCTGAAAATAATTAATTGTTGTCCTGTGGATAAATCAAATATTTAATTGAATTTATTAGGGACTGTTTAGCTGAAAGCAGTGTTGTACCGTGATAGTTTTTTTTCAAATTAATTGAGTTGAAATTGGACTACAGGCAATCCGCTAGGAAATTTATTTGCGAATCAAAAATGCATAGGAACTTCTTATCAAATGGTAGTTATTACCTGTTTGAAAAATTTCGTCTTGGCTCTTAGCCTGTTGTTTCACTGAAGATCCACCGTGTGTTACTCTCTATTATTTGGTTTTTTTTACACTGTGAGAGTTACTCTGTAACGATCTAATAGCGATAGGTTTTAACGAATTTATATTGTTTGTGAATTATTTTCATGAGATACACATTGTTCTATTGCATTGTATTTTAGTTTGCGTTTGTTGATTTGATTTGACAGTTCAGGATTGTTTGTACTGTGAGTTTAGAACTGTACCTATTTGACCTATTGTACCAAAGCAATATACCGAGTGATATTGATATACAGGGTGATACTTGATTACTAGGTTGTATATAAACTGAATAAAAGTTATATACGGTGTGACATTTAGGCACTGAGTAGTATTTAGATACAGAGTGTTTTTGATTACTGATTGTTACCTGTTTTGAGTGATAATTATATACTGAGTGATAATTATGCACTAGGGTGTATTCATATACAGTGTGGTATAAAGATATAAAGTCTAAAACGCTAAAAATCTTTTGAAGCACCAGAGGGGTTAAGAAATGCCGAAAGGTCTTAATCTCGATGAAGGAAAAATCCGAATCTGCACCTCAAAGTGTCAAAAGGCGGGAAACATCAATTCGATCGCTAACGCAGATAGGGACCGAGAGATTGCCGGGATAAGAAATGCCTCATTTACTGGCCAACGGCTTCGGGCGGATGAGCTGATAAGTGGAAAGGGCAGCCTTTTGTCCTGAGGCCGAGAAATCAGTCTCGAAGGCGGAAGAACTAAGAAATGGTCAACGGCATAAGGATGCAGAAGGCAAGGAGAAACCACTGCATTGAAGATCAAATTAGATATCTTTAGTACAATCATCATGATCATGAAAGCGCAAGACAAAATTATTTTTAATACTAATCATGGAGGGAAACCAAGATTCGGCAGGAGAGGTATATCTCAAGACACCAGGGCCTCTCAGGTCGTCATCCGGCGAAATCCCTGCGTTAAGAATATAACTAAAAGGAACACTAACAATAAATTAAGAATAGGAACATGGAATGTCCGAACACTTCATGATGCAAGAAGACTAAAGAACCTGCTATTGGAAATGCAAAGAATGGACATACAAATAATGAGAGTATGCGAAACAAGATGGCCAGATGCAGCCAATTTTGACTCCGGCAATTACACAATTTACACATCCGGAACACGAGATAACTCTAATGAAAATGGAGTGACTATAATACTAGATAAATTTCTCAGTAGATCAGTACGAAATTTTGTGCCCTTATCAGACAGAATAATGCTACTACAGTTGGTAACAAAGTCAGTAAACATGAACATCATTCCAGTTTATGCATCCACTGCCGACCATGACGATGACGAAGTTGAAGAATTCTATCAGCAGATCAAAGACATAATGAAGACGACAAAAAAACATGAGATTACTATAATTCTGGGAGATTGGAATGCAAAAGTAGGTAAAGAAACAACACAAGATGTCACCGGACAGTACTGTTTAGGTGTACGCAATGACAGAGGAAAGAGACTCGTACAGTTTTGTCAGGAAGAAGAATTAGTAATTACAAACACCTGGTATAACCTTCCATACAAGAGACTGTACAGATGGACATCTCCCCAACACACACAGAATAATATTGTAAGAAATCAGATAGACTTCATCCTAATCAACCGACGCTTCCGTAACAATAACAAGTCAACAAAAACATATCCGGGCGCAGATGTGTACTCAGTGTGCTCAACACTAGATGTAAAGCTTAAAAAGAGGCAACAACCAACGAAGACCTTACGAATAGAACAACATATATTAAAGCAACCTGAAACTATAAGAGAATTGACACAGGAAATAAACGATAGCA
Organism: Henosepilachna vigintioctopunctata; assembly: GCA_030704895.1. Classification (NCBI taxonomy): domain Eukaryota; kingdom Metazoa; phylum Arthropoda; class Insecta; order Coleoptera; family Coccinellidae; genus Henosepilachna; species Henosepilachna vigintioctopunctata. The sequence continues at coordinate 1,837,843 of JARQZJ010000013.1, forward strand.
TACACACAATCATAGCATCGTCCATTAACAACAAAAGCGTGGAAGAAAACTGGCAAGATATTGAAGTCTCGTTAAGAAGTGAAAGAATACAACAGTTGTTAAAACCTAAAGAAGAGAAAGGAAAAATCGAATGGATGACACATGAAATATTGAATCTCATGGAGGAAAGACGAAAATATAAGAACAACAATAAAACCGAATACAAGAAATGCATCGAATATTTTTCGGTGTATATTTTTCGGTCGCAAAAAAATTGAAGAGGCCAAAGAAAACTGGCTTCAAGAATCCTGCAAAGAAATCGAACATCTTCAGTCCACACACGACGATTTTAATTTACATAGAAAGCTGAAGGTATGCTCTGGCATATATAGAAAAAAAAGCACAAATTTGCTATATTATGATGACAGAAAGGCATTACTAACACATGAAGATCGACGTAATGAATGGCAACAATATATTCAACAATTGTTCAACGATGAAAACCGCGAAGCACCAGAGAGTTTGACAGCTAATTATAGGACAGAACATGGTCCAAGTATCCTCAAATCCGAAGTCAGAAAGGCTATACAGCAATCGAAAGCAAGAAAAACTCCCGGACCCGACGAAATAACTATTGAGTTAGTAAAACTTCTTGACGACGAAGGCGTATCTGTTCTGACGGCATTTTTAAACCAAGTGTACCAAACCGGAAAAATGCCTGACGGTAGATCGATTTTCAATGGCCTATCCAAAAACTCCAAAGCAAATAGGTGTAATGACTTCCGATTGATTAGCCTGATGAGCCACACTTCAAAAATACTCTTAAAGATACTGCTCAATGGAATATATGCTCTGTGTGATCGGGACATTGGAAAAGAACAGTTTGGATTTCGTAACGGACTGGGCACAAGCGAAGCCTTTTTTTGCATGAGAACATTACTGCAGAAGAGCTGCGAATTTCGAAAAAACATCTATGTGTGTTTTATCGATTTCGAAAAAGTATTCGATCGAGTCAACCACAAAAAACTTTTTCAATGTCTGGAATCATGTAACGTAGACTATTACGACATACGTCTTCTGATAAATCTGTAGTACAATCCGACTGCTGTTGTCAGGCTAGAGGACAACTTTACAGATGAAATACCAATAAGACGCGGTGTGAGACAGGGATGTGTTTTGTCACCCATGGTATTCAACCTCTACTCAGAAAACATATTTCACGAGGCTTCAGATGGCAGGAGAGAGGGAGCAAGGATAGAAGGCGAAATCATAAACAATATGAGGTACGCAGATGATACCGCTATTATCGCAGAACCTATGGATGACTTGCGAATATTGCTGGATAGAGTGTATGAAGTTGGACGAAGATGGGGTATTAATATAAACATAAAAAAAACAAAATGGATGGCGGTAGGTGAAATAAGCAAAGAACCAATTCCGATCACAATCAGCGGACACAACATCGAGTTGGTATCACACTTTAGATATTTTGGAAGTTGGCTATACAATGAGATAACATGCGATGAAGAGATCAAAGTGGGGATCGAAATGGCACGAAGGACATTTAGTAAATGGAAATCCACCCTTACTAACAGAAATCTCTCAATTCAAACACGGCTCAGAACACTCCACTGTTACATATGGAGCATTTTTATGTACGGCTGTGAGACATGGACCCTAAAAACTGACACCATGAATAAAATAGAGGCATTCGAGATGTGCTGCTATCGGAGAATCCTCAAAGTTTCTTGTACGACACATACTAGCAATGAAGAAGTTCTCAGGCAGCTAGATCAAGATCGGAAACTCCTGGACACTATTGAAACAAGAAAGGTTGCTTATTTCGTACATATAACACGAGGACCCAACTACCACATTCCTCGCCTGATCATCCAGGAAAGGGCAGAAGATTAATAGGCCGCAAAAAATTATCATGGCTACGAAACATCAGAAATTGGACCGGACTGGGTGTAGAACAATTATTCCACGCAGCTAAAGATAGAAAGCGCTACAACCAGATTGTCATGAAGATAGCCCACGCCTGATTCAGGCAAGGCACCGCAAAAAGAAGAAGATAAAGATATATTGGACAAACTAATTTACTGAATGGTACTAATAGGGGATTATATTTATAATATAGGGTGGTTCTAATATACAGAATGGTACAATATATTGCTAGTGTTTTTTTTTTAATTTTACTGTTTGCTCTCACGCTTCGCTTCACATTCCCATTTAGCTTACAATTTTGTTTCTGCTTTGCTCAACAACGCTTCCGAATTTACCGGATTTATTTTATAAATTTTATGTTAATGGTTCATTTATTGAAATATATATTTCGTTTAAAATACGCAATTGATGGCAGTTTCTTGTGATATATAGAACATTATACGATTTATTTGGTGTCTTGTGTATTTATTAACATTAGAATTTTGTTAATAGTAAGAGTGAATATAGTCTGTACAAACTTCAATATACTGTAAAATTTTTCAAACAGTTTTTGAACGCCTAAAGACTGTTACTTAGTCTAGTACCAAGAGATCGCTAATATCTTAGATCTCACTTGAACTCTTTTCATCACTGAGTGTTAACCCGGGTCGTCTAAATCATTATAGATAACCTTGTGACACCTACTAAGGGATCTACTCACAGACAATCTCATCGGTTTGTAATCAAACCTGGCGCCCGAGGTTTAGGATTTGGCGTAAGATAATCTAGAGCTTCATAAGGGTGCGTCCCAATATATATATATAATATATATATATATATATATATATATATATATATATATATATATATATATATATATATATATATATATATATATATATATATATATATATATATATATATATATATATATATATATATATATATATATATATATATATATATATATATATATATATATAAATGGGTTTCTCTAAGTTAAGAAGTACTTTCGACGGCAACGACAAAAAAATACCTTTTTTTTCAATAAACTTTACAAATAACCTATTTATCATTTAAAACTAAATGCTTCCTACGTGGTCACTAAAATTTATTGCAGAAATGTACGTAATTAAGTCACAATAAGCTCTAATATAAGAAGAATATCTCTCCCTGGTTTGTGCCCCAACCGATTTTGGCCCAACCGTATTTGTAAATCAGTAATTATGAATGTATTAAAATTCAATAATTATTTTACATACTTTAATTTTATAAGTACAGCAAACTTAGTAATAGTATATTACAAGTAAAAGTGCTTTTATTCCGATTCTTTAAAAAAATATGAACACCGAAATTTGTCCACCGTGTTTCTTGTCTCGTCCCCTGGTCTTTTGTTTTCGTTCAAAAATCAGTTTTGCTCTCCTAGTCTGTAGAAGTTGTGACCTTGAATGCATAGTGTGTAACGTGAAGTTAGCAGCAAACGGCGCATAAGCAACTGCGCCGCCTTTATTGTCGGCCATTTCTATCACGCCACTCGCTGGGTGCAGAAGTGTTTAGTGAATGCACTTTCCTCTGGTAAGTTTTACATTGCAATTTTTTGTTAAAATACTAACATATACTTAAATATTTACTATGAATAGTGTATACATTGTTATGTTTGTGTGTGAATGACGTGCGCGAAATAATTTTACGGCTATTTTAAATTTCTATCGAAAATGTATCTCCCCTGGCGTATTTCCCCTGGCTCTTTTGATGGCAGGGGAGATACTTAATGTCCAGGGGAGATACATTTTTACGCGTTTCCATTAATACTTCTAGTTTTCTCTAATCCTTTACTTGGCGTTATGTTTATCTCAGCTTTACAATACAATATTACGTTTTATTTACAGAAAATTGGCACCTCGAAAAGAAATGACGCGTGAAGAGCGGCTTGAAAAGAAGAGGATAGCTGAACGATTACGATATCAAAGAATTAAAAATGACCCGGATAAGTACGCCCAACAAAAAGATAAGGAAAAGGAAAAATATGAGAAGAAGAAAGATAAAGGAACTATTAAGACTGTGAAGCAAATGACACCCAGAGAGCAGCGGAAGGCTAGAAAAATATGGAGAGAAAAGCAAAAATTCGTAGAAGACGTTTAGCACTCCAAGATATAAGTAATGCTTTTGTAACACCACCATGTTCAGATAATGAAGGCCCACCGCCTCCTCGAAAAAAAGCCAACTGGAGCTAGAAAAGCAAGAAACCTGAAAATAAAAAAACGAGCTGAAGAAATAGCTCAAATTAAATCTGCAGTCCAACGCTACAAAAAAAAAGTACAACGGATGAAAAAACCACCTATTATCACACCCAACACTAAAGTAAATTCACTAGTAAGTTCAGTAAGTGCAGCCGACAAAGAAACAATAAAGAAGAAACTGCTTCTCAGTGAAGTTGTTACTCAACAACTTAATGAAAATTTTTCAAATCTCACCACTAATCAGGAAAAAAGAGTCTTCAGGAGAGTGTTAGGCGAGAAAATAGTAAAAAAGTATGATGTTTTATCGAAAGAAATGAAAATCAAACCTTTAATTACCATAAACAAGAAATCAAGACTGTTAGACATAAAACGCAGCTCAAGAAAAAACTGTGAGAAATTGAAAACGAGCATAGCCAAATTTATGGAAGATGAGTCAAGCAGTAGAATTTGTGCAGGAAAAAAAGACTTCTTAACGAAAAAGGGCGGAAAACGGAATTTATTGGAATTCTCTTCTTTTTTTATAGCATCTGAATTAACCATCGGAAAAATTAATTATGGACCACAAGAAATATTAGTGGAAGTGTTAGGAGATGAAATACCTAATGGATGCTCTGAGGAAGGTATGTTATTTTTGGCAGATTATGCATTGAATTAAAATTTGGTCTGTATCAAAATGTCTTGAAAAATTGCATTGGAATATCAGTGATTAGAAATTGTAAATTGTAAAAAACATTCTTGACTTTCTCATAAAATATTATCATTGTGAAAAATTCATAATATATAATTTGGTATATATATATATATATATATATATATATATATATATATATATATATATATATATATATATATATATATATATATATATATATATATATATAAGAAAATAGCATTATACAATAAAGAATGAAATATTATTCAGGAATCAAGTTCTACTTCAGGGTGAAAAAACCTTATATTAGAAAAATTCAGATTAATTATAGGTACTAGGTACCTGAAAAATTGGTACTTATAATAGTGAATAATAATAGTGAATATCAATAGTGTTGATAAAAAATAATAGCTAATATTGAGAAATATAATTTCAAAATTATTGATTTGAGTGAAATCATTGAATAAAATTGAATAGAACACACTCTAATATATTTGTGATTTCTGTTCAAATGAAATGAGCAGAATTTTGAAAGGAATAAGAAATGCTACATACGATCTATGGTTTTCATATGGAAAATTTTTTTGTGTATTGAAATGCAAATATTCAGACATACCGCTGAAAACATTGTCTTTATGAGAATTGCTTGTTTCATACCTAACATTCATGAAAATTATCAAAAGAAGAGCTATTTGTTTTGTATTTACTAAAATTTTGAGTTTTTTTTCCTTTGAATGAATTATGCTATTTGAGTAGAATAGAGAACAGAATACTTTTTTCATTAAAGCCAATTTGAAGAAAGGAGAACAAAAGAAGCATTGTTGTTTTTATTGTATGAAACTAGTTTTCAAAGTTTACCTACATTATTTATCTGTACATAAAAATGAAGAAGAAGTACAAGAGATATCAATCCTTTCTACAAAAAGCAAAAAGAGATTGCTATTACTAGCAAGCCTCCGCAAGAAGGGTGATTTCATTTTCAATTCACAGTTAAAGACTGATAGTGAGAATCAAATTGTTTGTAAGGACAGTGTAGGAAGAATTAAAAATGTTTGTTGTACTATCTGTAAAGGATATTACAGTAAATATAGTATAAGACACCATATTAGAAACTCACATCCAGAAATGAGGAAATTAGGACAAAGGACAAACATTCAAAGTGAATGCAGCAAAATGGAAACCAACATTCACCAAATAGCATCAAAAGATTTGAGAAACAGAATATTTCCTTACATGCGTGATGATGTTGTTAGCAATATTGTACGTTCTGATGAAGCCATTGTTCATTATGGAAATTACTTGTGTAGAAAATATACGGAAGATCATCACGCGTCAGAAATCAGAGCACATATAAGAAATTTTGGAAAACTGATACTTGCAATCAAGGAAAGCGATCCAAACCATCAGAATCTGCTTGATATTCTGAACGCAAAATATGTGAACTTAATAATTGATGCTATAGAGAGGGTAGCTGGAAAGGACCCGCAAACTGGTTTAAACAGAGCACCTTCTACAGAGAAGTCTTTAGGGACTGAGCTAAAAAAACTTTGTAAACTATTACAAATGGAATATGTGAAATCTGATGACAAAGAGAAGCAAAAACAGATGAAAAACCTGCTCCTAGTTTTCGATTCAGAATTTCATGTAACTGTTAATAAAATAGGAACAGAAACTCAAAAAATCAATAATAGAAGAAAAAAAACTGTGCTGCCAAAAACAGAAGATATTGCCGAATTCAGAAAATATTTGAAAGTTCGAATTATACACTTCACGCGTGAGATGAATGAAAAATTCTCCAAAATTAGTTGGACCCGTTTGGCAGAATATACTTTAGTTCACTTGGCTGTTTTCAACAGAAAAAGGCCAAGCGAAACTGAACGACTTCTCATCGATGAATACCTGAATTACGATATTGTGGGGGATGATGAACTAAGAGACGATGATCTATTATCTCGTGAGCAGATAAAAAAATGGGCACGTATAAAATTCACAGGTAAACTTGGTAAAGACAACGCCATGTTAATTCATAGAGATATCGACTTCAAATCGATTGATCTCATCCTCAAATATCGTTAATTGGCTGGTGTTAACAAACTTAATAAATATGTGTTTGGTATCCCATCAGAACATCATTCTCAGCAAACCTTGAAGGCATGTGTTCTGATAAGGAGAATTTCTGAGGAATCTGGTATCAAGGATTCGCAATTAATTAGAACAAGGCTTCTCAGACAAAATCTAGCTACCGAAACAGCAAATGAAAATGTGGATCAAAGACTAGAGAGTAGAGTATCTGATTTTATGTCCCATCAGAGAAAAATTCATGAGGATTACTACGTAATGACAAAGAAAGCTGATGACATTACCAAGGTATCCACGCTACTAAAAAATTTTTCATCTACTCCAAAAACGAAGCAAATTGTTCCTCATTCATCCATTGAACTGAAGAGAATAGATTCGGCGTCTTCTACCTCAGATGAGGAAAGTATCAGTGATATAGAACTAACACAAGCAGAGCTCAACTATGTATTGGGTAGGTTTAAATTTGAGTAACTTCATTGATGTGTTTTCATTTATGAGCTAGGAATTAAAAAAATTTAATATTTACTTTGTCATTCAGATAAGCAACATCTCAAAGCATGTTTCTGATGCTCATTGAAAAAAATTGTAACTATTGTAATCTAAATGCATGTTAACTTCTCTTCAAAATATTCAGCTTGATATATTATCTCAATTTTTTTGCACCTTTTTTCATTGAAAGTTTAGTGATGAATGTTATTTTTCATTAGGTAAAAAGAAGAACCGATCCAGTTGGAGTAGCGAGGAAAAAAAATAACAAGAATGTTTTTCGAAGAAGAAATTTGTAACACCAAAAAATTATGTATGAAAAAAATGAAGAAATTTTTTCATGATCATAATTCCATTCTTAATAAACGGTCACCTCATTTAATTCGTCAATGGATTCTACGTGAACATAATAAACACTTGGAACCATTAGCAGGACAAAACTGTAAGAAAATTTCATTGATAAAAGATATTTATTCGAATTATTCTTCAATGGGCTCATGGCATGAGCACAAAGTCTTGAAACAAGACATTATTGCATGACAAAGCAGACTATTTTTTCAAATCTTGTGTTGATGGCAATAAATTAAACAAAAACATCAAAGTAATTTTTTTCAGTTTAGAAATATTCTCAATATCTCAAAGTAATGTAATTTCTCATATGTGTTTTTAACGAAGTTCAAAATTATGCAATAAACTTCATTCAATATTCATGGTAATATCGATGAATTAACAAAAAAAATTACTCTTAAATTGATTTTCAGTTTATAGTTAATAATAAATTCAATGTACGATGAATCTACTCTGTGATAGTTCATATTTAAATGAGAGGTAATAATAAAAACTTGTCTAAAAATCACTGACTGAAATTCAGTGAGTTCAGTCAGTGATTTTTAGACAAGTTTTTATTATTACCTCTCATTATAGTTTATAGATTCTCTATATCTCGTGATGTAGTTTCCCAATTGTTTCTCATGAACTTCAGAACGATGCAATGAACTCAATGTGCTTAAGTATAATTTGGTTTGTAAATCGTGCAAATTGGAAAGTCAAATATGTATTTTCAATTGTAAAATTTTTACATAATACAGTGTTTATAAATATATAGTGGCTCCTTCAATTTCAGCTTCACGTGCAAGATGGACTACTCCTGAGAGAACTGTTGTGGAAGAAGTTGTAAATAAACATTCTGCAGAAGATTCACTACCTTCAATACCTGAATGTGAATTTCTCATTGAAAAAAATCCTGTCTTACAAAAAAGAAACCCTTCTTCTGTGAAAGCATTCATATATAATAATCTTAAGAAACGTGCAAGTATATGATGTAAAATATATCGTTCATTCAAAATAATGTATTTTAATTATTATGAAACTCGACAAATACAAGAATTATATAATACGTTCTCTCACAGTTTTATATGTTATCTTTTTCTATGAAATTTTTGAGTGTGTTCTGAGTACTATGAGTATTCTGAGGGATCTAATGATTATTATTAACGGCTCATTATAACTTGAAGTTTCAATTACAATTGAAGAATTTCAAACTGAAAGAATTTATATTTATACCATGAAAACAGTAGGGCATTCCAATAAGGAACTGTGGACTTAACACAACTTGTATAGATTCCTAAATTATTAGACTCTCGATTAGTATCATCATATATACAGTGCATATTCATTCACTAATTATATTTGCTAAACACAGTTTCGAATAAAAATAAAAGTGAACTAGAAGTAAAACATATTAGGGAAGCCTTCCGTATCCTTTTGAGTTTTAGATTTAATTACATAATTTAAGTTGTATTATTTGACACTGATAAATTTCAGGCTTGATTAATTCAAGCCTGATTAATAAAATCAATCTTTTAATACCTTCATTATAGCTCTTTATGGATATTCTATATATATATATATATATATATATATATATATATATATATATATATATATATATATATATATATATATAATTTTTTTCGAAAACCTTATTTTCAAAATCAGATTATAAATTTTTGGTCAATATGGCGTCTTACCCATTTTGCACTCGCATTCGTTGAACGATTTCTTGACTCAGATTGAATGAACTGTAACTCCGTGAATGAAATATGAATGATTATTCAAGAATGGATATCCGTTCATTTCAGTTTGTTTCCTAAATGAAATGGTTAATGCTAATTGATATTTCAAACATTTTATTTATTGAATATACATATTGACTTACAATTCCATTGTCAAACATTTTACTGAAATATTGCTCTCAATCGTCAATTTATATATTAGTATATAATCCTATATTTCTTATTTCAATCAAACACATTGAAGTAAACCGCTATTTTTAAACAAAATCTTTCAATGGGTATCAGGAACAGTAACGAGAACGGAAAAAACGTTTTTTTTAACGTTCTGGGATACAATATTAGTATTCACAAATATAACACAGAATAGCAGTTAGCCCAGTATGGCAACATAGCGAATTTTGCAATAATCGTTCCTGAAAATATTTGTCCAACTACCTCCGCATCTACTATGTGTGAATACCTGGACGTCCAAGCTTTCCACACCCTGTCCATATACCTCCTTATGCAAACGAGATATATCCAGCAATATAAATATATATATATATATATATATATATATATATATATATATATATATATATATATAAATATATATTTATCTCTGTATTTATTTTACGTCCATCAACACGCAAAAACGTATTTATTTTGCGTCCGGTGGTAAAATGCGTCCGTATACGGACGCAAAATACATATGTGCTTAAATCTTGCGTTCTAATGTATTTTATGGCGATTACTATATATCCTTGAATAGCTCTTTGCGCCTACTACCATCTGTTAAAATATTGAGTAAGCTTTGATTTTGCCTTCAAAGATATCGATGTTATTACTTCAAATCTTCGGAAGTAATTAATCTTTCAATTAAGTAGATATAATTCAGAGTTTTGCGTGCAGAATTTTTCATTTAGTGATAAACTTCTGGCTTTCTTTAATAGTTCATCATGAGTGATTGTTTTATTTGTAAAAAGCTTCTCGGGGATAACAAAATAAGAAATGTGAAAGCTAGAGGAGTAAAAACGTTGCTTGATCGAGCAAAAGCCAAAAACGATGTAGAAAATGAACAATTTTTACAAACTGTTTCGGAAGTAACTGTGCATACGCAATGTTACCATTATTACAATGATAGTCGAACGGATAATGTCGTTCGTCGTCTGAGCAGTAGCAGATCATCATCTTCAGTTTCAGAAATTCTAGAGACAGATTTTGATTTTTCGCTTAATTGCTTCATTTGTGCAGAAGCATATGCAGATCAGAGTCATTTGCGTCAAAGCCGGCATCGCATTTACGGTCATCGCATTGCTTTTCACGCCACCATTGTTTGGAATACAATTGCTTGCTACAATCCTTGTGATATTTGGCTCCAACATCTACTAAGCTGGGTACATTGGCTATACGATCAACAATGCCCTTTGCTTCGTCGTCAGATCGTCTGAGAACAAGGTCCAGAATGCTTTTTTTTGTACCTTCATTTCGTACCTGAAAGATCTTCCTCAGCAATTAAGCGAAAAATCAAAATCTGTCTCTAGAATTTCTGAAACTGAAGATGATGAACTGCTACTGCTCAGACGACGAACGACATTATCCGTTCGACTATCATTGTAATAATGGTAACATTGCGTATGCACAGTTACTTCCGAAACAGTTTGTAAAAATTGTTCATTTTCTACATCGTTTTTGGCTTTTGCTCGATCAAGCAACGTTTTTACTCCTCTAGCTTTCACAGTTCTTATTTTGTCATCCCCGAGAGGCTTTTTACAAATAAAACAATCACTCATGATGAACTATCAAAGAAAGCCAGAAGCTTATCACTAAATGAAAAATTCTGCACGCAAAACTCTGAATTATATCTACTTAATTGAAAATAGTGTTCACAATTTTTAATACGTCTACACGTGGCGAGATACGTAGCACAACTGAAAATAGAAATAGAGGAGGAGAAAACAGCTAAACCTTGAAAGGCAAATATTAAAAAAATAGCAGGCAGATGTTAACTTGTCCCCAAATGGTAACTTGGACCTTTTCTACCTGCTTCTAGTTCTTGTAAATGTATAGTCGCATTAGAAATTATTGTAAAAAAGAATAATATTGTAAGTATTATGGTAAGAAAAAAGGTCAGTTAGAATTAAATAATAATATAATAATGTTGCAAATAATATTAAGAACGTTATCTAAAATAAAAGAATAATATATAAGTAAATCTGACGTTCCATTGTGACCAGATTGTTGCGAGTAGTCGGCTTTGGAGCGCTCCAAAACCCTCGCAAATGCATGTAAATAAAAAAAATTATAGGTCAAATTGTTTGTTATCGAATTGCCTACAATATTGGTCTGAGGTAATTCTCCGATAAAATTGAAAAAAAAAGTTATAACACAAAAAAGGAAATTTTTGGAAAAAATTTCACATATTTTTGTTAATAACTTTTTTATTTTCAATTTTATCGGAAAAAATTAGATAAACAAAATTGTAGAAAAAGCGATTTGCTACAAATTATGTCTACACAAATTTTTGGTGAGATGTATAGTTTAAGAGATATGGATAAAAGGCGTTTACACCACTTTTTCCAATATGGCAGCCGAGGGACAAGGGTTGCAACCCCACAAACTCAGAGTTAAGCTTCTAGCAACCCCCCCACATGTCCCAACAATAAAATTGCGTCCTCTGATAAATGCAAGGTTCGGCCTAAAAATTGTAACATTTCAATGGACTATACACCTTCGTTGTTATTGATCTCATAAAACTAATAGCAAATTGAACATAATCATAAAGATAAAATCAAAAGAGGAATCCAAATTCCGAACTATTTCAGATGTGATATAAGCAGAAATTGTTCACTAAATTATTTCGACGAAGACAGTAAAAGTTCAAACTATTGGTTCAGTTGATGTGATTATAGAGGATATCGAATTTCATCAATATTGTTCTAATCTAAAATGAGAATCTGTAACAAAAGATTGCCCGTGTATCATTCATAAATTCATGGCAATGGTTCTTTTCGCAATTTCATGTGTATGTTTCTAAAATACAGAAGCATAAGCTCGATATCCTCATTGTTTTTCGATTTCAAAATCTTGAAGGTGTTAATTCGACACATTATTAACTATACTTCAACTACTTCACCTACTACTTTAACTTCATGATATTCGTAGAGAATAAAAAAATAACACACATAGAGTAGGTAATACTCACAAGGACTTATTCTCAAATATTTATTTTTATATCTATGAGACTACATATAATTGCTACTTAAAATGAACGATAATTCAAATAAAAGTTAGTGTCCAAGTTTTTGCCTTCGTTATGGTCATTCTTGAGGTTTCTTTCTAATGACAAATCAATATCATTCAAAAATTTTCCCTTGAAATGGCCAACATTTCCTCCCTCCATCAGCAAGAGAAGTTTGAAAATCTTAGCTGTTTGGCAGATGTCATCTGGCAAGCTGAAATATATGAAAAGAACGATAGTATGAGACAACGTAAAACATTCGAAGAATCGCCAGCACGAAAAAAAAATTGCACGCGAAGAAAATCATTTTCCGGGTGAATTGTGTAAATGTTCATTAAAAAACTTCACAAGAATAACCTCTATAAAAATAAGTGAAACATTAGAAATTATATAAACAATTTATAGTTGATTAAAAAAAGACATTGAAAGTTTGATAATCAGTTAAGGTACAAATCTGAAAAACTTCTCTTGTTTTCTGAAAAAGTATCAAAATACACTGCTATTGGAAAAATTTTAAAGCTTCCGTTGATTTATTAGTATTGTTATGTTGAATGAGATGAAATGTGAATCAAACTAAAAATTATTAAAATTCGAGGTTTATATGCCGAAAAATTTTGAGAAATTTTTTCAACAACACAAATAAGTAGTTGATTTGAAAAATCAGGATATTGTTTTTGAAGTATCTGATCTAGAATAACATGAAAAGTGTTGAACCTAAAGATGTGAGTAAACGCTAATTTCTAACAATTATTATTTTTGTATTTTAAATATTTATAGTAATAATTAATAGTAATTACATTTTACATCAATTTGCTTTTATGTTCCTTAGAAAATAATTTAAATAGCTGTACTTACCTTCGTTCTTCAAAACTGAAACTGAACAAATCATCACTGCGCATTAAATTCGTTAATATTTTACGCTTAATTCGCGTTCAATTCCCAGAGATTAATTTCAACCAAATTCAATGTTGCCATATTGTATAGGACGCAAAATGAATACACTCGTTGAATAGACATGTATAGAAGTATACATTTCGAGGAGGGCTTTTGCGGCAGATGCTCAAACTAAACGTATACTCTAATTTACATCAGTGTATTTATTTTACTTCCGAAGATTTGAAGTAATAACATCGATATCTTTGAAGGCAAAATCAAAGCTTACTCAATATTTTAACAGATGGTAGTAGGCGCAAAGAGCTATTCAAGGATATATAGTAATCGCCATAAAATACATTAGAACGCAAGATTTAAGCACATATGTATTTTGCGTCCGTATACGGACGCATTTTACCACCGTACGCAAAATAAATACGTTTTTGCGTGTTGATGGACGTAAAATAAATACAGAGATAATATATATATTATATATATATATATATATATATATATATATATATATATATATATAGTTTATATATATATATATATATAGGGTGTGGAAAGCTTGGACGTCCAAGCTTTCCACACCCTGTCCATGTACCTCCTTATGCAAACGAGAAATGGTCCAGCAACTTCCGTATAAACTCATATATATATATATATATATATATATATATATATATATATATATATATATATATATATATATATATATATATATATATATATATATATATATATCTGCCTTGATCTATCAAAAGCCTTTGATAGAGTAGTTCATGAAATCTTACTGGCAAAATTGGAGAAGAACGGCATAAGAGGCATTGCATTGGACCTCATGAGATCTTATTCAATTGGCAGAACTGAAAAAGTAATAAGCAGAGGAAAGAATGGAGATATGAGAGCATATGAATCTAGTCGAGTAGAGGTGGGTGTCCCACAGGGTTCCATTTTGGGACCTTTGCTCTACATAACGTACACAAATGACCTTGTACAATTAACCCAGAGCGAAGTAATGATGTTTGCAGATGATACTTCGCTAATATGTAAAGCAGCTAATGAAAGTGACTGTGAGAAGATATTACAAGATGGATTGGAAAACTTGATTGAGTGGTACAAAATGAACAACTTAGAACTAAATATTGAAAAGACAAAACTAATAGTATTCAGGAAAAGGAAGGAAAATATAAGACTAAATTACCAGAGGACACAAATTGGTGAAGCTGGTAGTTTATCGTTTTTAGGAATTCATGTTGACCAAAAACTGAACTGGAAAGAACATATCGGAAAAGTTGCTACTAGTATTGCAAGGCAGTGTTATGCTATTAGGTTGGTTAGTAGCACTGTGGGATTGAGTGCTGCTTTGACCGCTTACCATTCATATGTGCAATCGAAAATCAGATATGGTCTCATTTTTTGGGCTGGGTTTCCTGAAGCTGATAGAATTTTCAAATTGCAGAAAAAATGTATAAGAGTCGTTTTTGGAATGACCCAGAGAGAATCCTGTTGGCCCATGTTTAAAAGCAAAGATGTGTTAACCTTATATGCACTGTACATATATGAATCGGTGGTCTTTTGATAGATAATTTTCGGGAATTAAGTAGTACCTATACGATTGGAACATGATCATTATACCAGAGGAAAAAACTATCTTTCTGAAGAGAAACTGAATTATACCTACCTCCAGAGAAACGTAACGCATAATATATTAAAAATCTGGAATATTTTGCCTGGAAAATTTAAGAGTATATCAAGACCTTCACTAAAACCCACACTGAGAAAATTTTTAATAAGCAAAGCATATTATAGTATAACCGAATACCTAGAAGAAAGAAACTTGATCAATGGCATTGAATTATATTGAAGTTGTATTGAATTGTATTGTATTTGACAAGATCTACACATGTAATATGTATTTGATCGAATAAAATCTATCTATCTATCTATATATCTATAAATATATATATATATATATATATATATATATATATATATATATATATATATATATATATATATATAGATAGATAGATAGATTTTATTCGATCAAATACATATTACATGTGTAGATCTTGTCAAATACAATACAATTTAATACAACTTCAATATAATTCAATGCCATTGATCAAGTTTCTTTCTTCTAGGTATTCGGTTATACTATAATATGCTTTGCTTATTAAAAATTTTTTCAGTGTGGGTTTTAGTGAAGGTCTTGATATACTCTTAAATTTTCCAGGCAAAATATTCCAGATTTTTAATATATTATGCGTTACGTTTCTCTGGAGGTAGGTATAATTCAGTTTCTCTTCAGAAAGATAGTTTTTTCCTCTGGTATAATGATCATGTTCCAATCGTATAGGTACTACTTAATTCCCGAAAATTATCTATCAAAAGACCACCGATTCATATATGTACAGTGCATATAAGGTTAACACATCTTTGCTTTTAAACATGGGCCAACAGGATTCTCTCTGGGTCATTCCAAAAACGACTCTTATACATTTTTTCTGCAATTTGAAAATTCTATCAGCTTCAGGAAACCCAGCCCAAAAAATGAGACCATATCTGATTTTCGATTGCACATATGAATGGTAAGCGGTCAAAGCAGCACTCAATCCCACAGTGCTACTAACCAACCTAATAGCATAACACTGCCTTGCAATACTAGTAGCAACTTTTCCGATATGTTCTTTCCAGTTCAGTTTTTGGTCAACATGAATTCCTAAAAACGATAAACTACCAGCTTCACCAATTTGTGTCCTCTGGTAATTTAGTCTTATATTTTCCTTCCTTTTCCTGAATACTATTAGTTTTGTCTTTTCAATATTTAGTTCTAAGTTGTTCATTTTGTACCACTCAATCAAGTTTTCCAATCCATCTTGTAATATCTTCTCACAGTCACTTTGATTAGCTGCTTTACATATTAGCGAAGTATCATCTGCAAACATCATTACTTCGCTCTGGGTTAATTGTACAAGGTCATTTGTGTACGTTATGTAGAGCAAAGGTCCCAAAATGGAACCCTGTGGGACACCCACCTCTACTCGACTAGATTCAGATGCTCTCATATCTCCATTCTTTCCTCTGCTTATTACTTTTTCAGTTCTGCCAATTGAATAAGATCTCATGAGGTCCAATGCAATGCCTCTTATGCCGTTCTTCTCCAATTTTGCCAGTAAGATTTCATGAACTACTCTATCAAAGGCTTTTGATAGATCAAGGCAGATATATATATATATATATATATATATATATATATATATATATATATATATATATTTATATATATATATATATATATATATATATATATATATATATATATATATATATATATATATATATATATATATATATATATATATATATATATATATATATATATATATATATATATATATATATATATATATATATATATATATATATATATATATATATATATGAGTTTATACGGAAGTTGCTGGACCATTTCTCGTTTGCATAAGGAGGTACATGGACAGGGTGTGGAAAGCCTGGACGTCCAGGTATTCACACATAGTAGATGCGGAGGTAGTTGGACAAATATTTTCAGGAACGATTATTGCAAAATTCGCTATGTTGCCATACTGGGCTAACTGCTATTCTGTGTTATATTTGTGAATACTAATATTGTATCCCAGAACGTTAAAAAAAACGTTTTTTCCGTTCTCGTTGCTGTTCCTGATACCCATTGAAAGATTTTGTTTAAAAATAGCGGTTTACTTCAATGTGTTTGATTGAAATAAGAAATATAGGATTATATACTAATATATAAATTGACGATTGAGAGCAATATTTCAGTAAAATGTTTGACAATGGAATTGTAAGTCAATATGTATATTCAATAAATAAAATGTTTGAAATATCAATTAGCATTAACCATTTTATTTAGGAAACAAACTGAAATGAACGGATATCCATTCTTGAATAATCATTCATATTTCATTCACGGAGTTACAGTTCATTCAATCTGAGTCAAGAAATCGTTCAACGAATGCGAGTGCAAAATGGGTAAGACGCCATATTGACCAAAAATTTATAATCTGATTTTGAAAATAAGGTTTTCGAAAAAAATATATATATATATATATATATATATAAAATATATATATATATATATATATATATATATATATATATATATATATATATATATATATATAGAATATCCATAAAGAGCTATAATGAAGGTATTAAAAGATTGATTTTATTAATCAGGCTTGAATTAATCAAGCCTGAAATTTATCAGTGTCAAATAATACAACTTAAATTATGTAATTAAATCTAAAACTCAAAAGGATACGGAAGGCTTCCCTAATATGTTGTACTTCTAGTTCACTTTTATTTTTATTCGAAACTGTGTTTAGCAAATATAATTAGTGAATGAATATGCACTGTATATATGATGATACTAATCGAGAGTCTAATAATTTAGGAATCTATACAAGTTGTGTTAAGTCCACAGTTCCTTATTGGAATGCCCTACTGTTTTCATGGTATAAATATAAATTCTTTCAGTTTAAAATTCTTCAATTGTAATTGAAACTTCAAGTTATAATGAGCCGTTAATAATAATCATTAGATCCCTCAGAATACTCATAGTACTCAGAACACACTCAAAAATTTCATAGAAAAAGATAACATATAAAACTGTGAGAGAACGTATTATATAATTCTTGTATTTGTCGAGTTTCATAATAATTAAAATACATTATTTTGAATGAACGATATATTTTACATCATATACTTGCACGTTTCTCAAGATTATTATATATGAATGCTTTCACAGAAGAAGGGTTTCTTTTTTGTAAAACAAGATTTTTTTCAATAAGAAATTCACATTCAGGTATTGAAGGTGGTGAATCTTCTGCAGAATGTTTATTTACAACTTCTTCCACAACAGTTCTCTCAGGAGTAGTCCATCTTGCACGTGAAGCTGAAATTGAAGGAAGCACTATATATTTATAAACACTGTATTATTTCTGAAGAGAAACTGAATTATACCTACCTCCAGAGAAACGTAACGCATGATATATTAAAAATCTGGAATATTTTGCCTGGAAAATTTAAGAGTATATCAAGACCTTCACTAAAACCCACACTGAAAAAATTTTTAATAAGCAAAGCATATTATAGTATAACCGAATACCTAGAAGAAAGAAACTTGATCAATGGCATTGAATTATATTGAAGTTGTATTAAATTGTATTGTATTTGACAAGATCTACACATGTAATATGTATTTGATCGAATAAAATCTATCTATCTATCTATCTATATATCTATATATATACATATATATATATATATATATATATATATATATATATATATATATATATATATATATATATATATATATATATATATATATATATATACATATATATAAGGAAATGAAATTTTTTGTGCTTATGGCACTGAATGAAATATTTAAGAAAATGAACCCTAGAACATTCATTTGAAAAATTGAAATTAATCAAGAGAATGTTATAGCAGAGCTAGATATGTGAACGTGTACGATGTGATGTCTCCATTATCCTTCAAGGGATAAATGTTAGAGAAATATTGAAATCGATGCCACACCTGATGGAAGTGCGGGACATATATGTTTCGTTCTGCAAGGAACTCGTCAGTCGCACCACGTCCATCGAAGTGAGGCAACGATTTCAACCTCCAAGCATCTTCTTGTGACTTCAAGTGGAAGATCGTAGAGTAATGAATACTCTACAATTTCATCTATAGAAATCAGTAGAAAACACCTCTCTCAGATTACAGAGTCACCAATTTTATATATGATTTATTATGATTTATATAATATATAATTATTTATTTATTATATATTATGATTTCTATAGATGGAATTGTAGAGTATTCATTACTCTACGATCTTCCACTTGAAGTCACAAGAAGATGCTTGGAGGTTGAAATCGTTGCCTCACTTCGATGGACGTGGTGCGACTGACGAGTTCCTTGCAGAACGAAACATATATGTCTCGCACTTCCATCAGGTGTGGCATCGATTTCAATATTTCTCTAACATTTATCCCTTGAAGGATAATGGAGACATCACATCGTACACGTTCACATATCTAGCTCTGCTATAACATTCTCTTGATTAATTTCAATTTTTCAAATGAATGTTCTAGTGTTCATTTTCTTATATATATATATATATATATATATATATATATATATATATATATATATATATATATATATATATATATATATATATATATATATATATATATATATATATATATGAATTCATAATTTCATTGCTATCTTGATCCATTTCGGTTATATTTTCGATTTTAAAGTTTATATATTATATAAACTCTCTGTCCGAATGTGAAAGAAATCGTATCGACTAGAAAATAACAAAATTTTTCAATAAAAGTGTAATAATTATTGGAAATCTTTCTTCATTTGAATATTGTTCCATATTGTAAACATTGTATATATATTTCATAGTAAAAAGTATTGTTTTTCATTACGTGTGATGACGATATATTGATAAACTTAGTTTGAAAATGGCCCAATAAATGGACTGAAATGTAATGTATTGAAGATTTGTAATAAAAGATTTGGAGAACCAAAAAACACAATAATTCCTTTCCGAATATATATATATATATATATATATATATATATATATATATATATATGTATATATATATATATATATATATATATATATATATATATATATATATATATGTATATATATATATATATATATATATATATATATATATATATATATATATATATATATATATATATATATATATATATATATATATATATATATATATATATATATATATATATAAAGTTATTTAAAGGAGTATTGCCGTACAATTCAAATTTAAATTGAAAATATATGAGTTCTAGGCAAATAATAGGGCCACTACAATTGAAAACAAACCAATTTGTTAACCTGGTCTATATTTCGAGCATGGTTACACTCTTCATCAGGACTCTACAAAGTATAAAATTTATATATTGTTGTAAAATATATATATATATATATATATATATATATATATATATATATATATATATATATATATATATATATATATATATATATATATATATATATATATATATATATATATATATATATATATATATATATATATTACTGCTTACGGCTAACTAGGCTGAATGTTTTGCCAGAATATAGGAAACAGAGTATGCAGTTAATTTAATCATTAAAAACAATGTAACACAAATTGAACGCTAATAAATAAGATTGAAAGGATAACCTTACAATCATGACAGAGAGTAAAACCGGACTGTCAGAACATAGACAAACGTTACCGTAAAACACAGAGAGTAAAATGTAAACAATCGAGAAACAAATGTCATTTATGAATCTTGAATTTAATGAATGTCCTTGAGGGTTAATGTGGTTTCAAGATTTATTTAACATTATGTACTCCGGATGAAAGAAATCCCCCGGTCACTAACATAACTCTCATGCCTCAGTAGGCAGGTCAAGCACTTCGTATCACGTACAACATATATGCGCCACACTGCTAATGATATGCAATTTAACAAAAAGTTATTGTATCTTCTGCATTCCAATCTTGACAAAACGCTGTTAAAACGGGCCAAAAGACCAAACCTTGTCGCTGCAAGAGCTCCATAAGTGGTTTTATCTTCAAACAAACTCATGTTAACTTTCAAGTTATTTAAAGGAGTATTGCCGTACAATTCAAATTTAAATTAAAAATATATGAGTTCTCGGCAAATAATAGGGCCACTACAATTGATAACAAACCAATTTGTTAACCTGGTCTATATTTCGAGCATGGTTACACTCTTCATCAGGACTCTACAAAGTATAAAATTCATTTATTGTTGTAATATATATATAATATATATATATATATATATATATATATATATATATATATATATATATATATATTACTGCTTACGGCTAATCTTGAAACCACATTAACCCTCAAGGACATTCATTAAATTCAAGATTCATAAATGACATTTGTTTCTCGATTGTTTACATTTTACTCTCTGTGTTTTACGGTAACGTTTGTCTATGTTCTGACAGTCCGGTTTTACTCTCTGTCATGATTGTAAGGTTATCCTTTCAATCTTATTTATTAGCGTTCAATTTGTGTTACATTGTTTTTAATGATTAAATTAACTGCATACTCTGTTTCCTATATTCTGGCAAAACATTCAGCCTAGTTAGCCGTAATATATATATATATATATATATATATATATATATATATATATATATATATATATATAAATTTTATACTTTGTAGAGTCCTGATGAAGAGTGTAACCATGCTCGAAATATAGACCAGGTTAACAAATTGGTTTGTTATCAATTGTAGTGGCCCTATTATTTGCCGAGAACTCATATATTTTTAATTTAATTTAATTATATATATATATATATATATATATATATATATATATATATATATATATATATATATATATATATATATATATAAACCAGCTGAATTAAAAATTAGAATAAAGAAGTGTAAAGTTATAAAAAACGGAACAATGATAGTCACATGTCAAAGTAAACAGGAGAGTGAAACTCTTCAGAAAGCAGTATCTGAGAAGATGGAGAAATCCTACAATATTGAGATGAAAAGACTGAGGAGACCGAGAATTAAAATTACTAATATTACAGAGGAATATAGAGTGGAAGAATTGGAACAAATTATTCAACTACAAAATTGAATAAATGGTGAATTAAAAGTGAAATTTATAAAGAAAAAGGACGAAAGTGGTGAAAGGACGGTGTACTGTGAATATTCCCCTAAGGCCTATCATGATATAATGCAAAGTGGAAAGATATGCATTGGATGGAAAAGATATCCTGTGTACGAGGACTTGACGGTTCCAAGATGCTTCAATTGCCAGGGGTTTTTCCATAAGAAGGACAACTGTACGAATGATTTGGTTTGTCCGGTGTGTTCCGAGTGTCATGAAGAGAAGCAATGTCTTAGGCAGAGGACTTGCTGTAGGAATTGTACTGTATCCAACGAAAAATATAGAACGTCGTACGCTACTGACCACTATTCGTATAATCGAGGCTGTCCAGCACTGATGCACCATCTGGAGAAGTTGAAGAAAAAAACGGATTATTGTGGTGAAGATTAACAGAAAAAACTAATTCATGAATCAGTTTACAAGAGGTATATTACACGCACCGAAACAAGATAAGGAATTAGAAAATATGTTGGAATATAATGCAGTCTCAACGAGAAATTATTTCAGGATTTTTCACTAGAATATACGGAGCATAAATAAGAACCTGGATATGCTTAAAATTTATTTATCGCAAGTCAATGACCCATTTGATTGTATTGTTCTGACTGAAAGTTGGCGTGTCGATGGTTTCGACCTCCTCCAGATGAAGGATTATGATTTGCTATATAATAAAAGCGAGTTAAATAGAGCGGATGGTGTGGTAGTCTTCATGAATGCTAATCTGGAATATTCTTATGAAATTATAGATATTGGGAGATGTAAAGCAATAGAAATAAAAATCGTGGAAGGTCTCAGTACATTGGTGGTAACAGCTGTATATAAGTCTCATGATCTAGTGGATATTGAGTTTTTGAATAGCCTTTTCCCGTATTTTGGAGGGGGTCTCCTCTTACAGAGCTTCATTTCATGCAATTATTGGAGACTTCAATATAGATATACTGAATGAAAGTGACGTAGCATCTCAGTATATGGATCTTTTGTATGAGAATGGGTTTAAGGCTCTGATTACCTCAATTACAAGACCAGAAAGTGGAACATGTCTGGATCACATCTTTCTAAAGACTAAAAATAATGGAGTAAATTGTAAATCTTATACTGTTAAGCTTGGTATAACGGATCATCATTCCACCATAATAGATATACCCCTTGAAGATCAAAGAAAACTTAATAACAACCAACCCAGTTATAAATATTTTACAGATTACAAGCAGATGATCAGAAACTTAAATAAATTTAACTGGACCAGATTTTATGAAATAGTTGATATAAATGAATGTGCAGATTTCCTTATTGATACTATAAAAAGAGAAATCGAAAGATCTACAAAAAAAGTCAAAATGAAAAATTTCAATAAAAAGAGGAAAACTTGGATCACTATGGGACTTGTAAATTCAATCACAAGAAGAAACGAATTATTTAGAGTATACAGACAGGACCAAAATAACATACAATTGAAAAGAGAATATACAACATATAGAAATAGATTTCATAATCTTTTGAAAATAGCGAAAGGAAAGTATTTTAAAAAAAAAATCGACAACTGCGGTTCTGACAGCGGAGCACTTTGGAAAACCGTTAAAATTGTTAACGAAAATTATTACAGAAGAACAGGAATAAGCGAGGTTATAGGCTCTGCTGGAGGTTTGGTTACAGAAAAAGCTGATATTGTTGAAGAGTTTAATGACTTCTTTTCTTCTGTCGGAAAAAATCTTGCAGAGGGTATTCGTAAACCTGTAAGAACAAAAATAAAGAGAATGTCTGTGAGGGACTCGCTTTTTCTTGCACCGACAACTCAGCATGAAGTCAGTGAAATGATCAAATCATTGAAAACCAATAAAACTCCAGGAACAGACGGAATACGATCAGAAACTTTGAAAGAAATATCAGAAGAAATATCGCCTCCTTTAACATACTTAATAAACAAAATAATGGTATCGGGTGAGGTGCCTAAGGCATTTAAAGTAGGTATCATAAAACCTCTATATAAGAGTGGCGGCAAAAACGTATTATCGAATTACCGACCCATCACGCTAATAAGCTCACTAACAAAAATTTTCGAAAAAGTGTTAAAGAAGCGACTGATAGAATATTTGGAAAAGCACCATTTGATTTCTCCGAGACAGTTTGGCTTCCGAAAAAATTTTTCAACACAGGACGCAGCCGTGTTCTTGACGTCCAAAATATATCGAAGCCTTGAAAAGGGAAAAAAATCGATGGCTGTATTCTTAGACCTTGCGAAGGCCTTCGATACAGTTCATCATGGGCAGTTGTTGCAGGTGTTGTGGGATATTGGTTTGAGGGGAATTGTGGGCGATTTAATGACAAGTTACCTGAAAGGTAGGGAGCAGTATGTAAAAATTGATTCAACTTGTAGTAGGAAGAATATTGTAGAGTATGGTGTCCCGCAGGGTACGGTGTTGGGTCCTGTTTTGTTTATTATATACATGAATTGTATACTTAATGTTGACTCAGCAGGTGAGATATCAAGTTTTGCAGATGACACTGTGATCTTTTACGAAGATGAAACATGGGAAAATTTGAAGGGGAAGGTGGAAACAGATTTGGGACATTTGATTGACGCATTCAGTAGTATGTTTTTGACAGTTAATTTTAATAAAACATGGTTTTTGGCCTTCAGCTGTCTTGCATCTAATGTCCCCAAATATGATAAATTGAGAATTTTTAAAGATGATACAGTTATAGAAATCTTAATGAAGGATCAAGTAAAGTATCTTGGTATTATAATTGACAGACATATGAGATGGAATTCTCATATAAGTGGCATGGTGTCTGGCTTGAGGGGACTACTGCAAAATTTTAGATTTCTAAGACAAGTTCTAGACCTGAAAAGACTGAAAGTAATTTATTATGCTTTGGTTGAAAGTAGATTGACATATGGGAATTTGTTATGGGGATCAGCTGCCAAATGTCATATAATAAAATTAGAGAGATTCCAAAAACGAGTACTAAAATTAATGCTTAGTAGGACTAGGGATTATCCATCGGATAAACTATATCGGGAGGCAGATGATTTGGATATTAGACAGCTCTTTTTTTTGGAGTGTGTAATCGTAAAATATGAGGAACGGCTGAAATTAAATTATATTGAACACGACTATCATACCAGAAGTGTTACTCAGCAGAAAACTAGAACAGCCTTTTGCTCCACTACTGTGGGGCGCCGATCTCTCGAATATCTGGGAAATAGATTATTTAATTTTCTACCACATGAAATAAGAAATCTGAAAACTAGGAAAAAATTCGTAGTTAGAACGAAAACGTTTCTCATGGAGCGATCTAGAAATCTCATCGGCTCCTTGATGGAATGAGTGGTTGGAAGCGCTCTGTCTGGGGTGTTGACTTCGGGTTTGTTTTCTGAACGAATGATGTTACTTTGAATTATTTATATTTTGAATTATTGTTTTGGTTGAAGAAATTATTGTTTGAGTTGAGGAAATTGTTATCCCACGCTCTGGCAAAGCCTTTGTGGGAATAGAGTAGTTTTTGTTTATTTACATTTTGGATTTGACAGTAGGAAAGTCATATTATAGAAAACAATGTGCCAATTTATATATTACAAAATTCTGTAGCCAATTTATGTTAAATAAACTATATTATTATTATTATTAAAATATTGAACAGAAATCAGAAATATATACGTTAATATATAATTACAAGACAATCTCTGCTGTCAGAGAATATAAAGCACGAATTGACCTACTCATGGACAAATACAGTAGTTAAACGCCTTATAGGTATTCAAGTGGAGACAAAAAGGAAATAGAGGATCAGATAGCAAGGTTACTTTACAAAAACTTTATAGAGGAATCATATAGTCCATTTGCAGCGCCAGTTACTTCAGCCTTCAAAAAGATAACAGAAAATCTAAGTTATGTATAGATTTGCGAAACTTGAATAATTGTTGTGGCGCCACAAGCTCAACCATTTTTCCTGATGGACGACTTGTTTACTAAGACCAGAAACTCAAAATACCGAGATTGGGCATTAATTCAGCATTCTGGTGTACTTCCGCTAAGGGTGTATATGCCAAAGGATTCTAAGAAACATTTTACGTAAGTATAAGCTTACTGATTGTACAGTTAACTACATGGACAATATCCTCATATTTTCTAATACTTTTCTGAACATATAAATCATTTAATACTGTTATTAGAAGTTGTAAAAAAGGAGGGTTTTAGACTCAAATTAACAAAAAATACATTTACTTAATCAGAATTCAATTTCCATAGAACAATTTCCAACACCAAAAACGCAGAAAAATGTTAGACAATTTTTGGAGGAAATTAACTTCTACCATGAATATGTTCATAATATAATCCAAAACGCAGTTTAATTTCAGATCTCCTTCATAATTTACTTAGAGAAAATCAAAAGTTTATTCGGACTGAAGAAGGTCAAAAATTTTTTCGCAGAATGAAAGACTTATTGTGCTCCCAGCCAATATCAGAGATATATGATCCGAATTTTCCAATAAATATTCACAGCGATGCATATTTACAAGGTGTTGGGGCATTCCTAAAACAGACAAAACCCAACGGAAAAAACAAACCAGTGGCATACTTTTCAAAATAACTAAATCAGTTTCAAAAACAGAAAAAGGAAGTTTATTTAGAATGTTTAGCTATTAAAGAGCCAATATAGTACTGGCAATATTGGTTAATAGGAAAGTCATTCACAGTATACGCTGATCATAAACCATTAGAACACGTGATGAACTTGGAGATCTAACACATTTTTTGTCACAGTATGATTTTAAAATTGAACATGCTCCTGGGAGGGATAATATAGAAGTAGATTGTTTGAGTAGGAACCCACTATAAGAGGCAAGTGAAGATATAGACGAATGATCAAAATATATAACATGATTAAATTAATTGATATTGCCACAAGCCAGGATAGTAATGCAGACATATAGAACCACAAATTGAAATTTATATGAAAAAATAATATTAACTATAAAGCAAATAGAGAAAGTGAGAAAATAATTTTAACAGAAGATTTCAGTAAAAAAATAATTGAATTTGTACATGGAAATATGTGTCATTCATATATCAAACAAATGCAATACAAAACTAGTAAACTATATGCAGCCAAAAATTCAATTACAAATATTCAAAATCATTGTGAAAGTTGCGAAATATACCTAAAACATAAAGCAAGGGGACAGAATAGATATGGGCCCATGTCACTTTTAGGACCTGCCACGAAAACCTTTCCAAACAGTCTCCATGGACACGATTGGAGGCTTTGGTGGTTCACGATCAACGAAAAAATACTTACACGTTTTAGTGGACTACTTTACGCGACACGTTTATATTATTACTTCAAAACGCAAAGTGCTTATGACTTCATTACACTAATTAATGAAGTGATAAATGAAAAAAAAACTGAATATTAACTTGAATTCAAACACTTGAACTAATGATTTTTTATTGACTGAAGAGCATGACGCGTTGCGTTGTTACAAACGACTTCTTCAGATGCTTGAAGAATAATGCTTACATTATTATGTAAGCATCTGAAGAAGTCGTTGTAACGACGGGATGCGTTATGCTATATGCTCATTAAAGTGTAAATCATAAGTTCAAGTGTTTCAATTTGAGTTTATATTCAATTATAATGGATTTACATCAAGTAAACACCAACACTATTGGAAAAAAAAGGAAGAAACTGGTTGAGCTGAAAATCGATCCATATGAAATTATTGAGAAAATATCTGATTCAATTTAAAGGATTGATACGGGATTGATACATGTCTTTCATATCAGTAAACTTATAGCAATACTGGAGTAAATTTATATAATAATAATAATATATGTCTTTATGGTTCTCAAGCGGCGATACAGATTACATCGAAAATAAGAGAAAAATAAAAATATTTCTTGAAAACCGAAAGATATAAGCTAGAGAACAATCACAAGGCGCAATTCAAATTAATTGAGCTTGCATTGAACCTTGAAATGAAGATCCTTTGTTTGTGTTTCGATAAATGCCTAACATACAAAGTGAAATAAAAAATAAAAAAATCAATAGAAAAACAAAATAAGAACTGGTTCGTGTCGAGCATGGCGCGAGCGAGCACTCGAGAGCTTTGTGATGTAGCAAAAATATGAATGAAAACATGAACTCACTTTTGGCAGTCTAAGAGATGTTTACGTTTAATGACTAGCTGACTCGGCGAACTTTGAACGGCCATTTATTTTCTCTCAATATTTTTCGAAGAGCCGGAAAGACATGTTTTACTATTTGTGCTACACTATCCTATTTTTAATATATATCCCGTGTGGAGCCAGGGACTTACTCACTTACGAAGGGACTGCAATACTTCCTGTTAATTCAAATCAGTCACATTATCAAAAAATTCCTATAATAATATTTGATGTAGTGAAAGTTATTAACCTGTTCGTTCTATAGTTGAACGGCATTCCTAATTTCGTATCAAGTAATTGTCCCATATATCTCATCATTAATTATATGAGATATTTGTTGTATATAGGTCAAAAAATGTTCATAATTCAGTCCATTCCCGGAAACCAATGAATAAAGTTGCTCTGGAGGCTGTAGCAATAGCGTCTATTCGAATTGACTCTTCGCGCAATACTGTGTCGCATCATTGGTAGTATTTTCTGATCAATAACAATTGAACTTTGCCTTGCATTATTGACACACAACGTTCTTTGGTCCAATAACAACGATTTGCTGCGAACTGTAATCTATCTCGACGTTATAATTTAATGCAGGTCGACAGAAGTTGAACGCAACTTTTTCATATTGTTAATTTCGATTCGGTTCAACTTCATTCCGATCTTAGCGTTGCTGGCTTGTCAGTTTGACATGCTCTTTCAGATCTTTGACTTGCTGCATTGTGAGTTGTGTGATTTGAGTTTGTACATCTAATAGCTATCATTTTTGAAAATGAAATTTCAACTGTAAACTAAAGAAAACTAAGTATTCTTCTTTATAATCAATTTTACCACGTGCTATGGTGACGGGAAACTCACCGAAATATTATTTTAAATTGAATTACCAATATTGGTATAATTATTAATTGGAATTAATAACTATTTGTTACTTATGTTATTGATTAAGTATTCCTAAATTCTCTTATTTTAAATTTTTTTCTGACAATAACAAACAACAAGAAAAAATTTGAAGTCGGTAAAGCCTCTCCATTTTTAAATAGAAAACGCTTGTATGGGAAAAAATGGCTGTTTTTGGGGTTTTCCTGGTAATTAGTCGAATTTTTATCGCTGCTTAAACCATCCTTGGACTTCAACGAACTTTAAAAAAAACTGGTACTTTTTAAAAAAATTGGTACAGGCGTTGTTGAGTTATACGCTTACCAACACACTTCGCGATTCTTTTTTATATTATAGATAGCTTCGCATTTCAATTTTTTATGGTTAGAAACAAGGGCATGTAGGTTATTGATAAATTTATACATGGTAAAAGAAAATTATCTCTCAAAGAGAGCTGTAAAGTGAACAGGAAGAGAAATGGGACCCTTGGTCCAAACGTTAATATTGCGCACATCCTCGCGGAAAGTTATTTTATTGTATGAGTATGGTGGTTGTTTGAATGCAATTATGTTCAAAAACAGGGATAACATTTGCAGTAGACGCCCATTACTTTTACGCCTATAACTTAAGAGAATGTTAGTAAAAGTTTTCTCGATGGGGGAGATGTAAAGAAATTGTATCTCTTTGAAGTACTTCAGTAAAGCGCTCAATGGTCGATAAGTTGGTACTGACTATTTAAGTAGATGGCACTGTATGTAATGGTGACACACTGTTGTTAAAGCAGGTGGTATCCGTCATGTTCGCGCATATTTATTGTTGAATTATAGCAAAATTTTCTTAGCTGAATTAATTAGCTAAGAAAAGTTATTATAAAAAGTGTAAGGAATTCTCATTGTCATTCGATGGAAGACGACATAGTGATACTATTCTGTCATCATTAGCACGCCCCACTAGCAACTCTCAACATATAAAAGGGCTATCAACATAAAATCTCCCTCTTCTACCATAGCTCTTCTCTGACTGTCATTTCCTGAATTACTTCCTGTGGATCGAATGTTGGCCGCTGTTATCGTGAAACATATTGTTTTTTTTCGTCTCTTGATAAAAAAATTAATGTTCTGTGTTCTTTTAGAATTAGATGTTCTTTTTTGATAATTCCACTAACGATCACGTCGGGGTCACCAATTTATAGCGCGTTGCTATATTATTCTTTGCGTGGAAATATTAAACGACACTTGTATTGAGAATTTATATTAATAATTATTTACAAGAAACGAACTAGTGAACACGCGGTTATTATTGTTGTTACTCGATGCAAGCGAGAGAGATAAAACATAGAACATGACAGACTGTTAAGGAGAGCACTGATGAAAGAGAGAGATTGTATGTTGATAGCCCTTTTTTATGTTGACAGTTGCTAGTGGGGCGTGCTAATGTGATCACAGAATAGTGATCCTATTCTGTGATATGTCTTCTTCCATCGATTCAATGACAATTACCTACAGAAGGAATTGAGATTTATAGACTTTAATTGTCGTTTTTTTTTATCAGGTGAAATACGTTTTTTATGTTTGGGGACTACCGCGTATGGTTTCACCACAACAGGCGCTGGCATAGCCTGAGGTCCAAGAAACAGCAATTAGATATTACTACTGTGAATGTTCTCTTCTTCAGCTTTTAATGTAAGTTTATTAGTATTTACTGTTATAAGTTTTTCGAATTTTTTCAATACTCATTGAAAATAGAAGATAAAAGATACGGATAAATGAATGTCAATGCTTTGAAAGCGGAACTAGGAAAAGAGGAGTTAAAATGAGTGGTCTAAATAACAATTAATTGATATGTAAATATCCTCATGATATAACTATTTCTACAGAACTCATTTTTTCTTTGAATAATTGCTTGTTCAAAAGTTTAAAAGCTATGTGCTTTATTTTTACTGACTTCAAGATTATGACAGAAGTAATGATTTGGTTAGAAATATAGAATACGAAATACCACAAAACGTTTTGGTGTATACTGTTGAGTGGCCTCCAGACAATTTATACAGCATTGTCACATCAGAAAGTATATTACCCGACTATTATATTGTGAATATCAACATGTATTTTCTAAGAGGCCTGTAATGACAATGTGGTTATGACTTAATATGCTGCAGTTCTTAGAAACGGTTATAATATGATGGAACATGACTATTCACTGGCAGTACACAAAACAATTTGC
Organism: Henosepilachna vigintioctopunctata; assembly: GCA_030704895.1. Classification (NCBI taxonomy): domain Eukaryota; kingdom Metazoa; phylum Arthropoda; class Insecta; order Coleoptera; family Coccinellidae; genus Henosepilachna; species Henosepilachna vigintioctopunctata. The sequence continues at coordinate 1,869,438 of JARQZJ010000013.1, forward strand.
TTTTTATAAAGCAAATGTGAAATCGGTAAACACAACATCATTGTCATATGCCTTTAAATCGAAAGGTAACTATGCAATTCTAAGAATCGAAAAAATTTTGTAACGCAAATTAATAAAACACAAAAATGGCATGAGTCAGAACAAATTAAACCAAATTCATCTCCAAAGACAGAGACTGTTTTGTGAATTTTTTATATTGACGAATAAAGATGAAAAGGGAATCTGTATAAATAGAAATGACCAGCTCATTCTTGAAACTTTAATTCCTCAAGTTTCCGACCTTTATAATGCTTGTGATATCCAAAATGTTTCACTTGAAGTATAGGGTGTTTTTTTTAAAGGTAAAGAAATTTAAGTTGGCATTACTGTTGAAGATGGCGACCGATTTGACAGCTGAGAAGTGATTTATTCTCAGTTTGGTTTGGCAATTCATCAGGAATAGACTCACGCCTGAACAACGCTTGCAAATAGTGCAATTTCATTTCGAAAATGATGGTTCTGTGCGGAATACGTATCGCGCAAATTTTGTTCAGCGATGAAGCGCACTTCTGGTTGACAAACAAAACTGCCACATTTGGAGTGAAGATAATTCTCAAGTGTATGTCAAAACACCGTTACATCCAGAAAAACTGACTGTTTGGTGCGCTTTATGGGTTGGTGGAATTATTGTGGAAATAAAACTTATGGTGGGAAGTTACAGTCAATGGTAATCGGTATAGAGCCATGATAACTAACTTTTTCATTCCTGAATTGAACAACCATGATGCCCAGGAGGTGTGGTTTCAACAAGACGACGCAACATGTCACACAGCTCATGCCACAATCGATTTATTGAAAGACACGTTTGGTGACCGCCTAATTTCACGTTTTGGACCAGTGAATTGGCCTACAAGATCTTGTGCTTTAACACCGCTAGACTACTTTCTGTGGTGTTATGTAAAGACATTAGTCTATGCGGATAAGCCACAAACGCTTGATCATTTGGAAGACAATATTCGCCGTGTTATTGCCGATATACGGCCACAAATGTTGGAAAACGTCATCGAAAAATGGACTTCCAGATTGGACTACATCCGAGCCAGCCGTGGTGGTCATATGCCAGAAATCATATTTAAAATGTAATATAAATAAATATATAATAGATTAACTTTCGAATAAAAAAAAGTTCTTGTTAATCGAATGATCCATCGTTGTTTTATTGCAATTTAAATTTTTATACCTCTACGAAAACACCCTCTAGTGGGATAAACAGAGTATATCACAACATTTGTTTATATAATTAGTAATTGGAGATAGTGCTATTGATTCCTTTCAATTTTTATTCAGTAAATATCTTCAAGTATATAAATATATATAATATATATATATATATATATATATATATATATATATATATATATATATATATATATATATATATATATATATATATATATATATATATATATGCTTTCTATCGTTGCTTTCTATCAAATAAATCAGCTAATAAAGCTTACACTTTAATCAACGTGCACGCTCCCATTAATCACCACAACAAAACCGTTCCAGAAAGCGTACAAGATTTTTGGGAAACATTGGAAGAAACAACCAATAAAATACCAAAACACCACGTGAAAATCTTGCTAGGAGATTTTAACGCACAGCTAGGTAAGGAAAGGAAATTCAGAGATACTACGGGTCCCCATACTAAACACAAACGTACCAACAAGAACGGTGATAGGTTAATCGCGTTCTGTAGGAACTTCGAATTCAAAATCATGAGTACTCAATTTCAAAAACCTGCACATAAGCTAAGTACTTGGACATCGCCCAGTCTCAAGCAGGGTGAATATCAAATTGATCATGTCGCAATTTCCAAGAACAACGTAAAGGAAATTTTAAATGTAAGAACTCGTAAAGGCGTCTTTGATTCGGATCACTATCTCCTCCAAATAAAAACAAAATTTCAACCCAACAGAAATAAAAAATTTACACCCAGAAAAGTTAGGTCCGATCCAGAATATCTGAAACTTCACAAGGATACAATCATTGCACAAATCAATCAGGAAGAATCGACGAATTGGGAAATCCTTACAAAGAATATTCAGAAAGCCAGCACACTAGGACAACCTCCTCGCACCAGGAAACACCGCTGTTGGAACTTAATATGCGACCAAGCAGTCGACAAGAGAATAACTGCATGGAAAAAATTAAACAACCATAAAAATGAGGAAAACTGGCAGAATTTCTTCACAACTCAAAAACAGGCCTCCAAAGTAATTAGAAGAGAAAAACGGAGATACGATAATAATAGGTGTCACGAAATACAGAAGGATTTCACCAATAATAATACTAGAGATTTTTACAAAACTTTCAGAGAAAACTTGCGAGGATACCAAGCGCCCACTTTTTGCTTCAGAAAATCCGATGGCGCGTTAGAAACTAACACAAAAAATAACTGCAAAATGTTACCCGAATATTTCAGCACCCTTCTCAACTGCAATCCACCCCAAGAAAAATTTATGTTCGACTTTTAGGGGTTTACGCATCCAGACTCGCAAGCCCCTGATATGGAAGAGATTACGGCAATTATCAAGCAACTCAAAAACAACAAAGCAGCAGGAGAAGATGGGATTATTGCGGAACTCTGGAAACTGAACGATACTACTTTGACCCAAAAACTTCATCATTTAATATCAGAAATCTGTAGAACGGAACAGATACCAGAAGATTGGAAATGCGCGTTGATACATCCATTGCACAAAAAGGGGGACAAAATGGATATCAATAATTACAGGGGAATTTCCTTACTCCCGGTTGCGTACAAAATACTTTCTAAAGCACTCCTAAACAGAGTAGAACACCAAGCGGATCCACTAATTGGGGAATACCATGCTGGATTCAGAAAAGGCCGATCATGTGCTGAACAGATCTGGACTTTGAAGACGATAATACAGATGAGGAAATGTAGAAATACAGTGATCACATTCATTGACTTCAAAAAAGCATATGATTGAAATCAAAACCGATGTGCGGCAGGGGGACGGACTTTCGCCAATTCTTTTCAATATTGTTTTAGAAAAGATCATAAGGGAATGAGAACTTCACGTGAAGGGCATACAAGTGGGTATCAAAAAAGAAAATAGAATAAATGTCAAATGTCTCGCCTTTGCAGACGATATTGCTATCATCACAGACAACAGAACTGAAGCCATTCGCGCCGTGGAAAAACTACATGAAATTGCGCAGAAAACCGGATTACAAATTTCTTATGATAAAACCAAATACATGGAAAGAAAACAAAAAAATAAATCTTCTCTTATGACAAAACATGGTGAAATTCTGCAAGTAGGCCATTTAAAATAACTCGGGGAAGTTATACAGTCCTCAGGTTTAAACCGAATCGCTAATGAACAGAGAATAACCAAGCTCCAAAGGGCCTACAAACTAACATGGGCTCACTATAACAAAAAGTGCATTTCGAGAGGCGCCAAATTGAGGCATTATAACACAACGATTCTTACAGAAGCAATCTACGCAGCTGAAATAATGGTTATTGGCGGCCATTCAAGAATTAGAGAAATAGAAAAACAAGAACGAAAAATTCTCAGAAAGATTTACGGGCCAATCAATAGAAACGGTATTTAGATGAAAAGACCTCAAAATGAACTGTATCAAAAGACAAATACGATAACGGAAGAAATCAGAAAACGACGAGCAAAGTTCTATGCACATGTCTACAGAATGAAACAGTCCAGAATACCGAAGAAACTACTCAATATAATTATGAATAGTAAATGCGGAACAGAGTGGCTAAAAGAGGTCCCAAAGGATCTACAACAAATCGATATGAAAAATCTCGAAGATCGCACTGAATGTCGCTATAAAATCGCACATATAAAGTTTGAGCAAAAATTAAATCGTCAACCTGGAGTAAAGTGGACAGATGAACGGAAGAAAGAGCATTCACAGAGGATGAAGTGTTTTTGGGAGGCAAAAAAGATGAAGCAAAATTCCTAATGATTGCGAATTCAAGTTCAGTCTTTCTCCTCATGGGGATATGCCTGAAATTAGCAGGCATAAAGCACACAAATATTATTCTTCCGCCAAGTTGTACCAAATTTTACACTTTGAGATTGTGAAATTGCTACAAATACTTTCAGTGTATTTTCTGATTTATACTTTGAATATGTAGGTTTTTGTGAAATTGGAATTTGTGGTTTTGAATTTTTGTTTCTGTACAATCTACGAGTATAATGATAATAGTGCAGGTGTTAGTCTCATCTCAAAACATCAAATGTTCATAGATAACTTTCTTTGGAGCCCATATATTCATATCTATCAACTTTCTGATAACGTTTTGTGTACATTCCTTATTGTTTTCATATTCTAACACTTTGACAGTATCAATTAAGCGTTTTTTTTTACAACAGTGTCTTAATTGCACTGCGCTTATACATCTTCATTTAAAGTACCAATGACTATTTCGTCACAAGTTTCTTCAACATTCTGGAAAAAGTATAAAGTAGTGTCTTAGTTATACCGTCAAATAAAAAACTATTAGAAGTTCTAGAAGTGGTTCTAGAAGTGGAAGAAGAATGCAGGTTCGTAAAGACTGTAAATCGTATGAAAAGATTATTTACTTACGAAATCATCTTTACATTGATTTTCTTCTGTATTTGAATGGGATGTTGCAGATTATCCTTGGGTTTCTCGTTTCATTTGACGGTGATAAACTTTTTTCGTACGTTTTCATTTAATTTTTTCTTTTTTTTTCTTCGATCGGTTATCTCGGTCAATGTCAATCAAATTTTCATTATGCATGACTGTAAATTCTTCGTTGAGATAAAAAAGATTTTTACTTACGATTTTCTGTAGTTGGTTCTTTAGGTAACGTATAAGTGACAGTATTGAAATGTTTTTTTACAAACATGTGGATGTATTGAAGGGGTATAATGTTTCCTTCCAATCGCAAATAATCACTGTTTTAAGAGAGTTGTGTCTTTCGGAAATTTATGTTCCCTTTTCTTTTTCGAACAAAAATGGACTGCACAACATTCAAAACGATTTCAAACTAAAAAGCAATAATAATATTGACAGCTGCACTCCTGGATCTCACGCGCTAGTGGCGCCAACTGGTGAGGCAAAATAAGGTAGTCCCCATTACTGCTGTGTACATTTAACATTATTGAAATGAAAAACTTTGTTTTCAGAGCAACGATTGTTTATTTAAGCTTATTATTAATGATAAAATTCAAAATAGAAATGATCTTTATATATAAATATAATACAATAACTCAGAGAAAAACTTCTATCGTTTACAATACACCTTGCAATAACAAGTAAATGGTATGTCGGTCAAACATCGCAAAATCTTGAAGAATGAATTGAAGCACATAAATATGAAAAAACTCAAATAACAGCTTTATATAAAGATAAAATAACTGATGAACACGATTTTGATTACAATAATACAAATATTTCAGCAACTGAAAAAGACAAAGAAAGTAGAGAAAGTTCAGAAAGGTTACACATTCGTAAAAATTTGAAACACACGGTAAATGAAAAAACTGATATGAAATACCTTAATTCTATTTACAACGATTTGATACCGCTCACAAATGATACTCATAAAATAAATACACAACAATCAGCAAACATCATATCTCAAAACTCATTCTTTCCTGATCTACCATCAATTCTTCAATTCTGATTACATATTCTGGATAAGTATACCAAACTCAACTTTGTGAGATTATATGTATGTATAAGTACATAAATCCACTCATTTATTTCACTCGGCTTAAAATGAGTTTTTCAGAGGTTACCTCATGGTGAAGATTACTAAAACTTCCGAAGCGAATGCTAAGCCAGAATATTCCTCTGAATAATGAAGAAACAAAAACGAGAATTCGATTTTTTCGAAAATATTGGTTTGACGTTTTGATGTCTATGGTAATTATTAATACCATTATTAATCCATTAATTTTGACAAAGTTCTGATATACAACGAAACTCAAAGAAATAAATAGCTTACACTAATGAAAATAGCCTGTAATTGCTAAAAATATTTGAATATATATATATATATATATATATATATATATATATATATATATATATATATATATATATATATATATATATTTATAAGAAAATGAACACTAGAACATTCATTTGAAAAATTCATATCAACCAAGAGAATATTATAGTAGAGCTAGATATTTGAATGTGTACGATGTGATGTCTCCATTATCCTTCAAGAAATAAATATTAGAGAAATATTGAAATAATATGAATATAGAATATATATATATAATAATAATATGATATAATAAATAATAATAATAATATATAAATAATATGACATATATATATATATATATATATATATATATATATATATATATATATATATATATATATATATATATATATATGTCCCCGAAAGCTATGAAAATAATAGGTTCATTCAAAAAAGAATGAACGAAATTCTTACAATTCACCTTTGAAATTTGATGATTCATTTTTGTGAATTACGGAAAAAGTTACAACAACATTTCGATTAATTCAATTAATTTTTTCTTGATTGACACATTGTATATGCGTGTGTGATAAATAACGACCTTATGTCAGTAAAAAAGTCCATTTATGGATACATCAATTTATAGCAATATTTTGGATCGATAGAACTCAGCAACATATTTTTGTAGTACCTGACTAATGATTCACACTTTTCTCTCATTCCTCGAATGAAATATTATTTTTTCAATTATTATCATTGGAGATTCGAATAATAAAGAGAATATTGCAGATAAAATGACCACGATTGGAAAATATGCAAAAAATTGAAATAATGAATTGAAATTACTGAAATGTACTACATTTTTGGAAGAAACTATCACTACCAATATGATCATATAATGAATCAAGAACATAGAGTACGTTAGTTTGGAGAGGACTTGAAAAACTGGATGCGACAAGAACATGTCGATTACACCTAGAAAAAGGAAAAATTATTATTTAGTATATCAACATTCTCGATAATTCAGTATTTGAATTCTTTCGTAGAACTTAATCACTTTCGGGAAATAGATTCACTGTAATGATAGTGTGGTACAAACAGTATTAGTGTTGTTTGTGCTGTTTAAACCTTCATTTATATTGATCTATTCATAAATAAAAACATCCCGTAGTCTCAACCGAATCATTCAAGATATGTCGAGATTCTGCCTAGCGACTTCATCTCTGATAATTTCATTTATCGACTAATTTTGAAAAATCTGAAAGAACAGAATTTTTTTCATGGAGTGCAACATAATAATTGTATATACTGAGATGTGGAAATTTATATTTTAACTCCGTTATGCCGAAATCAGGTCTTAAAATCTTCAAACGGAAAAGAATTGATACTTTCCAGAATATTAGAAAATCAATGAATATTTGAATATGTTTACCTCCGTTACCAGTGCAGCACAATAATATAGTGAAAGAAACTATCACGGACCAAATAGTCCTATTGAAACCCAAATAGAGACCATCCAACCATTTGTTACTAACGTCAGTTGTGAATTTCAGTCCATCGAAAACACAGAAAAGGAGACCACCTACCAGTATTATCCAGAGGAAAGAAAGGGTCACCTGAAATTAAATCGAATATGACTCGAAATTTCTGTTCATCACTTGGTTAAACTAAGTTAAATAATAGAGGAACACTTGGTTTGACTTTTTGATACGGAATAGTTGAGGATCTGAACGGAATTCACTATGTGAAATATGAAGACCCCATTCTGTGAACTGTTGTAGGCTCAAAAAAGCTTGCAGATTTCGACCCAGAATGTTGCCGGAAATATTTCTGGTCCAGTTGTTTTTTATCATTCCCCACCTCTAAGATATTCCCAAATGGTATATATGTAATCATTCTTCACTTTGATTTTTTCAAGAAACTCGTTTACTTCCCCTTGTTCCCATCATATCTCAAAAGATAATACAAAAAAAGTTAGGGATGAAAATTAATTACTCATAAAAGAAAAATTTGTTTTCATGAACAAACAAATTTGAATGTTATTAATACTACATTTTTGTACAGATATTATTGCACAATGAGATGAAATTGAGTTGTAATTTTCTGCATGCACAGGTTTTTTCCGGCTTGTGATTAATATTTACAAGATTCAATCGAAAATTCTGGTAAGGACAACTTTGTCAAACGTGGGTATAATCTCCTTTTTTTTTCATAGCCTTATTCAATAAAAAACACTTGGCTTGGTTACACAAAAATTATATTTAATTACTTGCTTGATATTTTTTCAGATTTATCAGCAACACATGGGTGCAAATTATCGAAGAGAAAACTGCGAGTTCACATTGTGAGGATGCAAGCATTAAATTACTTGATGATATTTTGATTATTTTCACCTTTATTGATCCTGGATTGCCACCATTTATTAGAGTAATTTGAGTCACATGACGAGTCAGTTTGTTTTCGAGATGAAAAAAGAGCCGTGAATACTGTTATCACTACATAGTATAAGGCAAAGTCGCTTTTTCTGTCCCTTTGTACGCTTTAATCTTTGAAACTACGCAACGGATTTTGATGCGGTTTTTTTTAATAGATAGAGTGATTCAAGAGGAAGGTTTATATGTATAATAACATCCACTAAATAGTGGAGAGGTACTGTTATTTCTGAGGTTTCTAATGTGATGTCGTAAATAATTACATTTTTTCCGCTTACATTGCAAACGCTGGCTGAACCCTACGAGTTTTATCAAAATAATGTACTAAGTATTGTACACATTGAAAAGGTCTACAGAAAAGTCCGTGATGGTATATGTCTATCTCTTATGGATAACCCACAATAACTATTTTGTCATTTACTTTTTGCGACAAATAATGGCTAATTTTCGAAGCGATTTTAACCCACACAGCATTAATCCTTAACCAATTAAATACCTTGAATACATTGTTCATTTAATATAGATATATATGGCCCTTCACACCGTATGATTTAAGTGAATATTTTCGAAAATATTACAGATTTAAAAATTGCGGGGCGTAGCGCTTGCGGCGTGCGAAGCCAGGGCGGGTCGCTAGTATTAAATAATTAACTAATTAATCAATTAGTTTTGACAAAGTTGTAATATAACAACGAAACGTTAACAAAAATGAACTTTTTCGTATCAACAACAGCCTGTTATTGCTAAAAATCTTCAGAATATATATATATATATATATATATATATATATATATATATATATATATATATATATATATATATATATATATATATATATATATATATATATATATATATATATATATATATATATATATATATATATATATATATATATATATATATATATATATATATATATATATATATATATATATATATATACATGTGTGTGTGTATTGTGATCTATGTAAACTTACCCTGTTGAATTTCAGGATCTTCTGATCCTTTTTCATTTTATGTAGGTAGTATCCGAATATCATTCCAACAATATAAGGTGCGAATCTTGTATGCGTGTGATTGTAGTAGTTGTAGTATTCTGGAGATGACATCCTGAAGTGAAAGAAATTTTAAGATTTACTGAAAAATAGCAGTGAAAATAATATTCCGAATTCGAAGGAAAGTCATATATTCTTGATTGATTGATTGAATAAGACTGATGATTCATGATTATGATGTAATAATTGTATCTCATTATCGTTCAATATGTGTAATGATTTTTCGAACTGCACTCAATATTCACTCTCGAAAGTAAGAAGTTTCGAATAGAAATTTTGTTTGAAATTTATCGATATTTCGATTAAGAGTCTCAGTGTTTCATATCATGAATAGTTCGTGAATCTTGAAACCAGATATCTTTTTTTCTGGGTGTGATCTGGAGCGATTAGGCATGGGACCATTCTTACACATTACAGACAAAACGCTGAAGTGTTTGAAAGAAATATCTACGAAGCCTCTACGTACTCCACTAATGTTGTCATGAGTACGAATCTAGAATGCTAGAGGGAGTTTATACGTCTTACTTCGATAGACGAAGCTTACGTCAATCGTTCAAGACCTAATGTTCTCCTTATACGGATATGAGACCTGGGGACTTTTTGAAAGTCATCGATTCTAGATTGATTAATTATATTAGACTGATGATTCATACTAATGAATGTTATGATCATTGAACAAGTTCGACGAATTCATGCAGCGCACCTAATATTCACTCTTGAAAGAATAGGTGTTGACAACATTTGTGTAGACGGCTCCCTGAGAGTTTTGTTTGGAATATTTTGATAAAGAGTCTCTGTATTCACTATATATATATATTTATAAAAAAAATAAACTTACAGTATTAACCTGCAATTATGTGACAGCAGTTTACATATGTTTCGAACTATTGCCTCTCGTCAGAACGTCTCAGTTCAAGTTTTAGATGTTCGAACTCTGAAGTTAATTAAAAACACAAAATTCAACATGAAAAATCGATTTCTTAGTGGCTTGAGTTGAATGTCTCTGTTAGAGTTCCATTTGACTCTGTTCCGAAGACTGAACTAATTATCTGGCAGTGAGGCGATATTTATACCTTCCAGAAATTTCGTACCGACAATTTAGATAATTCAAAAAGGTTTATGCACGTATGAAAATAAAAAAAAAAACTTACGGTGTTAACCTGCAATTTTGTGACAGACGTTTACATATGTTTCGAGCTAATGGCTTTCGCCAGTACGGCGAAGTTCAATTTTTAGATGTTCGAACTTGGAATTCAATTAAAAACACAAAACTGAAAATTCAACGTGAAGAACCGTGTGAATTGTGTTTTGAGTAAGGATTTCTCACAAATACTTTTTATGTGAAATATAATGTAAAGGATAGGTGTTCCGTAGGTGATTCAGTAATTTTCTAACTAGGAATAGGTACGTTTCTAATCAGTATATTTTCTCAAAATGACGAAAACTTCTTGCATTCCTGGTTGTCAATCGAATTATTACATCACCCTGAAGGCGGGTGGGCAACTAGTATCAACCTTTAGTTTCCCTAAAAATTAATTTTTAAAGAGTAAATGGATGAAACCTATACCACGAAATGAATGCGCTCTAACAAAATATTCAGTTATTTGTGCCTTGCACTTCATTTCAGTCGTATAAGTATTCAGTTGCCTTGCATTTTCCTGAAACTAAAAAAGACTTTTCAGCAGAAAGAAATTTGTTCCATCTGGTGGGATTGTAAGCATACTCGAAAGAACAAGATTAGTCCGTTAGGCGGTTACTTCTATTTTTCTGAATTTACCGCATTATTTGTCAAAAAATGTGCCCTTACCTAGGAAAAGCCCAAAGGAAAAGCGTAGATATTATTCAGCTCGGAATGATTATTTGAATAAAATTTTTGAACAGTCGGAATCAATGTTCAATTTTCAAGATTGAATTCTTCATTAATCCAGAAGAATGAATATCCCTGATTGTTGGAATGTTGAAATATGAAATGTTGAAAAATTAAAAATGCTCCCGGGAAAGCCACAAGAACCACCAGAAATGGAATCGGGATAATTTTGATCAACATCTCAGCAACGATGTAGTCGAGTGAGTGAGCGATCGCTTTATGTCTCTTAAAATTGCTTTGGAACACCAACCAAGCTTAAGTGTCGCTTCAGTTCACGCACCTCAAATTAACTCCTCAAAAAGTGAGCAACAGGAGTTTTAGGAAGACGTACATAAGCTTTTAACAGCCATTCCAAAAATGCAACAGAAGATCATATGTGGTGATTTGAATGAATATGTAGGTGTATATGCTGATAGCTTTAGCAGGTATCATGGAGACTTTGTAGTCGGTAGGAGGAACAAGGAAGGAGAAACAATGCTGGAGTTCGCAGCGTCTCATAACCTTGTCATTGCGAACACCTTTTCTCAGAAGAAAGGGGACCATTTGATAACATATGAAATCGGACATTCTAAGACTCAAATTGATTGCATATTAACTGACAAAAAAGATTTGAAACAGATTAAAGATTGTAAGGTTATTTAGGGAGAACCTCTTCCATCACACCACAGACTCCGGTTAGCAGATTTGAAACTTAAGAAAGCCATTTAGATCAAAAGACAAAAAATGGAGAGAAGCAAATGGCATGCTAATGCATGAATGTAATGAAACGAGTGATACTTTCGGAGATCATGTCATTGAATATATTTGCAACAATTCTCCTTGAGAAGATGATCCTTCTTCCATGAGAAAAATTCGAAAAATTCTGCGTGGATAACGCAAAATGCGAGTTAGGATTCAGTAAGTAAGCCCTACATAACCTACCACCCAAAAGGGTGCAAAGAACGAGTGTCGCTAAAAAAAAGTCATTCAAAGTCTGTCAGAACACCGGATCAGATGAGGACAAAGAAATTTACAGAAGTACAAAAAAGGCAGCAAGAGGAACTGTAGCAATTGAAAGGGATGAAGCTGATTCAGATCTGTACATCTAACTTGGAAAGGCTTCAGATGATGAAATATAACAAATTGCTAAACTTAGACATAATATTGAAGATTTAAGAATAACTAAATACAATGAAAATAAAGCAGGCACGCTGATAACGAACGACAAGTACATTTATAAGCAACTGTTGAATGGAGAATTCCCCCGCTAAAACAAAGATTAGTTACCTGTGATTGAAGGACCTGTAAATGAAATAACTGTTTCTGAAGTCACAAACGCCATTGCAAAAATGAAAAACCACAAAGAGACCGTTCCAGACCATATACTCTCTCAGCTGTGAAAACTTATCAAAATAGACGGTTCTACTTGACTGACCGAATTATTCAACAGTAATTTGGAAAGAGAACCAATGCCGAAAGCTTGGAAAAGTAGAATTTTAGTCCCCTTTTATGAGAGCATTTTGTGGATGCATAAAACCATCACATACCCTTAAAATCTGAAAAAGTCTCCTAAGCTAGCGTCTTCAAAATATTACTAAACTGACAGAGAACCAATTCGGCTTCACAGAGGTCAGGGGAACAACAGATCCGATTCATGCTCTCCGATTGTTGATAGAAAAAGCAACGGATAGCGAGGATAATCTATGATTAATCTTTATAGACCTTGAAAAAGCGTTCAACCGTGTACCAAGAACGCTAATATGGCACGCTCTTTGATCTCAAAATGTCCTCGCTCGTTACATTAGACTTGTTAAAGACTTATATAATTACATTCAGAGACGCGACAGAAGCGCGGATGGCCAGTCGGAGAGTTTTGATTTAGCCAATTACTTTTTAATATCGTTATGAAATACCCGATGCAGAATGTCCTAAAACCGGTTACTTGGTACCTGTTATACGCAGACGATGTTGCCTTGATCGCGAACAACCAAAATGAAATTCAGAAGAATTCAAATGAATGGAGAAAATATCTCGAGCCTAACGGTCTTCGCATTAGTTGAACCAAACCCGAATATATGGTGTGCTATATTAGGCAAGAGGAACCTAGCCTGCTAAACGCAGAAATGAAACTTGAAGGCGTCGCTTTACCTAGCGTAAAACAGTTTATTATCTTGGATCGGTTATCAGGGGCCTTGAAGAACTGCACGAGCAATAATTACAAACAACAGAAATCCGTATGTTGCGATGGCCAGAAGGAGTTACAATGAGAGAAAAAATGAGATGAGAATTCATCTGGGGTAATTTTAAAGTTGCACCGATTTCCGACAATCTCACCGAGTCCAGGCTAAGATAGTATGGTCATATCAAGCGACGTCCTGAAGACCATATGATGAAAATGTGTCTTTCCTTCTCCTTTTCTTCTCAGTCGTTCGCTCTTGACAGAGCGTTCGTGGTCGTATCTCGGTCTTGTGTCACTGCGGCCTACGCAATACGGCGCCACACTACTCTATGCTTAGCGGCTTCAGAGTTTTCATCAATGCTGGAATGCGTCACATCTCTTTTATTTCAGTGATGAATTTGCCTGACGCATTCTCAATAGCCCATGTCTTTGGTTTGAACTGACCATAAGTCTGTTATAAGTCTGATTTCCATGTGTAAGTCTTTCATACTTTTGAGAATGACGTTCGATCTCTTCACATACTGACTGTAGTGCTGGATTTCGAGCTTGACCACAAGCGGCCTGTAAGATGGAGCTCATGGCATTAAGCTCTCGTGTCGTGGCTGCCCTTGCCTTCCGATCTCTACGCTGCTCGACTAAGTTCCATGTATCGGTTGACATCCAGTGCCGCCAGTTTTTAGTTGTATGGCTGGGTTGTGAGTCGCTTACCGATTTTTTATGAGTCGAACGGTGACTACCAAAGACGCTCATTTTCGCCATTGTCTTGGTGCCAACGCTGTTCTTTTTCATGAAGTGATTGATCAAACGTGTCTTTATCAATAACTTCCACTCGTTTGGTGGTTTTCCTTAGTACAGGTATATGCAATGTTATTCTCATGTTGCACATGAGTAACTGATGGTCGGACATAACGTCAGCCCCCAGCAATGTGTTTGCGTTGGATATCGAGCTCCTTCATCTTGTTCTTATAAAAAACAGATCTTGTTCTTATCGATCTGGTTCCGGTGTTCACCATTTGGGGAGGTCCAAGTATACAGTCTTCTCGGATGTTGTTTGAAGAGTGTATTCATTACAGTTAAGCTGTTGTCTGCTGCACATTGCATAACCCGCTCTTCTCTACTGTTTCTGCAACCGAGTCCGTAATGACCGACAACGTCACGTTAACCCGGATCATGAGAAGTGTTTCCTACTTTAGCGTTAAAGTCACCAACAATCTTCAAGATTTTCCATTAGCCTTTCCATTGCTGCACAAAAGAGAGGAAAAGATAGACCACCAACTTCTTGGTTGACGAATGTTCAGAGGGACATGAAGAGGTTGGATCTATCGGATGACGATGCGGAACGAATGGCGTCTCAAGATCAAGAAAGCTTGCTCCGTATAACGGGACAAGGCGAGCCCAGAAAGGAAGAAGAGTTCAAATGTTAAAATGGGTTCAGTTGATAACAAAATTAATTTTTACTTTCCTAATGTAAGTGAAGAAATTATTACCAAAGTAACCAAATAACATTGAATGAAGACATGTTAGAACAGTGTTTATAATAAGATACAGATGATGTGTATTGATAAAATACTTAAAATTTATGTTAATGAAATGGGGCAACGATTAAAATTAGTTGTGGTATGCTTGAAGATTTTTCAGAAAACAGGGCTACTTGTTTAAATAACCTACGAATTTTGATTTACCAAATAAAATTATTACTTCCAAAGAAGAAATGATACTCGTCTGATACAATAATTATGTATCTCATGTTATAAACTCTTTCTCCATGTGCTTATGATTTAATGTGCAATTGCTTCAATTTTACAACATAATCATATCTTCAATATTTGTCTGCAAATCTCGACAAAAATACAAAAAACTATTTAAATTATGTCTCTGTGAACCATTTTGAATTTGTTATTAAAATACAATGTATTAGTTCATATGTTATAAATATGAATAATATTTCTTATTCGTTTGAAATGTACAAAAAGATTTGAAATAATGCTTGAAACTTTGGGAACAACCCACTAGGAGAGTAGACCACTAACTCGATTTCTTCAACACCGCCGCACCACGCTCTTCATGGCCTGTTCAAAGTAGGCCGTGATAGTACACAAAACGATTCATACTATGAAAAAACCCCGAAGCATTTAATGATTCAATAACACGAATTTTTTCGAGCCATAAATCGTGTTTGTTTTTGAATGAGATTGAATTATCATGGAACATGCATTTGCCTCACATATATCCATACATAATTACGTTTGAAAACACTACTTCTACATATATATATATATATATATATATATATATATATATATATATATATATATATATATATATATATATATATATATAAATATCGATTTTGATCTATAATTATAGGATTTTTATAAATGAGACAACTGCCATTTCAACCTTATCATTCAGGAAATAGGGTGAATGAAAAGACTTTGATTAGCAAAATCTTAGTTATTTTAATTGAGTACAAATATTCGAAAATTTATTGACATATAACTGAAGACTGTTACGAATGAGCATTCTGCCTAGAACTAATGAACTCTTTTATTTCCACCTATATAGTGAAATATTTGAAATATGTCACGATTCATTGATCAGTTTTCTCAGAAAATATCTTCAAGGTTGAGAGACCACTTTAGAATGACATATTAACTATGGAATCTTTATATCGTCAAGCACAAATAATACCACTTCCTTTAGCACACACACACACAATGTAAGTTTTCTCTTTTTATATCAATGCAAAAACGGAATCGAAAATATGATAAGTAACTCAGTTTGCACATTGCCTTGTTTAGAGCTTTCTCGGATAATAAAGTTTTATTTAGTTATTGGGTGCAATAAAAGGTAGGTTTATCTGTTTTTATGAAATTCTTCATACAAAATGAAAATATTAAAAATTATAAATATCTACGTTGAAATCAAAAGAAAGAGAACAAGTCAAATCGATTACATTTGCAAGTCTAAGAAAAAACGGACCATAGAATGAGTAAAAAAAGCACAACTTTCAATATACTCGTAATAGCGATTGCAAGAATCGGAAGAGATCATGTGGTTTTGAATACAATCACAAACATTATGCTAGAATATTCATTTGATATTTATGTCAGCTTTGCACATGAAAAACCAGTATCGCTCGAAACAGTCGAGCAATGAAAATCTCAAGATTTATTTCATCATTTCATCATTTTTATTTTATCATTGTTTGTTTCATTTTGTTGATTGAAAGTATAACTGCACTTCTATCATCATTTGTCAATTTATTTCATTCGGTTAACCTTATTATTGCAAGAGAATGATCACTTTGTTAAATTTTTTTCATTACATCGGTTGAAAATTGAAAAAAACATAAGTACTAAATGAAGATTATGTGATCAATTATGTATAATATCGTCGGTTCGTCATTTTTTTCCATCAGTATATTCATTTTTACTGTCTTCAACTACACGAAGTAATGGAAACATATGATTCATTCTTAAGATTCAAGTTTTTCTCACCCTATTCCTATACCAGCTAAATTGTTCGAATATCCGATGTAAAATGGTATAGCGATTCCAATAACACCAAGAACAGCCATTGAAGGTAAAACATATTCAGGCCATTTTTTCAAAGGAATCAGTATAAAAGGTGTGAGGAGGAACAGCTGAAAATCTATGCAGATATACCAACTCTGCACGATACACTGAAATGTAGAAAAGAAATCAACAATTTTCGTTTCTGGTTCTATAAATAATATTCAAAACACAGTTACATTATCATTCCCTCAAGAAAATGAGAAAGATATAATTGATAAAAAGATGAATTTAGTAATGTTGCATTATGTGAAACTTTTGTAGTATCCAACAATGAGAATAGGGCACTTTGAGTTTTGTAAAACCAACATAATATTTTCAAATTAAGAGTTCGTTCTCATCAAATCCTTCAATTATATAATAAGAAATATTTGGCTAATACAACGAAGCTCTTGATTCATGAAATATATATGAATGTGATTTTGTTAGTGGATTGACATAATTTTCATTTTTTTTATTTCAGAATTTTTGTTCATCCGTCGAAAACATCGTTGATAGTTCTTCGAAATATGTATCTATATGACAGCATTCTGGTGAAATTATTTTTATGTGTCATTTGGGAACTCATCGAATTCCTCTTTTTATCGATATTTTATACTTTTGGTATTGACTAGGTATGATATATGACTATATATATATTTTATTGACTTTTGATATTGACCTGGCTCTGCCGGGATCATTATAATGATGTTTTTCCCTTGCATATTTTATTCTTTGTGTTTGGAAGTCATAATTATTTCTTTAAACGTGGTTAATTCATATGCAGAAAAAAATCTTCATGGGGCGTTTTCCATATGTTCTGGAAATGTTTTTTTATTTCTTCTGATTAGATCGGTTGAAGCAATGGCTGCTCTTGTTGACCCCCTTCATGGCAAATCTAATTTATAATCAGATAAAGTATCATCGTTTCATGACAAATTATCTGCTACTTGAGGAATAAAATTAGAGCACATCATGAAATTCCTCCTATCCCTGCACTTAAATTCGATATATGATGTCTATTTATATCACTCTATTGTTGTCACTCTATATATATATATATATATATATATATATTTACATTGAGATGAGTGATCATTTATGTGATTTTCATTCATTAATTTATCTGATATCTCATAATTTAAAATGAATTCGAATTCAATATTTCAATTTGACTTAGCCATGGAGTGAACCCCACAGCACTATGTAAATGGGCTAATAGAAGAAGTGATTTTTTACTACAAAAAGGGTTCTCGAATTCTTAATTCAACTACCAAATAAAATTTCACTTAATACAGAACAAAAGTAAATTCAGAGAACAAATATTCATATAATTACAGGGAGTAAATTTCGATTTGTGACATTCATCATATTTATAATTAGTAAGCATTAAATACGAATAGACTGAAATGAATGAAACATTAAATGAATGTAAGGTTGATAGCAAAAAAGAATTTCTTTTTTTAATGATGAGGACGAAACTGAATGAATGATGAAGAGAGATCCGTATAAATATCGGTACGACAGATGTTGTTCGAGTTATTTAATATTGTTATGTTTTTTCTCTTCTTTTCTTTTTCTCAGTGTTTTCCAGATCAAAGAATAGTTTGCAACGATTAAATTTTCAATGAATTCTTCTATTAGTCGATTGTGGTTCTTCTTTTATAGAAAATATTTCATTTAGTGAACAGTTTTGTGAATTTTGTGTTTTCCTTTGATTTTTACGGTGTTGTGTGCATTTCTTTAGGAGTTTTTCGTTTAGTTTCAAACAGAATTCTTGAACTCTTTTTTGTGGTTTTGAGGTAATAAGTGCTTATGTTTCATCAGTAAGAAATCTCATTATATGGTATGTTATTTTTCACTGTTTTTCCTTCAAAAGAGAAGATAGAAGTTTCTTTGAAATTCTATTCATAAAGCAAGTAGGGTACCCATTTTCAGTTAGAATTATCATAAGTTTGCTCATGTTAGTTTCATGAAACGTTCCATGAGATAATTTCGATGTTTCGTGAAATGAATTTTCAATAATTTTGAATTAATCGATGATGAGATTGACAATTAAGAATCGTCATAAATGAAATTGGGTTTTGATACCACTCAAATAGTAAATTTCTGGGCTGCTTCGTAAATAATGAGTCCAAATAGGCCATTATTCTCTCTGTCTTATACTCTCAAGTGAAATCTACTCTGGGATGAAAATAATTGAGAGTGAACATGAGGTTTTTTTCATTTTACATAAGTGTTACTCCAATTATGTTTCTCATTCACAATTTATGTGGAATTAAAAATAGACATTTGTATTTTCAGTGAAGTCTGGGTCTTGATTCTCCATCACGATTCAATAATAGTCATAGTAATTGTAATTTTAAAAGAAATTAAGAAATCAATTATGTTCATTCTTCGATGAGTATCAGTATGATTCAATGCGGCCATTGTTGTGTGTAGAATTTCAGGATTTTTGGGAGGAATCTCCTAATAGCTATGTTTTGCATTTGCTCATTTTTCCATTGGTAATATTGATTATTTCTTCATGGCACTAAGGTGTAGTTATAGAACGTGTCTTTTCTGCTTTATTTGAATAGTTGATAATAATGAAAACTCGGGAACCACCGTGCGAATCTAATCAAAAAATCCGATTCCTCGAAATAATATGTATTCCACATTTTCTTCTTATGAAATAATATTTCTTTATTGAAAACTTCATACAAAAATAGTTAACAAACCATTGTTGAACAGTGCCGTCTATGGCAAATATTCATTTAATTTTGAATTCCGTCGATAAAAAGAATTTAGGTTTTTAAATCTAAGTTAATATTTTTTTCAATGTAAAGAAAAATTATCAGATTGAGCAATACTGTCTTTTTATTCCGTCGGAACAACGTAAGCATTTTCAAACAAATTACAACTCTTCCTTTCGATTTTCGCCACTAGGTAGTGGTAAGAATCATACAAGGATACTATAATGCTGGAATCGAATCTCTCATGTCTTGATTATTACCATTATGACTATTCTGGTTATAATATATGATATAATAATATTAGTTCAGAGCAAAATTTCAAGACTTATAGTTTTTGTAGCTGAGATT
Organism: Henosepilachna vigintioctopunctata; assembly: GCA_030704895.1. Lineage (NCBI taxonomy): Eukaryota > Metazoa > Arthropoda > Insecta > Coleoptera > Coccinellidae > Henosepilachna > Henosepilachna vigintioctopunctata. Next base: position 1,889,594 of record JARQZJ010000013.1, read on the forward strand.
GAACTGAATATCTAATGAACGAAAAAATAACTATGTTTCAAAGCTCTAAATCAATTACCTGGTCGCTTTCTAATGAATAGTTTTGAAAGTATAATAGAGCTGCCCACCAATTGTTTGCGCAGCTCTCGATGAAAACATTCAGTTTTCCTAACAATGGTCCATCAGCCATATACTTAATCAAACCAGAACCATAAGCCAAAACCACTATGGCGTAAGCAGGAGTTAATCTGAAACAGAATAAAACAAAATCGTCATTTCAGAAGGTTCTTTCAACTGAACAATCAGCTGCAAAAAGGGAAGTCGTCTACTGATCAACTGTACCTCACATTTTTATGTGACGTACAATGAATCTTCAAAAATAATTCACAGGAAATAAACCTTTCACTCATCGAATAAACTGTTTCTTCAACTAATCGTTGAAAGTATATCTTTCTAACCAAGAACAGTATAAAGTTAGAATATCATTACAAACAGTTCTCATGGAATTTTATGAAAACCGTAATGATGTTCTAACTCCATACTGTTTATGTAATGATTTAGTTTCAATTCTAATGTCATTCATTGAATGATATTTAGATATCCGAATGATGATGCTTTTCATATATATTGTGGAAGAATTTTCTATTATTTTTCATACTAATCTTATTGATTAGTCTGCTGATGAGGCACTTTTGTATTTCTAGTCTCTTGAGATAGTAACTTACGCTGTCTAATAAATTTTCAATTATTGACGTGTTTCCTCAATGTTCTCTGAGAAAGAACAGTATATTGTGAATTCTAAATGACCTGCCAAATACAACGAAAATTGTTCAACATGTGTCGAAGTTTTTGAAGACGGGTACATTTCAAAAATCGCCGAAAAGATATTTCCCACGTATTAAATGATTTGAGTGGCATTTTGACAAGCGTTTCAAATTGTATCTTCTATAATTTTTAACAATTTCATATCTGTACTTTGAGTTTGGCGGGAAGTCTGTTGACAGACTTTTCACAAGATTGGTGAGGCACATTTATTATTCAAGTTTGGAAGACTGGAAACATTAATTTAAATTCTTGCTGTTCTGCCACTTCAGTTAAAAATAAAGTATTATTTGACAGAAACACCATCATTAGGTGATATCGAAATTAACCAAATACTAGTTATTTTTTTCGTCTTTTGTATTTATGATTTTATATTTTTTGAGAATTTTGCCGATTTTTATGGTTATCCGCATAGTATTTCGATTGAATACTCAATTTATCCCAATATTTTATGTAGCTAACCTGCTGAATGACCCCTGACGGTTGAGGTTAATGTGGTGTGCAGTTTTACCACCGGCGTCAAAGTGAAAAGTCGATAATTCAAAACCATTTCGAATTCGTACATGGAATAGTTGGAAGAAATGACATGATTGGCTTACAACAGCGAATAAACTGTTGCAGGTAGTTCTACAAGAATTCATGCCCACGTACATTGAAAAATTTATTTCACTTAGAAGAAACGAAAGAATGAACAGTTGTCACTTTCAATGGATGAATAAAATGAAGATTATAACTTGCTTTTACTATCTAGTTATATATTGTATACAACTTTGATCTCACACACACAAGATGTATACCTGCGCTCAACCTCTGGTTCAAAACCTGAGTGACTGCTAAGCGAGAACTGAAAGTTAAATGAATTGTACCACACCACAGTTAGGTACAGTGAAGATGGGGTGGGTTAATTATGTAAGAAAAATTTAATGCCAGGCGCCAGAGGTTTGAAAGTTCTCGGTACAATTCAATTGGTTTTCTGGAGGATCAAACAACAACTCCACCAGATCTAACAGTTCTTAATCTTAGTTCTCCCTAACAGTAATATCCACTTGGTTTGATAAATGATAGTATGATTATGTATATAGATATGTATTGAATATAAAATGAAATTAATAATTTGAAGTACTAAAAAAAAAATTGAAACAAATAAAAGATAAATTAATTCTCCCTTAGCTAAGAGGACTTAATCGTAACAATGAAAAAATATATATATATATAATAAATGTTTAAATAAAAAAAAAGAATCTTCAGCATATAAATTGAAAAGTTATCAAATTAATGTGAACTCAAGGTTAATACAATAAAAATAAAATATAAATTGTCTCTGCAAACAATGTACTGGAATACTCTCACCACACCAAGCGTTCTCAATCTTCCAGCTTTAGGCTCAAAGATCTTCTACGAAACCTTCTCCAAATAGTTATCCAATATTCCAGTACCAATAATAATAAGAATTCCACCAATAATAATTCCAGTATCCAAAAAAACAAAACGACGAAATCCAAAAGTAAACGTAAAAATGAAAACGAAAAACGTAAAACGAAAAAAACCGCAAAGATGTAGTGTGCGGTATACTGTGTATCAAGAACACGTGCTTTGATCCCCTAAAGGGCACTTCTTCTGTTCACAATTTTCAAATTACGAACAAATTCCAGAAGAATTCAACGACCATCAAATGATCCCAATACTGGATACTTATTCTTTTCGACAAATCAAATTTCCATAAAAAAACGAGTATATAATTTGATGAAGGTCTCAACACGTCTCCTATCTTAATGATAGTTAATATCTGATCATTTTTCAGAAAAAAATACCAGCCAACTTTTTTTCAGTCAGGTTAACTTTCATCGTCTTACAAACAACACAACATGACAATCAGATCTACTTAACAGTGGAACGAAAGAGTACCCCTAACCTTACAAAACTAAACACTCACGAAAAGATGACACTAAACAAAATTATAACGTTATAAGATCTAAGTAGTTATTTCGAGACACATTATGTAAAAAAGCTTCAAATAGATCCTTAACTCCTAATGTTCGAAAATAATGTGTGAAAACAAGCTTGCAGTACTAAAATGCCCAGCAAAATGTCCAAAATTTGTGAGTCTGAAATAATTGATTGCGAGCGAGACGATTTCGATGAGGCATGTCAGACATACAATTTTACTGAGCATAATTTGATGAAAACCTACACCAAAAACAAAACATTGCCCTGGAGAGAACAATGTTGCACAAATGTGACGTTTCTCAAACAGCATATATTTGAAGCAGTATTTGAAGTGAATGATTTCTAATAAGTGGTACATTCTTCCTGAGATTCATGAAAAAACCCTTCAAATTCTGAAAATTATCAATATCCTTCTATATGCTATTCTCTCAAACGAAATACCGGGAAAAGCTTTAATGAACATGAACATTTTTGATAAGTACAATCCATAATGTAAGTTCTGGAAATTATAGTATTAAATAGTGAACAGTAATATAATATTAAAAATATCTGGGGACCAAGCCATCTCGGAAAACCCAGACTCAAAACATTTACTGCAATTTCGATGAAAAGTAATGTGTTTTAAAAGTTTTTCCAAGCATTTTAGAGTTATATGATCAACATCAAAACCTCGAAATCTCGACTCCCGAAACGTCAACACTACAGGAATCTCAACAAGCTTGAAACTTTTTTTGACATCGAGTGACGTAACAAAACATCAACAATCAATGTATTTCCGTGAAAAGCAAATTCAATTAACACTCTTGCCTATGCTAATAGACAATTACGGAACAGTAAATAAAAACAATATCTCCAAGTCGATGTTTCAATACAGTCAATAAATTTTTGATATTTCGGAAGTGAAAATGCAACAACCTATATGTCTTTGGTTCCCTATTTTAAGAAGACGCTCAATATTACTTTAAAGGTGCAAATGTAGGCCGTTTTTCGATATTCTCAAGATCCTATTGTCCATATTGTCCATCGAGTCGGGCAAAAACGGTGAATAGATTAGATTTTACAAAGTATAATATAATTAATATTATTTCAAAAATTCGGAGGGCTTCGCCCAATCAACTAAATTTTGAAGGAGGTTTGGGCGCCCTCATGCCCCATGGATCTGAGCCACTTCTTATGGATAATATAACTCTGTCGGCAAACTGAAATTGAAGATTGAACAAAGCTGATATCTGAAGAACGTACATCTGAACTTGTATCTGAAAAACAGGCAAGAACTCGTCTCATATTACCATGCCCGTACGCAAAAATGTCAACAGCATCATGAAAAAGCTCAAAAGCACCACAAATTTCATGGAGAGAAAGAAATGCCAGAACATCGGTGCAAGCCCGAGGTGGATGAAAAGTATTGGTGTTTCAACAAAGTCTTCTTAGACCATGGAAATTCATGGGTAAACATGAATTAACCAACTGGTACAGAAACATAATGCCCAAGTATTTTCTACTTGTTTCAGGTGATAAAACATTGGAAAATATGGTAGTTAGTAACTTATAAGTTATACCTCGATCTGGATAAACACCACACCAAAAGTCAGTCACATATCATTATGAAGACTGAACATCTGGAAAATGAGCAGATTCAATTATAATATAAAATAGTTGACATTATGTTGGACAGATCTAAGACCGGATCGAAATAATTCGGCAAGGTGACTACGTATACTAATATATAATATTTTTCGATTCGGTTCATAAAACCCACATTTTCTTAAGTTAGAATTTCGTGTAAATTCAACTTCATGTTTTAAATATTCCAGTGTGCAGAATATTTCAATATCCGAAATTCTTCTGCTTCTATGGCGGAGTAACTTCGAATAATCTTTTAATAAATTTGTATGATTAAAACATAACATGTTGAGAGTGATAGAAATTCTGTAAATGCATAAAGGTACGTACAAGCAATTTCCAATAAGAAGTGTATTCGATATAATGAAATAACAATGTCCGTCTGATTCTCGAAATGGGAAGATTTTCAACTCATCCAAAAAGATTGAATGATATGTTCTGAATGAATTGAAACTTGGAAACATTTGATAAAATACTAACTACTTTTATACCTTGTACACCTTCCACACTCAACAATTGTGACTAACGTGTCTTTTCACGACGATTTCAACGAATTCGAAAGGTCCGAAGAAGATCGAATTCCGAATAATTGATTCATATCAAGTAATTTCTGTGATTAAGGTTCTATAATATCTTGCAACGCTCAATATAACTCCTGTTATGGAAAAATATTGATTCTCATTCAAAGGAGCAATTGAAAATTGATTTTTATAATAGGATTTTCTTATTTAAAAAAGAATTCTGCTGAAAATTATACACAAATGGCAATAAATTAATAATCCTCTTCAAATCAATGAATTGATCTTAAAGTGTAAAGCTGTAATATCACCTTATATATCTATGCAGATAAAGCATTGGAACCATCTTGAAACTTTCTTTCATTGTAGTCGTTCGAGATTTCATGAAAACATAAACTGTCAGAAGTCCACCAACTGTGAAAAATGTATCTACCGTTAGGGTTGCTGATAGGATGAACATACTTCCCACAGCATTCAGCCACTGAAATCACATAATAGTATATTTGAATGAATACAACAGCATCATTCACTTATTATAATCATAAATATTCATTTATATATATATATATATATATATATATATATATATATATATATATATATATATATATATATATATATATATATATATATATATATATATATATATATTTCGAAAGTTTTTAGCAATAACAGGCTTTTTTTGATATGAAAAAGTTTATTTTTGTTGACGTTTCGTTGTTATATTACAACTTTGTCAAAACTAATGAATAATTGAATTTATGAGTTACTATAGATATCAAATGTCAAACTCATTTTTTAGAAAAATTAAATTAGTTTCTTTGTATCTTCACTTATTGATTTTCCTCTGATAATGAAAATCAATAAGTGAAGATACAAAAAAACTAATTTGATTTTTCTAAAAAATGAGTTTGACATTTGATATCTATAGTAACTCATAAATTCAATTATTCATTAGTTTTGACAAAGTTGTAATATAACAACGAAACGTCAACAAAAATAAACTTTTTCATATCAAAAAAAGCCTGTTATTGCTGAAAACTTTCGGGATAAAATATCTTAAACAGGCAATAAATCAATTTCAAGATATATATATATATATATATATATATATATATATATATATATATATATATATATATATATATATATATATATATATATATATATATATATATATATATATATATATATATATATTTATATATGTATATATATATATATATATATATTTCAATGTTTTAAACAATAACAGGCTAATTTTTAAGGCTTTCAAATAAAACTCTCAGGGAGCTGTCTACACAAATGTTGTCAACGAGAACGAACCCATCACTTTCGAGAGTGAATATTAAGAGCGTTTCGAAAAATTCATCGATCTTGTTGAATGATAATAGGATACAATTGTTTCATCATTATTATGAACCATCAGTCCATATTTAATCTATCAATCAAAAATCGATGACTTTCAAAACGAACATAGGTCCTATACCAAATTAAGAGAGATTCTACAGAGTGAAATACTCACGTAGGCTCCCTCTATCGGCGAAAGGACGTATAAACACTCCCTATCGTTCAAGATTCCTACTCATGACAACAAGAGTGCGAGTGGAAGGCTTTGTAGATATTTCATTCGAACACAACAGAAAATTGTCTGAAATGTGTACAAATGATCCCATGCCTAATCGCTCCAGATCACGCCCAGGCGGGCAAAAGTGTAGCTAGTTCAAAGATTCACAGGTAATTCAATACTAGTAAATACTGAGACTCTTAATCGAAATATCCAAATATTTCAAATAAAACTCTCAGGGAGCTGTCTACACAAATGTTGTCAACGAGAACGAACCCATCACTTTCGAGAGTGAATATTTCGAAACGCTCTTAATATTCACTCTCGAAAGTGATGGGTTCGTTCTCGTTGACAAAATTTGTGTTGACAGCTCCCTGAGAGTTTTATTTGAAATATTTCGATTAAGAGTCTCAGTATTTACTATATATATATATATATATATATATATATATATATATATATATATATATATATATATATATATATATATATATATATATATATATATATATATATATATATATATATATATATATATATATATATATATTCATTGCTATCTCGAACCATTTTATTTATATTTTCAGAAAGATATTATAGGGTTTTCTGGTTCTCAAAAATGTTCATAACGTTTTGGTCCTTTTCTTGGACCTTTTTCAAATGAAGTTTCATCAATATCTTGTCATCAACACACGAACAAAAAAACAGTACTTATTATTATACTATGAAACAATATTTAAATGAAGAAAAGTTTTCAAAAATTATTATATTTCTAATAGAGATTTATCTTAATTTACACTCGATGCGCTGTTGTTCACGTTCGGACAAAGACAGTCTTTGTCCGAACGTTATCCACAGCACAAGTTGCCCAAGTGTAATGGCTTTCTGAATTTTCTTTGTAAGGATTTCCCAATTCGTCGATTCTTCCTGATTGATTTGTGCAATGATTGTATCCTTGTGAAGTTTCAGATATTCGGGATCAGACCTAACTTTTTTGGGTGTAAATTTTTCATTTCTATTGGGTTGAAATTTTGTTTTTATTTGGAGGAGATAGTGGTCCGAATCAGAGACGCCTATGCGAGTTCTGACATTTGAAATTTCCTTTACGTTGTTCTTGGAAATTGCGACATGATCAATTTGATATTCACCCTTCTTGAGACTGGGCGATCTCTAAATAGTTATCTTATGTGCAGGTTCTTGAAATTGAGTACTCATGATTTTGAGTTCGAAGTTCCTACAGAACGCTATTAACCTTTCATCGTTCTTTTTGGTACGTTTGTGTTTGGTATGAGGACCCGTAGCATCTCTGAATTTCCTTTCTTTACCTAGCTGTGCGTTAAAATCTCCAAGCAAGATTTTCACGTGGTGTTTTGACATTTTATTGGTTGTTTCTTCGAATGTTTCCCAAAAATCTTTTACGCGTTCCGGAACGGATTTGTTGTGGTGATTAATGGAAGCGTGCACGTTGATTCGAGTGTAAGCTTTATTAGCTGATTCAATAGAAAGCAACGACACTCTCTCGTTGGGCGATGTAAAATTAATAACCGAGTCGAGTAGGAATTGTGAATCGCGAATCCTGTACATAAAAGCTGTAATTTGTCCTTTACTTTCACGGCAGGTTTCACCTTGTAGCTTCTGAAACTGTCGGTATCGAAATGATTCTCATCCATGAATCGTGTTTCTTGGAGAGCGATGAATTTCAGATTGAACTTTCTCATGGTGTTGGTGAGCAGATTCAGTTTTTCTGTGTTAGTGAGTATATTAACGTTAATTGTACCGATGTTATGTTTTTTTTTTGATTTTGGGATTATGATCTCTCAGAATCCGATGATCAGGTGAAGCTAGTCTTTCGACTGGTGCCTGGGGTAGTGATACTTTGATCTTCTTTTCCATCATGCGTTCAAGCTGAACAGAGTTTTTGGTGGTCTCAGTTGAGACCATAGGGTGTACGACTCGAATTTCGAGTTCGAGAAGATTGGAATACAGCCGCCTTAACTAGAGAAACAGACACTGATCATTGGCGGTCAGATACTGACTAGACGCCTATGGATTTGTTCAGTTAGTTTTTGGTCCGCCCTGTGTATCAGTGTCTCCTATATCTAGGAGAATTTCCTCTATCCGCCACCCGGGGAGGCGCCCGATGGGGGTACTAACAAGCCCACACGAGATTATTCATATATTGTATATATATATACATGTATATAAGTGTTTGTCCTTATGGCACTGACTGAAATATTTAGGAGAATGAACACTAGAAAATCCATTCGAAATATTTGAATTGAACAAAAAAATTTTATAGTAGAGCTAGATATATGAAAGTGTGCGATGTAATCTGTCAATTATCCGTCAAGGGATGAATGTTAGGGAAATATTGAAATCGCTGCCACATCTGATAAAAGTGCGAGACATTTGTTTCGTTCTGCTTGGAACTCGTCAGTCGCAACACGTCCATCGAAGTAAAGCAACGATTTCAATATCCAAGCATCCTCTTGTGACTCCTACTGAAATATCGTATAGTACCTATTCATGTACTCCGCAATTCCATCTATAGGAATCAGTAGAAAACATCTCTCAGATTAGAGACACATCAAGCATCGAACTATCACATATCTTCTATACCAGAAGTTATCTACTAAATTGCAATGACTGTTGGAAAAATATCATCATAATATGATATTTCCAAATGTCAATTGGCTGCGTTAGTAGTAAGCTCGCTGTTCTTCTCGTATTTCAGGGTCCTATTCGGCGATATTTTCAAGGAAATTAAGTTCTTGTATGTATGGCACTGAATGAAATATTCAAGAAAATGAACACTAGAACACTCATTCGAAAAAGTCAAATCAATCAAAAGAATGTTATAGTAGAGCTAGATATGTGAACGTGTACAATGTGATGTCTCCATTATCCTTCAAGGAATAAATGGTACGGTAATATTTAAATCGATGCCACACCTGATAGAAGTGCGAGAAATGTTTGGTTCTGCAAGGAACTAGTCAGTCGCACCTTGTCCATTGAGGTATAACATAAAATAAAATAAAATAAAATGAATATAACTACAACCTATTGACATTCGAAAACATCAAATGATGATATTTGTCAAATAGACATTGCAATTTAGTAGATACCTACGGGCATAAAAGGTATGTGAAAGTTCGATGCTATGTGTGTCTGTATTCTGAGGGATGTTTTCTGCTGATTCCTATAGATGGAATTATGGAGTATTGATTATTCTACGATATTTCACTTGGAATCACAAGAGGATGCTCTCAGATTGAAATCGTTGCCACACTTCGACGGACGTGGTGCGACTGACGAGTTGCTTGCAGAACGAAACATATGTTTCGCACATCTATCAGGTTTGGCATCGATTTCAATATTTCTCTGACATTTATCCCTCGAAGGATAATGGAGACCTCACATCGTACACGTTCACATATCTAGCACGACTATAAAATTTTTTTGGTTAATTTGAATTTTTCGAATGAATGTTCTAGTGTTCATTTTCTTATTTATATATATATATATATATATATATATATATATATATATATATATATATATATATATATATATATATATATATATATATATATATATATATATATATATATATATATATATATATATATATATATATATATATATATATATATATATATATATATATATATATATATATATATATATATATATATATATATATATATATATATATATATATATATATATATATATATATATATACGACCATCCTGAATACCTCCTTTTGACCAGATGGGATGAAACCGAAAATAAGAGAGACATTCTGGTACGAGACGTCGTGAGTGACGGATATTTGATATTGAATACTTTCAATACGAAACATATATTTTTCACTACAAAATATATAGTGCCTTACAGACTTATTACGGCAAGTGACTCCGAAGGACAATTCCACATCGTCCTAGTTGCCCTACAAGTCTCTATCCCTTTCCTGGACTACCCCGGGGTAAGTGGAGTGTCGTATGTACATGAATTATATTGATTGATTACTTTACTTTCTTTTATTTATTATATTACTTAGCATTTTATTATATTTATTCTTAGTACGTTGTTTGACGAATTAGATTCTCCTTAAAATTAAAATGCAGTCCACTTTCTACTCATATTACTTATACGTTTACAATACATTTTTTTGGTTATTATATTTCATTATTTGGTAATATATATATTATATATTTACACACATATATATATATATATATATATATATATATATATATATACACACACACATATATATATATATATATATATATATATATATATATATATATATATATATATATATATATATATATATATATATATATATATAAGGAAATGAAGTTTTTTTGTGCTTATGGCACTGAATGAAATATTTGAAAAAATGAACACTAGAACATTCATTTGATAAATCCAGATTAACCAAGAGAATGTTACAGTAGAGCTAGATACGTGCACGTGTACAATGTGATGTCTCCAATATCCTTCAAGCGATAAATGTTAGAAAAATATCGAAATTGATGATGAACCTGATATAAGTGCGAGACATATATGTTTCGTACTGCAAGGAACTCGTCAGTCGCACCACGTCTATCGAAGTGAGGCAACGATTTCAACCTCAAAGCATCTTCTTGTGACTCCAAGTGAAAGACCGTAGAGTAATAAATACTCCACAATTCCATCTATAGGAATCAGTGGAAAACACCTCTCAGATTATAGACACACCGAGCATAAAATTTCACATATATTCTATACCCGTAAAACTACTGAACTGCAATGTCTATCCGACCAATATCATCATACGATGTTTACGAATGTCAATAGGTAGCGTTAGTAGTACGCTCGCGTTTAATCCCGTATTTCATGGGCCTATTCGGCGATATTTTCCAGGAAATGAAGTTTTTTTTGTGTTTATGGCACTGTATGAAATATTCAAGAAAATGAACACTAGAACATTCATTCGTTGAATTCGAATTAGACAAGAGAATATTATAGTAGAGCTAGATATGTGAACGTGTACGATGTGATGTCTCCATTATCCTTCAAGGGATGAATGTTAGAGAAATATTGAAATCGATGCCACACCTAATGGAAGTGCAAGACATATATGTTTCGTTCTGCAAGAAACTCGTTATTCGCACCATGTCCATCGAAGTGAGGCGACGATTTCAACCTCCAATCATCTTCAGTAATCCGAGAGGTGTTTTCCACTGATTCCTTTAGATGGAATTGTGGAGTATTTATTACTCTACGGTCTTTCACTTGGAGTCACAAGAAGATGCTTGAAGGTTGAAATCGCTGCCTCACTTCGATGGACGTGGTGCGAGTGACGAGTTCCTTGCAGAACGAAACATATATGTCTCGCACTTCTATCAGGTGTTGCATCGATTTCAATATTTCTCTAACATTTATCCCATTATCTTGAAGGATAATGGAGACATCACATCGTACACGTTCACATATCTAGCTCTACTATAACAATCTCTCAGTTGATTGGAATTCATCAAATGATATATATATATATATATATATATATATATATATATATATATATATATATATATATATATATATATATATATATATATATATATATATATATATATATATATATATATATATATATATATATATATATATATATAATTTCCCTCAAACTAGGTTCTGTTGTGACTCTATTACAACTTTACCTTCGAGGCTATAGCAGTTTTTTTCTCTTGAATTCAGTGTAATATAAATTAGCTCAAGGCGATATTGTATTATCTTCATATATTGTTATACGTATATATTGTATATACTTAGAGAAATACTGTGAAACTTTAATTTGGGTTGAATTGAATAAACATTATTATTATATATATATATATATATATATATATATATATATATATATATATATATATATATATATATATATATATATATATATATATATATATATATATATATATATATATATATATATATATATATATATATATATATATATATATATATATATATATATATATATATATATATATATATATATATATATATATATATATATATATATATATATATATATATATATATATATATATATATATATATATATTAATGAGATTGAATTCTCGCTTAACTCTTGGTGAAACATAATTGAATATTAAAATAAATTAAACTCTTGGCTTAATGTTTCACGATTTAGAAATTTTATAAATCGTGAAACATTAAGCCAAGAGTTTAATTTATTTTAATATATATATATATATATATATATATATATATATATATATATATATATATATGTATACATTTCACAAATATAAGTAGGCTTACGGTAGACAAATATGCAGCATTGTCCATGGGAGCGAACATTATCGTAATTAAATAGATATGGCCTAGAATCACCCACATCATACTTATTGTTTTGATTCCATGTAAACATCCCAGCTGATCTGAATTGTTTGAGCTCTTGAGAAGTTTCATGCCGTTTGTGTATAAAGAGAATGCCACTAATATTTGATGTCTAGGTTCTGGAAATTTAGTTTAAATCAATCAATTGAATTTAAAAATATTAATAATTTTCTAGTTCATTTTTTTCCATATTTTCCAAAAGTTACTCACTAGTTGCATTCAGAAAACAAATGATATCGTATACGGTCGACGATAATGCTATCACCAGGATTATACATATGGTGGATCTGTAAGAAACGTTATCTGTTTCAAAAGTTTCCATCGAAATTGTTCATCAAAATGTATTACTTACAAAGCAATAATTGCGCCTGCGTTCATATTTTGATTGGTGAATTTAGTATAACAATTACTCTCATCCACCAGTACAGGCAACACTTTCTGAATATCCAAATCTGTACACCCATTTGGAATACAAATACCTAAGTGAGAACCATTCGCGAGCATTGTCATTTGGCCCATTATCTCTTTATCAAACAATGCCGACTCCAAGAGATTTTCCATTTTCTGCAAAAAAATAATAATTATGTGCAATTTCATAACCAATTTCATAACCAAAGAACACCGGAGCACCAGTTTGAAAAATGATTGGGGAAAAAATATTTTTTTCAGTAATTGAATACTTTTCATCACATTTCAGAAATATATAATATAGGAGATTAGTGGGATTCGTTGCTCTCACTGAAATTAGCTTCTAAATCCTACACTCTGACGAACCTGCTTTGGGTGACTACAACGAAATCAACTCAAAAGGAGTACAATACTTCGGGAAACATAAGGAAAAACAATCAATGAGATACCGGAGCAACATGTGAGGAGAAATGTAGAATCTGAACAAGAATAGAAAAGGAATATCTGAAACTTAACGGGGAAAAAACCCTCACCTAGAAAAATATTCAGGAATTCATGACACTTTAACAACCATCTTGCACCAAGAAACATAACTAGTGGACATAATTTACGAACAAGGTGTCGATATGCCAGCTCAAATTGGCATTTTATGCCAATTTGAGATTGGCATAAAATGATTTCAACAGTTTTGTTAGCACAATCAAACAATATATAATCGCGAAATTGATGAGGACTTAGTTTTGATTTTGTAGAACGTGGAAGGGATCACTGAGTTGATCAATGGTATTGAAGAAGACTCAGTGTAAGTTTGGCTAGTTAGAGATCAAACATTACTATAATCATCATTATTGTCATAGTTCTAAGAGCGAAGGTAAGAGACCTTTAGAGCTACGTTGAACCTACAGTTCAAACGATTCTGAACGGCCCAAGATTTCGGTGGTAATCAAACCCATGATGTCATATATAGTCGCTATACCGCTCAGCCACTGAGCTTTAATGTTATTAATTATATAAATGTTGTTGTTCCGCTAAAGAAATCTGGCATGAATTCAAATTGAAATTCACGAATGTGGAATGAAGAAATGTATTTCAATTTTTAGTAGAGACTCACTAAAGAAAGCGTGCTTGTTTATCCGACCAAAACAAATATGATTATTGGCATAGTATAGATTGGTGGATTATAGATGAAAGTCAATTAAGCAGAAGAAGCAGTAGAAGTGAAACGATCAACAAACCAAGAGGTGACATGACTCAAAGAGCAAATGGAGATAGCAGTAAAGTAACCTGTTCCCAGTGTGAGCAAACTGTGAATTTCATGAGATGACTATCTCATGAAGGCTAGCGAATAAAAATAAAGAATAATGACTATTAGACTGCATTCGACACAGTTTTTCACAATGGTGTTCTCGACAAGTCGGTTCAATTGATTGGTTCAGAATGCAGTATTCACCCATTTGTGAGAAAACTGGCCTCAAAATAATGAACAATTACATTGAGAGGAGAAAAACAGTTAGTAAAAAGGTGGTGACTATGAGTTAGATATAGAATATTCAGATTGAGGCATTGGGAGTTTTGTTGATGATTAACATCATTTAGTCACAATTCGCTATTGAGTTTATATTTACATAATTGATGGCAAATCTTTTATCTGTTGGTGACCTGTGTTGTGAAGTGGAAATGAGAGGAATTTTACCTGAGAGGGAGCTTTTGAATGTTGGGAAATTGACTAGTTGTCAAAGCGCGTTTAGAGAGCAAAATTCATTAATGGAATTCTATGAAATAGCAGTTAAACTTCTCAGCGAACAGAGGCAGAATAAACTAGTTTAGGAAAGTTCATTGCATTGCAAGTTTGGTAGTTAGAATAATACAAATTCAGATTGGATAAGTAATTCAATCAATGGTTTTGAATAGGTCGAAAATTGCTAAAAAAGATTTTGTTCCCTATCTGTTATGTTGTGAAGGTAAACAAGCGAAAGAAACAAGGCGTATTCTCCTCTGAAAATAGTACGTACAAATTGTGGGGTTCTATAGACATCAAATCCCTGAAAACCTGAAGTATTATTCGGTTTCAAAAAAAAATTTCGCGTGAACATTTTCGTATATATTGCGAAGTTGTGGACGGAGCCTTCGGCGTTCTTTGATTTGAAAAAGTTCTAACGTGAAGTAGAAAATCAGAGAGGTTGTGAAATTCAACTGCCAAGAAGTGAGTAATTACAATTGATAAGAATGAATTCGGCGTATTTAACGAATGCTTTCATTAAACAGCAAAATGTAATGGGAAAACGAACGAGTTGGGAGAGCTCGTTGACATTGCTTGTTGTATGATGCAATATTAGAAAAAATTCCGACGGTCTGTAGTTACTGCAGTTCACCTCAGAAATCGATCTTCAGTTTCAGTTAAAAGAATTAGTCCATATTACATGTGATTCGAAGGAAAACACAATAAGGTTGATTGAATGTTTGTTGTTATCTTGGTGATACTTTGGATATTATTTTTGATGAGGATTATTATAATGAATAAATTACACTTGGCCCAGTTTCACAAAATTATGTTAACGCTTCATATAATGAAGTGTTCAACAACTGGAAGGACCGATAAATGTACTTCGATGAAAATTGAGATGCTCATCTTGAACTCCCGTATTGATTCAATAAATTCAAACTTTTTGGAAAAATTACCCAGTGATAACTCATTGCCCACATAACGTCTTTTGCAGTGATCTGTCCTATGCAATTAAAAGTGGTTATGCATTTTGACATCATGGTTGTCCTAATACATCATTGATATAAGAACCATCTTTCATTTATGCAGTATGCTACTACATTCGCAATTTTCTGAACAAACAAAATATTGGTGCTTTATGTTTCGAAAATAATTGAGCTTGAATACAGGATTCTGTTAATAAAGTGAACTTCATTTAGTTTGGATGGAGGATAAATGATAGGTAATAATAAAACTTGTCTAAAAATCACTGACTGAACAATTCTTTATTCGACTAGTTTCACCTTTTACAGCATTATCAAGGAGGAAAAAGTTTGACCACAGAGAGGAGGGAATCATTACGAATTATTGAGCCGATTTATTTTTATACAAACTACTGCAGAACGGTATTGATTGTCCCCCTCTTTTGTTCGCTTTGAAATTTCGTGTTCCTAGGTAGAATTTTCGTACTACAAAATTATTACACCTAGAGATTCCAAAGACAAACTCGCTTATACAATCCCCCATTCAATTTAAGGAGTCTACATTCAATAGAGTTGCCAATAAATGTGACATTCATTTTGACTCCATATAAGTTACTATTAGGAGTTATGTGAACAAAGGAAATTAACTGAAATGGAGTGATTTAGATTGAGCTCTTTGTAATATTAATTTCATAAAAATCTTTTAGTTATTGATTATTAGTTATCAGTTAATTGTTACTATTTTAGTTTTTTCAGATTGAGCTCTTTGTTATATCTCTTTCATTCTATTTATTCAGTTATTATTCAACATTATGCTATTATTTTCTGTGGTTGGGTATTATACCTGTTGAGATTAAAAAAGTCATTTTATTTATACTGTTTATTAGAACTTCATAATTATACTCTTATGCTGTTATTACTTTATTTCTGTAAAAAGAAGAGAATCTCTCGAACAGTTGAAAAGTGTTGCACGTTAGCAAATAAATCGTCAGAAAATTCTGTGGGGGTACATTAAATTATGCTTTGAGTCTGAAAGGACCACAACTAAAACATCCTCAAGTGTAATTAAAAAAGTTATTCGGACGAGATGATCTCAATTTAGAAGGCGGTGAATAATACATTAAGAAATCAAGTCAAGAACGAAAAGAAAACTCTATAAAATCAATCAGAATTGTCAGCATAGTGAATCCCTTGTTAGGCGGTTATTTTTCTATATTTACTAGAGACGTTTTGAAAAATTCATGCGCACCTTGCTGAATAATTTCGAATGAAGAGTTTTTGATCTGAATTATTCAGCGATATATACTGCCGAAGTGTTTATTTTTTCAAGAGAATTCCTCTCGATTAAAATTTTTCATCAATGACAATAATATGATGAGAGCAGATTGAATCATAAGAAGAAGGACATGATTAATATATACGATAATAAACCTGTTCCATCAGATTTTTTCACTTGAAAGGATCGCAATTGTATCGAGTATCAAATATCTGCAAAACCATTCTTCAATAATTAACCGTCAAGTGAGTGTTTGAAGTTAAAGGACAAAAGAGTTTCATCACTTGTATTTCGGATTTCCACTGTCTTAAAATTTTGAATAGAAATTCCTGAAAAAAAGTAATGAAATAACTTCTGAGCAGAATTGAATTGAAGACACTTGAGATATTTCCGTAGTACACGACCTTACTGTTGAAAATGTTTCTTCAAACGTTGTCGAGCGAAAAATGCTTACACACACTAGAAAAGTGAAATATAACTAGGAATAAGTTACAGAGGTAAGTATGCTGTGCAATAATACTCGATACCTTGGGAAAGACTGTGTGACAGATGTTTTTGTATGATATGCGTTTTTCTGATTGATGTTACCGATTGTTTTCATGTTTTTTAAAATGTACTACTAGTCCTAAATATTTGTTGTCATGTTGTCGTATAACTCTTCTATTGACCTCAATATGATGTATTGTCATGCTGTCTGAAATATATATCGTTTTCATAAGAATTTACAGAGTAAGCATTGTATGTAAAATGAGGGTAGCTTTATTAATGCAGCATCTGTGGTAAACCGAATGTTTTTTCACCTCCGTAATTCTTGAAGTACCTTGAACAAGAATGTGAGGGTAATGAATGATCTAGTTGTCTTTTAATCTCATTTTCTTAATTTTTTTTTTCTATATGTTTTTGAATTGATTGCAATTCTCATTACATGTATTGAAAACCTTGAGAGTGTAGAAGAACGCTTCGGCTTACGTATTATTATGATTTTCATTATTTTTCGATATTCTGATTCACTTTTTATTTCATTATAATTGAGAAATGGTCACCTGTTTCAAGTTTTGTCTTTTCTTCAGTGTTTGATCAAGTCTCGAAGTTGTATATGAACTACCAATTTCAGATAACCTAACAGTTGTAAGGCAATACTTTCCATAAATTCCTTTGGAATCATCAGCAATCGATAAACATTCGTCATATTGCCCAAAGTTATAGGTGTTCCCTTCCAACAGCCCTGAAATCTTCTGTCCAGGATTTGCGTCTATCACTGAAAAAACATAGGACCAGTTATTCTACTATATTTTCAGGGGTTAGAGTATCAAATTCAATCAGAATGCATCACCAAAATGCACTGAGGTTAAAGATTTGTTTCAACTGATATTTCGAAAGATTTATTTATGAGAAATATAAAAATGTTGTTCCTTCTTACTGAATAAAATGAAGGAGGAATGAATACTCCACAATAATCTTTCAGCTGTAAAATAACAGTTTACAGATAGCCAATAGACTGTTGGATTTCAGTCTGAAAATAATCAACTAATTAAACAGTTTGAGACAAAAACAACGTTAAATAAAATCAGTAGTTTCTATGAAACAAAAAGTTTTCAGATGAAATATATATATATATATATATATATATATATATATATATATATATATATATATATATATATATATATATATTTATTTCTCCTCAGAAGAACCGTTAGAAAAGTAACTAGGGAAATTGCTAGAAATGAACCAAGAGAAAAATATCGGAAAATAATCCAAAGATTTCACAAATGAAAAATTTTATGGTGACAATTCAAACGCTGAACAATGGATCACAGATTCTGAAAGGGAATGTGAACATTTTGAGTTAAAGGACGAGACAAAAATTGAAAGTCTGAAGTCTTTCATGGAGAAGAGTGATGTTGATTGGTAAAGTTGTGCAATTTGTAAACTAACAATTCATCTGGGATGGGAAGGGTGGAGAGAAAAATTTTGTAATGCATTTGCTATTAGAGGTCTCCGATAATACATGCATGAGCATATAAATACTAAGCAGTTTTGTTTTTGAAATATTCTTAAAAAAAAAGACTTTCATCAGAAAAACTATTGACAATGGAGCATTGATAGATTACATTAATTCGGGGTTACCAAATTTTAAAATTGATGAAATTGA
The DNA here is from genome assembly GCA_030704895.1 of Henosepilachna vigintioctopunctata. Taxonomy (NCBI): domain Eukaryota; kingdom Metazoa; phylum Arthropoda; class Insecta; order Coleoptera; family Coccinellidae; genus Henosepilachna; species Henosepilachna vigintioctopunctata. Next base: position 1,908,994 of record JARQZJ010000013.1, read on the forward strand.
TAGTGAAAAACTTAGGAAGACGGAAGACCTACATAATGAATTAGGTAAATCAGAACATTCAACCTATGGGAAAAATTTTGAATTGAGAAAGAATAAACCCAACACCAAAGAAAAAACGAAAAAACACTTTGTTAAATATGTGAAGAAAAAGAAAAGAGGACACGCTTCCATCATTAGTCTCAATGCTTCAATGCTCAAAGAAATGAAAATAGGAACAATGAATTAAAAATTAATACACTTGACTTTAGTTTTGATGAATATATTAAAAACTCTACATATGTTTCAGGTGGTGGTTCATCTGTGATGAACCACCATTGATGAACTGAGATTTTCCTGGCTGTCGTCCTTTGACCGTTTTATTATTTCCTACAACAGTCGGATTCAAAGCATCTGGTTTCCGATCATCTAAATCAAACCTTTGTAGTTATCATCATAAGTTATCAATGGTGAGTTAATAATTTGTTCAGTAGATTCTCGCAGAACCTCCAAGAAATCCTGTGTTCCAGAAGTAGAGGATTGTCAGATACCAGAGATACTTGGCTGCGAAGTAGGGGCCGACAATTTTTCAACGATGTTCTGAGTAGGAGGTACATGTTGTGAGTTACAGGATGTATACATCCCAATTGGAGCAAAATCTTCATCACTAACGGCTAATTTATTGAGATGCCATATGCTGGTGAAAGCAGTTCTTTACTCTGATTTAAATGGGCCAAAGACTGCCACATCAAGTGGTTGAAAGTAGTGAGACGTGTGTGGTGGAAAAGATAGGTAAAATATGGCATTTTCTTTGGCGTAGTTGATGGCTTCGAGAGAAACATTGCTTTAATGATTGCCACACGACGAAAGTATGGCGTTATTTTCAGTGCACAGTGTGTTTTTTTTGATATGTTTTGAAACAGAGACGAATATATCGCTATTTATCCAGACACTTTCATTTGCAGCGCCGAGACTTCCTTCCGGTGCTCCTTCGAGAAAATGATCTTTATCTTATCTCTCATCTTTATGGAAACACGAAAAGTGGAGGAGTAGTATTTCCAATGGCTGATATAATACCACCAAAAGTTACGAGGTCACCTCTTTGAGCTGATACAATTTGTCCGACTTGTTTTTGACATCTTGGAGCCAGAACTTTGAGAATAGCTAGAACGGTAGACACACCTGATTTAAGAATATTCAGCAGTAAATGGATTTCGCTCTAACATTGTCTTTAAGTTGGCATAAAACTCGACAACCGAAATTTTGTTTAACGCAAAAAATCTGGTAGCGCTTGTGTTTTCGGAGTTCCGGGTTTCTTCTGCGAAACCCATACATCCATTCTTTTCCAGCCATCTCATTTTCTTCCGACTTTGCTGGATAATTCAAACTAAAAGATTTGGCCTCATATGCTAACATTCTTGCTTGAATCGTCATTAGTCCATAATGCGTCTAACAATATTTGATGATAAAATTATTAAGCATTTTTCTTCTTCCATAGAATAGACTCGGGAACTTGTATATTTCGAGTGAAATATATGGAGCTTGACCTATCCACATCATTGCTATTCTTGTATTTTTTCTTGACGTTCTAATGTTGACAATTTCAAATTGTACTTCACCGAAACTTTTCTATATGACAATACTCCTTGTATAACATCCTGTATTGCTGACTGCATGGTTTCATTAGCTACAGCTTGTCTACTTGTAATTTTTATTTGTTTAAACCGCACCATGTTTCTGTGAAAAAATGATAAAAATATATAAAGTAACGTCGGCGATAGCAAAACACAGAACAAAGCTAATGCAAAAAATGGCAATTAGCACACTTACACGCTGAATCTTACCTACCTCAGTTGGAGCACATTCGTACGAGTACAAACATGCCCCATCTAATTCTGTCCGAAAGTACCCCACTAACTGAATAACAACAAAATACCCCTTTTAATAAAATTAGGAAAACGTCATAAACTAAGTTCTGAAAATGTATCTAAAGTATATTTTGCTAGTTACGAATAGAATACTCTACACGAAAACTTTTTGAAAAACGGTAACACTAGACAAAAACATTGATCAAAAAATTACTTACTGAGTGCAGGTTCGTGCCTGTCAGTTCACTCTCACCGGTTCGAATGGCGCGATTCTATGTTGACTCGAAGTTGATTACTCAACACGCACACATACAAAACCATGATCGTTCGTTGTTACATTTTTCTCGTGAATATAAGTGTTAAAAGTGGACTGGTTCACTACAGTTAATTTCTGACTAATCAACTGGTTGACACGATTCTACTGAGGTGAAAATCTTTTCATAATGTCTGAGGTATACTGGAAAATACAGTTCACTTTTTCTCGTGTGTATCCATGCGAAAACTGTAAGAAATATTTTTCCATCGATAAATCGTTGACACTCAATACCTGATCTACCTGTAATACGAATTTGTCATACTATTTCATTGATCATTCATTTATTTTCATCAAATTTTCAATTACTTCGGTTTATAGCAGGCCTACATTTTGATAATTTGTTTTTTCAAATCTTTCTGTTCATTCAACCCTGTCTTCTATATTTCGATTTTTACAGTACTTATTGATTCAAATGTTGATCCAATTAATTTTTGTGAAATTTCAGTTATATTCATAGTATTTTCACAATCTACGAACTGAGTACTGCTCAATCGTTTCAGCAAGATATGAATGATCATGCAAGATGATGAACATCATCTATCTAATCATCGACCCTGAATAAATATTTTTTTTCCGATAATGAGTTCGTAACAAACAAATGAGCTCGAGCAGGTATCCAAAATATCGAATAATATTCATAAACAGATAAAAAAGAACTCTTGTCAATTGTACCGCTAGATTCACTTCAAATATCAATGAATGCGATAATGTTCGAAGTCTACAAATGATCAGGTGTTATCTACGGTTGTTCACGTTCCATTACATTCCATGTAGCGGCCTTACCAATTACTTTCAAACGTACCTAGGCTTCCCAGATTGTCGAGAAATCCGGGATTGTCCCTGAAATCTGCGTCTTGCAGCTTGACCAGTAGGTAGACCTTAATATCGTGGATTTCAAAAATTTACTAGTCGTATGATATAAAAAACAAACACCGAATGACGCTCTTTTGTTTTCCCAAGAATAACGAGAAATATTGTTTGCGAAAATGTATTCAGCGGACTGAATAGCTTATCAACTAGTTGTGAAGTTTCAAGGAGTTGTAAACCTCCAGTTGCTCGTTGTTCAGCTCAGTTTCAGGACTTTGTCTTCTATGTGTATACAATTCAATACAATTGTTTTCGAGAGTAGAATCTAATTTCTTGTTCTGGTAGTTTGATCTGTTTCACCTGATGAAGTTATTGTATAGCGAAACAATATTGTATTGGACAATATATGAAGATATTCATTTATCGAAATTTTTGAAAAAGTGTTCAATTTATTTCGAACATATATATTGAGAGAATATTTTCCAAAATACTTAAAAGCGAGTTTTACTATTTATGAGGCATTATTCATGTTTTCAATATTGATCCTACGTGAAATCACTTATGTAATGAATAAATGTAAGTATTTCATAGTGTTGGCGTTTACTTGATGTAAATCCATTATAACTGAATATAAACTTAAATTCAAACACTTGAATTTATGATTTACACTTTATTAACTACATAGCATGACGCGTTTCGTCGTTACAAACGACTTCTTCAGATGCTTACAGAATAATTATTATGTAAGAATGCATTATTCTGTAAGCATCTGAAGAAGTCGTTTGTAACGACGAAACGCGTCATGCTATGTAGTTAATAAAGTGTAAATCATAAATTCTAGTGTTTGAATTTAAGTATGTATTCAATAAATGTAAGGCTTCCAGCAAATTCAAGCCTGTCGCATTATAATTCCATGTAATAATACGTTTAATATATCGAAAATGATTAATCTGTCAATTCTTTAATTCAACAGTAAATTCGTAATTTCGTAACAATTTCGTAGTGAAATTTCTTTTTCATATTTCCTCATATATTTTGAAACGAAAATCTCGAATCCCGCGATTTCGTTGAAAATCTGAGGTCTATTTTTCAGCAGTCTAGCTTTTGAAAATGGGGTAACATCCCGAAACAATTGCCTAAGCCAAATTTAATATGATTTTCGAGCAACCGAGCTAAGTGCTTTTCATTAATATATTTAACAATGTTTCACCAAGAGATCAGGGAACATACAATCAACTTTACGGAGAACACTTTTAAAATCATATAATCAGTAGGCATGAGTAAGTAATGCTGGTTATATCAACCGCGTGATATCACCTTGAGGTGTGTGATGCATTACGCGAGAAATCTAAACATCACAGTATCACCTCTGATTAATATTACTCCGATTAGTGTACTGTTTTGCTGTTCTGCGTTTTTGGTCATATTACGCATAACTCGCACGCATAAGGATGATTTGAAGAACCGGTGTTGAAACCTATTGAGCAGACGAATATTACCTAGCAAAACCGGGACTGAACGAAGTGTTATTTATTTCGTCTAGGCACAAGGGCGCTTAGGGCTTAGATTTTTTTCAATAATATTTTATTATTAGATATTTGAAACTGACATGAATTATCTCTCTTTCAAATCTGAAATAATTTCCGAACTCTGTGTTCTACTTATTCAATTTTTTTTGTTTGAAGTGGTAAAAGTAATGAATAGTAGATAAATTTCGTTCTAATATATAGTCGATAATAGAAAACCATCACGTTATATATTTCTATACGAATTCAAATTATTATGGTATGAAATTAGGGAATTCATAAAAATGACTCCACAAAATGATACAAAAAAGAAATGAATTTCATTTTCACATGTACCCGATAATAGCACATAATATATTGCTATATTAATTCAAAATTTCATAATATAAAAATATGGCTTTTATAAAGATGGATTCACAAAATTGGATTGAAAATAAATAACTTTCATTTCCACATATAGCCGATAATATGACACCAGCACATAATTATGCATATAATATAAATTATAAACCAGCATTTAATATAAATTATAAATTTGGGGCCTTTATAAAAATGTATTCATAAAATAAGGTGAAAAAGAAATAAATTCTATTTCACTTATAGTCGGTAATAGAACACCATTACATAATATATTTTTATATCGATTCAAATTATTATAGCAATAAATGATATACAATTGGGGCTTGAATAAAGATGATACAGTTTTCACAAAATGAGACAGAATAGAAATACATTTCATTCTCACGTACAGTCGATAATAGAACGCGCACATAATATATTTCTTCATTAATTCAAATTTTTATAGTTTAAAGTTTAGGGCCTTAGTAAAGATAGATTTACAGAATAAGGCACCAAAGAAATACATTCTATTCTCTCATATAGTCGATAATAGAATAACAGAACGCCATCACCTAATGTAATGTATGCCACGCGTGATGGTCTGCGAGTAATGTTTAACGTGATGGGGTGATGGTGTGAAATTGTGATATAACGGAGTGATATTACTTTCGAAGTACGTTAATGTGATGTCATATCACATTAGCGTACTGTTTTGCGCACGTCTAATAATAATCAGCTACATAAAGAAGTTGAAAATTAAATTATTAAGGAAATGTATCATTTTCTCAACAAGAAAAAACTAACACTACAATTACAGTACCATTAAATATATATACATATATATATATATATATATATATATATATATATATATATATATATATATATATATATATATATATATATATATATATATATATATATATATATATATATATATATATATATATATTATAACTTACTTTAACTATCTAGTTATAGATTGTATACAACTTCGATCTCACACACACAAGATGTATACCTGCGCTTAATCTCTGGTTCAAAACCTGAGTGACTGCTAAGCAAGAACTGAAAGTTGAATGAATTGTACCACACCACAATTAGCTACAGTGAAGATGTGGTGGGTTTATTATGTAAGAAAAATTTAATGCCAGGCGCCAGAGGTTTGAAAGTTCTCGGTACAATTCAATTGGTTTTCTGGAGGATCAAACAACAACTCCACCAGACTTAACAGTTCTTAATCTTAGTTCTCCTAACAGTAATATCCACTTGGTTTGATAAATGATAATATGATTATATAAATAGATATATATTAAATAGAAAATAAAATTAATAAATTGAAATACTAAAAAAAGAGAAATTGAAACAAATAAAAGATAAATCAATTCTCCCTTAGCTAAGAGGACTTGATCGTCACAATAAAAAAAATATATATATATATATATATATATATATATATATATATATATATATATATATATATATATATATATATATATATAATATATATGTTCAAATAAGAAAAGAATCTTCAGCATATAAATTGATCAGTTATTAAATTAATATAAACTCAAGGTTAATAAAATAAAAATAAAATCAAATATAAATTGTCTCTGCAAACAATGCACTGGAATACTCTCACCACACCAAGCGTTTTCAATCTTCCAGCTTTAGGCTCAAAGATCTTCTACGAAACCTTCTCCAAATAGTTATCCAATATTCCAGTACCAATGATAATAAGAATTCCACCAATAATAATTCCAGTATCAAAAAAACAAAACGAAGAAATCCAAAAGTAAACGTAAAAATGAAAACGAAAAACGTGAAACGAAAAACCGCAAAGATGTAGTGTGCGGTATACTGTGTATCAAGAACACATGATTTGATCCCCTAAAGGGCACTTCTTCCGTTCACAATTTCCAAATAATGAACAAATTCCAGAAGAATTCAACGACCATCAAATGATCCCAATACTGGTTACTTATTCTTTTCGACAAATCAAATTTCCATAAAAGAACGAGTATATAATTTGATGAAGGTCTCAACACGTCTCCTATCTCAATGATAATTAATATCTGATCATTTTTCCGAAAAAAATACCAGCCAACTTTTTTTCAGTCAGGTTAACTTTCATCGTCTTACAAACAACACAACATAATAATCAGACCTACTTAGCAGTGGAACGAAAGAGTACCCCTAACCTCACAAAACTAAACACTCACGAAAAGATGACACTAAACAAAATTATAACGTTATATATATATATATATATATATATATATATATATATATATATATATATATATATATATATATATATATATATATATATATATATATATGTAACAGGTCTTTGACTGAAGTCGCTCATGGATGAAAAACATTATACTAGATTCAAAGCAGCAATTGGAATTGTTAGTCATAAAAAATGGATGTCAAATTCAATTTTAATAATTACTACGGTACAATAATGTATGAAGTACAATACGTGTATTTTAGTGTTGATGTTGAACCTACTTCTCATAAAGAAAAGGGCATCCATTTCCGACATCTCTTTGAACTGATTATAACACTCTGCACTTACATCTTTATCTTCAGCGTTAACTATCAATTGTCTCAAGTTCAATTCACTGAGAGCACAATGAATATACAGTATTAAACATAAAATTGTTCGCAGCATTTCAATGTGTGAATCTCTTTATTGTTAGAAAATGAATGAAATTGATTATTGCTTTGTTTATATAGTCCCTGGCAGATATACGTTTCATATAAACAATCTCTGTTCTTCATGAGCTTATCATTAATCAAATACTCGATCAAAAATTTCAATTAATCATGAAATACCTATACGATACTTGATTTGATATAGAAAATAGATGAACTAGATTGATCAACAGATTAAAATTGAACATAACATTTATGAGATTTATTGACTTCAAACGTCTGATTCCAACGTCTGAGTGATTCAAACAGTTGACTCAAGGCACGTTGTTATGATCATTTCTCAAAATTTCAACGCACCCAGGCAGAATGCAGATGTAATTAATGAGAATGGCATGTCAATATCAAACATATAGTCCTCGAAGTAAGTACAAAAGCTACTTGAGCCGATATACTCATGAATAACAATAATAATGTACTTCGAATGAAAGATAGTATTGAACTTTCTTCGTTTTCATTGAAGTAGGTGAAGAGAAAAAATTTTACGAATCATGATGCAACGATAGAAAAGCCTGAATAATATGAGAATCGATGAAACAATTAATGGAAAATTTGGATAACTATCTCAATTGAATGATTCTAGTTAAGTCTAAATTGAGATATGGAATTGAATTATCAGTATATGCAATTTATCAGATTTAAAATATGCAACCATAAAAAACTGATGGTTGTAATTGAAGAAACATTTAAGTTGTTATTCCCTGATAGAAAGAAAACTCCTGAAAAATCAACTGACGAAAAAAAAAGTCGGCTGAATGCGAAACTTTCAGAGACATTTCAGATCTGAATTCAAGATCTAAATTTGAAATTACTATATAGACCCTCACGTTTTTCCGAGGAGAAGTCCCAGTAAAAAACAGTAATTGTTTTGAATAATGAGAATGCTGAGCTATATGTTCGACCAGGTATTGGCACCTTGAGAAATTCTCAAATATTTTGTGTCATATAAAGACACAAGAGTGAGGACTTTGTTATATTTTCGAAATTTCAATTAAAACAAAAAACAAATTCTCGAAAGGAGAAAAACAGTTCATTCCAGTGTCTTCAGTATCCAGCGAGACCTTCCCAAACATAATTTTTCAGAAAATTTGATGAATAAATTCGAAGTCCTTATTTCAGTTTTCGGTTAACTCTATTCCATTGAAATGAGTCCGTAGACTGATAATAATAATAATAATAATAATAATAATAATAATAATAATAATAATAATAATAATAATAATAATAATAATAATAATAATAATAATAATAATAATAATAATAATAATAATAATAATAATAATAATAATAATAATAATAATAATAATAATAATAATAATAATAATAATAATAATAATAATAATAATAATAATAATAATAATAATAATAATAATAATAATAATAATAATAATAATAATAATAATAATAATAATAATAATAATAAGACATTTATTCCCAACAGATATACATCCAATTACAGAGAGAAAATCACAAAAAAATACAAATTACAAAAAATTGCAAAATTGTGCACAAATAATAATAAATGAAAAAAAACTAATGAAAAAAAGAAATAGAGAGTATAAGCGTATATATACAAAGAAAAAATCAATTCAAAATAAATTGAAATAGTATTGAACAATAACCAGATAACTAAAAATAAAATGAAATATTGTCTATTACAAAGTTACGTATGGTCAGCAGAAGTTGACCATATAGTGACGAAACATGTTCGATGAATAAAAATTAAATTAAAATCGATTGCGTTAGTGATATCTAGTAAACAAATGAAATAACTGAAATTAAAATGATATTTATAACTAAGTCATATGTAGACAACAGAAGTTCAGGAAAATATCACGACATCCCATTGCGCTGTTCTGAGTGGCAAACCAAGATAACTGATCAAAACAGCCGATCAAAATAGATATCACATCGACCACAACACCGATCATAAAGATTACATATACAATTGATAGGAGAATATGACATAACATTTGATCTGCTGTAAGTGACATAAAATATATCATTCCGCCTCAGACCAGGCCTTGGTACGCGAATATTCATTTTGCTGAGAAGAAGTGGTGAGTCAATCGATTTGTGCAAAATGGTCGAAGCCTCTGGAAGGATATTGCCCATAACATCTGAAGTACATATAATTCAAACATTTCCTCTGAACTGCCTCCAAGTCGACAATAGAATTAATGTACACAAGAGACCAAATTATAGACGTATATTCCAGTTTACTGCGAATAAATGAGTAGTATAGCGTTTTCATTGTATCAAGATTAACAAAGTTGCCCCAATTTCTGACCAGATAACCCATCATCCTAAAAGCAGAAGACGTAATACAAGTTAACTGTTCAGAGAAGGACAACTTATAGTCGAAAAGTATCCCCAGATCTTTGAACTCAACACATCTATCTAGAATTTGACCTTCCAATGCATAACTATGATGAATTGGAAACAATTTTCGAGAAAATGATCATCATATAAATATATAATTCTAATATATCACACTCAACATATATTTTCAATCATCCAGCTGTAGCTGGATCATACATACATTTACTCATGCCGCTTCAGAGCTCGTTTCTATTTCAGAATATAAAAAATACCAATGAATGCACGATTTCAAATTTTAAACATCTACCGCTTTGAGCTACATGATTTTATGAAATTCAACCACAGTCAGCTCTTATACTGCCCGTTTTCAGATTATCAATGAATGTGAATATACTTTACGAATCTTGATGCATCGAATATGTTTGTAAGGTTTCTTTCAGGATTTGTGAAAGAAAATTAACTGAGCGAATCTACTAAATGCCTAAATAATTTTTATTCACAAGCGTTAAAAAATAAATGAATTCAACTAATATATACATATATATATATATATATATATATATATATATATATATATATATATATATATATATATATATATATATATATATATATATATATATATATATATATATATATATATATATATATATATATATATATATATATATATATATATATATATATATATATATATATATATATATATATATATATATATATATATATATATATATATATATATATATATATATATATATATATATATATATATATATATATATATATATATATATATATATATATATATATATATATATATATATATATATATATATATATATATATATATATATATATATATATATATATATATATATATATATATATATAAGTACTTATTATATAAGACTTATATAATATATATATATAAGTCGCTTTCTCTGTAAATCTGTAATATCTTCGAAAATATTCATTTAAATCATATGCTGTTAAGGGCCATATAAATCTATATAAAATCTACAATATATTTAAGGTATTTAATTGGATAAGGATTAATGTTGTATTGGTTAAATCCGTAATGTTAAATTCGCTTCGAAAATTAGCCATTATTTGTGAAAAGTAAATGAGAAAAAAATTTTATTGTGGTATATCCATAGGAGATAGGCATATACCATAGCGGAGTTCTCTGTAGACCTTTTCAATGTGTATAATACTTTGTACATTATTTTGATAAATCTCGTAGGGTTCAGCCTTCGTTTGCAATGTTAGCGAAAAAATGTAATTATTTACGACATCACATTAGAAACCTCAAAAATAACATTATTTGTCCACTATTTCATGGATGCTCTTATACATATAAACCTTCCTCTTCAATCACTGTATCTACTAAAGAACACCACATCAAAATCCTTTGCGTAGTTTTAAAGATTTAAGCATACATGGGGATATAGGGACAGAGAAAGCAACTTTGTTTTTTACTATGTAGTGAAGTTTTGCTATTCCTCGATTGAGAGTTCCGATATAATAAACGCGTCCGTTCGCTGCTAAATTCAAAGTGCTATGGGAAAACCGCGGCCTCAGACGCGCTATTTATAGGCTTGCACGCTTTTGCCGCACCGGGCGGCCGGCCGGTACCGCCGCAAACGCTACGCCCCGCAATTTTTAAATCTGTAATTTCTTCGAAAATATTCACTTAAATCATACGGTGTGAAGGGCCATATATATCTATATTAAATGAACAATGTATTCAAGGTATTTAATTGGTTAAGGATTAATGCTGTATCGGTTAAAATCGCTTCGAAAATTAGCCATTATTTGTCGCAAAAAGTAAATGACAAAAAAAAGTTATTGTGGGTTATCCATAAGAGATAGACATATACCATCACGGACTTTTCTGTAGACCTTTTCAATGTGTACAATACTTAGTACATTATTTTGATAAGACTCGTAGGGTTCAGCCTGCGTTTACAATGTAAGCGGAAAAAATGTAATTATTTACGACATCACATCAGAAACCTCAGAAATAACAGTACTTCTCTACCATTTAGTGGATGTTATTATACATATGAGCCTTCCTCTTGAATCACTCTATCTATTAAAAAAAACCGCATCAAAATCCGTTGCGTAGTTTCAAAGATTAAAGCGTACAAAGGGACAAAGGGACAGAAAAAGCGACTTTGCTTTATACTACTAGTGAAGTATATACTATAGTTTTCATTGATTATCAGAAAGCTTTCGATAGCATTAAGCATGAGCACATGATGGAAGTACTTCAATAAATTGGTCTTGATACAAAAGATCTTAGAGTTATCCAAAATTTGTATTGGAATCAAACAGCAATACTTCGTATTAACAACTTTTTAGATACGCAAGAATTAGAAATAACAAACGGGGTTCGCCAAGGTTGTCTTTTGTCTCCGCTACTATTCAACATATATACTGAGATGATTTTTCAGAAGGCGCTGGACAATCAGCAAAAAGGTATAAAAATAAACGGAATCCCAATAAACAATATACGCTATGCTGATGACACTGCCATCTTAACAAGCGATTTGGAAGATCTACAGCAATTTCTAAACAAAATTAATACGATAGGTAAGGAATATGGACTCAAAATCAACACCAAAAAGACAAAATTCATGATCATCAGCAGAGAACAGCATAATCAGGCCCAAATAATGATTGAGGATAAACCTATAGAAAGGGTCAATAAATTTAAATACCTTGGTTGTAACATTAATGACAAATTGGATAGCGATATAGAAATAAAAATACGGACGGCGATGGCAAGAACTACATTTATCAAATTTCAGAGATACCTATGTCGAAGAGAAGTATCATTAGACATAAGACTTCGTATGGTAAAATGCTATATTTGGCCCATAATAACATATGGGGCCGAAACATGGTCACTCAAAATAAAATCCATGAACCGCATAGAGCTTAGCTGGCCAAACCCAGGCCCGCGGGCCACATAGTGGCCCGCCAAGGCATTTGAATTTGCCCGCCAGCACTTTGCGCCAAGGCATTTGAATTTGCCCGCCAGCACTTCGCGCCAAGGCATTTGAATTTTCCCGCTAGCACTTCGGCAGCGCGGCGTGCGATAGCACTGCTTCCACTTGATTGGTCAGCCGAGCGCAACCGATCCGCGTCGTTCGGGTATTGTCGCTACTTCGCCCGCACCCCGCACGCATATCGGTCCCGTCCTCCAATAGCCAGACAAACGGACGGTTAGCGAGCATCTTAGTACCGTTATCAATCTTACTTGAATGCAAGTATATTGAATTACTAATTCGTTTTGTGACAATTCGTTTAATAAATTAGAAAGAATACTACCAAAACTTTGCATCTTCTCTGCAGGTAAGTGTAATATTTGCATGTGTTACAATTAGTTTGTTTGTTTGTTTGTAGATACTTTCCTGCACAGCAGGCGGCGCGGCGGTCTTATTGCCCAAGATGTAGGATTTGTACCTACGAATCTTAATTAGATATTTATTGATATTGTGGAGCGGTGCCTGTCCAAATTAATAGTTTTATTTTACTTAGGTACTAACCTTCATTTCATGAAACTACATGTACATTTACATGTAGTTTTACATGTACATTTACATGTAGTTTTACATGTACATTTTATTGTTTTAGTATGGCCCTCAGCAAACCTAGTACGAGTACATCAAGAATAAAGGATAACCCTCGGACGTTTCATGAAGAATGGGAAACAAAATACCTTTTCACCGAAAGCAAAGCCCGCAAACCTGTGTGTCTCATTTGCTCAGCAACAGTAGCTGTTGCTAAAAAATATAATTTAGAGCGGCATTTTAAGCAAAACCATACAAAATTCGACAAAAAGTATCCAGTGGGGTCAGCTGTAAGGACTGATTTCATAAATAAAAAGAAGAAAGAACTATTTTCACAGCAAAATATTTTTGTAAAACGACACGATGAACTGGAAGCCATGGTCAAAACATCGTATGAAATATCTTTATTATTGGCTAAGAAGAAAAAGCCGTTTTCTGATGGGGAAATTATCAAACAGAGTTTGTCCATTTTTGCACAGAACTGCAATGATCAAAAGGTTAAAGCCATGGCAGCTAGTATTTCACTGTCGCGCAACACAGTAATGAGGCGAGTAGAAGATATGTCAACAGACATTAACAGTCAAATTGCCGAGTTTGTAACTAAATGTAGATATTATTCACTTGCATTGGACGAAACCCGCGATTTAACTGGTATGGCGCAATTAGCTGTTTTTGTACGCTGTATTGATGACAATTTCAATATATTTCAAGATATATTGGACCTCTGTCAACTGGAAACTACAACCACAGGAAAAGATATATTCATGAAACTGAAAGATTGCATTGAGGGTAAGAGCCTAAACTGGGATAAATGCAATTCAGTTTGCACTGATGGAGCACCTGCGATGATGGGGAAAACCAATTTCGCTGTAGCTTTGCTGCAAAATTACATAGGTCGACAATTGTTTTCTTATCATTGTATTATACATCAAGAAGCTTTGTGCGCTAAAGACATGACTTTCGAGGACGTGATTGACCCAGTAGTACGCTGCATTAATTTCATACGTGCCAGAGCACTTAACCGACGAGAATTCAGAACGTTGTTTAAAGAAGAAATAAAAGAATACGGCGAATTACATCTTTATTGCGCTGTTCGCTGGTTATCTAAAGGCGAAATGTTGAAACATTTTTATGATTTGAGGGAACATGTTCTGGAATTTCTGAAAGAAAAACAAGCATTGCCAGCAGAGAGAGCTCTGCTTGAAAATTCATTATGGCTGTGCGATCTTGCATTTTTAGTTGATACATTGAAGCACCTTAATGTCCTGAACCTTAAACTGCAAGGAAAAAATTGTTCTCTTCCAACAATGTTCAACTTGATCAATGGTTTCAAAGGGAAGTTGGACTTGTTCGCAGCAAACTTAGAGAGAAATAAAGTCGACCATTTTTCCACACTTGCAAGTTTAAAAGAAGAATTAGAGATCACTGCCCTTGATATTCCTAAATACCTATCAAAAATAAAATGTTTAAAAGAGTCTTTTGAAAACAGATTCCAGGATTTTGAATCGGACAAGAGAAATATTCAGCTGTTTATAAATCCATTTGCTATCAGTTCTACTGACTTGGTTGATTATCCAGCAAACATACAGCTCGAAGTAACAGATCTTCAAAACCACACTGCCCTGAAACAAATTTTCTATGAAAATGTATCTTCAGAGCAGCTAACAGAAAGTTTTGCAAGTTTTTGGAAAAACGTTTCCAGTGAAGATTTCCCAACATTGCGCGACCTTGCTATGCATATTTTAAGCAGGTTTGGTTCCACCTATGTGTGTGAGAAAACATTTTCAACTCTATCATACATCAAAAATAAATATCGCACATCTCTCACTGCAAAACACATTTCGGATTTGATTGTACTATCAACATCAGACTTAAAACCAAATATCGACAAATTACTATCACAAAAACCTCTTCACAGCTCTCATTAAATAGAAATAATGTTGTTATTATGTATGTTACTTAATTTCATTTACAAATAAAGTAAATTAAACCAAATTTTTAATGTACGTTTTGTGTATATTAATACCTTATGAATATGGTATTTGGCCCGGCGGCACCACAGTCTATGAAATTTTGCCCACCTTGAAAAACTATTGGCCAGCCTTGGCATAGAGGCTTTTGAGATGTGGACACTCCGCAGGTTATTAAAAATTCCGTGGGTGGGCCGAATAACAAATGAGGAAGTACTTAGAAGAGCCGGCGTCGAGCGAGTGTTATTAAAAATATAAAGCAACGCAAGATCTCTTATTTGGGCCACATACTCCGAGGCAATAAATATGAGATCTTAAGACTAATACTTATGGGTAAAATAGAAGGTAGAAGAGGTCCAGGCCGAAAACGGCATTCATGGTTGTGCGATATCAAGAACTGGTGTGGAGTGAAAAACGTGGGTGATATATTGGCACTAGCTACGGAGGGGCAATTACGGATTATAGAATGAGTGGATGATCGCCTACACGCTGTAAGCGTAGGCACGAGAAGAAGAAGTGAAGTAAATAAGCCTTAGGCCTTGTGAAAGTTTTCGACTCATTTCCAAACTAGATGTGCTCGATCTGAATACGAGTAGGAGACGAAATGCAATGGGACCCCCAATTTGATTTTATAGAGTTCGAAATATCTAGATAATATGCCCAGGTAATCCTTCTCGAAGTTAAAATGTGAAATGACGGAATGCTTCTGTAGAAATATATCACATGAATACTTTAACAAAAAAATTTAAAAATTTAACAATTTACCCCTGTTAAAATTATGCTGCACTCTTTGGAACTAATGTCTGTTGAACAGAGAATACTCTTTGCTTCATATATACTCATATTAAAAAAAAAAATCAGTTGCTTTCATGTAATGTAATGAAAAATGTAACATATGTCAGTGATGTGCATAGGTATAATACTAGAAGTACTGATAGTTTTTATATCCAAAGTTGTGAGCTTTCTGAATCTGAAAATAGTTAATACTATTACGGATTTGATGCTTTCAATATTTTACCAAGTATATTAAAGACTAGTGCTAGTATCAAGATATTTAAGGAGTAATATTGAGGTATGTAATTCGTAATTGAGAGTTCGAAATACGTAGATTTTTTTTAGTACTTCAGCTAAACAAAAATTATTATTATTATTGTCGTTGTTATCCTCCAGTTCTTCCCAGCTCGGCACTGGTTTCGAAGTTGAATTGTGGGTCTAAACCTAAGCAACTCTACAATCTGTCGGTTACTTTATGCTTGCAGGAATTTCGTGACTATGTGATATGTTTTCAGAACCATAGCTTTTTGCAACTTTTTAATCAGCCTCGGGTCTAAGTTCAGCTTCGTAAGGTGTTAGTGTAGTACTTTCGGAAATACAATGGTTGTTGATATCGCAAGTGGACTTATGTACGCCTCATCCACATATATCCTACATACTAAGTATCCCACACTTCAGGTCCGTATATTCCTGATTTTTTTTTTATTATGTTCATCAAGTTGTGTGTGTTAGGTACAGCTATGCCTATCATGTGGGCTTTCTTGTTGATTTTGTCCAAAAGGACTATGTATGGTCTATTATTATGTATTTTTCGATCTGTAATTGTAGTTCGATCATAATATATTTTGAAATAGCTTTTCTCTAGCACCGGCTGTGGTTTGTATTTATGGTAAGGTGTTTTGTCATTTGTCAAACGTCTGGTCTTCACAGCTAGCGCTTGATGGACTATGCAAGCTACTCGCAGACGATTATCTCTGTTAAACGTCCTGCAATAAATCGCTCCATCTCTCTTCATTCCTCCTGTTTATTTCTTCGATACCTTAGTGGAATCTTTCGCTCTGCTCTTCACTCACTTAGGTTTGCGAGGAAGTAGTCAACTTGTGGAAAGAGATAATGAACTTCAATGCTTATGCATTGTCCAGCTTATTGAAGATATCGAACCGATTTGCAACGATTTTTTCGTAGTTTGGATCTTTTGTGTTTCCTAGGAAACCGGGTACAACTGTTTTAAATGATACCTGCGCTGCCTTCTCTCTTGTTTTCAATTCGTCTACAAAGATGGCATCTCTCATTAATTTTGTGATCAGATCTCTCAAAGATTTCTTCCTTCAGCTGGATTATCATATTATCATATGATAATATGATCATATGGTAATATGATCATATGATCATATGGTAATATGATCATATGATCATATTGGCTTAGTTGAAGGTGATGCTAAATCAATGTGGAAAACTTAAAAAAAATTGATAGCTTCTAGTTTTGATGAAAGTGACTGTAGGAAATTCAATAAGACGGTAAACTTTATACTGATTCAAAGGTAATTCCTGGAATATTTGATGGTTATTCCATAGATAGCATTCGACAACTTGTAAATAGTATTAATACACCTCAAAGTGCAATGACAGTCACGGCACAACCAAAGCAAATTGAAAGTAAGTGGAGAACTTTTGATCTTTTGGATAAGAATTAATCGAAAGGAACGATAATGAAGTTGCCAAATAAAAGTAGAGATAATGGAGTTCATATGTCAATGATAAAAGAATGCTTCGAAAGTGTTTCAAACCCCTTGATCAACATCATTAATTGTTCACTTGAAACAGGTGTAATTCCAAGTAAACTTAAGATTACTACAATAGTACCAATCAAAAAAGTTCTTAATACTAAGTTGATTGAAGAATTTAGACGGATAAACACAATGCCAAGTGAAGCAAAAATTTTAGAAAAGGTAGTGTGTGAACAGTTCATTCAACATTTAAATTTAAATAATATATTAATAGAACAATAGTCAGGATATAGACATGAACATAACTCAGAATCAGCATTTCAGTATGTAATAGAACAATGGAAGCATAATCTAGATAGAGATCAATCAACAATAGTAGTTTTTTTTGACTTGAAATGAGCATTTAAAACTATTGATAAAGATCGGTTGAACAAAAAGTTAAAAGAATATGGCGTTGAAGGATCAGTTTTGGAGTGGTTACGAAATTATTCGCAGAATAGAAAGCAAGTTGTCAAATGTGGAAATTTTGTATCAAGTGAATTAGAAAACAATATTGGAACACCACAAGGGACGGTCCTGGGTCCAATCTTATTTAATTTGTATATTAATGACTTGGGCTATAATTCGAGACATTGTAGATATCATATATTTACATGATACAGTTGGATTTATTACAGGACGCTCTATTGACATAGTTGATAAATTGCAAGATGACCTGAATCTAATAGTAGAATGGCTTAAGATGAATGAATTGAAACTCAATGCATCAAAAACAAAAATAATGGTAGTCGAAAAAAAGCCTCTTATAAGAAATGAAATAAATGTGACTTTGAATGGAGAAAAATAGAAGTAGTTAGTTCGATCAAATATTTGGGAGTCATGTTGGACAGCCGATTAGAGTTAAAGGAATATATAAGTTATGTATGCAGGAAAATATCAAAAAAAATTGTATTCCTGAACAGATGTAGTAAATTTTCATCGCAGTGGACTAAAAAACGGTGTATAGTACTATAATACTACCGCAGTTCAATGATGTCAATACAATCCTCTATTTGGCCAATAAATCTGATGTGAACCGGTTGCAGATATTACAAAACCGAGGTATGAGGATCATACTTGGATGCGACAGGTATACGAGCATACACACCATGCTGGTAAGACTAAACTGGGTAGACATTACATCCTACCTACAAATTAACAGTCTGAAATTTATTCATAAATACTACTTATAATTACTTCCAGATTATTGTATAAATATGTTGAGTTTATTCAAAGACATCCACGATCATAACACAAGAAATAAAGAAAATTTTATATTAGACCATAAAAATAAGAAATCTTCTCAAAATTCGGTATTCTTTAAGGCGGTAAATGTTTATAATGAATTACTTAACAATATGAAAGAGTGCGAAAAATAGCAGAATTCAACAGCAAACCAAAGCAACATTATCAAACGAAAGACTGATATATGTTCAATATATGGCATCTAAAGAGTAGTATAATAAGTAGTATGTTTAGAATGTTGTATAATTTGTATGTTAAATTCAATTACTTGTAACAGCAATATTTTCAAGTGAAATATTATTATTATTATTCAAGAAACCGGCTAAAAGATATATGAAACGCATCTTCAGGCAATGCCTAAGGAATACTGAGGACGTTTCATCATCCCCCACTTTATGTGAAGTATTGGAAATAACACCAGCTTGGGAGTCACAAGGCTCTTCCTCCCATTAATTTCAAGCCGTAGTTGTTGGCTTGTATTGAGCGTCAAGTCTTTCAATGAAGTGCTGCTTTCTGTTTCTATTGTCCAAGAAAGCAAGGAAGCTTTGTATGGCCAATTTGTTGTGTGTAGTGTCCATTTGTGTTCGAAATACTAGAGTGTGTTCAAAAGCAATACATGGTTTTCGTAATACATGTAGAGGTACTGATTTGATACTTTTTGAGAGTATTCAAGGCTGAATATGTATGGTAATATCGAAAAAAGCTGAAATTATACGAGCAGTTTGCGAGACAACTCTACGTGATGGAATTTATTAATCATTTTTCCTGAAATCAGCGTTAAAAACGCTATCGAAGTACGTGATTAAATAATAGACAGATATTCCTACCGATAAAAGAGGACACAAAAACACAGATGTGCTATTGAAGTATGGAAATATAGCTACTTGAGTGATGATTCTAATATGGCTTAAAGGTATTCAGATAATGTAACGATTAGAGATTTCAAAATATGGTTTATTATTCGGAAATGAGTTCACTCATGGAAATATTTCGAATCGATTCGAGATAGGAATTGATTGCAAAAAATATTTCATCAGAAATTATGCTAATTACTAGAATGAGACAATATGAGAAATATATTTTTCTAATGATTTCATTCAGAAACAAAAATTTCATTTGATATGATGTCTGACAAATGGAATAGAATATCTTATATCAAAAAAACAATTGTTGGATATCTCCTTTGAGGTTTCATTTCCTCCTATGTTTATTATTCCGCAATGAGGTGGGTTATCACTTGTATGCTATACACCAAGGTGTAGTATATATAATATAGCACCTAGTGAGCGTATGTTTTATATTGATTGATAATTATATTCGAGATACGCGATCGTTGCAAATCCCGGCTTTCCAAAATTTGTTTCGATGTGAAGAGAAGTATGATTTATATAAAAGTTATTGTGATGAATTTTGAGTGACCAGAATTCAATTATGTCAAGGAATCAAACCCTCTGAATACGGGGGTGGGTTCTCTCTAAAAAAAGATATTCTGAGTCAACTTTTCAAAAAGCTTGATAACTATGATCTCCTGGTTGATGAAGAATCAGATAATTTGTACGAAAATTTGGTGAGTTCCTCCCAATCATCGACTATTTTTCAGTCGTCATTAAATTCAAGTCCCTTCTTTCGTACGGAGAAAATATGAAATTCAATAGTTCTACGAATTCATCGATAAGTATGTATCGTTTGACGATTTCAGGTCGATTAATCATTTCTTATTGATTAATACTGATAACGCTACTCGTAAAAAATATATTGTATATCGAGAGTCCGTATGAAAATTTGCACACAATGAGTTCTCATGAATAAAGAGAAAAATGAGTCTATATCTGATATTATTTTTGATAAAGAAGAATCTGGAAAAACCAAAATCAAACTTATGATGAAAACAGGTGTTAGCGCAAATAAAAACTTGAGATCAGAAATATTGATTAGTAACAGTTTTAAACGTCCAAAATCAAAAAGTCAAACCATTATTGATCTCTGAGTTCCATGGCTTTATTCCGAAAAGATCAGCTGCTACTCACCAGAATACTCTATCACAGATAGTATCGTTAGCCTCAGAGCGTCAATCAGAGCTAGATATTGTGTTTATGGAGTTTTCGAAGGTTTTAAACAGATTGAAACATGCTATCATGATAAAATGAGGGAGTTTGGTATTGATATCAACCAACTTTATATATTTTTTATATTTACCAGCTGAAGTTGTGAACTCTCAGTCAGTTAACGTGTTCAAGAGGGCGGTAGATGAATTTTTGTTTTCATTTTGAGAAATTATTTTGCCATATATTTTCATTGTCAATGTGTACCTACTGATCACTATTTTTTTTCCTCTTGTTGTTATTGTTTTTTTTTTCTTTTCTCAAATGTTTATCTAATGTATTATCCTCACATTGCAGTATTCTGTAAAAAGAGTTAATGGGCTTATGGGTCTTCAGACCCCTGCCTTCAATTATATGTAATAATAATAATAATAATAATAATAATAACTTCGTTTCTTCACTTATTACTTGAGCGATTGGCCTCAGTATGCACATTATAGAGGTCGCAGCTCAAATAGGTTCATTCCTACAAGCAGTGCACATCAGGGCAGCATACTGGTGACCCAGTTATTCACTTTGTTCATTAATGACATCGGTAAGAGTATAACAAGCGATATCTTCCTTTTTGCTGACGTGAAAATCGTTCGTGTAGTGAAAACTCAATACGATTGTCTTCAACTGCAAAATAATCCTTATTGAGTCTTAAGCGTGTAGGATAGACGGTTTTTACCCATAGAAGCGTATTGGATGAATTATTGTTGAATTGTTTCTGTTTGTTCTCTCTTGAGAAAAGACGTATATTGCGTTCTTTGATCTTCGTCCTTTGTTCATCGTTCTTTGAAATTATGAACTATAAAATTGTTCATAATTTGATTGATTTGTCATTTTTGTTATCTCAATTATATTTTCTAGTTCCTAGAATGAATGAGAGGTGTCAATCATGTTTTTACGTGGACAAACCTAGAACTGATGTTGTGATTAAAGGTCCAAAACTTTCAATAATGTGACATAATTTCAACACTGACAACCCACGAATCGACTTAAACTCTATGTGTCTGTTTATGTTCAAGAGACGTCTTAAGACAATTTTGTCTTACATCTCATTGGCCTGTATTCATTGGTTTTCTTTGTTTTTTCATCTCTGATTCTAATTACGGAATAATTCCAACTTTTTAACATTTTTTGTTGTTACTTTCACAACGATGTTAATGTTAGTGAAATCTCAGGTACTACTGTGCGCATGACAATCTGTATTTACTGAATATTATGTGATATTTGTACTTTTCATGTCCTCTATTTGGGCTTGCCTGTTTGGGCGATAAATTATCATTATTATTTCCCTTTAAGCTCATGAGTTTTCATAATTACGCGTTCAAGTTCTGTCGAAGCTTCTTCCATTGCTTTCCGCTTTGGAATCGAAGTGAATCGTCTCTGTTTAACATCATTTAGTAGTCCGCTATCGTATTGACGTTAGCGGACCTTCTCTCTTCATATCTTCTGTCCATTTCTCTTGGAATCTTTAACTCTGTTCTGCACTCACATTACCTAGGTTTGCAGGGAAGTACTACCGATTCGATTAAAAAAATATTATTTCAATTCTGATGTTACAGCTCAGCTTTTTGAAGTTGTCGAGCATTTCTTAACCGATTGTGTCGTAGTTTGGATCTTTCATGTTTCCGGAGAAACCAGTAGCTACTTATTTAGTTGATATTTATGCTACCTTCCTTTTTTTACTTCGTTTACAAAGCTGGAATCTCTGTTTTTGGAATCTCTTTTTTTCTACAGAATTTTGTGATATCTGGTATGTCGAAGATTCCTTCCTTCAGCTTCTCCTAGGATTATTTAGGAAACCGGCTAAAATACTTCTTTAGGTAATGCCTAAATGCTGAGGACATTTCATCGTATCCCACTTTATATGGAGTAGTGGAAGTTGTTAAAATGACTTCATGAAAAATAATGAGAACTTTCACCTTTCATTTTACTGATTCACAGTACATACTCTTTCAACTTAACTTATTAAGAAGAAGTATACGTACACAGAATATGAGAGACACACACATATTGAAAAATTGTGAGGGGTATATTCCCAAAACAATGTTACATGGGGCAATGTATCTTATTTATATATATATATATATATATATATATATATATATATATATATATATATATATATATATATAAATGTAATTATATGGGTTATAGGCAAATGAAAGGCCACTATGAATAGGTTTTATTCAATTTGGATGCCTGGTCTATATTTCGATTGTGATTACAATCTTCATCAGGACTCTGAAAAACATTTACATACAATTATACTTGTAAAAATTATGTTTGACAACTTACGGCAAACTAAGAATAAAAGGTATGGCCAACAACTATCCAACAGGAATATGTTATTTAAAAAATAATAATAATAATAAATAGTAAAATAAGCAGAATTTAAAACAATTAAAACAATAATCAGTAGAAATTGAAATTGTAGATATAAAAATGTTTCCGTATGATAACCAAAATTAACAATCGAATGAATTGACAAGAAGCACAGAGAACATTGACACCGAAAAACGAACACAGAGGTGAGAGAATAGAATACTGTAGTCACAAATGTCATGTCTCACACGTAACAAATAAAAGTCTAACTAGGTTGGAAAATGTCTGCGAAGGTTACTTAAAATGATGTGAAAGTAAGTAACTGTAGATGCAGCTAAGTTAAGTTATGCAGCTTAGTTAAGTCCAGACTTAGCTGCATCTACAGTTACTTACTTTCACATCATTTTAAGTAACCTTCGCAGACATTTTCCAACCTTGTTAGACTTTTATTTGTTACGTGTGAGACATGACATTTGTGACTACAGTATTCTATTCTCTCACCTCTGTGTTCGTTTTTCGGTGTCAATGTTCTCTGTGCTTCTTGTCAATTCATTCGATTGTTAATTTTGGTTATCATACGGAAACATTTTTATATCTACAATTTCAATTTCTACTGATTATTGTTTTAATTGTTTTAAATTCTGCTTATTTTACTATTTATTATTATTATTATTTTTTAAATAACATATTCCTGTTGGATGGTTGTTGGCCATACCTTTTATTCTTAGTTTGCCGTAAGTTGTCAAACATAATTTTTACAAGTATAATTGTATGTAAATTTTTTCAGAGTCCTGATGAAGATTGTAATCACAATCGAAATATAGACCAGGCATCCAAATTGAATAAAACCTATTCATAGTGGCCTTTCATTTGCCTATAACCCATATAATTACATTTAAATTACCAGGCAATACTCCTTCTGATTAATATATATATATATATATATATATATATATATATATATATATATATATATATATATATATATATATATATATATATATATATGTATATATATATTTAAATATAGGATAATAAATTTACCTAATTACAACACGCCTCCTTTAATTTATAACCTTATAACGTTTTACATAACTAATCAATCAATCTTAACTCTAATCTATTCTTCAAAAAATTTGTCGTATCGAAACTTTCAGTTCACATGTCTGCCAAATGAAATTGTGTATCAATTTGTACAATATCAGTTATCTTGTTCTCAAAGTTGTCATTTACATAATGATACTGTACTTCGATGTGCTTCGAATTTTTTATAAAGTTGCCGTATTTAGCAATTGCTATTGCACCCGAGTTGATTACACCCAATTTCATTGGATTACAAAATATTACATTCAATGATTCACATTATGTGATTCACAAATATACAACAGAAGTAACACCCTCTTGGGGGCCACAAGGTTCTTCCTCTCAATATTTTCAAGCCCTACTTGTAGGCTTTTTCAAAGAGCCAAGGTTTCACGATACAACGTTGCTTCCTGTTTTAACTGCTCCATATTTCGTGAAAGAGTGGGACTTTTGTATGGCCACTTTGTTGAGTCTTGTGTCAATACGTGTTCTAAATACCACAGTTTGTACAAAACCAAGACAACAATTTCGTAAATTTTTTCATTATATTTACTGATTTATAATAAATATCGTAATAGATATTGAGTATTATATCATATTACATCGACTTTATGTAGAAGTGCTCTTTCTATACTTTTTGAGAGTACTTAAGGCTAAAAATATATATAAGAATATCGATTGTCCCAAAAACGCTATGAAAATACTTGAGTGCTGATTCTGATATGGCTTTAAGTGATTTAGGCATTAAGTGATGATTAGGGTTTTCATAATATGATTCACTATTCGGTAATGAGTAAACTTCCGGAAATATATCGAAAGGATTCGGAATATGAATTAAAATCGTAAAATATTTCAATAAGACTTAAGCATTTTCGAATGAGACAATATGGGAAAGATATTTTTTGTGAAGATTTCATTCAGGAACAAAAATTGTAATTGGTGTCTGTTCTTTCCTGCATAAATGATCATTATTAATAAATATAAAGCAGGAGACGAATAGAATCAAATTTATAACAGAATATTTTTATCGAAAAATAATTGCTGGATATCTCCTTTGTGGTAACAATTCTTCCTATGTCTGTTATTCCGCACTGAGATGTTTTATCACTTGTAAGTCCTACATCAAGAAGTAGTAAATATGAAGCGGGCTCATGTTTTATATTAATGTGATACCTTATTATATTCGAAGTCTGTGCATGCATTTGTAAAGTACCTACGGATTGTTGTAAATAGCGGGCTCTTCAAACCGATTTGAAAAGAAATTTGGTTTATATAAAAGTTATTGTGATGAACTTTGAGTGACCAGAATTTAATCATGTCAATGGACTCAAACCCTTCTGATAATGAGGAGGTTTTGTCTAAACAACAAATGTTCTGAGTCATCTTTTCGTGATTCAGAAATGCGTGATAAGTATGATCTCCTGGTTGATAAAGATTCAGATGATATGTACGAAAATTTGGTGAGTTCATTCCAATCATCAAATATATCTCAATCGGCATTATATTCAATTCTCTCCTCTGATACGAGGAAAATACGAAATTCCATAGCTCCTACGAATTCATCGATAAGTACGTATGCTACGTCGATTACAGATCGGTTCATCATGTCTCATTGATTAAAACTGATAACGCTACTCGCAAAAACACATTGCTTATTAGGAGCCTGGATGAAAATTTCGTAAACTTGCACACTTTGAGTTCTCGTGAATTATTTATTGTTCATAAATAAAAAATCCATATCTGATTATATTGATTTCTGATTGATACAGAAAAGTTTGGAAAAAATAATCTTAACTCATGATGAAAACAGGATCTTTTGCAAAAGACATCAGAAATAATAAACAGTAACAAATCAGGTAGACAAGGAAGCGTAAATTCCTCTATAACTAATACGTCGCCAGGCTGTTTTATACTCGCTAGACATGGCTATCACAATGTATGAATTCAAGGGCGGAATGAAACCTTCATCTTGGATTTTCTAGAAATGCCTAGATAAATTTACATATTTTTTTTTCATTTTTTGAATGTATTTGTTACCGCAGACAGGTTGAAGTAATATGTTCCACTCCTACAGCCTTGTTTTTTTTTGAGGTCAAATAATTCCAAGTGAAGTCGCTATTTTCAATTGCTTTTAGAAGCTGTTTCGTTAGGCTAGAAGATGTACACGTTCAGTTTGTGTCACAGTCAGTGGATGCCCGAAAAGAGGTGAAAGTCGTTAGCTCTGAAATTGTATCAGGGAAAAGTATATTTGAATTCAGTCTTCTGGAACATAGAACTCTAATGATCGAGAACGTACTTTTTGAAAAATAGAAGCTGATCAAAAAAAGAGTGACAGAAAAAATATATGTCACTAGGAAGCATTGAATTTTCTAGATAATAGTTTTTCTGCAGTTGTTTCTATTCTTCAATCAGAATCTTACCATGTGATAATAATTCAGAAAAATAAACTTCTTGTGTAATGAATATCTTCATTACACAAACTAAAGAGTGAAATATTTAGAAATCATGAGGATTCTGAGGTTTAATGATAATAATAAGCCTTCATTTCCAACAGGCGCAAACCCAATAACAGAAAATTTAAAC
Source organism: Henosepilachna vigintioctopunctata (assembly GCA_030704895.1). NCBI lineage: Eukaryota > Metazoa > Arthropoda > Insecta > Coleoptera > Coccinellidae > Henosepilachna > Henosepilachna vigintioctopunctata. The sequence continues at coordinate 1,936,286 of JARQZJ010000013.1, forward strand.
AATAAAAAAAGTCACATATATCAAAACCAATTGACAATGCTATATGCATGCGAATCGCACAAAACAGATATTTAATAGTGTTGGCGTTTACTTGATGTGAATCCATTATAATTGAATATAAACTTAAATTCAAACACTTGAACTTATGATTTACACTTTATTGACTACATAGCATGACGCGTTTCGTCGTTACAAACGACTTCTTCAGATGCTCACAAAATAATAACAACATTTTGAAAAACACAGGTATACATATCAAGGAATTTTGGTATTCAAATTTTGGTATTTACCTTGGATATTCCATTCTGAGAAATAATTTCTATTACCTGAAAAGGTTTAACAATGGTGAATTGTTTAATTTTATCTGTTCATTGAGCAAGTTTCTAGAATTTTAAGCCGATTTATTTCCATTACTTCCCAATGATCTAATTGACTACTTCTCTCTATATTGTGTAAAATTTTGAAATTCGTATCAAAAGTATGGTTTTCTGTTAATAAATGGTCAGCATAATATGATTATCAAACAAATGAGTAATCGTTGCCGAACTTTCAAACAATCTCGCACATCTTACAATAAAACTATATATTTTACACGCCGATAATACTGATTGCGTAGTTTGCGGTATAAATGAAAACTTTCGATCGAATACCACGCCCAGAACCTTGATTTCGGTGAGACGAGAGAAACTTTCACCCTCAATATTGTAATTGAACTGTTGCAATTGTTTCCTCCGAGAGTAAGACACTACGCTTCATTTGAGTATATTCAAATGAAGATTATTATATTTGCACCATAAGCTCACAATATCAATGTCTTCTCGTAGACTCAATAGTCAATAGAAGACGATATACTGGCATAAATTTTAAGATCATCAGCATAGACTAACTTCAAGTTATTTAATTTAGGCAAAAGATCTTTACTGAACATTATGAACAAAATTGGTCCCATGTTTGACCCCTGACGTACCCCTGAGGCAACCCCGAATTATTTAGATCTACAATTTTCAATTTCAACAACTTGCGTACGACCGCTCAAATAAGAATCCACTAGATTAATAAGCAATAAGAATTTTATGATTAACTTCATCAAAAGCCTTTCGGAAATCTGTATAAATAACATCAAGTTGCCCACCCACAACCAATCTTTCATAAACGAATTGCGAAAACATAATTAGTTTAGTTGAGCACGACCTTTTAATCGTTAATCCATGTTGATCACTAGAAATACTACTTCTAATCGTAGGATATACGGCGTTAAAGAGAACTATTTCAAACAATTCAGAAAAGTTAGCTAAACTTGATATAGGTCTGTAGTTATTATGAACGAGGAGTGGCTCTTCTTGAGTACAGGAATAGTTTTAGCCACTTTCCACCTGGTCGGTAAGGTCGATGACTCCTTAAAACTATGTTATAAATATGATTGAGTGGTAACATCAACACGCCAATACAGTATAAATAAATGAATAATAAAATAAATTTATTGAGAAACATTCTTTACATTGTAAAATTACATTAATTTCAATTGATACAAAGAATTACAACTAAGAAGAATGCTCTCAAAAGGACTGAATTCAGATTTGAGTCTGATCTTCCTTTCAGCCCTCGAGCAAAAATATTGCTTCAAACAAAAATATTGGTTAAATTTATATTTACAATAATATAGAACTTTATTTCAGAAGAAGAAAAAATTTTTCCAGAAATATTGAAAATTTGAGACAATTTCACATGGTGAAGAACATTTGTGTTAAAAAAATATAGAAACAAAAAATTGATTCATACATTATTGCCTACATTCGAATCATCGAAGTACTCTGTCACATTATAGTATGTATGCCCTTGTTAAGGGCAGATATTCAACTCCACTCTTAAACAAATGAGCTGTCGGTTCTTTTAAATTCGATGGTAATTGGTTGAAAATTTTAATGCTCTGACAATAGAGAGAGTGCTCAAATTTAGCTGTTTTAAGCATAGGAATAGGTAGCATAATTTAATAAACCAATCTTCATTTTCTTTAACATGTAACAAACATCTATAAATATATAAACACGGTAAGGTGAGTATGTGATTATTAATGAATATATGTTTACAAGATGTTCGTTGATGAATATTGAATATTATTCGAAGTATTCGCTTCTGTCAATAAACACCCTATTTATTTCTTAAGAGCAGTCCCAGAGCAGAATATTATAATTTAGATGACTATATACAAGACTTTTATACACATTCATAACACAGTTTCTAAGTACGATGTTCTTAATTTTAGAGATTGCAAAAAATGAGTTACTCAATTTTTTACATAAGACATCAATGTGTGATATCCATTTTAAATTTCTGTCTACACATATTCCAAGAAACTTAGTTGATTGGGATGATGATATAGTGTTCTCCCCATATTTAACATCAAGGTACTAATTCCATTGCCCTTGAGACAAAAATGAACATATACAGTTTTGTCAACGTTCACCATCAGATTGTTCATTTGATACCAACTTACAAACTCCCTCACAATGCATTTACATGTCTCTAGAAGTTCATCAGGAGTCCTGCCAGAAACAACCACCGATAAATCATCGGCAAATAGTATCACGAAACATCGAGACAACTTAGTAGGAAGATCGTTTATAAACAATATGAATAGACAAATTGGTTGAGGATTTCGCGGCCAGTCGTTGAACTATGTTGTCTTGGTTCGGGTCTAAGGGCCGTTGTCGGTTGGAACTTATTCCTAACGTTTCGCTTGCACGAGTGGCAAGCTTCTTCAGAAGTTGTTCCATTTCAGAATCAGAAATGGAACGACCTCTGAAGAAGCTTGCCACTCTTGCTAGCGAAACGTTAGGAAGAAATTCCAACCGACGACGGCCCTTAGACCCGAACCAAGACAACACTAGTTCAATATGAATAGAAAAGGTCCGAGTACAGAGCCTTGCGGCACACCAAGGGTAATGTCATGTCTCTGAAAATAACTCTCGCCTATTTTCACTACCATTGTTCTAAGATAACTACGCAAACAATTTAGAAAAACACCTCTAAAACCTAAATTGTAGCATCAATCAGGTATAAATTCGAAGGATAGTGAATCAAATGCCAAAGATAAATTGAAAAATAACCCCGCCACAAACAAGTGTTTATCCAAACACTCGTAGATGGATTCAAAAAATTTTACTGTAGCTGATTGAGTTGAGTGGCCGCTTCGGAATCCATGTTGCGCGGAGTCAATTATTTTGAATCTATTGAGATAACTCATCATTCTGGCGGAAACAATTTCCTCTATTACCTTGGGAAACACGCTCAAAATGGATATTGAGCGATAATTAGTTATTTCACTCACGCTTCCAGTCGCAAATACTGGAACTACTATGGATTGCTCAAGGATATTGCGGAAGTTTGCAGTAGTGATGGAAGCATTGATGAGATATGAAAAGTGCTCGCCAATAATTCCGCTAATTCTTTTCAAAACTTTGGCCGATATGGAATCGAAACCGACGCTTTTTTTATTTGTTAAGGCTCTAATGGTATCCTCATTTTCAATTTTAGTGGCAGGATAGAAGTAAGAATTGGTGTCCACAATGGGTGGTAATGTCCAAATCCGAGATAGATTATTGCCATTATTGTGTTCAAATGAAATATCTACAAAGCCTTCCACTCGCACTCTTGTTGTCATGAGTAGGAATCTTGAACGCTAGGGTGAGTTTATACGTCCTTTCGCCGATAGAGGGAGCCTACGTGAATATTTTCCTCTGTAGAATATCTCTCAATTTGGTAAAGGAGCTATGTCCGTTTTGAAAGTCATCGATTCTTGATTGATAGATTAAATATGGACTGAAGATTCATAATAATGATGATACAATTGTATCCCATTATCATTCAACAAGATCAATTCAACAAGATCTTATGAACTTTCTCGGAACGCTCCTAATATTCACTATCGAAAGTGAAGGGTTCGTTCTCGTTGACAACATTTGCGTAGACAGCTGCCTGAGAGTTTTGTTTGAAATATTTCGATTAAGAGTCTCAGTATTTACAGTACTGAATGACCTGTGAATCTCTATATATATATATATATATATATATATATATATATATATATATATATATATATATATATATATATATATATATATATATATATATATATATATATCAGTCTACTTTGAAGATTCTGGTAGGACCATTGATATTGGTGAATTCTCTAGTAGCACACTGGGACGTAAAGATCAATCCAAATCAATCTTATAGATCTCCGAAAAATTTAAAATATTTTCAGTAATTTTTCATATAATCAGTACTCAAATCGTGACATAAAACAATATAATTTACAGTTTGGAAACAATGCTGTAATGAGAGGTAATAATAAATATATGTCTAAAAATCACTAACTGAACAATTCTTTAGTCGACAAGTTTCGTCTTTTACGGCATTATCAAGAATGATTGCATATTACAAAGACAACCTTCAACTATTTGCAGATCTGTTCGGACCACAGTTTATCAGATATTTATTAGCGGGAAGTTGTTAAGGTCTAACTGCTCATTGAGAAGATTGTATTTATCGGATATTTGTAGTTTATTTATTTCCATGGCTTCCAGATATGAAAATGGACTACCTGGAAGCCATGGAAATAAATAAAATTCAAAAATCTGATAAATACAATCTTCTCAATGACCAGTTAGAACTAAACCACTCCCCGCTGTTAAATCTCTGATAATTTGGAAACCCCCACGTTTATGACCGAATTTAAGTTGTATTCTGTGGTCCGAACAGATCTGCATATATTAAAAGGTTGACTTTGTAATATGTATACATTCATGAGAATGCCGTAAAAGGCGAAACTAGTCGAATAAAGAATTGTTCAGTGGTGATTTGTGGACAAGTATTTATTATTACCTCTCATTCAAATATGAACCATCACAGAGTTGATTCATGGTCCATTGAATTCGATGCTGTAATGCACAAAAGGGTCGATCAAAAAAAAGATCATAGATACTCAAACATGGTCTAAAACAATAATGATGCCTAATTGGAAGCCTGGGTCCGAAATAAGAACACCACAAATTTCAATATGAATCTCTTCAGAGAATTGTGAAACCATTGAGTTTTTCACTTTCAAGTTTTGCTTGGCGTACAAGATGGATCCACCGTGTTTAATGTGGGTACGACAAAAACAATCTGCTGGAACATAACCCGCAATCACCATGAAATTAACACTATCTACACTACACCAATGTTCCGACACACTCAGGATATCCGTATTTGTTTCCATCAGTAACACCTCCAGATTATCGAGTTTGTTTGAAATACATTGAGCATTCAGCTGCATGATTCTCAAATATGCATTGGCGGCAGGAATAATCAGTCCACTCGATTTTGTTTCGTTTTTTTTTGTGGAAAAATGATTCACGATTACTTTATTCGGCCAATTTGATGCATCGAGAGCTGTGCTATATTCGGAACTCGGTATAAACACCTTGAACGATGAGTATGAGTCTGGGTAGCGTGAGGTTTTCAGATTTTATTTTAGAAAATTTGTTCATTAGGAAATTCTGTAGACTTTCGACATTTGTGTCAGGTTTGAGATTTGAAACATGGAAAGCGTTGAATTTGTCGTCCGCTGCTCCAGAATCACTTCCCACAAGCAAAGTTTTCCTAACTACTCGTTTTTCTCACAATTTTTTATTAAGAATCCGAAGCTTTTTCGGGTTTGGTGAGAGATTCATTATTTTCATTGTGATTACTCACTATTTACGCTGATTCAACCGCCTAATTCACCCCAGCCAGAGTAAAATTCTTGAACGATTTGGGTTTCTTAGTCTTTTTAGGAAGATCTACAGTTGAATATGTGTTGTTGACTTTTCCTTTACTCAGAATAAATTGCCGGTGAGCTTCACACGGGTAATGTGGACATAGGGGAATCACCGGAATTTCTCTTAGCATCAACATCTGGTATAAGCTTCCCATCATCTACAACCTTGACAAGTTTTTTGTCCAGTTGCTTCATTTATGCTCATTTCTTTCATTTGATATAATAACGATTCAATTTTGGACTCCAACTCGTAAATTATTTTGAGACGAAGATCTACTTGAGTAGATTCCTTGTCTATGTTCATGGGTGTCATACTCTACATCGTTGATGAGCTTCCAGTTATTTCATCACTAAGGACTGACATGGATAATTCGATGTCACAACAATTTTTCACCTTAGATCAACAACCTGGGTGGAACGACTTCCGACAACTGTGACACTTCGCACATTTTTTCGCAATTGTTTTTCTACAATGTTCATATTGGAGAGTATCAACTTGTAGAGAAGAAATCGTATCGATTTACTTACCTACCGACATGTTGATGATAATATATTATGAATTATATATTATGGTTTATCCGTCTTCGATGAATTACTAGGGCCGAGGCAGGTACCTGGGTCTTTCGCAAAAGCTGAGTGATAAGTAAAACGGATAAGTGATAGATACCAGACGTGTTTCAAATTTTGCTGAAGTGAACTTTTACAACTTTCACAACGATGTTATTTCAGAATAAATTAAAACAAGTTCAACGCATTTTGATTGTTTTGTTGCAAATGAAGTGCCCAATTTATTGGGTGTGATCGAGTTTTTTTTTTCACTATACTCCTAACTTATTTCGATATTTTTGAATTACTATTATTGAATGTTTTGAATAAATTTGTAGGGCCGTCACAAAAACACGTTCGAATCGTACACTTCGAACAGAAATGAAAAATTAAGGGGTGGAAAGAAGTCCTCAACAACAAAACTAGAAATAAGGTTCGGACCGGCAGTCAATTTGCTACTGAGTTCGTATGCAGCCGACGTCACTTCACTTTCAGATACACTATCCACTGAAACGAAATTTCGATGACAAGTCTTCTTTATTCCTTTACAATTACATAACTATCCGCCGCGTAAACAGAACCTAAAATAGTCCGCGAATGTACCAATAATTCCACCCGAACTGCTGTAGCTGAGGTCTTCATCCATCATTACACCAGGAATTCTTGTGTGTCCATTTCCATTCTGCATAAAAGCTCAAAACCTGCTCTGTATTTATTGAGAGTTCTGCCAAGGAAACGTAGTTTCTGTAGAATTCTTCGATTCGCGATTTGATAGAAGCACTGAGTAATCGGAATTGCCTGAAATCACTGGCATCATAGGAATGCTGCCGTACTCACGACAGCAGCATTCCTTCATGCGTATTGACTTGATGAGTTCCGATTTATACCAATACGGCTATCTTCGTATACAGCACATCACAGCACAGTACAGCACAGCACTGCGCAGCGCAGCACAGCGCAGCACACCACAGCAGAGCACAGCACAGCACAGCACAGCACAGCACAGCACAGCACAGCACAGCACAGCACAGCACAGCACAGCACAGCACAGCACAGCACAGCACAGCACAGCACAGCACAGCACAGCACAGCACAGCACAGCACAGCACAGCACAGCACAGCACAGCACAGCACAGCACAGCACAGCACAGCACAGCACAGCACAGCACAGCACAGCACAGCACAGCACAGCACAGCACAGCACAGCACAGCACAGCACAGCACAGCACAGCACAGCACAGCACAGCACAGCACAGCACAGCACAGCACAGCACAGCACAGCACAGCACAGCACAGCACAGCACAGCACAGCACAGCACAGCACAGCACAGCACAGCACAGCACAGCACAGCACAGCACAGCACAGCACAGCACAGCACAGCACAGCACAGCACAGCACAGCACAGCACAGCACAGCACAGCACAGCACAGCACAGCACAGCACAGCACAGCACAGCACAGCACAGCACAGCACAGCACAGCACAGCACAGCACAGCACAGCACAGCACAGCACAGCACAGCACAGCACAGCACAGCACAGCACAGCACAGCACAGCACAGCACAGCACAGCACAGCACAGCACAGCACAGCACAGCACAGCACAGCACAGCACAGCACAGCACAGCACAGCACAGCACAGCACAGCACAGCACAGCACAGCACAGCAGATCACAGTACAACACAGCAATGCTGAACACAGCACAACACAACACAACACAACACAACACAACACAACACAACACAAAGTTGTTGCAACACAACACAACACAACAGAACACACCTCCACACAACACAACACAACACAACAGAGCACAGTACAGCACAGTACAGCACAGCACAGCAATGCTGAACACAGCACAACGCAACACAACGCAACACAAAACTGTTGCAACACAACACAACACAACAGAACACAACACAACACATCACAACATAATACAATACAACTCATTACAGCACAGCACAGCACAGCAGAGCACAGCACAGCACAGCACAGCACAGCACATCACAGACCAGCACAACACAACACAACACAACACAACACAACACATTACAACACAACACACCACACCACAGCACAACACACCATACCACAACACACCACACCACAACACACCATACCACAACACACCACACCACAACACACCATACCACAACACAACACAAAACAAGACAACACAACACAAGACAACACAACACAACAGAGCACAGTGCAGCACAGCACAGGACCGCTGAACACAGAACAACACAACACAACACAACACAACAAAGCACAGTACAGCACAGCACAGCACAGCTGAACACAGAACGACACAACACAACACAACACAACAGAGCACAGTACAACACAGCACAGCACAGCTGAACACAGAACAACACAACACAACACAACACAACACAACACAGAACAACACAACACAACACGGCACAACACATCACAACACTTTATTCAACAACAATTCACAACTGAATACTTTAGCAGGATAGAACGATGTTTTCCGTTTGACTCTCGTAGCCGGACTAGGAAGAGATCTTGTTGTCTTCTCCTGAGGTTGCACCTAGAGCATGCGCAGTCAACTTCTCTTCTTTTTCCTGCTTGGTCTAATTGATAGATTCATTAGCCGCCCAGAGCATGCGCAGTCAACTTTTCTTCTTTTTCCTGCTTGGTCTAATTGATAAATTCATTAGCCGCCGTAATACTGATTCTGTGGACCTAGTATCTGCAAATGATCTTCGTTTTCTTGAATACCTCAAACGAGAAATTATGGTTGTTTTATTATATGTGGAGGTGGAGGTGTTGTCTGAAGATAATAAATCTAATGTATTAAAAAAACAGTCAGATTGAACACTGGTAACGTCAAAGAAAGGAGTGAAACCTAATAAACTTTTTGATAACAAAATTATTATTGCAGAAAACAAATCTATGCCAACATGAAATGAGCTCGTGTTTCAGAAAGTTGCTAGTGAATGTTATTGGAAAAATGTAGCTCATTCTCCATCGTTACCAAAACGCACCTTGCATTCATCCAAGTGTCAGAGTTGAGCAGACCCACGGCAGAGCCTATGTACAAAACCAATAAAACGCCCTTTTTAATTTTGATCAAAATGAATATTCTCCAATTAAATATACTCAGATAAAATTTTTCTAAATGGGTGAAACCAGGTCGCTTCCGATCGCTAGTTATTGAGAAAAATAAAACGCGAATTAAATTTTTACATACTTTGTTCATGATGTTATATATAATTGTATACTTGCATATCAATAACAAGATAATTGATTTTTTTCTGATAATACAGAGTTTACTATTACGTATGCTATGTTAAAAAAACACATAAAGTCTTACATGTGAAATACCATAATCTTACCTGAATTATGTTATTTCCCTTCGTTTTTTTGTTTGCGAAATTATTGATAGTTTCGTCTAATTCCTGATTTATATGGTCTAATATTGCCTCCTTTATGGATATCGTAGCTAAATTTAAGAATTTTTTCTGGCTCATTGTGGAGAGCAGGTAATTTCATATGTTTTAATTTATAAAAGGACATTTTCGCTAAAGCTACGGTAACTGCTAAAGAAAACCAAATTCGTTATAGTATGGAGATGTTGTATGTGGGACATTCGGCTGTCGAATTGTTTGGATATATAAATTCGAAAATTATCACTATATGATTAATTTTTATTATAATTTTCAGGAAAAAGACTGACATGACATAATTTCTCTACATAAAGCATTGGGTTTTAAACCAATGATTTTTACGTCAATGAAATTGAATCATTTGCTGAAAGATTTTCCTTCAAACGAAAATAGCTATTTATTAATATACTTCCATCTTGTTCATCACCGAGTTTGAGTGGAAAGTTTAACTTGTGATTTTGATTTTTCAATAAATAAAATATTTCCTATGCACTGGATAAATCTAGATCCAATAAAAAATTACATTGATTTTTAAATAGATTTTCGGATCATTTTTAATGTGGTTTTCGTGTTCATAATCGAAACTCTTTGAAGTTTTAGGACGTTTTAGGACTCTCTATATGGAAGTTTCGAATTCAGCATTACCATTAGGGTGGGTCGAAAAAAATCGATATTTTTTTTTCGGATCGTAATACCGCGGAAAAGTTGCTAAATGGTATGACTAAATAGGGGAAAAAATATAAAAATTATCGGATGTTATCTTCCGTTCGCGCATAAGCTCTAAAGTTTCGAAAAAAATAATTTTTTTTGAAAATTTGTAATAATTTTTTTTTACGATATTTAATATGTAATAGTGAAAAATTTCATCTACGACACACTAATAAAGTAATATAAAAATACCGGTATTGCACTTCAACATCTTCCTTTCGCGCATGGACATCCAAATATAGCCAAAATACAAGAAAATCGGATTTTTGTCCTTTATTATTATTAGTCGTTATTGGCTGTGATGGCACCAATGTTAACACCGGATTGAAAAACGGTATAATACGCCGTATTGAAACACACTTAGGTAAGCCTCTGCAATGGGCAGTTTGTCTTCTTCATTTTAATGAACTACCCTTCCGCCATTTATTTCAGTATTTAGATGGTAAGTCGACCGGGCCAAATTCTTTGAAAGGACCGATTGGTGGGAAATTGATCAAATGTGAAACACTTCCAGTAGTGCAGTTTGAAAGTATTGATTGCCAAATCCCTGAGATAGACAAAAAAACTCTTAGTAAGGATCAGAAGTATTTGCTGGAAATATCAGAAGCGATTAAATCAGGTGAATGCCCAAAAGATTTATCAATCAGGGATCCAGGACCTTTGTCTCACTCCAGGTGGCTAACAACAGCTAACCGTGCTTTAAGACTCTACATTAGTCAAGAAAATCCAACTGCTGAGTTCCAGGAAATAGTAATATTCATTCTGAAGTCATATATGCCGATGTGGTTTTGTATTAAGAAGACCAAACTTTTTACTGATGGCCCTAAGCTCGTGCACCAATGTATTGAAACCTCAAGATATCTTAAAGATGAACTCAAAGCTGTAATTGACCCAGTTATAGAGAGAAATGGGTTCTTTGCGCATCCAGAACATGTTATGATTACTATGACTCAAGATCCCAGAAAACATATAAGAGAACTGGGCCTCCGCCGCATCATTAAGGCAAGAGAAAGAGACCAAAAGAGGAAAACAATTTCGAACGTACGTGGCACCTAAGCTAAACTTTTCCGCAACAGACTACACGGAATTAAATTATTGGACAAACTGTGAATTTTCTTCGCCGCCTCTATTGAAAGATGTCACTGATGATGAACTGAAAACCTACATCAAAACAGAAGAAGTACCGAAGTGGGAAATCCTATCACAGAAGATGCCAGTCCATACTCAAGCAGTGGAGAGAAGCGTCAAGTTGGTGAGCGAGGCTTCTGCTAAGGTTTGCGGATCTGCAGCTCGAGACGGGTACATAAGAACGACACTTAAGTCAAGGTCCACGATGCCAGCCTTTGATAACAAAAGACAGTTCAAACTACCAGACATGTAATCTATTCGTAAGTGAAATATGTACTTTGTAATTATTGGATAATACATCAATAATAAGTTGAAGCTTGTATATATTTATTTTTCCTAAGTCCACATTTTTGAGGTTTTCAACACTTTTTTGCTATTTTTACAGCCCATGCGCGAACGGAAGATGTTTAAACTCAATACCAGTATTTTTATATTAATTCATTAGTGTGTCGTAGATGACATTTTTCCCTATTACATATTAAATATCGTAATAAAAAAAATTATTAAAAATTTCCAAAAAACTTTAATTTTTTCAAAATTTAATCAAACTTTAGAGATCATGCGCGAACGGAAGATAACATCCGATAATTTTTATATTTTTTCCCCTATTTAGTCATACCATTTAGCAACTTTTCCGCGGTATTACGATCCGAAAAAAAAATATCGATTTTTTTCGACCCACCCTAATTACCATCTTATTTTTTGGCAATTTTCACTGCATCATTCACAGTTTCTTCAGAATTTTCGGTCGGTTCTAACTTTAATAGAGAACTTCTTCTTTTATTGAAGCATCTGAATCAACTCGCTTATTCATATCGATGTGCTCCACAATTTTGCTCACAATATTTTTTTTGGTTAATATTATATGTCATACATTTAGCGAACAAGTGAATGAATAAATGGCAATTTTTTCTGTTACCCTGAAGGTCAAATTCGCCTCTCAGCTGGTAAATTCCCATAAATATAAAAAAACATATGAAATAAACCGAATTATTGGCGAACAATTTCGAATTCAAAATAGAAAAACTAAACACTCCAAATAACCCGATAGATTCATTAATTCAATTTCGAGAGAATTACGGCAATCTAGAATTACATATCGAGAAGTCTTCTGCTACAGTCTGGCACAAGACATTAATCTACAAATTATCACTTCGAAATTTCCCCATATTTTCAATGAAATTGATTGCAAGTGAGCCAACCAAAAAAACATTTCAGGTAAAAATACATAAGCCTTTCAAGCTGTAATGATGCCATTCCCCAAGAAGCAATAATCCCACCAACCCTATTTTGTGAATGACAGCACTGAACACAAGATAACCGAACTTGTTTTATCTGCAGACGATGCCACTATTATCTCTGAAAGTTGGCAATTGAAATTATTGTTAGCTATTGAAGTTTTTATTCACAAGGCATATGTTGCGCCTATGCAAAATATTTTATGCGATGATTTTGTATTGAAATGAAACATAGTAGTAATACATGCGATTATAAGTAATTACACATGAGAGTCACTTCTGTAAAGCGGCTTTATTATTTTCTCTCAAAATATATTATCAAAATTTATGATAATTTTTTAAATTCCAGAAACAGAAATGTCTGAAAAAATGTCTTAAAACAGAAGAATGTCTGTTAGCATCTGAAGAAGTCGTTTGTAACGACGAAACGCGTCATGCTATGTAGTCAATAAAGTGTAAATCATAAGTTCAAGTATTTGAGTTTAAGTTTATATTCAATTATAATGGATTTACAACAAGTAAACGCCAACACTATTGAAGATTTTTCTGAATTTTGGTATTCAGAAAATCGAGTGAATGGGACTGGTAAGGATGTTATCTGAATATGTTTTGCAATTTTCTTTATTAATGAGTGCGTAAATGATAATTTTCAGTATCAATTCAGTATATTCAATATACATTGCACGAAATTCATTCTGGAAATTAATTTCTTGATTATTTCATTATTAGTTGTAAAGTATCTTAGCTGTATCATTCAAGACAAAATGCTAATTTCTTCATAATGATAATAAAAATAATAAAAATTTCATTAAGCAATAGCTATTGCAAACTCATAAATATTTAGGTTCAAAATATATTATTTAACTTGCTAATTTAGGCTAATTTAGCTAATTTAGGCTTGAATAGCTTAAGGTCACTAACTGTTTTCATGGAGCTAGGCAATTTATTAAATACGTTGAATCCTTCACTAAAATATACTTTTTCTAGATATAGAAAGCTTACAATCTTGCATGTAGAAATTATCAGCATTACTTGTATTATTACTGTACACATCACTGACACGTGTCTCATTTTTTATTACTCTTTATGGGAACAATTTGTTTTTAACTTTAAATATAAATATATATGTAGCGAAAAGTATGCTCTCAATAAATGACATTACTCCTAAACAATTTAGCATGCTTTGGATTGGAGTATATTGATTACACTTCAAAATTGTTCGCATAGCTCTATTCTTTAGCTTTTTTAGCTGCTGAGTTTTTTCTTTACTCAATCCTTTTAACAGAGTGGAACAATATTCAAGTGTGGCACTATTATTGACATTAACAATAACATTGATATTGAGCAATATCATTATTAATCCGTCAGATTTTTTCCACTTCTTTTGTAAAGTTGATTTCTTGAAGATTTTCGACGATATGAGGTCTACATGATAATTGAAACTCAATTTCCCATCTAACATAACGCCCAAGTGTTTTACAAGTTTAACCCTTTTAATGTTAGGGTGTTCAATGTTAATACTTATATTTTCCTTACTATTTACCTTAAGAATTTTACTTTTACCAAAAACTATGAATTTAGACTTTGTTTATTTGCATTAATTTATTGCTTTCAAGTTTCTATTGATCCATTCTGTCATAGTCTGGATATTTAGATATATGTCTGGATCTAGACATAAATCATTGTATCATCTGCGAACAAACGTATAGAGCATTTTTTTACATGAAAAACAATATCATCAATGTAATAATATTGATTTCTTCAGAAGGTGATGACTACTTTGTAGTCGGCGTGTACATCATATACAATTGTGATTTCTGTGAAATCTTCAGTAGTTGCTATATCTAAGTTGAAAGTTAAGTCGTGCAGTTTCAAATATCTTGAAAAACGATAGTGTTTGTGAATATATAGGAGGAACCTTATCAATGAAAAAAACTTTCGCTCAATTTGATTTTAACTGTTCGTGTAAGAAATTCATATCATCATTCATAATAGATTTAATGAGATGATCATCTCAGTGTACAAGTAGGTATGGTATATATACTTCGGAGTTTAAAGATATTTCAGTTAACGGTAATTCAGCGATTGGGACATTTAGAGGTAGAAACTATATTTCCCATTCAGCGAGAAACAATTAATAATTTTTAGCAAACCAAAACTTTGGACACCCCTTATCCAATTTGAATCAGAACTTTTATAACAATGTAGGTATGTGCAAATTATAACATCATGGTAAAGACGATTTGTAATAGGTGTTTTAACTAACTGTTGTCTTATTTTACATTTAACTCAAGTATTTAGGAATAGTATGTAGTGAACAAATTTCAGTTGTTCGTGTTGAATAATTAATCACATTATATTTCACCATTATTTGGCTGTCCTTTATACTTGCAAGTAGTTAACGCGTCAACTGTTGTGGACAAAATCAGAAACAGTCAAACAAATTAGTATGTGTTATTTCACATTAATATTAAAACTTTTATATTAGACGCAAATTCATATATATCATATTGTTCTACATATATTACACGATGTACAGTTTATATACACTTGTTGGACAGTTAGCTCGACAAGGCAAGAGTGTAATCATTTATCACATCACGGCGCAAGTGTCACTTTGTTGGACAACCAACACATGGCAAATATTTGAGGATTAGGAAACGTTTCTTATACAATATAAGACATGAAACCACAATAAGTCAACGCCGAGGATATGAACAACCGAGGTCTGACCCTCTGTACATATTGCAAAGGATTTTATAAGAAAAACACATTTTTAAATGATTATATTATCAAATTAAGTTTCGAAGAATAGGTATATCTATTTTTCCAGCTGTCTTGTTCACTGCTAATGATATTCATAAAAGCAGAATATTTCCTTAGATGACGTAAAATAAAAATTATATGTCTTTGGTCTCTGACGATTTGGAAATTAAATATGGTAATTATCTAACGACCAAATACATGTAGTTCAAGCCAGGACCATGATAAAATGATCAAGGCTAAGTTGCGAAAGTTGAGCAGACTATTTTTTGTAAATCCAAAAATTCTGAAAATTTGAGAATTTTGAATAAGTGATTCAAAATAGAGTGGGGGCTATATAGGAAAGAAATACCGTTGTGCGTAAATATGAAAAGAAAGAGAGGGAATGTGAAAGATTTTGAGAATTGATTGAAGCAAAGTCCAAATCTTCAATAAGCAAAGTTGCAATGGAAAATAGAACTCAGCATCAAAGATGTAAAACAGTGATATTACTGAATACGTATGATGAAAAAGAGTAAGTTGACTGCTGAGCGATGGGAATACAAAATTGCATAGCATTAATAAAAGATGAGTTCAGTCGAAAAAGAAGGACAAATGCAAGTAAGTGGCTTTGTGAACCATAGTTTCAATATTCATCAGAATATCACACATAGAGATTGATAGACAACGTTCATTACTCTTGATAAAGCAGGAATGTCAAAACTACTGAATTATGTTAGGATTTCGAAAGACAAGACGCTACTTATCGTGGTTTGAAAATCTTATCATATATCTCTCCCTAGGCAGGACATTAAGGAATAACTGGTACCTCTGGTGAAGGCATACCCGGAACCTCAATCCAAGGATTATCAGGAACTCCCAGTGGAAGATAAGTGATGTGTGCATATCTGTTAATGTTCATGAAGATGATACTAGTTAAGAAGATTTTTATCCATATTCATCAAGGCCAGCACAGTTAACTCAATGTGGGGAGTTACCGCAAAGAATAACAAGAACAAAAATTGGTCCACTGAAAAAAAATTACGATGACTTTTATCTTCAAAAACATAATGATGATATTTTAAGTCTAGAAACATGCCAGCATTTTACTTTCCAATATACAGTGCTATCATCAAGATCTATTACTCTAATTAAGTTCAGATTTCAATTTCTATTCAACTGGAAAGTATCCTTCTACTTGGGAAATTTTGAAACTTATCAGAGATAATCATGAACATTATTGACCGTTCCAAAACTTCGAAGTCATTTGAAGCATGATTTGAAGTACCCAACCACAGAAGGTTATAATTCTGAATTCTTCACACTACTTTTTTCATACTGGAATGAGGCTTACAGTTCCTCACAATAAGTCTTTCGCATGATTTTCTGTAACTTGTTTATAACTTTGACGTGATTCTCAATACAGAGTGCATTATCAACTGCCAAATACAGCAGATGCAAGCACTATAACAAAATGATCATGGTGAAGTTGAGCAGATTATTTTTGGAAATGAAAAAACTCAACCAAAGAGCACGGTATTTCTAATTCTTGATGTGGGTGCTGTATAGGAAACACATACCATTGTGAGTAAATATGAAAAGAAAGAAAGGAAATGTGAAAGATTTTGTGAATTAATCAAAGCGAAGTGCAACTCTTTAATCAACAAAGTAGCTATGGAAAATAGAACTCAGCATAAAAGATGTGAAACAGTGATATTACCAAATACGGATGATATAAAAGATTTAGTTGACTGCTAAGAGATAGTAATACAAAATTGCAAAACAATAATAAAAAACGAATACAATCGGAAAAGAAGAACTAATGCAAGTAAGCGACTTCTTCCGCCATGCTTTCAATATTCATCAGAATATTTATAGACAACGTCCAGCAACTCTCAATACAGTAGAAATGTCGAAATTACTGAATTTTGCTAGACGATTCGAAAAACAAGACGCTACTAATCGTAGTTTAAAAATCTCATCAAATATTCCTCTCCCGTCAGGACATGAAGAAATAGCTGGTTCCTCTAGTGCAGGCTAGATTGGAATCCCAATTGAAGGAATATCTGACGCCCCAAGTGTAAAAACTTATCTTGGCTCGGTACACCATATGTAATGGACAGTAGGGATGAAGATGAGTGCTCATCACTGAAAGTTCTTGAAGCTGTTACTAATGATGAAGGTGTTTCTTCATATTCATCAACCGCTGAACAATTACTCTGATCTTGTGAATTTCCGCAAAGAATAACAATAAAAAATAATTCGTTCACAACAGAAAAAACTACGATGGGAGATTTCTTCAAAAGTTATCTGGAAGGACACATTGATGATATTGAAAATCTGGAAACATGCCAGCATTTCACTTTTCAGAATTCACTACCCTTAAGATATAGTTCTCGACGTAATTCAATGTTTCAGTAGGAATTTCATGTTTCAATTTCCATTTAACTGGAAAGTGTCCTTCTACTTCTGAAATGTTCAAAGTTATAAGAAAAAAACCCCGAACATAATTTGACCGTTCCAAAATTTCGAAGCTATCTGCAGCATGATTTGAGGTATGCAAATAGCCTATAACAACTGCAGGACAGAGGTATTTCATAAGTAAGGAAACATCAACAGAAGATTATTTCATTTTATCTTTGATTATTCGTATTCCGTAGTACTTCTTCAAGTCTTTTTTTTTAAAACGTAGTCTTTTAACGTTTGTATTGATTATATAATTTTCAGCACACTTTTGCAAATTGATCTAGTTTTCTTTTCTGGGAAATGAAAGTTATTTCGTTGGTGTTTTGCACTGGTTTTCTTGTTATCGTGAACAAAACATATTCATTATATAGTAGATTTTTAGGTAGGACATAATTTATTCCACTTAAATTATACTCTAGGGGGAAAATGTTGATGCCGAAATTGACCACTTTCTACATTGAATATAAACTTAAATTCAAACACTTGAACTTATGATTTACACTTTATTGACTACATAGCATGACGCGTTTCGTCGTTACAAACGACTTCTTCAGATGTTTACAGAATGATAAGTCGTTTGTAACGACGAAACGCGTCATGCTATGTAGTCAATAAAGTGTAAATCATAAGTTCACGTGTTTGAATTTAAGTTTATATTCAATTATAATGGATTTACATCAAGTAAACGCCAACACTATTAAACACTTTCTACATGTCATTACTTATAATCTCAATTATTATAATTTTGTAATCCCATGCATCTTAGTACCTCAAACCTGAGAAATATTGTTATCTTTTAAATTGATTATAGTGAAAATCAGAAAACTACTCAGTTTTACTCAAAACAATGGAATAAGTAGGGACTTGAATAGATAGCCTATGAAAAATCATTTGGCGTCACAGAATTGGTCTGAGGCACTAATACCTGCTTTTTTTCTAGTCTTCAATTCCAAATTAGAAATAGTTTTGTACTAATTTTGTTCCATATTCGATTGATGCTGGGCAAATTTAATGTTCATTTAAGATATATGATGAATTATCAGACTTGGTGGGTATCTAAAAGCATTAAGATAGTCAATATTTTTCTCACTCAAATATAACAAGAAGTCGTGGTTCAACTGTGATAAAACAAGTGAATAAGATAAATGTATTGACGAAAAAAATTTTAATAGTGAAAAACATAGTAGGGTGCTCCTAAAATATACTGAGATCATATTGGTTGCCAAAATACACTCATATTCTTCGTCCGATGCCGCATTGTTTTTGAAAATCCGTTGAAATATACCTAAGGGTCACAAAATTCTTCAATTGTTTCATTTTAATTATTTAATTTCAATTCCTCCATTATTTATTTCGGATGACTCATAAGCTAAAAGATAACATTGCGTGAATTTGGATAAAAACGATTAACCCCAGGCAAGTGACGTTATTATTTCAATAAAATCAATAAATAAACCTTTATCGAGATTTGTATGAAATACGGGTATATGAGTTGAAACAATGTAGACACGTATCAGCTTGAACGATTTCAAGACAAATTTATGCGTAAGTAAAAGACGCACGGTCATGGAAAATCTTCCATGGCTCGTTCGAATTACCAAGAACTGAATATACGAATTCTGTAGACCAAATATTGACAAATGATCGTCGTTTCCATGAATCCAGTCCACGAAAAGTTATGGTTGATTTTATAAACGTAGGATTAACAGTAAGCCTAAAGAAAGTAATAAGTTCACTGTATCTACAAATGTGTCAGTTTGGACACTGAGTATATCGAAGAAATAAATCGGTGTAAACAAAAAACAAAAAATGACGAATGACCAAAACACAATTCTCGGTATAGCTCGCAATTCAATTGGAAGCAGCCGTTGATTTGTGTTTCGAGCTTATTGGCTCTCCTCAGACCGTCGAATCCAAGTTCAGGGTGTAAGAACCTGGAGTTGGAATCAACAATAAGAGAATATACCTCTAAAGGAATTCTCCACTGCTAGGCCTCCACGTGAACTCTCCGGGTTTCGAGATTTGGTCAACGTATCGCGAATGTGGCGACTATTTATTCTTTACGGAGTCTTCAACCGACCAAGTTGACAACCAAGGAAAAATTTCCTCGCGGTGAAAAGTACAAATGACAAAGACACAATTCTCGGTATAGCCTGCAACTCAATTGGAAGCAGCCGTTGATACGTGTTTCGAGCTTATTGGCTCTCCTCAGAACGGCTTAGCCATGTTCAAGGTGTGAGAACGTGGAGATGGAATCAACAATGAAAGAACACACCTGTAGAGGAAGTCTCCACTGCTAGGCTTCCACGTGAACCCTTCGGGTTTGGAGATTTGGTCAACGTATCGCCAATGTGGCGAGTATTTATCCTTTACGGAGTCTTGAAACGACAAAGTTAACAACCAACGAAAAATTCTCTTGTGGTGAAACGTTCAAATGACCAAAACACAATTCTCGGTATAGCCCACAATTCAATTGGAAGCAGCAGTTGACTTGTGTTTCGAGCTTATTGGCTCTCGCCAGAACAGCGTAGCCAAGTTTAAGTGTACGAACCTGGAGATGAAATCAACAATAAAAGAACACACCTGTGAAAAAAGTCTGCACCACTAGTTAGTCCTTGAAGCTGTTTTTGAAATTAAGGTAAAGCAAATTACAAGTAGCCCAGAAATTCCAATTTTCAAAAAGTTGAGAGATAATTGAAAAAATATTAAATTCGATAATATTGAATTTCGTTAAAGCACATATTGCAGAGACAAAAATCACATCTTTGTTAACTTTTTATTAGACTGAACTGGAAAAACCTCTGATTAGAGACGATAGCCGTGAATTGGTGGAACTATGCGTTGTGTTCTTAGGAGGAGATACAGAGAATAAACTGAAACTCAGGCCCTCTGGAGCTTTGCGTCAAGCGCGATGGATGGCGAGAGCGATCTATTCTATAAAAATATGTTTGTTTCAATCGCAACTTAAAATTACTTCGAAGGGCAAAAATGCTCTAAAAGATGTTTGCTTATTTATCGTCACCTTGTGTACTAAAGCTTGGCTCGAATGCAAAGTGGCAATTAAAGCACCTAACCAAGACTCATGCTTTTTGAAAGCTCTAAAAAATATGAAAGAGGAGACGCGACAAGTTCCAAGGCATCCATAAGCAAGTTTTTCATCATTAATGGTGTTTGTGTGAAAAAACAGTCCTGTTATCACTCTTTGATGAAGAAGTTGATCTCAAAACCAAGACAAAAATGATTAATAATTTAAACAGAGATGAAAGTTAAGATTCCGCCAAACGCTATATCCCATCGAAAGAAGAAATTACGTAAAATTTGTTTAGTAAGCTTAATATCTCCTGTTTCTTTTTTCAAAGTTTCGCGGATTAGTTTTTGCTTTTTCAAACTGTTCTTTCTTCTTTCAAATATGGCGCTGGATGATTTTGTGACTCAAAGAAGCAAACAATTTCTGTCTCTACTGCAGATCGACGACAGTTTTCTTCGAGAGGATGTATCTTCTTGGGGTGATAATCCTACTTTTTTTGGAGTTAGAAGACGAATAAGTCGTTTGAAGGTCGTAAATGACACTGCCGAAAAAGCTGTTGAATCAATGCAAGATTTTAATGGAGTTATCACGGCTGAAGAAGAGCGAAAACAGTTTTTGTTGGGTTGTGTTCAGGAATATAGAAATCTGTATCCATACTGCAAAACAACTACACAAAAGAAAAGTTACCATGATTAATTATTATTATAATTTGTATTTAAATAAAAGTTTTTGTTGATCTTATTTTATTCTTCTTCATATTTACTTTATTTTTTGCATTTCAATTAGTTTCGGATCAAACCAAAAATCAGGCCAAAACACTATTTTTTATTGAACTTTAGAACTCGGTCGGCACGGGTTGCAATCATGCTACATATATAAAATTTCATATTTCAGTTCATTTCAGCATTTATAAAAAAATAGAGGGTATGCGTTTCGAAATTCTAAAAAATTTTTTTTTGCCATATAAGGGACACCCTAATATATATATATATATATATATATATATATATATATATATATATATATATATATATATATATATATATATATATATATATATATATATATATATATATATGCCATACAGAATGTTGTGAAAATAATAATATGTTCATTCAAAGAAGAGTAAACGGCACTCTTAGAACTCTTCTTTGGAATTTGGGGATTGATTTTTGTGTATTACTGAAAAAGTAACATCAACTTTTCTATTCATTTAATTGATATATTTTGTGATAAATGCAATGTGTTCACGTGTGTGGTATAAAAAAAAACCTTGTGTCAGTAAAACAATTTATTCATAAATAAAATATCAATTCACAGTAATATTTTACATTGATAGAACTTATCAACATATTTTTGTAGTGATCGACAAATGATTCACACTTTTTTCTCATTCCTTGGAAATATTATTTTTTCAATTGTCAACATTGGAATTTCGAATAATAAAGAGAATAGCACAGATATTATGAGTACAATTGAAAAATATGCACAAAATTGATATAATGTCATGAAATTAGTGAAATGCATCACATTTCTGGTGGAAGCTGTTACTGTCAATATGAATATATAATGAATCAAGTACATAGAGTAGGTTAGTTTGGAAACGACTTCAAAAACTGGATGCGACAAAAACAAGTTGATTACACCTAGAAAAAAAAAGTTCAATATTTAGTATATATATATATATATCAATATTCTCGTTGATTCAATATTTGAATTCTCTAATTCCAATTTTTGATATTTCTGATATTATTATTTATCGACTAATTTCTGATAATCTGAAACAACAAAATTTTTTTCATGAATTGCATCATAATTGTATATACTGAGAGGTGGAAGTTTATATTTTATCTCTGTTTTGCTGATATTAGGTGTTGAAATACCAAAACGGAAAGAAAATGATATTCTTAGAAATATTAGAAAATCAATGAAGATGTCAAAATATTTACCTCCGTTACCAGTGCAGCACAATAATATAATGAAAGAAACTATCACGGACCAAAGAGTCCTATTGAATCCCAAATAGAAACCATCCAACCATTTGTTACTTTCGTCTTTTGTGAATTTAGCTCCATCGAAAATACAGAAAAGAAGGCCACCTAACAGTATTATCCAGAAGAAAGAAAGTTTGACCTGAAATTGAATCGAATATGTTTCAGAATTCCTGCTCATCATTCGGTGAAACATTATGTTGAACAATAGTGAAACACTTGGTTTGATTTTAACTGAGTAGAAAATATATACTGAGTGAAAGTTAAGCCAAGTGTTTCAATATACTTCTATTTGGAATATATATATATATATATATATATATATATATATGAAGTGAATATTATTCGCGCTAACCATGCACGTACGGACACATTGTATATGAGGAAATATTTAAATTTGGAATCGAAATTACACCACAAAAGTTTTCAACCTCGACTGGTATAAGAACCCAGGTCTCTCAGGTTTACGCCCTGTTTCTCTACCAACTAAGCTACTGAGGTCTACTACTTCAGAATGCAATTCCGACTATATCTAATTACTCTTTTGTTCGCAAGCCAGTCATCGACGCACGGGTTGTCGTCTTCAAACCGCACGAACGTGAGTAAACACCTTCCCATTCTCCCAGATGTATTATTGAATTTTTTCGTTAATGAACATGAGATTAAATTGAAGTGAATATTATTTGCGCTTACCATGCACGTACGGACATATTGTATATGAAGAAATATTTAAATTTTGAATCGAAATTACACCACAAAAGTTTTCAACCTCGACTCGGATACGAACCCAGGTCTCTCAGGTTTACGCCCTGTTGCTCTACCAACTATTTTGCATTCTGAAGTAGTAGACCTCGGTAGCTTAGTTGGTAGAGCAAGAGGGCGTAAACCTGAGAGACCTGGGTTCTTATCCCAGTCGAGGTTGAAAACTTTTGTGGTGTAATTTCGATTCCAAATTTAAATATTTCTTCATATACTATATATATATATATATATATATATATATATATATATATATATATATATATATATATATATTTTTTTTTTTAAAGTTTTTAGCATTAACAAGCCTTTTTAATATGAAAAAGTTTATTTTTGTTGACGTTTCGTTGTCAAAACTAATGATAATAAAAAGTTGTAATATAACAACGAAACGTCAACAAAAATAAACTTTTTCATATTAAAAAGGCTTGTTAATGCTCAAAACTTTCAAAATAAATATCTCAAACAGGCAATAAATCAATTTCAAGATATATATATATATATATATATATATATATATATATATATATATATATATATATATATATATATATATATATATATATATATATATTATTAGCATCTCTATCAATGCACTAGCATCTGAGAAAAAAAGACAACAATGAAACAAAGTGTTCATTACATTCTGGTGTGGCTGTTCATATATTTAACACTTTGATCACCGTGTGTGTCACGTAAGCATCGCAGTGATGTCGCTCAACAGGCTGCACTGCACACATATGTCCTGCATGTAATATCTTACTCCAAGACCCGCTGCACAGAATTGCTTCCTTAAGATTAAGAAGGAATGCTAAGAAAAATTGAATTAGATGGCCCAACGAACAAATTAACTTGTTGGCCTGGGCCAGGCTTGAATATATACGGTTTGATAAAGAGTTGAATGTCACAAGTCATAACAAAATATTTCTGTTCTTTCAATTTTATTATTTTACTGTTCTAACATAGTTTGTTAGGTTACTAAAAAACAAATGAATTAAGATGATGAAAAATTATATTATTCGAAAAATAGAGTGTTTATTTGAAAATATATAAAATGAAATACATTCCCAAATTTATTAATATAAAATTCATATACTAACCATAAAATAAAAAAATGAAATGTGGAAAATCAGTATATGCAGTATTTAAAATGTGCACGTATGAACAAAAGTAAAGTAAGTTATACAATCAAATTGTTGCACATTCATTTATAATGCGACTTAGTGACCTTAAACGTTCAGTATTTTCTACCGTGGTGCTCGGTCATGTTCATTTCATCACTCATTTTTCCTTATTTCACTACAACTTTACAGATACTAAGATAACGAGTCGATGGAAACTGATCAGATACACTGACATGGGTTCAATCATGTTTATGTTTTAATATTATCATTTTGGCGATCAACGTGTTAAATTGACTTGAAAAGTGATTTGTTTGCGTCATTTACTGTGGTTGCATCAATACTTCTGGCGAAATTGAGGAACTAGTTCTTGCCGCAAATCGGTCTGCCTGCCACCTGTACGATTCTTCATTTCTTCTTTTTGCTCGTGTGCATCACTGTTTTATTCCGTTCATCGTCATTATGGAATATGATAGCTCTTCTACAGCCGACTTGTCCTCATGTGACGTTGCAATATGCGATGAATGCTCTAACAAAATGTACAAGCCTTGTTATGGTTTATCCGCAACGGAAAAGCGTGCGGGGGTCTCTCAGAGGAGAAATATGATTTTTTGGTGCCTCAGGTCTGTTACTTCTGGAATTCTGTTCTAGATAGAAGAAAATCGATTGCTGAAATTATCGCATCGAAATTAAATAAACTAACATCATTTTTTGAGGCGGAGTTGAGCAAATTATCAACACGAGTTAATAGCCTGAAGGGTTCTAATATTGATTTTGTACGTCTGTTGTTTCCCGCTTAGTTAACCGGAAGGGTGAATAGCATGTCAACGGAAGGAGTTGCAGCGTAGCTGCCTGATTCGAAAATGGAAGAACCTTCTAAATGTTCTTCTCGTGTTGGTAAATCTACTGGGAGTAAGCGGAGCAATTCAGCTCTTTCTCAGATTACCAGGGGAGTCGTTGTTGCTTCTAAAAGTAATCTTGGCAAAAGTATGACTTCTGATAGAGTCACTCGCCCTGTAAAGCATGAAATCAGTCCAGGGATCCTTGCAAATACTAATCAAATTAAGAGAAAATCCAATATGTCACCGATAATGGGTGACATATATGGCAAATCCACTGCCTGCGAAGTGTTTCCAAATCAGCATATAAACACGTTTTTCGCCGAGCTCCATTTACTCAGGAGGAGGATCTCTGAGGTTTTATCATGGACTTTTTGCCAATACTGGAGTGTACGAAACTGAACTCACGTGAACCTGTCATATATTCATCATTTGAGCTTGCTGTTCCTGCTCATCCCTTGGCTGATTTTCGTTACCCTTCAGTTTGGACGAAGGGTGTAATAGTGAAGCGTTTTTTTTTGTTGACAGACAGGATTCCAGCTCAGAAATATCGAAGCCCTTGCTCAACGGAGTGAGGGTTTACTATCACAATGTTGGGGGTGTGAACACTAAATTAATGGATTTTTGTGTTTCTGTGGTTACGTGTGATTATGACATTTTGATTTTCACTGAAACTTGGATTTCAGATAGTGTAAAAACTAGTGAACTTAGTCTAGGCACTTATCTTGTTTATCGAAGGAATCGTTCCACCTTAACTAGTCATAAGAAGATGGGCGGCGGTATCTTGATTGCCATCTCTCTTAAATTGTCATCTCATGATATAATTTCTTTTACATTTGATGAAACTGTTGAAAATATTTTTGTTTCAGTGAATTTCGAATATACTAGTATGATATTTGGAACGGTATATTCGTCCCAGGTATCCAATGATATCTACCCACAACATTGCGATTATGTGGAATCAATAATGGTAGACTAAAATTGTTCTCACATGTATCTTTTTGGTGATTATAATATAGGTAGTTTTGAGTGGATAAATGGTGTTAGTGTTTCTCCACGCCTAAATCCTGGCCGTCTTGCAGTTGAATCATTTGGGTTTTTGAATTTATTTCAATGTAATACCATCAAGGCAAACAGTTCTTTGCTGGATCTTCTTTTCTCTACCCGTTCTGATGTTGAGGTCAATTTGGCTGATTACTTGCTACTACCACTGGATGTACAGAATAGGCATCTAGCTTTTCAATTCAGTATCTACAGCAACAGTTTATCATGGATGAAATTCACTCAAACTATACTAGATTTTAAGAATTGTAACTTTGTTTCTATCAATAACTATTTTCGTAACTTCGTGTGGGAAGATGAATTCGAGGAATATTCTGTCCAAAATTGTGCGCAGCACATTCACAGAATAGTTTCAAATGCTTTATTGAAATTTGTTAATAACGGTGAATCGGCAGTGAAAAAACATCCGAACCAATTATGGAACTTCAATAATGAAAGGAATTACCACTATTCTATTCCCTCTTTGATGTTTTTGGGTGATAAAAGTGTTTTTGCTGCTTCGACGGATCATGATGTTATTGGTGTTATTCCTACCTTTGAACAACATAATTTCACATTTCATGTAAACAGTTTTCTGACTGGTACGGATGAGGTTAGTCATAAAATAAAAAGCCTCACTCCCAAACAGTGTTGTGGGCTAGATGGCTAACCTCTATCATTTTTAGTCAATTGTGAGGATAATGAAAGCTGAAACAGTGTGTATATATATATATATATATATGTGATTGTGTGTGTGTGTGTATTTTGATCTATGTAAACTTACTCTGTTGAACTTCAGAATCTTCTGATCCTTTTTCATTTTACACATGTAGTATCCTAATATCATTCCAACAATATAAGGGGCGAATCTTGTATGCGTGTGATTGTAGTAGTCGTCATAGCCTGGAGATGCCATCCTGAAGTGAAAGAAATTTTTTGTTTAACTGAAAAATGGCATTGCAAATAATATTACGAATTCGAAAAAGCGTCACCGATTCTTGATTGACTGATGATAGACATCCTCCTGAGAGTTTTAATCGCAATTTTTCGATATTTCAGTTGAGAGTCTCAGTATTCACTATATATAAATATATACATATATATATATATATATATATATATATATATATATATATATATATATATATATATATATATATATATCTTGAAATTGATTTATTGCCTGTTTGAGGTATTTATTTTGAAAGTTTTTAGCATTAACAGGCTTTTTTAATATGAAAAAGTTTATTTCTGTTGACGTTTCGTTGTTATATTACAACTTTGTCAAAACTAATTAATTAGTTTTGACAAAGTTGTAATATAACAACGAAACGTCAACAGAAATAAACTTTTTCATATTAAAAAAGCCTGTTAATAAAAACTTTTCAATATATATATATATATATATATATATATATATATATATATATATATATATATATATATATATATATATATATATATATATATATATATATATATATATATATATATATATATATATATATATATATATATATATATATATATATATATATATATATATATATATATATATATATATATATATATATATATATATATATATATATATATATATATATATATATATATATATAATAATAATAGAAAATATATATTTGGGATAGCAGTCTTCAGGTTGAAATAAGTGTACTCTTTTCTTTGTATCTCAAGCTTTCGAGAATTATATTTATCTCTTCATCAGGAGCAACTAGAATATTGAAAGTGAGAAAATGTCAAATATACATAGATATGTGGTAACTTACGAATTGAGGTTGTATCAAAAAGATGCTGAAATTTACTGAAAATTCATATAAAAGATACTCAAAATGAAAAAAAACGCATAACATGTAGGGATGGAGTATCAAAAATGATCTAGACAAGGTTATAGTTGAATCCGAAAACAAAGAATGACACTTATAGGTTAACGTTCCATCATAGAAAAATCGCGAATTACGCGATGTATCCATCATTCACAGAACCACTACACATCGCCAGTACCAAACCACACACACATCCACAAACACAACAAATCAAACCGAGTGACATGTTTAACTACTGACACTGACAGTATTCAGACTGGGACAACTGTTATGTCTTTTGGCATCGTAGTCAATTAAGTAGGAAAATATCGAACTCAGACCGTCAATGTCTCTACGAGAGTTCATGCTGTTCTTATTCTGGTATATCCGCACCATCTCCAGAAACAGTCTTCTCTTGGTATTATTCTCTTTATCCAATATTTTCACTGAATTGTAATCAGGGTGATGTCCGTTGTCCAGACAATGCTTAGTCAGAGGACAATTTTGCTTGCTTGTCCTAATATTACTCCTATGTAAAAAGATCCTCTGTGATAGGGTTGTTGTTGTTTGGCCCACATACACAAGCTCACAATTACAGCAGGGAATCTCATAAACTACTTGACTTTGATTGAGGATAGGTGTGTTGTCCTTCAATCTTGAAAAAAGTTTTCCGAATCTTGAAAACTGAGGTTATTCTGGATGTTAAATTATTGATATAGGGTAATGTACTAAATCGATCTGTGGAAAGTCCGTCATGCGATCCATGGTTAGTGTCTACATCACGATCCGGTGTTTGAAGAGGATTTTTTTAGCAAAGAGTAGGGTAACGTTTCCTTCAGGATGTTATATAATGTCCTCATGTCATCTCTGAATCTGATATCCGAAAGTTTATTTATTCTTGTTTTTAAATTTAAAATTAAGTTGACTGAAGTATGACAAGTAATGAATATATCTGGAAGAGGCCATGGGTTTTCTATAAATATCAGTGAATACAGTTTTGCCCTCTCTTATGACTTTCATGTCCATGAATTGTCATAAGAGAGGGCCAGACTGTATTCACTGATATTTATAGAAAACCCATGGCCTCTTCCAGATATATTCATTACTTGTCATACCACCCATTCAGGGTAAAAATCAACTTAATTTTAAATTTAAAAACAAGAATAAATAAACTTTCGGATATCAGATTCAGAGATGACAATATGAGGACATTATATAACATCCTGAAGGGAAACGGATACCCTGACTCTTTGCTAAAAAAGCTCCTCTTCAACACACCGGATCGTGATGTAGACACTAACCATGTAAGGGATGACGGACTTTCCACAGATCGATTTAGTTACGTTACATTACCCTATATCAATAATTTAACATCCAGAATAACCTCAGTATTACCAATGGATCGCATTAGAATTGCTACAAGGAACGTAAAAAAGGTCGGAAAACTTTTTTCAAGATTGAAGGACAACACACCTATCCTCAATCAAAGTCAAGTAGTTTATGAGATTCCCTGCTGTAATTGTGAGCTTGTGTATGTGGGCCAAACAACAACAACCCTATCACAGAGGATCTTTTTACATAGGAGTAATATTAGGACAAGCAAGCAAAATTGTGCTCTGACTAAGCATTGTCTGGACAACGGACATCACCCTGATTACAATTCAGTGAAAATATTGGATAAAGAGAATAATACCAAGAGAAGACTGTTTCTGGAGATGGTGCGGATATACCAGAATAAGAACAGCATGAACTCTCGTAGAGACATTGACGGTCTGAGTTCGATATTTTCCTACTTAATTGACTACGATGCCAAAAGACATAACAGTTGTCCCAGTCTGAATACTGTCAGTGTCAGTAGTTAAACATGTCACTCGGTTTGATTTGTTGTGTTTGTGGATGTGTGTGTGGTTTGGTACTGGCGATGGTAGTTCTGTGAATGATGGATACATCGCGTAATTCGCGATTTTTCTATGATAGAACGTTAACCTATAAGTGTCATTCTTTGTTTTCGGATTCAACTATAACCTTGTCTAGATCATTTTTGATACTCCATCCCTACATGTTATGCGTTTTTTCATTTTGAGTATCTTTTATATGAATTTTCAGTAAATTTCAGCATCTTTTTGATACAACCTCAATTCGTAAGTTACCACATATCTATGTATATTTGACATTTTCTCACTTTCAATATTCTAGTTGCTCCTGATGAAGAGATAAATATAATTCTCGAAAGCTTGAGATACAAAGAAAAGAGTACACTTATTTCAACCTGAAGACTGCTATCCCAAATATATATTTTCTATTATTATATTATCAAACCAGTCAAAATATATTTGTTATATATATATATATATATATATATATTTATCCACAAAAATGTTGTCAACGAGAACGGACCCATCACATTCAAGAGTGAATACTGAGTGCGTTTAAAAAAATTCATCGATCTTCTTGAATGACGAAACGATACAATTGTTTCATCATTATTATGAGTTATCAGTCCATATTCAATCTATCAATCAAGAATCGATGACTTTCAAAACGCCCATTTTCCCTATACCAGAATGAGGGGAATATTTCTCAGAGACAATTCACTAGAGCTTCCTGTATCGGAGAAAAGACGTATAACTTCTCCTACCGTTCTAGATTCCTACTCATGATAACAGTAGTTCGAGTGTAAGGCTTCGTAGACATTCCATTCGAACACTACAAAAACCCCTCGGCAATGTGTAAGATAGATAGATAGAACTTCGTTAAAACTGTTAACCAACACAAAATTCTTATCACGAAGTATCTCTTATATTTTTCAAAGCAAATAGTTAAAAACAAAGTTTTGACATTCGGAAATATATGACTAAATACTTTCTCTGAATATAGCCACCGATTATTATCATTTCAACTCACGACCCATATCAAAAAAGCCATCAACATCGAGTAATGAAAAACTCATAGATTTGAACGACCTAATGCAGTACATTTAGCCTAATGCTCGCATATATTATAATGCATTAGAAGATAAATTAGCGAGTTCATCATATGTCGTAGATACATTTTCAGATGAATATGAAGAAGATGAATAAGAAGATTATTGAAAAAATATCTCTAAGAATTCCAAAAATGTACTTTGAACTGTAATTAATGTGAAAATGTACTCCATATGAATAATTTGAATGAAAAATTTGAAATCTGATGTTTTTTCCTTCTCACTGCCTTATAAATCCTCATTAAGTGTACCAATGTCACTTCAAGATGCAGTAGGTTTAATTCCAAGAAGGTCCAATGTTATAATATCGAAATGAAATAGTAACAACAACAACAACAAAGAAATACAAAAAATAATAATCGGAATCTTAATATGAGAAAGTTAAAGCATTCTGAAAATCTCAAATATCTTTCATCTCCTTTTTCTCGAAACTAACATTTTTGACTTAGGCCCTTTTAGAACCAAGCCACTGAGATATGTTAAATGTATTTATCATTTTCAATGAATGATCTTTTTATATTTTTTTTATTCTTTGTCAACTACATCGAGTTGTCGGTATTAAGCAGGTGTAAACGTTTATGCTAAGATATCTCACTTATAATGGCAAAACATTCGTTTCGAATGTCCTAATCAAATTTGTATCAGCCCTTGTTTTAAACGTTTTCTAACTCTTCTTTTGAATTTTGATCATTTCTAAGATTTCCCGTTTTTTGATACTTTGTTCGTTTTTAAGTATCTTTGTCCGATCCAAATCAAA
This sequence comes from Henosepilachna vigintioctopunctata, assembly GCA_030704895.1. NCBI lineage: Eukaryota > Metazoa > Arthropoda > Insecta > Coleoptera > Coccinellidae > Henosepilachna > Henosepilachna vigintioctopunctata. The sequence continues at coordinate 1,968,675 of JARQZJ010000013.1, forward strand.
CTCAATTATTGGGTTGGTTGATGCTGTTTCATTTCTTTTGTCATTTTTATGGCTGTTTAGTCTGGAGTTCAGATACTTGCTGGTTTGTCCTATGTACACTTTATCGCAGTTGGAACAGGGTATCTCGTGAATAATGTGGCTTTTCTTTTCTTTGGGTATTTTTGCCTTCAGTTGGCTGGGAATTTGTTCACATAGATTGTGACCCTTGTGACATACTTTCAGATCATATTGTTTCAGGATATTGTCAAAATTTTCGGAGAGTCACGGTATATATGGAAGGGGAATAAAATTCCCAATTTTTTCTTCTCATGATAACAGACGGTCTTGTTGTAGAATACATGCATACGTTTCTTGAAAATACTATCTATCGAATGTAGAGGATAGTTGTTTTTCTGTAATGCCTTCTTTGCTTTATTAATTGCATGTTTTCTGTATTCGGGATCAGATAATGCTGTTGTTATGCAATAATCAACATATCTATAGAAAAATGTTGGTTCAAAATTCAATCCCTTTATCACATCATCCTCAAGGTCTTCTAGGACCAATTGAGCAGCTACACTAGAGATCGATGATCCCATTGTGCAGTCGTCAATCTGTTTATAATATTTATTCTCGTAAATAAAATAAATGGAGGAAGTACATGTTTTGATGCCTTTAGAAATTCCGTGACAGGAGTATCAGTGAACTCATTAACGGAATCCCATTTTTTTGTCATTATTTCTCCCACCAGGTGGATAGGAATATTCGTGTACATAGAAACCACGTCTAGGGAAAGAACGATGTGATCCTCCGGTATGTTAAAATATTCAATTTTTTCTTTAAAGTCTATAGAGACTTTTATGTAATATTCATTCTAATTAACAACGTTTTGCAAGATACTTTTCAAGTACTTTGATAGTTTTTCGAATGGAGTTTGTAAGCAAGATACTATCGGTCTTAGTGGTATTCCAAGTTTATGTTGTTTTGAAAGAACGTATAATTTTGGTGGAAATGCATCTTTTTTTTTACTTCTTTGGCAATTTTTGGTGAGATATATACTTTGCATTCCCATTCTTTGATAGTTTCATTGTTCTGTTTTTAGTATAAATTGGTAGGATCGTTATTAAGTTTTCTGTAAGTAGATTTGTCATCTATAATTTCCTCAATTTTCGTGTCGTATTCGTTTGAATTCATCAGTACAATTTTGTTTGATTTGTCTGGTATCAATACTCTGACGTTTCGTTTTGTTTTAAAAATAGTTTCGTTTTTTCAACTTCATTCAAAAATATTTTTTTATGTTTGTTGCTTTGTTTTTCTTGAACCTGTTTTAGGAATGAGTAATTATATTGTTACATTTTGTTCTAATTTTATCCTTTTTGGGGATCTCGACATGATTTATTGAACATTCAATACTGCCAATGATATCGGGTAGAGAAATATCATCGACACCATTTAACGGAATTGAAAAATTTGGTTCCAAGCTCAAAACATCAGTAGCGTAGCTAGGAATACTGACATTTGTTAAATTTTCGATCGAATTTGAAGTTTTTACCGTATGTTCATTTCAAGAGTTGGTAAATAGTTTTTCTATTTTGTGGTTAATGTCTTTTTTCACCTTAGTGAGAAGAGTCTCATAATTAGTTTCTTGTCTTTCAATGAAAAGTGACAATAGGTTATTATAATCTGAGTAAATGAGATTATATTGATAATCTCATTTACCTCTCCACCCAGTCGATCAATAATTTCAACACTATCATTTATGGGCAGTTGAATAATTTTCATTTTAAATCTCTTGATGAGAACTTCATTGAATTTGCACTCCCAATACTTACATTGAAAGGCAATATGTTTCATATTGAACTTGGAGAAGCTTGGAGTAAGGTTGTCTTCTTTGCATCGGAGTAGAAATATTCGTCTGTTTTTTGTTGATATACTTGTCTTTTCTTTATGAAGAGCTTCATTAAGATAGTTGTTTCACATCCATAAGTGTTTGTTATGTGATTGGAGGATAGCATATTTCCACCCATGCTCTTATATTCCATTTAGGAAGTTTTCCTTGATTTCTTCTTGACTTGTATAAACATATATATATATATATATATATATATATATATATATATATATATATATATATATATATATATATATATATATATATCTAATAATAATAATAATTTATTGCCACAACCTTACACAAAATGCGAGAGTCAAAAATACAATACTACAATGATATGTAACTGCAAATGTTTTTTTTTTATTTATATTCTTGGGATTCTCTTTTTGGATCTCTTCGAAGGTAGTAGCTACCAGGTACTCTTCAACTGTATAATATCCCTTCTTAATCAATGAATTTTGACTGACAGTTTAAAGGCTTTGATAGATTTGATATCTGATATCTTCTTGGAGAGTTAATTATAGCACATGATGCCCATATAGTCGAGGCTCCTTTTATATTTCGATTTAAGATGCTTTTTTATTTTTAGTTGCTCAACATTTCGACTGATGTATTCATGTATATCCGTATTTTAATTTATTTCCCCGGTTTTATTCCTCATATACATGAGTAGTTTGAATATATATATAGAGGCACATATATTTCGTGTCTGATAAAATGTGGTTTGCAAGTATCTAGAGGGTTGATATCGAAAATTGTTCTTATTATTCTATTTTGGCTGATAAATACGCTGTTGAAATCTGTCGACGATCCCCATGCAATTATGTTATATGCCATGTGTGAGTATGCCAAATCATAATAGACACTCAATAAGTTCTGCTCGTCCAAACTTCTTTTTAAATTGATTATGGCGTAATAGGCACTATATAATTTGTTGCTGATATGCTCTATATATGTCTTCCAGTTCAGTTCTCTATCTAGAAACGTTCCTAAATACTTGATGCCTTCTGAGAATGAAATTTGTTTTCCCCTCTATTTCCACCTTTATGTCGTTTTTTATTGTTCTTCTGTTACAAAAGTTTATACATATTGTCTTTTCTGCATTTAGTAATAGACTGTTTCTCTTTGACCATTCATTGAATTCTGTTGTTACTTGATTCATCATATTTTGGAGATCTTGTTCACTTTTTTCCGAGAACAGTATGCAGGTGTCATCTGCGTACATTACTAGTTTACCCACACTGACGCTGTCTGGTAGATCGTTGACAAACATTAAAAACAGCAGCGGACCAAGTGACGACCCCTGAACTACTCCCAATTCAATATTATATTCTTCTGATGTACGTCCATTATGTTCTATAATAATTAATGTTCTGTTGCTGAGGGAGGAGTCTACTAATTCCCCTATATTCTACTAATTTTACTATATATATACATATATATTTTGATTGGTTTTCTTGGGTAATTAAGTCTTGAGAGAAATTTGCGGTATACTTATATTTTGTTACTAACATATCTGGTACACAAAAGCAACATGGTCTGCTAAATACCTAAATTTCAATTCACAACATCCTGTCACGAAAAAGAACCGTTATTAAAGGATTCGCGGATCGTGCAATTAAATGATCTGACCCCGAATACAGAAAACATGCAATTAATGAAGCAAAGGAATGTCTCCTTTGCTATTTTTGTCCCGAATACAGAAAAACAACTATCCTCTACATTGAATAGATAGTATTTTCAGAAAACGTATAAATTTATTTTACAACAAGAATTTCTGTTATCATGAAAAGAAAACAATTGGAAATTTTATTCCCTTCCCATATATACCGGGACTCTCCGAAAATTTTGACAATACACTAGAACAATATGATCTGAATGTATGTCACAAGGCTCACAATCTATGTAAACAATTTTTCAGCCAACTGAAGGCAAAAATACCCAAAGAAAAGAAAAGCCACATTATTCACGAGATACCCTGTTCCAACTGCGATAAAGTGTACAAAGGAAAAACAGCCAGTATCTAAAATCCAGACTAAACAGCCATAAATATGACAAAAAAAATAAAACACCATTTACCAACCGTATAATTGAGACTCAACATCAGTTTGATTCCGCTGGGACAAAGATACTTAAAAACGAACGTGATACAAAAAAAAACAGGAAATCTTAGAAATGATCGAAATTCGGAAGCAGAGTGAAAAAACAGTTAACACAAGGGCTGATACAAATTCAATTAGGAAATTCGATGCGAATGTTTTGCCATAATCAGTGAGATATCTCCTCATAAATGTTTTCACCTGCTAGATACCGACAACTCGATGTAATCGACCAAAAGTAAAAAAAAAAAAAAAAACCATCGATAAATACATCTAATACATCCAATTTTGAAATTCAGCTCACATTCTAACGTGAATGACACTTTCTTACGAACATTATATCATCATAGATAAACTCAATTTCATAAGAATTTTCCTTATTCGAGAAAAGGTAGATTGTTATCATTTCTCGATGTGCCGTACCGGTTTTAATTTTTTTTTATTTGTGATTTTAGCTGAAGATGAATATCCTTTCAAAGAATGCAGCATTGATTGCCGAAACGTAAAGAAAATAATTGTAATTGTAGAGAAAAATTCCTAAATAGTATTATAGTGTATATATATATATATATATATATATATATATATATATATATATATATATATATATATATATATATATATATATATATATATATATATATATATATATATATATATATATATATATATATATATATATATATATATATATATATATATATATATATATATATATATATATATATATATATATATATATATATATATATATATATATATATATATATATATATATATATATATATATATATATATATATATATATATATATACTAGTATATATATATCCTACTCTTCGGAGTCAACTCCGTTGGCTCCGCTGCCCAACTAGGCAGGTTGAGACTTCGGAGTTAACTATTAGAAACGATTTGGCTCGTGGAGTAGGCAGCTTGAGGCCACGTAACCGAGTAACCCTTACTTTTACTAATTCATTCCAATTCCTGAAGATGGCTTCACAACGGAAGCCGAAACGTCGAGATTATATGAATCTAGAACGCAGCTCATTCCGTGAACCAGGTTTTCTACTTACTTCTGAACTTTCTGAACATATATATATATATATATATATATATATATATATATATATATATATATATATATATATATATATATATTACATTTCAAAATATGCCCATTCAGCCAGTCGTTAGCTACATCAATTCACCAACCTACAACATTGAAAGGTGGCTTCATAATATTTTACAAGAACTATACATAGATAAATTTTCAATACAAATATTCCCTGAAAAATAGCTTAGAGCTTGTTGAAAGAACTAAGAACCAATAATTATTACATTTCTATCGAAGAATTATGTTAATTTTCACTCGACGCAATGTCGTTCACATTCGGACACAGACCAATTTTCGTTTTACTACATCTGTTTCTCCGGTGTCATTATTTGCATAGGATGTTGTTATATATTTTACTATATGCGAATATATATCGATTTTTCATTTTCGATTTGTTTTATTACACGAAGTAATGAGACAATATGCTTCATTCTTAAGATTCAAGTTCTTCTCACCCTGGTCCTATACCAGCCAAATTCTTCGAATATCCCAGGTAAAATGGTATAGCAATTCCAATAACGACAAGAACAGCCATTGAAGGTAGCACATATTTAGGACATCTTTTCAAAGGAATCAGTATGAAAGGTGTAAGGAGGAACAGCTGAAAATCTATGGAAAGATACCAACTCTGCAAGATACACTGAAATGTAAAAAAAGAATCAACAAATTTTGTTTTTGCTTCTATAGAAAAATAATTGAAACACAGGTTCATTATCACTCCCTCATGAAGATGAAAAAGATATATTTGATATAAACGTGATATAAGTTACTATATTATTCAACAATGAGATGAGGTAATTTGAATTTTGTAACACCAACATAAAATTTCAAATAAACAGTTCGTTCTTATCAAAACCTATAATTATAAAATGTGGACGATTTGGCTAATACTGCCGAGCTCTTGATTCATGAAATATATTTCAATATAATTTCGCTGATGTTTTGAAATATTTTCGAAATTTTCTTTCATTTCAGGATTTGTGTCCATCTGTCGAAAACATCTCGAGCATTGTCGTTAATGGTGCTTAGAAATATGTATCTAGATTCTGGTGGAATGAATACTGATGTGATATCTGTGTACTCGTCGAATTCCTCCTTTTTATCGATATTGTATACTTTCGATATTGAGTAGGCTCACATCAATATAATGCTACTCTTCATTGCAAATGGTATCCGTTGTGTTTGGAAGTCATAATTCTGTTTTAAACATGGTTAGATTTCATATGCAGGAACAAAGATATTCATTGGTGGTTTTCTATATGTTCTAGAAACCCTTATTATTCCTTCTGATTACAACGATTGAAGTAATGATTGCTCTTGTTGACCTTCTTCATGGTAAACATAATATATGATCATCTGATCATTTTCTCTGAAATATCACCGTTCGATAATAAATCATCTGATATTTGAGGAATGAAAATAGTGCACATCATGAAATTTCTTCTATCCCTGCACCATTATTCAATATATGATGTCTATTAATATCAAATGAGAGGTAATAATAAAAACTTGTCTTAAAATCACTGACTGAACAATTCTTTATTCGACTTGTTTTGCCTTTTACAGCATTATCAAGAATTCTTGATAATGCTGTAAAAGGCGAAACTAGTCGAATAAAGAATTGTTCAGTCAGTGATTTTAAGACAAGTTTTTATTATTACCTCTCATTTAAATATGAACTATCACAGAGTAGATTCATCGTCCATTGAATTTATCTATTAATATCACTCTATTGTTGCCACTATATACATATATTGTTGACTTGAGATGTGCGATCATAAAAATTGATTTCCATTCATTAGGTTATTCTATATCTCATAATTTCAAATGAATTGACCATAATTCCAATTTTTCAATTCGACTTTGCCTTGGAGTGAACTTCACAGTAATATGTAAACGGGCTATTAGACCAAGCAACAGTGAATTTGTTGTGACATTATCTATTTCAGCAAACTGACTGTGCCATTAAGAGAAAGGTACTTCATGATTCATTCTCGTTTTAAATTTGGACAAGCAAAAACCAATAATAAATTTTTTATCGACGATTTATACCGAGAATCGCATTTTTTTATTTTCATTCATAACACTGCAGGCGGTTCAATATCGAACAAAATGAATGGTTACTCCACCCGATGGAATAATTAGAAACGGAGATATTTCGGATAAACTCGAAAGTTCATTGTTTATTTAACTAATCAATTACTTCTTCAATTTTTATCTTACCGAGCTGCGATTCGGTGAATAAGTAGCGATTTTGGCGCTTTTCAAGTTGGAAAAAAATGAACACCGTAGCGTAATAATTTTTGGGTAATTGCCGGTATAAATGAATCAATGCGATTAATTGCAAAATGTCTGGATGCCACACGAATTGTTCGATTGGGTTCGTTAAAACAGATTTCGAAAATATAAGCAAAGTACAACAAAATTTATATTATGAATTTTCGAAAACATATTGCAAAATACTTGAAAAAAATGGTGCAAACATGACTTTAAACGGCCGAGCGTTCGTGGAGGACGCAGTAGTGGGTGACTTTAAGTGTAGGAGAGGATAGTATATATATAGTAATACAGGCGTGCAGCAAACCTTCATTCGACGTCAGGTAGCCGTACAGTGAGGACCTACTTCAGGTAGCAGAGCGACTAGGTATCTACTCAATACCGATTGCCGAAAGTGATTAGTGCGCAAGTGCAGTGATTTCAAAACTAAGCCGAGAGCAGTCGGCTGAATACGAAACGAGCGAACCTAAAACCGCGAGACGCTTAGTGCCGCGACGCGTCTACACGCTCGCAGTGTCGCGAAAAGTGACACAGAGACTCTGGCAAGGCAAGGACTAATTGTGATATAAAATGGATATAATGGAAGATGCAGAAGAAAGGCAGAAATAGTATTGCCTACTTAACAAGAGAGGGATACGACGTTCAGAGCTTCATACCTCAACTCCAATCAGCCTGTACGGTGCAACCCGAAAGCAATGAAGAAACGACTACAAAACGAACAGTAGAAGACGACGAATTCAGAGTTCCCAAAAAAAAAGCACGTATATACAATCAGAGTACACAAGACGCAATAACAACTATAACAACTAGTGACAAATTCCAGACACTGGCCACTGAAAAAGAGATGGACATAGAAACCATCCCAGACGAAAATGCTGATTTGAAAAAAGGAGAATCGAAAAAGATTACAATCAAGAAACCACGAAAGGAAAGAATTCTTTCACTCATTATTCGGGAAAAGGATGAGTGGAACGAGATATCAAAAATTACGAAAAATATGAAAATCTACTATAAGAAGGCGAAACTTGTTTACCATGGTATACAAGTTGAGCCAATCACTGAAGACGATTATAGGAAAATGATTCATTTTCTGAAGAAACCAAATGTTCAATTTTACTCTTATCAACTGAAGAGTCAGAAACAGTTAAAAGTAGTAATAAGGGGTATTATGACTGAAAATACAGAGAAATAAATTATAGAAGATCTAAAAGAGAAGATTTAAAAGAGCTATCCGGTCACAAAAGTGGTCCGGATGAAGAGCAAAAAAGGTTCCCAGCCCCACTAGTTTGAGTCGAATTAACAAATGAATTCTAGACCATTTACAACGATCTGATATTCTGCTGCGGACTATCTGAACAGGTAAACAGTCTGAGGTTTAAATCAGAAATCATCCAATGTTACAAGTGTCAACTGTTTGGACACGTACAGCGTAACTGCCATGCGGACCCCAAATGTATGAAATGTGGAGAATCCCACAATTCACACGAATGTAAAAAGCAAGAACGACTACGCCTACGTGCGCCAACTTCAGCGGTGAACATTTATCCACAAGTGTTCATTGTGCCAAAAACCCTAATAATCCAAAGAATAAGAAAATGACGACTAGGAAATTGGAACCTACACCTAAACCTCCGTTCAATTATTGGCAGAAAAAGGCTGAAGAAGCCAAAAGACAGCAGAAACAGAATAAAGAGAATCAAGAAAAAGCAAAAGCTAAACCAACGGCGGACGATGATCTCCCTACAATACTTGGAAGAATGTTAATCGCATTCTGCAACACAAATGCCACGAAAAAGCCAAAACTAGACTTCTTCGACGAACAAGAAAAGCTGATAAAATTGTTTAGGCACAGAGCTTAAACAATTCCGACAAATGAATATGACAAGAGGAAAAGATCGTCAAACGAGCAATACTATCAAATCAACGAGAAGAAAAAAATGCTAATGAAGCACTTAGTGGCAAAATGTGAGAAATCATAGAGCATCATTGTAGAAAAAAGGTTTTATCTATATAAAATAAGGTTTATTTTATATAGTTTTACCTATATATATATATATATATATATATATATATATATATATATATATATATATATATATATATATATATATATATATATATATATATATATATATATATATATAAATTAAGTGAACATTATTCGCGCTAACAATGAAATATTGTCGTCTTTCAAACTGCACGAACGTGAGTAAACACCTTCCCATCCTCTCAGATGTATTTTTGATTTAATTGTTCTTAATGTGTCTCGATAAATTATTGTTAAATGAAATATTAAAATTTTGTTTACTTAAAAACGTTTTGACTTTTTGACTGACGTTTCCAAAGTATGTTAAACTGTTATATTTACGATTTCTATCCGACTGATAAGGAAATACTAATCGTAGAGCTTTCCGATAGAGTTTTTTTATCAAGAATTTTTGTCACTAGTTCGCTTTCATAATTATTATCAACCGCAATCTGTTTAATGATATTCAGTTCTTCATTGAAAATCGTAGAGCTTTCCGATAGAGTTTTTTGTCAAGAATTTTTGTCACTAGTTCGCTTTCATAATTATTATTAACCGCAATCTGTTTAATGATATTCAGTTCTTTATTGAAAATTTCTTCTGATAAAGGTATATTGTTTAATCTGTGTATCATACTTTGAAACGCTGCCATTTTATGTGGATATGGGTGGTGGCATTAGGAGTTATGGATTGTGGTATCCGTATGGGAAGGCTTATGAAATATGGAAAAATCAAATTTATTATTCAATCTTGTGATTGTCAAGTCTAAAAAATTAAATGAGTTATCAGATTCTATTTCGGTTGTAAATTTTCTATTAGGATGGATCGCATTAATGAAATTCTCAAAATATTTTAATGAACGATCGAAACGAACGATGAAATTTATTTGAGCCAAAATTACTTTATGTTCAATGATAAGATTTATAGTAGTAAGAGTGGTCTTATTATGGGAAATCCGTTAAGTCCTCTTTTAGCTGAGATATTTATGGATAAGTTGGAAAATAGTATTCAAAACGACCCGAAGTTCAAACACTTTGTATTCTGGTATAGATATGTAGATGATATAATCACTTGTTGTACTGGTACCGATCTTTCATTACAAAAATTTTGAGAATTTCATTGATGCACTTCATCCTAATATAAAATTTACAACCGAAATAGAAGAAATAGAATCTGATAACTCCATTAATTTTTCAGACTTGACAATCACAAGATTGAATAATAAATTTGATTTTTCTATTTTCCATAAGCCTTCTCATACGGATACTATAATACATAACTCCTCATGCCACCCATATCCACATAAAATAGCAGCGTTTCAAATTATGATACACGGACTAACTAATATACCTTCATCAAAAGAAAATTTCAATAAAGAACTGAACATTATTAAACAGATTGCGGTTAATAATAATTATGAAAGCGTATGACAATAGCAAACTATTGTCAAAAATTCTTGACAAAAAACTCTATCGGAAAGCTCTACGACTAGTATTTCCTTATCAGTCGGATAGAAATCGTGAATATAACAGTTCAACATACTTGGGAACGCCAGTCAAAAAGTCAAAACCTTTTTAAGTAAACAAAATTTTAATATTTCATTTAAAACGATAATTTATCGAGACACATTAAGAACAATAAAAGCAAAATTAGAAGAGAAGACAAATCTTGTGTTTCAGGTAAAAATCAGGTAAAACTAGTAGAAATGTCGGTACTAGAATACAGGAACATAAATATAGCTTCGCCCATAATAAAAAGTAATTCGAATTATGTTAACCATTTATTAACAGAAAACCAAACTTTTGATAGGAATTTCAAAATTTTACACAATATAGAGAGAAGTAGTCAATTAGATTATTGGGAAATAGTGGAAATAACTCGGTTTAAAAATTCTGGAAATTTGCTCAATAAACAGATAGAATTACCTAAACGATTTACCTCTGTTAAACCTTTTCAGTTAATAGAAATTATTTTTCAGAATGAACGATCTTAGGTAAAACCAAAACCATACAATCCCAAAATTCCCTGATATTTATACCTGTGTTTTTCAAAATGTTGTTATTATTCTGTAAGCATCTGAAGAAGTCGTTTGTAACGACGAAACGGGTCATGCTATGTAGTCAATAAAGTGTAAATCATAAGTTCAAGTGTTTGAATTTAAGTTTATATTCAATATTGACATTTGTTTTTCAGTGAAGTCTGGGCCTTTGTTCTGCATTACGATTCTCATAATTTGAAAATCAATTTAGTTCATCATTCCATGAGTATCTGTATGATTCATTTCGGCTTTTTTCGTATGTAGACTTCTAGGATTTTTTTGAAGAACCTGTTTAGAGCTCAGTTTCGTATTTTGTCATAGGTTTGATTAGCAATTTCTCCATAACATTAAGGTGTAATAATGGAACATATTTTTCTGCTTCATTTGGATATTTGATAATTATGGAATCTCCCGAATCACCACGCAAATCTAATCAGAAAACCCATATTTTAGAAATGATATAATAATATTCCACGTTTTTTCAGAAATAATCAATATTTGTCGATTGAAAACTTCATATAAAAAAGTTAACAAACCATTGTTGAACAATGCCGTTTATGGCGAATATTCATTTGATTTCGTCGATAAAAATATCATCTTTTTTAATCAGAGTAAATTTTTTCTCATTGAAAAAAATAATTATTTGGTTGCGCAATACTATCTTTTTATTGGGTCGAAACCTCATAAACATTTTCAGATATCTGAAAACTATTTATTGTGTTCTGATGAAAATCACAACGATTGTCTCCACTGAGTAGTGATGAGAAGCATATAAGCATACCTCAATGTTAATCTGGAATAGAATTTCTCGAGTTTTGATTTCTACCATTATGACTATTCTGGTAGTAATATACGATATCACAACCATCTTTTGTAACTGAGGTAGAACTTAATATCTCATGAACGAAAAAATGGTTATGTTTAAAAGCTCTGAATCAATTACCTGGTCGCGTGATCCTAAGTAGTTTTGGATGTATAATAAAGCTGACCACCATTTTTGTGCGCAGCTCTCGATAGAAGCATCTAGTATTCCTAACATTGGTCCATCAGTCATATACTTAATCAAACCAGAACCAACAACCAAAATCACTATGGCGTAAGCAGGAGTTAATCTGAAATAGAATAAAGCAAAATTGAAATTTCAGGTGGTCCTTGCAACTGAACAATTAGCTACATAAAATAAAGCCGCCATGTGATCAAGTTTTTCATATGATGTACACTGAAGCCTCCCGAATATTCATTCACTTAAAATAAACCTTTCACTCAACAAAACATGAAATCCTTCAAATGATCATAAGTACGAAAGTATATCTTCTCAACGAAGATCAGTATGAAGTGGAACATCATTACAAACAGTTTTAATGGAAATGATTGCATTTCAATTCGAATGTCTTAATCTACATTCGAATATTTGAATGCTGATTAACTTCATATCTGTTGTGGAAGAATTTTTCAGTATTTTTCATGTTAATCTCATTGATTAGTCTGTTGAAGAGGCACTCTATGATTTCTTGTATTGCCAGTCTTTTGCGATAGTCACTTAGGCTGTCTAATGAATTCTCGATTATTGACGTTTTTCCTAGATGTTCTATGAGAACTAACAGTGTATTGTGAATTTGAAAATGACTGTTAATTTCACGAGAATTGTTCAATATATGTACTCAATATATTCTTCGCGATACTGAAATTAATGAAGACAGGTACATTTCAAAAATCGCTCGAAAGGTATGTCTCACGTACTGAATGATTTGAGTGGCATTCAGACAAGTGTTTCCAATCGTATCTTCTATATTTTCCAACAGTTTCCTATCTGTATTTCGAATTAGGCAAGAAGTTTGTTGACAGACTTTTCTGAAATTGGTGGGGACTATTTTGTTTTCAAATTTGGATGACACAGGAAACATTCATTAAAATTCTTGATATTCTAACATTTCAGTTGAAAATTGGAGTACTATTCGACAGAATAGCAATCATTAGGTGATACTGTAGTTCACTAAATAGTTGTTATTTCTGGTCTTTCTTGAGGTATCCTCATTGGATATTCGTATAATCCTTGAATATATATCGCCAAATATGGACAGTGGCGCCTAATTTTGAAAAATATCTGAGAAAAAAGCGGTGGTCTTATGACGGTGAAGAGTTGAAATAAAATAATACAGTACTGAACAAGCTCTTTCTGATATTTCGAAACTGAAAATGCAACAACCTATTTGTCTTTGACTCTCCATTTTGAAATGGTTTTCAATATATCCCTGAAAACCATTATAAAGGCAAGAAAAACACCAAAAAAAGTGCAAATGTCAGCCGTCTTTCAATATTCTCGAAATTCTAGAAGCTTGGATTGTCCATAGAGTCGGCGAAGACGGCGAATAGACTAGATTATACAAAGTATATTATAATTTATATTCCTTCCAAAAATTCGAAGGTCATCGGCACTTCAAATGAATTTTCAAGGAGGCTTGGGCCACCTCATTCCCCGTATAGACTCGGCGACACTGCATATAAATGATATAACTCTGTCGGCAAACTGAAATTGCAGATTGAACGAAAAACTGATATCTGAAGAACTTATATCTGATCTTGTATTTAAAAGACAGGCGAGAACTGGCCTCATATTACCAGGCCCGAATGTGAATATGTCATCGACATCACGAAAAACCCCAAATCACCACCTTCATGAAGAGAAAAGATGCAAGAACATTTGTGCAAGCCATAGGTGGATAAAAAGTATTCGTGTTTCTACAAGGGCATCTAGGAACACGGAAATTTATGGGGAAAAGAGGTAGTGAACTTTAAACAAAAACGTAATCATCTTGTACACAAACATAATACCCAGTTTTTTACTACCTGTTTTAGTTGAGAAAACATTGGAATATGAGGTTGTTAGTAACTTATAATTTATATTTTGATCTGGATAAACATCACTGATCATTATGAGGACTGAACATCTGGAATAGGAGCAAATTCAATTGACCAGGGTCTAACCACTCGAAAATAGTTAACAGTTGGTAATCATGTTTGACAGATCAAAGTCAGTTAAAAATAATTCGGCAAGGTGCTCTACGTATATTTATGTATATTATTTTTCGATTGGGTTCATGAAGTTTTCTTCAAGTTTTCTTAAGTTAGGATTTCGTATAGATTGGACTTCATGTATTTCAATATTCTAGTGTGCAGAATATTTTAGTATTCGAAATTCTTATGCTACTATGGCGAAGTAACTCTGAATAATTGTATAATTATCATATGACATGTTGAGAGTGAGAGAAATTCTGTAAATTCACGAATGCACATACAATTTTCAATAAAAAGTGTATTCGATATAATGAAATGACAATTTTCGTTTGACTCTCTAAATGGGAAGATTTTTCAACTAATTCGAGAAAAATGAATGATATGTTCTGAATGAACTGAAATTTGGAAACATTTGATGATGTAATACTAACTACTTTTGCACCTCGTACATCTTTTCACTCGACAATTGTGACTAGCGTGTCTCTTTTTCTAGTGAATTTATGAATAGGTAATTCATTCATATCAAGTAATTCTTGTGGTTAAGGTTCTGTGATATCCTACAGCGCTCAAAATAGAACTTGTGCTATATTGAGCGCTGAAATATTACTATTGAAATAAACATTGCTTATTATTCAAAGGAGCAAATAAAAATTGATATTTATACTGCGTTTTTTCAATTTGAAGAAAATTTTCGCTGAAAGTTATCCACAAATGGCAATGAATTAATATTTCCCTTCAGATAAATAAATTGATTTCAAAGTGTAAAGCGGTGACATCACCTTATATATCTATGCAGATAATGCATTGGAACCGCCTTGAAACTTTCTTTCACTGTAGTCGGCTGAGATTTCATAGAAACATAAACTGCCAGAAGTCCACCAACTGTGAAAAATGTATCCACCGCTAGGGTTGCTGACAAAATGACCATGTTTTTGAAATCATCTAACCACTGAAATCACATAATATTATATTTGAATACAACATCATCATTCACTTTTATATAATATTATGAAATTGGAAATCTAGTTGTTGATAAAATTATTTTTATATTGAAAAAAAATACTGCTTATGAATTCATTTTTATACAATGAAATTTTTAAAATATTCCATATATATGTTTATATATATATATACAGAAATATATATATATATATATATATATATATATATATATATATATATATATATATATATATATATATATATATATATATATATATATATATATATATATATATATATATATAAGGAAATGAAATTTTTTGTGCTTATGGCACTGAATGAAATATTTAAGAAAATGAACACTTAAACATTCATTCGAAAAATTCAAATTAATCAAAAGAATGTTATAGATATGTGAACGTGTACAATGTGATGTCTTCATTATCCTTCAAGGGATAAATGTTAGAGAAATGTTGAAATCGATGCCACACCTGATGGGAGTGCGAGACATATATGTTTCGTTCTGCAAGGAACTCGTCAGTCGCACCACGTCCATCGAAGTGAGGCAACGATTTCAACCTCCATGCATCTTCTTGTGACTCCAAGTGGAAGACCGTAGAGTAATGAATAGTCTACAATTCCATCTACAGGAATCAGTAGAAAACACACTTCTCAGATCACAGACACAACAAGCATAGAAATTTCACATAGTCTCTATACCCGTAGGTATCTACTAATTGCAATGTCTATTTGACAAATATCATCATACGATGTTTTCAAATGTCAATAGGTTGCGCTAGTAGTACGCTCGCGTTTATTTCCGTATTTCAGAGGCCTCTTCGGCGATATTTTTAAGGAAATAAAATTTTTTGTGCTTATGGCACTAAATGAAATATTTAAGAAAATGAACACTAGAAATTCATTCGAAAAATTCAAATTAACCAAGAGAATGTTTTAGTAGAGCTAGATATGTGAACGTGTACAATGTGATGTCTCCATTATCCTTCAATGGATAAATGTTAGAGAAATGTTGAAATCGATGGCACACCTGATGGGAGTGTGAGACATATATGTTTCGTTCTGCAAGGAACACGTCAGTCGCACCACGTCCATCGAAGTGAGGCAACGATTTCAACCTCCAAGCATCTTCTTGTGACTTCAAGCGGAAGATCGTAGAGTAATGAATACTCTACAATTCCATCTATAGAAATCAGTAGAAAACATCTCTGTCGAATTACAGACACACCAAGCATCGAAATTTCACATATCTTCTATACCCGTAGGTATCTACTAATTGCAATGTCTATTTGACAAATATCATCATACGATGTTTTCAAATGTCAATAGGTTGCGTCAGTAGTACGCTCGCGTTTATTCCTGTATTTCAGGGGCTAATTCGGCGATATTTTTAAGAATATCGTCGCGTTGAACATTATTCATATAATGTGTAATTTTTCGGCTAGAGGCATCGTTGAAGGATAAATAGTCGCTTCACGGTAAAAATCTCCCAACCCGGAAAGTGAAAACTCAGTAGCCTGAAATGTGTCGACTTCCTTCAGTGAAGATATTGTTTCTTTCTTGTTTTTTCCATCTTCAGGTTCGTACAACATGAACTTGTCTTTGCCGTGCTGAGGATAGCCAATTAGCTCGAAACACGTGTCAACGTCAGCTACTAATTGGGGGATATGCCGACAGTGACTGCTTTTGATTGAAATTTTCCCCACGTTGAAAATTATGCATATATTGTATAATTTCTGTGCTAGAGGCATTCTTGGAGGATGAATAGTCGCTACACGGGCGAAGTAGTTTTTTCAAATCTCCCAATCCGGAGAGCAAAAACGCAGTAGCCTAAAATTTGTCGACTTCCTTCAGTGGAGAGTCTGTTTCTTTCTTGTTCTTCTATCTTCAGGTTCGTACAACTTGAACTTGGCTACGCCGTTCTAAAGAGAGTCAATAAGCTCGAAGCACGTGCGGGATATGCCGACAGTGTCTACTTTTGATTTATATATATATATATATATATATATATATATATATATATATATATATATATATATATATATATATATAAATTAAATTCACACCAGTTCTTGTTTGTTCTGAGTATGATTACTACGACTGTTATTGATATTATTTATTTCTCCTGGACGTTTCAGAGGTTTTTCCTCATTCTTCAGCAGTATAAAGGTACGAAACGAATAAATTAATAAATTGTCGACCCTATCAGAAAAATTTATCTCACTTTAGATGTCAAACAAAATGGAAAACAAAGACGTATATAATCATCTGTCAAATTTTATAAATTTGAAAATTAGGAATCTTCACACGATAAATTTGAAAATGATTTTTCGGCGTAAAGTTGAAATTCTCTCTAATTGAAGGCTAACTTTCTCTGAATATTATTTACATGATTCTAATTACTGAACCGTGAAGTTCATGGTGTCGAAGTTCTTCTTCTTTTCTTCATAATGTTTCCTTATTTAATAATGACGAGTATATTTGGCTTAATCCTTCAATGTCCAGTCTGTCATTTACCGTATTCTCTAAATAACAACAAAACAACAGCACTGAACAAGCATATAACACAGGAAATACATGAATTCAACTACGAAGACACAAAAGTACTTGTAGTGGAAAAAAATAAAAAGAAGAGAGAAATACATTAAATGCCGCACATACAGACTATTCAGCTGCGCACATCCATCACGTTCACATTGGCACTACTGTAAAAATATTTCGATTTATTTGAATTTTTCGAATGAATGTTCTGGTAATCATTTTCTTGAATATTTAATTCAGTACCATCAGCACAAAAAAAATAATTTCCATATATATTTATATATATATATATATATATATAAGCGCTACAAGGTGAGATCCTTTGTATACAAACTCTGTACAAGTCGAGATCCGTTTGGTAAGGTGAGATCCGATTTCGGATCTCACCTTGTTTAACGTGTATATCGTCGTGGGTGTGGATAATTTGGCCGAATTAGCCGATTTCCAGATTTTCGGTCGGATCTCGTCTTTCAGCCAAATATCACATTATATACAACTTTAGTTCACCAACCTTCCTATAGGGGGCCGATCTGCCATTGTATAAAAGTTTGTTAAATAACGCAAAGTAGAGATCCAAAGGTTTGGCAACATGCACGTCTTGGACTTCTTGTCGTTATCTGTAATATGAAACTATCGCGTTGTACTGTATCTCGGCGTTACGTTTGAATTCGGTGTTTAGGTTGAAAACAAATGGATTTTGATGGTTTATCGAAAGTAATATATTATAATGTAAATATTATCGATTCATGAAGAGGAATATCTACTCGTTAGAGTTTCAGAACTTATTCATTTAGAATACATTTGTTTGGACAGAATTGAAGTTCATTTTTATTTGAATTACTTTTGGATTTAATTTTTTTCTATGACTCCGTAAAATATGAACGAGGGGTCATTGGATTCGGAGGAGTATGTATATTATTACTGTCATTAGATTATTTTAGGAAAGAATCAAAAGGAAATAAAAATTTATCTCGAAACAACTCATTTCACGAAACTGTTGGAACGAAATTCATTATTTTTCTATTGAGATGAGAATAAGTTAGTGATAGTTAATACAACTAGTTGATATTCAATAAAAAAAATTACGTCAACTTCTATAAGATAATAAAAATCCGGTAAGTAATTAGTGTAAATAATCTACTAATAGAATAAAATAATATTATATACTCTTCCGAATCCATGGTCCCCTCGTCATAGATGAATGAACAAATAATTAATGGTGTAGTGATTCTAAAACGCTTTCGGCTCTTTGGTGCTGGTGGGTTCTATTCCCATCATGATCTTGGGCCGTTTGGAAACGGCGTTAAACTGCAGGTGCAACTTTCGCACAAGCACAGAGTGCCTCTGTGTATAATAATAACTAACATTCTTCAAAATTAAGTGAAATTGTTTTCATTGGTTTTGCATAAGTTTCCTAACTATTTTTCTTACATGAGCATGAGTATTACTAGTGCGAAAATGTTAAATGAAACATCTACGCTTTTTTTCCTTTTTGGAGCTATTCTTGAAAGGTTTCCGAAAAAACTCTTGTTGGAAAAATTCTTCCGATCACTTCGTTATGAATGATTTTCTTGGGTTGAATTCTAGATTGAATTCTTGATATTCAACCTGAGTAAATTATTCATGACAAGTGATAAATAACAATTTTCACATATCCTAAATCTCTTTTGAAAACCTTCAATCATAGATACAGAAAAGGGAAAAATTTCAATTTCCTTCATGTTCAAGTAGGAGAAAACTGTTAATCTACTGATGCAGAATCGATAGAAAAATCGCGATAAAAATTTTTGACTTCGGAATATTGTCCGCTCATCTTTTCATAAGATGCCTGAATATTTTCAAGTTTAATTTTTCTAAGTTGAAGTATAGTTTAACTACTTGATATTCAATTATAGCAGGTGCAGAGATAGCCAACCTTGCGCAATCCATAGATCCTATATTCATCTGTCTTTTTAACTCAAAGGGAAAAAATTGGACGAAAGTCATAAAGTTTATAGAGGCCCGGAAATATGTCTTTTTAAGTTTCATATGAAACAGTCCAAACTCCATATGTGGTGAACATTGAGAAATATATTGTTGTTTGGATAAGATATTCCTTTATTGTATACATTGATAAGCCATTATAGACTAAATACTTTAAATTGGCGGGTATGAGTATTACGTTGAAATATGAAATGCCTAGACAAGCTGCATCGAAATGCTAAAAATGTAGCGTTCTGCTTATGTTGCAGAACAAGAAGATCTAATCAATTTCAAATTGAAGTAATTTATGTCTTGACATGTTAGAAGGTTATTATGTTTTCATGAATAAACGTTGAATTGGAATGTCTATCCGAATATAACATATATTCCTCATTCGACAACAGATTATACCGCCATATCCCGCTTTTTACATATTTATGAGGTGTGTTATAGTAGAAAAAAATCTCTTCAATATTTTACTTTTACTATATTGATAATGATAAGCACATGTGAGTGATCGCAAACGTATCCCACAATACTGCAGTGTGTAGTTATTGAATTGGAGGGAATGAACCCCGAACAAAATAGAAAAGAGTAGCATTTATAAACAAGGTGATTCAGTAAAGTATTCAGATCAATACAACTTAAATCTTTAATAGTTTATCATACAATGTAAGTCGAAATGTGAATATTTTTGTATTCATTTTTGAGAGAATCTTGTTGCTCGTGGAAGTTCTTGATGTTATACGCGAGAAATGACATTAATGCCGAAATTTAGAGCGCTCATTTCGAATATACATATTCAGAACATATTTAGAATAATTGGGCGATTCGAATATTCACGCTGAAACTGATTCATATTTCGCGAAACAATTACATACATAAGGAATTAGGTACTTATATAATTTTACACAATTTTTTTCAATGAGTGCAATAGTTGACATTTACCTCAGAAATAATGCAGAACAACGGGTCAAGTATTTCTTATTTGAACAGACAGAAGACACCCATTTGAAATATAGTTTTTTGTCGAATAGATGACTAGTTGTAGTAGTTCCTGTTGTCTCTGATGTGGGAAGAAAAACATTTCGTGAAATGGCAAAGATATTATAGAATGCAAGATTTCCATATTCACGAGAAAATTTGCAGGTATCTGATGAAATGCTCTTTTCTTAAGATCAAGTGTAAGCAAACATCATTAGATTAGTCAGAATCTAAATGTTTACACTACTAAAATGCAACACCATAATACGTAGGTCAATCGATATTTGTGAATCCATATCAAGTAATGCTAATATTTCAGAAAAGTATTTATATATCAGATATCAGTTTAATTATCAGATCTGATAATACAACTTTCAGCTGACTAGGATTCTCTTACAGTGCGAGTCGAAAGATCAATATTCTTGTATTCATTTTTCAGAGCATTTTATTACTCATGAAATGAAATAGCGTGAATTTCTGTAATTCTCAATGTTATAGAGAGGATATGATGTTAGTATCAAACTTTTTTGTCCTTATTTCAAAAATACTTTCATAACATATTTCGAAAAATTTTACATTTCGAATATTCACGCACAAATGAAAATTGATCTGTCACAAAACACCTAAATATATGAGGAATTATATCATATTCGACAATATAATATGATATAATTATTCATTCATATTTTCATTGATTTGTCTGTTTAGGTGGATCTACATTTTTATTGATCTGTCTGTTTAGGTGGATATATGTTTTTATTGATCTACTGACTAGCTGGATGTATATTTCTATTGATCTGGCAATAAATGACGATAAAATAAGTGCAATAGTTGACCTCAAAAATAATACAGAACAACGTGTGAATTATTTCTTATATTGAAAACGTCTTCAAGGCATACAGGTCTCTGTTAGCAAATATTTGAAATGTGGTTTTCTGTAGAAAGGATGATAAAAATTTCACCTATATGGTGCAAAAACTTCTGATAAGTAACAAAGCACGAAAGAAATATAGTTACCAATTTCAAATGTTTTTCATTTCCTGGCGCCCCTGATGTGGCAAGAATCAAACGTTTCGTAAAATGGCTATAGATTAAAGAATGCGTTGTTTTCAATAACTATTAAGTTTCGTGTACTTGCTGAAATTGTGTAAACTTTTTGTCTTTGAATGACGATAAGGTACTATGATAAATAGGTTCATGCATAATTTCACCGCTCAAATTTTGGAATTTCAAATACACTGAAATGATTTAATTTAATTTTCCGCTCAGATCGCTAAGATCGATTTCGAACCATTAAAAGATTTTCTTTAGAATTATTAATTTTAATCGGTACAAGCAGAATGTTATAAATATAAAGACAAACTGTCGCAGCAAGTCCAAACAATTCTATCACAAACAAATTAGCACTGTAGAGTATGACACAGTTCGTATTTTATATTTATTCATTTATAATCATGACCATCATCATAATTTCACATTATTATATATTTGAATATAAACTTCAATTTTATAATTTGAACACGTGAACTTATAATTTACACTTTATTGACTACATAGCATGATGCGTTTCGTCGTTACAAAGGACAAAATAATGATTATTCTATTAGTATCTGAATAAGTCGTTTGTGACGACGAAACTTGTCATGCTATGTAGTCAATAAAGTAAATCATAAGCTCAAGTGTTTGAATTTGAGTTTATATTCATTTATGATGGATTTACATCAGGCAAAGACAATACTATTAAATATTATTATATATAATGTCCACTACATTATTGTAGTGAACAATATAATTATAATTATAATTATGTTATTTTTTTAAATTCATGAAATGTGTTCAAATCTTGAGTGATTCCATTCAAAAATCTGGAAAATAAATAATTGGAACAATTCTTTAATATCAAAAATTTATTAATGAGCAATATATTATATGTACATATATCATTATGAATTACTTATGTATCAATTACTATTGCTAATATAGATGAAGGATTCAATTTGAGCCGAATACCTACCTGTTGTGAAAAAAATGAGTTTTTGTTGAGCTTCTATGCGATAATTTTTTTTTGTTAGTCTTTTAAAATTCAATGCATTTTCAGAATGTTCATTTTTACTTCTATTCCAAACCTCTCGATCGATTAAGTTCATTCAAATGCTTCATCCGCTCACATATTATTGATGTTCGTTTCGTTTCCTTATATTGATTAACTACCGCTGACTGTTCCGAGGCTATGTTCATGTGTCGTATTCCTCGGAGTTTACTAAACATACGATATCTTTTCAGGTTGATCATTTACCAAATCTCGTAATTAAATATTGAACCTCTCAAGAATTTTTCCTTATTCTTCCAGCGTAATTTCTATTTCTATATTCATGAGTAGCCTGATAAATTATTGATACCTTCCCATAAATACGTATATTAAATGTGTGTATAAAAGCTACTTTTTTTTTTAGCATAGAATTAACATTCACGCAGATTATATCAATGTTATTTTCAATATTATTTCCTTTTATGAATTAATTTCACTACCATTAGTCGTAGTTTCTTCAGTTTATATTAATTTGTTTCAAATTTGCATTATGATATATTATATAGTATGGCCAAATAAATTTCATTCATAAAAAAAATGATAATACTTGATAAGATAAAAATTATAAAACTAATAATACTTTCTTCACATACATTACAAAATGCATGAATGCACGAATTGTAGCATATGACTTCAAAATATGAACCAAGCATACAATATAAAATATACTATGAAACTTTCCCGAAACTGTAAAATCCGGTTTAACAATCGATACTTGTCAACGATACATAATGCAAATATTTCTGGGTAACATTTATGAACCAGGTGATTCAGAAGAGTATTCAGATCAATACAACTCAAATCTTCAATATCAGAGAATATAATTTCATAATATGAACCAAGCATTCAATATAATATATAATATGAAACTTTCCCGAAACAGTATAATCCTGTTTAAATATCGATATTTGTCAACGATACATAATGCAAATATTTCTGAGCAGCAAATGATTTAAGTGATTATTTAAATGTTCATAAACATAAACCAGGTAAAGTATTCAGATCAATACAACTTAAATCTTCAATAGATTCTCATACAGTGTAAGTCGAGATGTCAATATTTTTTATTTTCATTTTTCAGGCAATGTTGTTGCTCATGGAAGGTCTTGATGTTATACACGAGAAATGATGTTAAATCGAAATTTAGAGCCCCCATTTCGACAATATATTCAGAACATATTTAGAATAATTGTCTAATTCGAATATTCACGCTGAAATTGATTCATATTTCGCGAAACAATTACAAATAAAAGGAATTAGGTATATAATTTTCCACAATTTATTTCTATAAGTGCAATAGTTGACATTGAATTCAGAAATAATATAGAACAACGGGTCAAGTATTTCTTATTTGAACAGAGACAGAAAACACTTATTTGAAATATAGTTTTCTGTAGAATAATGACAAAAATTTCAACCATAAGGTGCATGAAATCCTCACAAGTATCGATAGCTAAAAGAAATATATTTTTTGTTAAGCCTGTTTTATATTATACTTAAATTTCGATTGTCTTTCATTTCCTATTGTCCCTGATGTGGGAACAAACATTTCGTGAAATGTCTAGAGATTATAGAATGCAAGATTTCCATATTTACGAAAATATTTGTAGGTATAATATAAACTGCTCTTTTCTAAGGATGAAGGCTGAGCAGACAAAATATCATTTTATTACTCAGAATCTAAATGTTTACTCTACTAAAATGAAACAGCATAATACGGTAGGTCAATCGATATTTGTGAATCTACCTATATCAAGTAATGCAAATATTTCGGAATAGTATTTATATATCATGTGATATCAGTTAAATGATCCGATCTGATAATACAACTTTCAGCTGACCAAGATTCTCTTATAGTTCGAGTTGAAAGATCAATATTCATTTTTAACAGATTTTTATTGCTCATGAAATGAAAGAGCTTAAATTTCTGAAATTCTCAATGTTATACAGGGTATATGCTAATAGTATCAAACTTTTGTGTCCTTATTTCAAAAATACATTCATAACATATTTCGAAAAATTTTACATTCTTAATATTCACGCTCAAATGAAATTCGATTCATCTGCCACAAAACACCTACATATATGAGGAATTATATCATATTCGATAATATACCTAATATAATATAATCATTTATTAATATTTTCATTGATCTCATGGCGCCCCTGATGTGTCAAGAAACAAACGTTTCGTGAAATGGCTATAGATTAAAGAATGCGTTGTTTTCAATAACTATTAAGTTTCGTGTATTTGCTGAAATTGTATAAACAAATGTCTTCAAATGACGATAAGGTACCATGATGAATAGGTTCATGCATAATTTCAACGCTCAAATTGTAGAATTTCAAATACCCTGAAATGATATCTAGATATTCTCCCTGGAATTAATTTTTCGCTCAGATCGATAGGATCGATTTCGAACCATTGAAATAATCACGCAGTTTATTTTTTTTTCTAAGAAAGAAATAACATTCTGCGGTTATGAATGTTATTCATAACATATTATGAATGTTATTAATATAAAGAGAAACTGTCGCTGTCCAAACAATTCTATCATACACAAATTAGCACTGTAGAGGAATATGAGACACTTCGTATTTTATATTTATTCAACTATAATCATGACTCTAATCATAATTTCACATTATTAAATATTTGAATATGAACTTAAATTCAAACACTTGAACTTATGATTTATACTTCATTGACTACATAGCATGATACGTTTCGTCTTTAAAAACGACTTCTTCAGATCTGAAAAGCAAACGAAGTGTTATCAGATCTTATAAAGTGCACTAGTCACATGAAGGAAACGTACGTCTCCTTAGAAAAACTGAACTAAACGCTCACTTAATATTTATTACCAATTCTTGCGAAATATTTTGATCGCGTTGTATCTATATGGATCCTGAAAAAAATTCCTAAAGTATAATAGGTGGGTAGGTTATTAATCACGAACAAAAAATGAAAAAAATTATTTTCTGGTTGTTCTAACCTGAGAAGTTATTCTATATAATATAATATATACTGTTTGTAATATTCATAACAAATAACATTTGTTCATTCATTCAAATTATCTATATTATAACAGTCATCAGATCATTCCAATTTTCATAGCAGAAAAGAACTTCATTTTCATCATAATAAATCATTCATTTGCTTTTCATCATTATAGATTATTTATTTGCGTCAACTATAATTTCGTAAAACGAATGCATTCTCAAGTGAACAGTTGGTTAAGAGGAGAGATACGTGTTGAAATTCCATGTCAAAACTATGAATGAATTAGACACATTTCAAGAATTTCACATTATTATATATAATGTCCACTACATTATTCCAGTGGACAATATACTTATAATTATGCAATTTTTTTAAATTCCTGAAATGTGTTCAAATCTCGAGTGATTCCATTCAACAATCTGGAAAATAATTGGAACAATTCTTTAATATCAAAAATTTATTAATTAGCATTATATATATAGGTATATATCATTATGAATTACTTCTGATCAATTAAAATGGCCTATACACATGAAGGCTTCAATTTGATTCGAATACCTACCTCTTCTGAAACTAATGAGAGTGTTTTTGTTGAACTACTATGCGATAATTTTTTTTTGTTCCTCTTTTAAAATTCAACCCATTTTCAGAAATTTCATTCTCATTTCTATTTCAAACCTCTGGATGGATTAAGTTCATTCAAATGCTTCTCACATATTGTTGATTTTTGTTTCGTTTCCTTATCTCCAACTTGATTATTTACCGATGACTGTACGGTTTTATGTTTTTACGCCGACTTTATGTTTATATGTTCTATTCCTCCAAGTTAACTAAACATACGATATCTTTTCAGATTGATCATTTACCAAATCTCGTAATTGAATATTGAACTGGTCAAGAATTTTTCCTCGTTTTTTCAATCTAATTCCTGTTTATATATTCATGAGTAGCGTGATAAAATATTGATACCTTCTCATAAATAGGTATATAAAATGTGGTTTTCACTTTCATTTCAGCTGTTATAATAGAATGGTACTATTGAAGCGAATAATTCATACATATTGATGAATTATATTATCCACTTCGAATGAAAGCTTCAGTGTAAAGAAACTTCCTCCGAAATTTGTTAGTGAATGAACATTTTCATCTTGTTCAGTTTCTTCAGTAAAAATATCATCATTTCTATGTTAATCTAGCTTGTGTATTTCTATACATTTGTATTTATGTAAATCTGAATTATTTTCATTGGAGCCATTCCCCTCATTATTCTGTTTCTAAACCTTCATCAGGATAGTACATATTCTTCACAATGATCTCACTCGAAAATTTCATTTCATACCCAAATTTTTCTTCCTTTATTATTTTTTCGTTTAAATCGTCAAGCTGATTATGAAATTTCAGATAATATTTGAAAAAAATTATACAAGAGGTATGCCTTCTACTGAAAACTCAAAGCAATTCTATGAGTAAGAAGTAGGGTATTCCACAGAGTGTTTCTCATTTTAAAGTGTTCTGTAGAGTACTCTACTCTGTAAATTAGCCTATAAGAGCCCCGTTTAAAACAAATTCTCAGCAACAGGATAGAATTGGACATTTCCGGATAACGTTAATAGTAACAAATTTGAGGCTTATATGCCTCACATTGTTATCTGTAATTTCTTGAAAAATTTTGAGCTAAGCTACATTTATTTTAGCGTAGAATTCACATTCAAGAAGATTATATTAATGTAATTTCCAACATTAATTTTTTGTATGAACTAACACCACCTACCACTTGTCATATTTTGTTATATTTCCTCAGTTTTTATTAATTTTTCTCAAATTTGCATTATGATACCTTTTGTATTGTGAAGTTACTCTCACGTACAAGTTTTGAACTTCAGTGAGATAATCAGTTAATTTGAAGTTATTCATTGTGAGAAATAATGTAATCCATATAATATGGCCAAATAAACTTCATTCATATAAAAAAAATGAAACACTAATAATACTTTTTTTCACACATATTACAAAATGCATGAATGCACGAATTGTAGCATTTAACTTTCATCAATAAAATCTTGAAAGTCATACAAAAGCCATGTATCCAAACAAATCAATATGTTATCGAAAGAACTAAGTTACCTTCAAAAGTCGAACAAAATTTTTCTTTCAACGACATATAACGAAAAATAGCACAATGCTCAACGTGATATATGAGAAACTTCAATGAATGAATATCCTCAATTTGCATATCCTGCAGAAATATTCGAAATATTTTTCAGTTTTTTTCGATTTATAAACGAAATTCTGCATGAAGTGACAAGTTCGCTGTATTTCATTTTGTATGATATATGCCATCAAGAAAAGAACTTGTGAGAAAAACGAGTATCACAACGCACATCTTCTACCGAAAAAAATTTGTGAAATCCACGTTGTGCAAGATGAACAAAGCGAAATGTCAAATACTTAAATGACTAAATCATTCACGTTTTGATTTTCCATCAGAAATAATCACAGTAATTATATATCATCTTGTTTTGAGTTGTAAACGAAATTCTGTATAAAGTGGCAACATCGCTGGATTTCGTCTTGTACAGCGTATCTATACAAATAGTATATCGGATCTCGTCTTACTTACATTTATCATGGATCTCTACTTACCTTCATACTTGGTGTATGAAAAAAATTTTAATTTATCTTACCCCTCGGTTCATATCATTGACCAGTACGCATCTTTAGACTAATTTGTGAAAACAATTCAAAGCTAAAGTGATTTCTACTAGTGGATCTCAGGTTGTCTATCATATGTACGGATCTCACCTTGTACTGAATACATGTATATATATATATATATATATATATATATATATACATGTATTCAGTACAAGGTGAGATCCGTACATATGATAGACAACCTGAGATCCACTAGTAGAAATCACTTTAGCTTTGAATTGTTTTCACAACATAGACTAAAGATGCGTACTGATCAATAATATGAATCGAGGGGTAAGATAAATTAAATTTTTTTTCATACACCAAGTATGAAGGTAAGTAGAGATCCATGATAAATGTAAGTAAGACGAGATCCGATATACTATTTGTATAGATACGCTGTACAAGACGAAATCCAGCGATGTTGCCACTTTATACAGAATTTCGTTTACAACTCAAAACAAGATCATATATAATTACTGTGATTATTTCTGATGGAAAATCAAAACGTGAATGATTTAGTTATTTAAGTTTTCGACACTTCGCGTTGTGCATCGTGCACAACGTGGATTTCACAAATTTTTTCGGTAGATGATGTGCGTTGTGATACTTGTTTTTCTCACAAGTTCTGTTCTTGATGGCATATATCATACAAAATGAAATACAGCGAACATGTCACTTTATGCAGAATTTCGTTTTTAAATCGAAAAAAACTGAGAAATATCTCAAATATTTCATCAGGATATGCAAATTGAGAATATTCATTCATTGAAGTTTCTCATATATCACGTTGAGCATTGTGCTATTTTTGGTTATGTATCGTTGAAAAAAAAATTTTGTTCGACTTTTGAAGGTAACTTAGTTCTTTCGATAACACATTGATTTGTTTGGATACATGGCTTTTGTATGACTTTCAATATTTTATTGATGAAAGGAAAATGCTACAATTCGTGCATTCATGCATTTTGCAATTTATGTGAAAAAAGTATTATTACTGTTTCATTTTTTTATATGAATGAAAATTATTTGGCCATATTATATGGATTACATTATTTCTTACAATAAATAACTTCAAATAAACTGATTAACTCACTGAAGTCAAAACTTGTACGTGAGAGTAAACTTCACAATACAAAAGGTATCATAATGCAAATTTGGAAAAAATTAATAAAAATTGAGCAAGTATAACAAAATACGACAAGTAGTAGTGGTATTAGTTCAGACAAGAAATTAATGTTGGAAATTACATTAATGGTGGAAAATACATTAATATAATCTTTTTGAATGTGACTTCTACGCTGAAATAAATGTAGCTTAGCTCAAAATTTTTCAAGAAATTACAGATAGCAATGTGAGGCATATCAGCCTCAAATTTGGTACTATTAACGTTATCCGGAAATGTCAAATTCTATCCTGTAGCTTAAGAATTTGTGTTGAATGGGACTCATAGGCACAGAATACTGTAAAATGAGAACCACTCTATGGAATACCCTACTATTACTCAAAGAATTGCTTTGAGTTTTCAATAGAAAGCATACCTCTTGTATAAATTTTTTTCAAATATTATCTGAAATTTCATAATCAACCTGACGAAGTAAAGGAGAAAATAATAAAGGGAGAAAAAATTTGGGTATGAAAAAAAATTTTCGAGCGAGATCATTGTGAACATTATGTACTATCCTGATGAAGGTTTAGAAACAGAATAATGAGGGGAATTGCTCCAATGAAAATAATTCAGATTTACATAAACACAGAAGTATAGAAATACACGAGATAGATTAACATAGAAATGATGATATTTTTACTGAAGAAACTGAACAAGATGAAAATGTTCATTCACTGACAAATTTCGGAGGAAGTTCCTTTACACTGAAGCTTTCATTTGAAATGTATAATATAATTCATCAATCTGTATGAATAATTCGCTTCAATAGTACTATTGAAGCGAATCTGAAATCTTATTGATCTATTATAACAGCTGAAATGAAAGAGGAAACCACATTTTATATACCTATTTATGAGAAGGTATCAATATTTTATCAGACTACTCATGAATATATAAACAGGAATTAGGTTGGAAGAACGAGAAAAAATTCTTGACCAGTTCAATATTCAATTACGAGATTTGGTAAATGATCACTCTGAAAAGATATCGTATGTTTAGTAAACTTCGAGGAATACATCATATGAACATAGTTTCGGAACAGTCAGCGGTAATGAATCAAGTTGGGGATAAGGAAACGAAACAAACATCAATAATATGTGAGCTGATGAAGCATTTGAAGGAACTTAATCGATCGAGAGGTTTGGAATAGAAGTGAAAATGAACATTCTGAAAATGGGTTGAATTTTAAAAGACGAACAAAAAAAAATTATCGCATAGAAGTTCAACAAAAACACTCTCATTAGTTTCAGAATAGGTATTCGACTCAAATTGAAGCCTTCATGTGTATAAGCCATTGTAATTGATCAGAAGTAATTCATAATGATATATACCTATATATAATGCTAATTAATAAATTTTTGATATCAAAGAATTGTTCCGATTATTTTCCAGATTGTTGAATGGAATCACTCGAGATTTGAACACATTTCAGGAATTTAAAAATATTGCCTAATTATAAGTATATTTATAAATTCAATGGAGGATGAATCTACTCTGTGATAGTTCATATTTAAATGAGAGGTAATAATAAAAACTTGTCTAAAAATCACTGACTGAACAATTCTTTATTCGAATAGTTTCGCCTTTTACAGCATTATAATTCTTGATAATGCTGTAAAAGGCGAAACTAGTCGAATAAAGAATTGTTCAGTCAGTGATTTTTAGACAAGTTTTTATTATTAACTCTCATTTATAAGTATATTGTCCACTGGAATAATGTAGTAGACATTATATACAATAATGTAAAATTCTTGAAATGTATCGAATTCATTGATAGTTTTGACATGGAATTTCAACACGTATCTCTCTTCTCAATCAACTGTTCACTTGAGAATGCATTAATTTTACGAAATTATAGTTGCCTGAAAATAAATAATTTATAATGATGAAAAGCAAATGAATAATTTATTATGATGAAAATGATGTTATTTTCTGCTATAATAATTGAAATGATCTGATGACTGTTATAATATAGATAATTTGTATGAATGAACAAATGTTATTTGTTATGAATATTACAAACAGTATATATTATAGTATACAGAATAACTTCTTAGGTTAGAACAACCAGAAAATATTTTTTTAAATTTTTTGTTCGTGATTAATAACCTACCCACCTAATATACTTTAGGAATTTTTCTCAGGATCCATATAGATACAAGGCGATTGAAATATTTCGCAAGAACTGGTAATAAATATTAGGTGAGCGTTTAATTCAGTTTTTCTTAGGAGACGTACGTTTCCTTCATGTGACTGCTGCACTTTATAAGATCTGATAACACTTCGTTTGCTTTTCAGATCTGAAGAAGTCATTTGTAACTACGAAACGCGTCATGCAATGTAGTCAATAAAGTATATATAAATCATAAGTTCAAGTGTTTGAAATTATGATTAGAGTCATGATTATAGTTGAATAAATATAAAATACTAAGTGTCTCATATTCTTCTACAGTGCTAATTTGTGTATGATAGAATTGTTTGGACAGCGACAGTTTCTCTTTATATTAATAACATTCTGCACGTGTACCGATAAAAAACAATAAATCCTAAAGAAAAGTTTCTCTTTCTTAGCAGAAAAAATATACTGCGTGATTATTTCAATGGCTTGAAATTGATCCTATCCATCTGGACGAAAAATTAATTCCAGGGAGAATATCCAGATATCATTTCAGGGTATTTGAAATTCTACAATTTGAGCGGTGAAATTATGCATGAACCTATTCATCATAGTACCTTATCGTCATTTGAAGAGATTTGTTTATACAATTTCAGCAAGTACACGAAACTGAATAGTTATTGAAAACAACGCATTCTTTAACCTATAGCCATTTCACGAAACGTTTGTTTCTTACAATATTGATAAATAATTATATCATATTATATTGTTGAATATAATAAAATTCCTCATATATGTAGGAGTTTTGTGGCAGATGAATCGAATTTTCATTTGAGCGTGAATATTCAGAATGTAAAATTTTTCGAAATATGTTATGAATGTATTTTTGAAATAAAGACAAAAAAGTTTGATACTAACATCATATCCTCTGCATAATATTGAGAATTCCAGAAATTTACGCTACTTAATTTCATGAGCAATAAAATTCTGTGAAAAATGAATATTGATCTTTCAACTCGAACTGTAAGAGAATCTTGGTCAGCTAAATGTTGTATTATCAGATCGGATCATTTAACTGATATCATATGATATATAAATACTATTCCGAAATGTTTGCATTACTTGTTATGGATTCACAAATATCGATTGACCTACCGTATTATGCTGCTTCATTTTAGTAGAGTAAACATTTAGATTCTGACTAATCTTATGAAATTATGTCTGCTCAGCCTTCATCCTAAGAAAAGAGCAGTTCATATTATACCTACAAATTTTTTCGTAAATATGGAAATCTTGCATTCTATAATCTATACACATTTCACGAAATGTTTGTTTGTTCCCACATCAGGGACAACAGGAAGTGAAAGACAAATCGAAATTTAGGTATAATATAAAAATAGGCATACCAAAAAATATATTTCTTTTATCTATCGATACTTGCCAGGATTTCATGCACCTTATGCTTAAAATTCTTGTCATCTATTCGACAGAAAAATATATTTCAAATAGGTGTCTTCTGTCTGTGTTCAAATAAGAAATACTTGACTCGTTGTTCTGCATTATTTCTGAGGTCAATGTCAACTATTGCACGTATATTGCAAAATTATATAGCTAATTCCTTATATATGTAATTGTTTCGCGAAATATGAATCAATTTCAGCGTGAATATTCGAATTCCCAATTATTCTAAATATGTTCTGAATAGGTATGTACATTTGAAACGAGCGCTCTAAATTTCGGCACTAATGTCATTTCTCGTGTATAACATCAAGAACTTCCATGAGCAACAAGAATCTCTGAAAAATTAATACAAAAATATTCACATTTCGACTTACACCGTATGAGAATCTATTGAAGATTTAAGTTGTATTGATCTGAATACTTTACTGAATCATGTTTATAAACATTTAAATAATCATTTAAATCATTTGATGCCCAGAAATATTTGCATTATGTATCGTTGACAAATATCGATTGTTAAACCGGATTCTACTGTTACGGGAAAGTTTCATATTATATTTTATATTGTATGCTTGGTTCATATTTTGAAGTCATATTCTCTGATACACTTATCTTATACGTATTCTGTTAGTGGCTTCTATTTTGTTTTGGGTTCATTCTCTCATATATCACATTGTGCTGTTTTCCGGTATGTATCGTTGAAAAAAAAATTTTGTCGACTTTTGAAGGTAACTTAGTTCTTTCGATAGCATATTGATGTGTTTGGATACATGGCTTTTGTATGACTTTCAATTTTTTATTGACGAAAGAAAAATGCTACAATTCTTGCATTCATGCATTTTGTAATGTATGTGAAAAAAATATTATTAGTTTTATAATTTTTATCTTATCAAGTATTATCATTTTTTATATGAATGAAATTTATTTGGCCATACTATATAATATATCATAATGCAAATTTGAAACAAAATAATATGAACTGAAGAAAATACGAATAGTGGTAGTGAAATTAATTCATAAAAAGAAATAATGTTGGAAATTACATTAATATAATCTTCGTGAATGTTAATTCTATGCTGAAAAAAAGTAGCTTTTATACACACATTTTATGTACGTATTTATGGAAAGGTATCAATAATTTATCAGGCTACTCATGAATATAGGAATAAAAATTACGTTGGGAGAATAAGGAAAAATTCTTGAGAGGTTCAATATTTAATTACGAGATTTGGTAAATGATCAATCTGAAAAGATATCGTATGTTTAGTAAACTTCGAGGAATACAACACATGAACATAGCCTCGGGACAGTCAGCGGTAATTAATCAAGTTGGAGATAAGGAAACGAAACAAACATCAATAATATGTGAGCTGATGAAGCATTTGAATGAACTTAATCGATCGAGAGGTTTGGAATAGAAGTGAAAATGAACATTCTGAAAATGGGTTGAATTTTAAAAGACGAACAAAAAAAATTATTGCATAGAAGCTCAACAAAACACTCTCATTTGTTTAACAACAGGTAGGTATTCGGCTCAAATTGAAGCCTTCATCTATATTAGCAATAGTAATTGATACATAAGTAATTCATAATGATATATGTACATATAATATAATGCTCATTAATAAATTTTATATTAAAGAATTTTTCCAATTATTTATTTTCCAGATTGTTGAACGGAATCACTCGAGATTTGAACACACTTCATGAATTTAAAAATAATAGATAATTATAATTATAATTATATCGTTCACTATAATAATGTAGTGGACATTGTATATAATATTTAATAGTATTGGCGTTTACTTGATGTAAATCCATTATAATTGAATATAAACTTAAATTCAAACACTTTAACTTATGATTTACTTTATTGACTACAAAGCATGACGCGTTTCGTCGTCACAAACTTCTTCAGATACTAACATAATAATCATTATTGTGTCGTTTGTAACGACGAAACGCATCATGCTATGTAGTCAATAAAGTGTAAAATATAAGTTCAAGTGTTCGAATTTATGTTTATATTCAAATATATAATAATGTGAAATTATGATTATAGTCATGATTATAAATGAATAAATATAAAACACGAAGTATTGTTGGAACTTGCTGCGACAGTTTGTCTTTATATTTATAACATTCTGCTTGTACCGATTAAAAACAATAATCCTAAAGAAATGTTTTTCTTTCTTAGAAGAGAAAATATACTGCGTGATTATTTTAATGGTTCGAAATCGATCCTAGCGATCTGAGCGAAAACTTAATTCCAGGGGGAATATCTAGATATCATTTCAGGGTATTTGAAATTCTACAATTTGAGCGGTGAAATTATGCATGAACCTATTCATCATAGTACCTTATCGTCATTTGAAGACATTTGTTTATACAATTTCAGCAAGTACACGAAACTGAATAGTTATTGAAAACAACGCATTCTTTAATCTATAGCCATTTGACGAAACGTTTGTTTCTTGCCATATCGGGGGCGCCAGGAAATGAAAAACATTCGAAATTGCTAACTATATTTCTTTCGTGCTTCGTTACTTATCAGAAGTTTTTGCACCATATAGGTGAAATTTTTATCATCCTTTCTACAGAAAACCACATTTCAAATATTTGTTAACAGAGACCTGTATGTCTTGAAGACGTTTTCAATATAAGAAATAATTATAAATAATAATACACACGTTGTTCTGTATTATTTTTGAGATCAACTATTGCACTTATTTTATCATTTATTGCCAGATCAATAGAAATATACATCCAGCTGTTCAGTAGATCAAAAAGAACATATATCCACCTAAATAGACAGATAAATAAAAATATAGATCCACCTAAACAGACAGATCAATGAAAATATGAATAAATAATTATATCATATTATATTGTCGAATTTGATATAATTCTTCGTCTTTTGTGACATATCAAATTTCATTTGAGCGTGAATACTCAAAATGTAAAATTTTTCGAAATATGTTATGAATGTATTTTTGAAATAAGGACAAAAAAGTTTGATACTAACATCATATCCTCTGCATAATATTGAGAATTTCAGAAATTTACGCTACTTAATTTCATGAGTAATAAAATGTTCTGAGAAATGAACAAGAATATTGATCTTTCGACTCGCACTGTAAGAGAATCTTAGTCAGCTGAAAGTCGTATTATCAGATCTTATAATTAAAACTGATATCTGATATATAAATACTATTCTGAAATATTAGCATTACTTGATATGGATTCACAAATATCGATTGACCTACCGTATTATGCTGTTGCATTTTAGA
Source organism: Henosepilachna vigintioctopunctata (assembly GCA_030704895.1). NCBI lineage: Eukaryota > Metazoa > Arthropoda > Insecta > Coleoptera > Coccinellidae > Henosepilachna > Henosepilachna vigintioctopunctata. The sequence continues at coordinate 2,005,382 of JARQZJ010000013.1, forward strand.
AGAGTAAACATTTAGATTCTGACTAATCTAATGATATATGTCTGCTCACACTTCATCTTAAGAAAAGAGCAGTTCATCTGATACCTGCACATTTTTTCGTGAATATGGAAATCTTGCATTCTATAGTATCTGGCCATTTCACGGAATGTTTTTCTTCCCACATCAGAGACAACAGGAAATGAAAGAAAATCGAAATTTATTTCTTTCAGCTATCGCTATTTGTCAGGACTTTATGCACCTTATGGTTAAAATTTTTGTCATCTATTCGACAAAAAACTATATTTCAAATGAGTGTCTTCTGTTCAAATAAGAAATACTTGACTCGTTGTTCTGCATTATTTCTGAGGTCAATGTCAACTATTGCACTTATAGAAATAAATTGTGGAAAATTATATACCTAATTCCTTGTATATGTAATTGTTTCGCGAAATATGAATAAATTTCAGCGTGAATATTCGAATTCCCAATTATTCTAAATATGTTCTGAATATGTACATTTGAAACGAGCGCTCTAAATTTCGGCACTAATATGTCATTTCTCGTGTATAACGTCAAGAACTTCCATGAGCAACAAGATTCTCTGAAAAATGAATACAAAAATATTCACATTTCGACTTACACCGTATGAGAATCTATTAAAGATTTAAGTTGTATTGATCTGGACTTTACTGAATCTACAGAATTTACAGAAATATTTGCATTATGTATCGTTGACAAATATCGATTGTTTTACCGGATTCTACTGTTTCGGGAAAGTTTCATATTATATTTTATATTGTATGCTTGGTTTATATTTTAAAGTTATATTCTCTGATACACTTATCTTATACGTATTCTGTTGGTGGCTTCTATTTTGTTTGGGGTTCATTCTCTCCAATTCAATAACTTCTCACTGCAGTATTGGGGGATACGTTTGCGATCACTCACATGTGCTTATCAATATAGTAAAAGTAAAATATTGAAGAGATTTTTTGTTACTATAACACACCTCATAAAAATGTAAAAACTACGATATGGCGGTATAATTTGTTGCCGAATAAGGAATCTATGTCATAAGCGAAAAGGCATTCCAATTCAACGTTTATTCATGAAAACATTTAACCTTCTAATATGTCAAGACATAAATTACTTCAATTTTAAATTGATTAGATCTTCTTGTTCTGCAACATAAGCAGAACACTACATTTTTAGCATTTCGATACAGCTCGTCTAGGCATTTCATATTTTAACGTAATATTCATACTCGCCAATTTAAAGTATTTAGTCTATAATGCCTTATCAATGTATACAATAAAGGAATATCTTATCCAAACAACAATATATTTCTCTATGTTCACCACATAGGGAGTTTGGACTGTTCCATATGGAACTTAAGAAGACATATTTTCGGGCCTCTATAAACTTTAGGACTTTCTTCCAATTTTTTCACTTTGAGTTAAAAATACAGACGAATATAGGATCTATGGATTGCGCAAGGTTGGCTATCTCTACACCTGCTATAATTGAATATCAAGTAGTTAAACTACTTCAACATAAAAAAATTAAACTTGAAAATATTCAGGCATCTTATGAGTAGATGAGCGGACAATATTCCGTAGTCAAAAAATTTTTATCGCGATTTTTCTATCGATTCTGCATCAGTAGATTAACAGTTTTCTCCTACTTGCACATGAAGGAAATTGAAATTTTTCCCTTTTCTGTATCTATGATTGAAGGTTTTCAAAAGAGATTTAGAATATGTGAAAATTGTTATTCATCACTTGTCATGAATAATTTACTCAGGTTGAATTTCAGAAATTCAATCTAGATTACAGCCCAAGAAAATCATTCAAAACGAAGTGATCGGAAGAATTTTTCCAACAAGAATTCGAAAACCTTTCAAAAATAGCTCCAAAAAGAAAAAAAGCGTAGAAGTTTCATTTAACATTTTCGCACTTGTAATGCTCATGCTCATGTAAGAAAAAATAGGAAACTTATGCAAAACCAATCAAAATAATTTCACTTAATTTTGAAGAATGTTAGTCATTCTTTCAAAGGGCACTCTGTGCTTGTGCGAAAGTTGCACCTGCAGTTTAACGCCGTTTCCAAACGGCCCAAGATCATGATGGGAATAGAACCCACCAGCACCAAAGAGCCGAAAGCGTTTTAGGGTCACTACACCATTAATTATTTGTTCATTCATCTATGACGAGGGGACAATGGATTCGGAAGAGTATATACTATTATTAGATTCTATTAGTAGATTATTTACACTTATTACTTACCGGATTTTTATTAACTAATAGGTGTTGATGTAATATTTTTTATTGAATATATTTGTATTAACTGTTGTATTAACTATTACTAACTTATTATTCTCATCTCAATGGAATTAATGGAAATAATGAATTTCGTTCCAACAGTTTCGTGAAATGAGTTGTTTCGAGAGAAATTTTTATTTCCTTTTGATTTTTTTTTGGAATGATCTAATGATATTAATAATCTACATACTCTTCCGAATCCAACGACCCCTCGTTCATATTTTTCGGAGTCGTAGAGGAAGTTTAAATCCAAAAGTAATTCAAATAAAAATGAACTTTAATTCTGTCCAAATAAATGTATTCTATGAAATGAATAAGTTCTCAAACCCTAACGAGTAGATATTCTTCTTTATGAATCGATAATATTTACATTTTAATATATTACTTTCGATAAACCATCAAAATCCATTTGTTTTCATACCTAAACACCGAATCCAAACGTAACGCCGAGATACAGTACAACGCGATAGTTTCATATTACAGATAACGGCAAGCAGTCCAAGACGTGCATGTTGCCAAACCTTTGGATCTCTACTTTGCGTTATTTAACAAACTTTTATACAATGTCAGATCGGCCCCCTATAGGAAGGTTGGTGAACTAAAGTTGTATATAATGTGATATTTGGCTGAAAGGCGAGATCCGACCGAAAATCTGGAAATCGGTTAATTGGGCCAAATTATCCACACCCACGACGATATACACGTTAAACAAGGTGAGATCCGAAATCGGATCTCACCTTACCAAACGGATCTCGACTTGTACAGAATTTGTATACAAAGGATCTCACCTTGTAGCCCTTATATATATATATATATATATATATATATATATATGTTCAGAAAGGTTTCCGCGGTCAGAAGTATGTATAAAACTTGGTTCTCGGAATGAGCCGCTTTCTGGATTTATATAATCTCGACGTTTCGGCTTCCGTTGTGAAGCCATCTTCAGGAGTTGGAATAAATTAGTAAAGGTAAGGGTTGCTCGGTTACGTGGCCTCAAACTGCCCACGCCACGAACTGAATGAAGGAAAATGAGGAAAGGTTACCTGGTTACGTGGCCTCAAACTGCCTACTCCACGAACCAAATGAGGGAAACTAGGAACGTTAAGAAATAATTCGGTTGCGTGGCCTCAATCTGCCTACTCCACGAGCTAAATCGTTTCTTATAGTTAACTCCGAAGTCTCAACCTGCCTACTCTTCGGAGTCAAGTTGTGAAGATGGCTTCACAACGGAAGCCGAAACGTGGAGATTATATAAATCCAGAACGCGGCTCATTCCGAGAACCAAGTTTTATACATATATATGTATATATATATATATATATATATATATATATATATATTTATATATAAATAAATATATATATCTTGAAATTAATTTATTGCCTGTTTAAGATATTCATTTTATTTTTGAAGTTTTTAGCAATAACAGCCTTCTTTTGAAATGAAAAAGTTTATTTTTATTTTCGAAGAAGACTAAAACTTCCGAAGCGAATGCTAAGCCAGAAATATTCCTCTGATAATGAAAATCAATGAGTGAAGATACAAAAAAACTAATTTGATTTTTCTAAAAAATAAGTTCGACATTTGATATCTGTAGTAACTCATAAAATCAATCATTCATTAGTTTTGACAAAGTTGTAATATAACAACGAAACGTTAATGAAAATAGACTTTTTCATATAGAAGCCTGTTATTGCTAAAAACTTTCAAAATAACATATATATATATATATATATATATATATATATATATATATATATATATATATATATATATATATATAATATATATATATATATATATATATATATATATATATATATATATATATATATATATATATATAATACAGTCTGGCTACATCTTCCTGAAATGAGTCCTGATGAAGAATGTAAACATTTAATATATTGGTGGTGCATAAATTGTAGTGGCCCTACTTTTGCCGAGAACTCATCATCTTTTATATTATATATATATATATATATATATATATATATATATATATATATATATATATATATATATATATATATATATATATATATATAATTTATTCGAAGCGCGCTCAATATTTACTATCCAGAGTGATATGTTGATAAATTCGTTCTCGTTGACAACATTTGTGCAGACAGCTCCCTTAGAGATTCATTTGAAATAATTCGATATTCGATATAATGGTATGTTGGTCCAGAAATACATCCGTTGATTTGTTGAATGCCTGTTGGAAACTGGCATACGTTCTGTCAAGGTCTCACTTGAAATTATCATTGCCTTAATTATTAATAGTCGATTGCTCGAAGTTTGGTGACTGAAATGTATTTCCAGTCCACCATATCATTATATTTTCCAATCCGTGAATCTATACGTTCGAACAAATATATATATATATATATATATATATATATATATATATATATATATATATATTTATATATACCTATATATTATATATATATATATATATATATATATATATATATATATATATATATATATATATATATATATATATATATATATATATATATATATATATATATATATATATATATATATATATATATATATATATATATATATATATATATATATATATATATATATGTGCGTGTGTGTGTTTACATTTCGCATATATAAGTATGCTCACTTCCATCATATATGATGCATTGTTGATAGGAGCAGATAGTATCAAATGGAAATAGGTATGGGCTAGTATCACCCACATGGTACTTATTGTTCTGATTCCATGTAAACATCCCAACTGATCTGGATTCATTGAATTCTTGAGAAGTTTCATGCCATTTGTATATAAGGAAAATGCCACCAATATTTGATGTCTAGGTTCTGGAAATTGACGTTGAATGAATTAATTAAATTTTGAAATATCAATATTTTTCTGATTCTATGTTTTCCACATTTCTCAAAAGTTACTCACTAGTTGCACTCAGAAAACAAACGATATCGTATAGGGTCGAACAAAATGCTATCACCATGATTATGGATATGGTGGTTCTGTAAGAAACGTAATTTGTTTCAAAAGTTTACATCGAAATTTTTCATCAAAATGTATTACTTACAAAGCAGCAATTGCGCCTGTGTCCATATTTTGATTGGTGAATTTAGTAAAACACTTACTCTCATCCACTAGAAGAGGAAGCATTTTTTGAATATCCGAAACTGTACACTTATTTGGAACACAAATACCGAGGTGAGCACCATTTGAAAGCTTCAGCATTTGGACAATTATATCTGCATCAAACGAAGTCGAATACAAGACATTTCCCATTTTCTGCAAAAGAGTATTAAGTAGCTGCAATTTTACAAGAATTTTCAATAATGTTGGCGATTTACTTGATGTAAATCCATTATTATTGAATATAAACTTGAATTCAAACACTTGAACTCATGAAAGTTCAATTGTTTGAATTCAAGTTCATATTCAATGTCACAAAAAATTGGGAAAACGGGTTTTTCATGTCAAATTGAATCCTTTTCATTCGGAACTAGGAGGTTATTAACACATTTTTGAAACTTATTATATCTCTTTTATAATCAGAAATACCGTGCTCATATATACAAAACTGGGTAATAATTTCTGTTATTGACTTCAAATCGCTCAACTAGAGGTCACTAGATGTGTCACTTCAATGGAATCAACCCGAAAGGCGTACAATATTTCTGAGAGACGATGGAAAAAACAACCAATGGAATACCGTTACACCAATTTCAAAAATTATTGAAGGAATATTTTTTTTCACTAATTGAATACTCTTAATGAGGAATTGAGAGGTTATCATCACATTTTTGAAATGTATATGTAACACAGAAAACTAGTGGGTTTCGTTACTCTCACTATAATTAGCTTTTAAATCCTACAGTCTGATATACGTGCCTTGTGTGACTACAACGAGACCAACCCAAAAGAAGTAAAATATTTCAGGGAGACATTGGAAGTTACAACCAATGAGACACCGGAGCAACATGTGAAGAGAAATGTAGAAGCTGAACAAGAATAGATCGGGAATATTTGAAACTTAAATAAATTCAATGGACGATGAATCTACTCTGTGATAGTTCATATTTAAATGAGAGGTAATAATAAAAAAAAACTTGTCTAAAAATCACTGACTGAACGATTCTTTATTCGACTAGTTTCGCCTTTTACAGCATTATCAAGAATGAATACAAATTACAAAGACAACCTATAAATATTTTGCAGATCTGTTCGGACCACCTTGAATTTCGTCATAGAGGTGGAAGTTTCCAAATTATCAGAGATTTAACAGCGGGGAGTATTTAAGGTCTAACTGGTCATTAAGAAGATCGTATTTATCGGATTTTTGAAGTTTATTTATTTCCATGGCTTCCAGGTAGTTCATTTTAATTCCTTTTTCACAGTAATGAAGTATCTTAGGTTTAACATCTAGGGAACATCTAGATCAACATCGACAGGACATAAGATCTCAAGTTGTTTTAAACCTAAGATACTTCATTACTGTGAAAAATGGATTAAAATGAACTACCTGGAAGTCATGGAAATAAATAAACTTCAAAAATCCGATAAATACGATCTTCTTAATGACCAGTTAGACCTTAACCACTCCCCGCTGTTAAATCTCTGATAATTTGGAAACCCCCACCTCTATGACGAAATTCAAGGTGGTCCGAACAGATCTGCAAAATATTTATAGGTTGTCTTTGTAATATGTATTCATTCTTGATAATGCTGTAAAAGGCGAAACTAGTCGAATAAAGAATTGTTCAGTCAGTGATTTTTAGACAAGTTTTTATTATTACCTCTCATTTATTTGAAACTTAACAGAGAAATAACCCTCACATAGAGAAATCAGGAATAATTAACAGACTGGGATGACCAAACTGGAAATATTCAGGAATTCATGACACTTTATCAATCACCTTGCACCAAGAAGCATTAATAGTGAACGGAATTTGCGGCCAATTTGCGGTCGATTATCATCTATGTTATGCTAATTAAAGTCTGGCATAAATTGATTCTCACACTTTTTTTTAACAAAACAAAACGCGAAATTTATGCAGACTCAGATTTTATTTGCAGAATGTGACCATTTTGGAAGGAATCACTCAGTTTATCGATGTTATTGAAGAAGTCCCAGTGTATGTTTGTCTAGCTGAAGAACAAATACTATTATAATCATTATTATTACCATTGTTTTAAGAGCAAAGGTAAGAGAACCTTTACAACTTACATATTTGATTAGTGTGTTTTAAGATTAAGAAGGAAATTACTTGTGAAAGCGTGCTTCTTTATTCGACAAGAACGAACATGATTATCGCCATAGTATAGATTGGTAGGTTCAAACCACGGTGACGGTAGAGATGAAGTCAATTAATCAGTAAAAGCAGTAGGAGTAAAACGATCAACAAACGAAAAAGGCGACATGACTCAAAGATCAAATAGAGATAGCACTAAAGTAACCTGTTTCCAATGTGGGCAAACTGTGAACCTCATGAGATGAATATATCATGAAGTCCAGAGAATAAAAAATAGAATGACTATTAGATCACATTCAACGCAGGTTTTCAGCAATGGTGTTTCCGACAAGACCGTTCAATTGATTGGTTTAGAATGCAGTATGCATACCCTTGTGAGAGATATGGCTTCAAAATATGAACAATGACATTGAAAGGAAAGAAAAAGTAAGAGGTGGTGACACTGAGCTAGTTATAGAATATTCAGATTATATTGCGGCTATTGTTGATGATTATTAACATCGTCCACTCACAATTTGCGATTAAGTTCATATTACATAATTGATGACAAATCTGTAATCTGTTGATGAGCTCATGACAAATGGAAGTATGAGAAATTTCACCTGAGAGGGTACGATATTTTTAATGTTGTCGATATATATATATATATATATATATATATATATATATATATATATATATATATATATATATATATATATATATATATATACATGTATATTGACGAAAGGTTTGGTGCTCTTCCAATGCAATTGGCTAAACAAAAAACCCCCTGATCAATTAGAAATTATAGATTGATTATAGAAGTGGTTATACTTTTCGACATCATGGTTCTCTAAATCTATCATTGATATGAGAACTATCTTTCATTTATGCAGTAGGCAACTGCATCCCCAATTTTCAATACGAACAAAATATTGGTGCTTCATGTTTGGTAAATAATTGAGCTGTCAGATTGAATACAGGATTCTGTCAATGAAGTGAATTTCACTTTATTAACAAATGAATGATTCATTTCAATTAGAATGTTCATACTGTTGTGCAATGTGTACTGTTATTATTTTATTTCTGTGAAAAGAAGGGAATCTCTTGAAGAGTTGAAAAGACTTATACTTTATCAAATGAATGATACGAAAATTCTGTTGGGGTACATTAAATTATAATTTGAATCTGAGGAAACCAAGACTAAAGTATCCGCAAGGGCACCCAAAAAACATATTCGGACGGGATGATCTCAATTCAAAAAGCGATGAATCATTGAATACATTGATAAATCAACAAGACCAGAACGAAAAAAAACTCACTGTAAAGTCAACCAGAATATATGGAAAATGTCAGTATAGTGAAAACGTTGTTAAGCGATCATTTTGCGATACTTGCCAGAAACATTATGATGACAAATTCATGTAGAATTTGCTGAATAATCTCGTTTTCAAAAAGAACCATAGATATTGTTTATGTGAATTATTAAGCGATATATATTGCAGAAGTGTTCATTGTTTCAAGAGAATTATTCCCAATTAAAATTTTGTTTCAAAGACAGTAGGATGATAAGGGCAGATTGAATCACAAGAACATCATTTATATTTATAATTAAAGAGCTGTTACAATCAGATTCTCACTCTCAAAGTGTTCGCAATCGTATTGAATATCAAATATCTGCCAAATCATTTTGCAATGAGTAACCGTCAAGTGACTGTTGGAACGAAAGGAGACAAGACTTTCATCAGTTCTATTTGGATTCCCACTGCCTTTAAATTTCGAAAATTTCTGTAAAGAAAAAGTAATGGAATGACATCTAACTAGAATTGACTTAAAAACAGTTCAGAAATCTCAGAAGTACATGACCTTTCTGTTGAAAATGTTTCTTCAACCGTTATCGAGTGAAGTATACTTAAACACACTCGAAAAGAGACATATAACTAGGTATACTCATGCAATAGATTACAGGGGTAGTATACAGTACAATAATACTCGATACGTACGAAAGATAGTGAGATAGAAGTTTTTGTATGATGTGTGTATTCCTGATTGATAAAATTGACTGATTTTTATCAGTATTCATGTTACTTTTTAATGTACTACTAGTCCTGAATATTTGTTGTCGTGTAACTATTATTGACCTGAATGAGTGTATTGTCATGCTGTCGGAAATCCATATCGTTTCTATAAGAATCTACAGAGTACCACAGCATTGTATGTATAAATATGAGGGCAATTTTATTGATGCGGCATCTGTGGTAAACCGAATGTTTCCTTACCTTCAACATTCTTGAAGTGGCGGCTTGAACAAGAATGTGAAGGTAATGAATGAGCTTGTTGTCTTTAATTCTCATTATCTTTATTTTTCTTTTGTGTATGTTTTTGAATGGACCAGAAAACCTGAGAAGGGTGAAAAATGGCTTCGGCGAACTTATTATTATGGTTTTCATTATTTTTGTCACTGGATTGGAAATTTTTCACTTTTTTCTGATTAACTTTTCATTTCATTATAATTGAAATTAGTTACCTTTTTCAAGTTGTGTATCTTCTCCATTGTGTGATCAAGTTTAGGAGTTGTATACGAACTGAAATTTTCAGGTACACTAATGGTTGTTAGGCAATACTTTCCATATATTTCTCTAGAATCATCAGCAATCGATAAACATTCGTCATATTGCCCAAGGTCATAGGAGTTCCCTACCAACTGCCCAGAAACCTTCGGTCCAGGATTTGCGTCAATCACTGAAAAAACATAGGACCAACTATTCTACTATATTTTCAGGGGTTACAAAATAATCATATCAATAATAAACGTCTTTATTGCCACACATATTGTCCTACATAAGAAGAGGCGAGATTTAGCATAAGCGATTCTTCCTTATGAGCTATTCTACTCTTATGAGCTTAAAATAAAGTAGAAAAAACAATGTAAATACAATCATAAGAAATGAATGAAAGAAGTATGATACAGACGTACTCAAAAGATAATTCCTAGAGTTCACTAAAACAAAGTAACATGTATATGAATATCTCAAATACCATACGAGTAATAAGAAAATATGTGTTAAAAAGAGAAAAAACATAAATAAATCAGAAACTACAAAGAAACAATGCAAATATACATTTACAATTCAAATATACATGCATGCGCCGTCATAATCGTCAAAGCGCACACGTACACACAACCACACTGCAATTATATGTTCTATATACTATCATATCTTATTATATATTCTGCCGATGTAGTTAAAGCTGTTTCAGTGTTTTTTTGAAAGTAGACATGGAAGTGATATTTTTCAATTCATTACTCAAACCATTGTTACCAATCAGAGCATTATAAGTGAAAAATCTATTAAATATAGCAGAGCGATGAATTGGCATAGTGAGTGCAGACTGATGCCTGATATGAACGTCGTGAATGGAAGATCGACATATTAATTTTTCTCTGAGGTAAGGCGTTTTGAAGGTTAGCATAATTCTGTGGACAAGGCACAAAAGTGAGTATTTATACAAACCATCCACCCTAAGCCAACCGAGTGCTGAGTAAGTATGGTAAATATGATCAAATTTCTTCAAGTCAAATATGAACCTACTAGAAGTATTCTGGGTTATTTGGAGCCGTTTCTCATCAGCAGATGTAAGGCAAGGTTAATAAATTGTAAGAGCATATAAAACCTTGGACATGACAAAGCTCTGGCATAACTCTTTCCTCATCTCTACACTAAAAATATTTTTACTTGCAAACAAGACTCGAAGTACCGCATAGCATCGCTTCAAAATATACTTGAAATAAACAGAAAACCTAAGATCCTTATCGAAATGAAGTCCCAGATTTTTAACGCAATCAGTGAAAGGTACTAGCTGATCACCGATCCGAATACTCCTCATAACGCCCCTTAATACGTGATGCGAATTGAAGTTTCCGAAGAAAATCGATTTACACTTCGATGGATTTAGTATTAAACCATGAGACTCACAGTAATCACCTATTTGTTCTAGATCATAATTAATGGATTGTTCTGCCAATGAGTATTCAGAGGAATGAAAATCATAACTTTCTTATGTATCATCAGCAAAGAACTGAATTCGACAATGAGCTACACTTTTATGAAGATCAGCCGTATATAAAAAAAAAAATAAGGGACCTAAGACAGATTCCTGAGGAACTCCAGAGTTTCTTTCATTTGCTGACAAAAGTTGGTTTCCGACAACGACTTTCTGATCTCTACCACTGAGGTAACATCTTATGAAACTGCAAGCGATTTCATCAAACCCGAAGTAGTAACACTTGGCAGAAAGTAGGAGATGGTTCATCGTATCGTAAGCCTTGGAAAAATCGAGTAGTAGAAGAAGACTCCTCAGTTTTTTATCAAGCGGTGAGAATATCCCATCAGACAAATACGTCAATGCGGTAGTTGTGCTGCGATTCTTTTGAAATTCCGACTAGTGCATCGGAATGATCCCATTAAAAATCAAATGATCAAAAATTTGCATGTGTGCCACTCGCTCCAGAATTTAAGAGAACAAAGGCAACATACTAATATGCCTCAGCTGGTTGAATGAGGTAGGATTCTCCACTTTGGGTACCGGTGTAACTAACGCTGTGTTCCAATCTTCATGAAATGTACTTTGTTCTAGACATAGGTTAACGATGTGCAACAAATATATTCCGACAACTGAAAATTATAATTTAGGTATCTGAAGTATAATACCATCAACACCAGCGGCATTGGATACCATTCCTCTAATAATCGTCGATTGTGTATTTCGATCAGTCATCTTGAAAGAGGATCTAATAGGTTTAGAGAACCTATTAGTTCCATACAAAAATATTCTATCAGCACACTGCTCATTATTTTTACGAAATTCCGAGGTGAAGTTATTATGAAGCCTATGGGAAATCGAAGCTGCAACGGCAGATCATGCTTTTTATTAATTTGAATATTCATATTTCTTAGCGTTTCATAAAATGAATTATTTCTTTGTTGTTTATGTAGATGCTGTAGATAGGCTAATTTTTCATTTCGCACAGATTGTAAGGCATATATTCTGAGAGATGTATATATTTTCCAATTTTCTGCCGATCTGTTGATCTCAAAACTGGATAGTGCCTGATCCCTTTGCTTGAGAATAAGTTTAAAGGTATGAGTCAGCCACCGGGCTTCGGCCTAGTTACTCGTATAGTTTTGATAGGGCAAAATGTATCAAGCAATGATTCAATATTTTCAGTGAGGAAATCGACTTTAGTATAAATATCTCTGTAATTCAGTATAAAAATCCAGGGTACGTCATGCAAAGCTTCATCAAACTCTTCTAAATTGAGACTATTGTAATCCCTGAATTTTATGAACTTTTGAGTGTTAACTTTATCTAAAGTAACATCACAAAAAACTGACTGGTGATGACGAATAAATCTGCACTCAATGTACCCTCCGCAACACACATCGCATGCTATTCACAAAAATTGGATCCAAGAGAGTGGAACTAGTGACTGTTACCCTGGAAGGCTGGGATATAATTTGCGAAAAGCCATAATTCTGCACATAATTATCAAGTATGTTATTATGTACAAGAAAATTAACATTGAGATCACCTGAAATTATGACATTATCATACTCAGTGATGAGCTGCGGTAGAACATAGTCCAAAACCTGCAAGGTATCTAGCACATTGGTGCTAGGAGATCTATACATTACCCCCAAACAATATCGAGAGTGCCCAATTTTAAAGTTAATAAACGAACGTTTCAAGCAAGTTTGTGAAGAGCTACCATAGTCAATCAATTTACAAGCGAAATCAGATTTCATATAAACACCAACACCAGCACCATGCGTAGGTCTAATTGATCTATAAAAATTGTAACCAGGAATATCAACAATGTGAGAAGGAATATCATCAGACCGCCAAGTCTCTGAAACACCAAGGACATCAAAATCATTTTCCCCCATCATACATTCGAAATCACAAAAGCTCGACACTAGAGATCTAATATTGACATGAGCTATTTTGGCTGTTAACTTTTTATTAGTCTTCCCCATAATGAATCTTCGATTTCAAATTATCAATATAATTTAATGTGACTGATCAGTTACTCATATCATCAGCTGAATGACTCGTATCGACTTTAGTTATGAACCAATCATTATTTCTCGAACAATTAACACACTTAAGTCCTTCCAAGGGGAACTCTTTCAATCCATGATCATCTCTGCATCTAGCACAAGAAGGACGATTTTTACCATTCTTTTACAAATGCCCAATACCGCAAAATCTGAAGCATCTGATCATTCTAAGATGGTCAGACACGTCACATTTATTTCACTCAATGAACACATAACCAACTGAGATTAACAACTTTCTTAAATCAAGGAATACCTCCAGAACTATGCCCATTAAATTATGATACCGCAATTTAGTTACAATCCTCATATCCTTATCGGCAAAGGCATGCAGATCATTAACGGACCCAATATTTTCAAGTATATCAGTATCACCTATATTATCAGTTGACGTAACATTTTTTAAAATAATTTGATGAATAAAAAAGGATTTATGAAGCGTTCCCATAGAATTTTCATTGTCACACCGTATAATTATTCCATTATGAATTTTCTTAATACCAAGTGAAAAACCTTCAGTTGAGTTGCATATACTCCCCTGTATATTATTAATAATATCCTAACTAGAGACTGATGCATCAGGTGTTTTAACAATGTGGCATCGGATACCGGTGGGGACCATTTCTGGTGCCACCGAAAGCATCTCCATAAGAATAATTTCTTATCGGTTCCTTCAATTCAGGTTCACGAACTCGCTCAGCATAAGATAAACAACAAGACCATATTTTCTGTTTCAACAATTCGTTATTAGATTTCAATTCGACATCAAATTGCTCGATCAATTTCTTTTCTCCGTTTAGACATTCATTTTCGTAATTTAAGAAAACGATTTAGAGTGAATCACTATGTAGTGAAAAAGGAACAGCAGATACACAATTTCTATTCTTCCAATTCTTTCGTTCTGCGAAAAATAGTTTCGCCATAAGTTCAAAACATTTAGAGTGAAGTACAATACTACAGTTCACCCCTTCACATCTCACGCCCGTCTTTTTTATGTTATTACTGCATATTTCACAATTATTCACGCACTGGCTCGAAGCCACATTCGTATCGCTCGCCATACTCAATTCGAATGGATCATCATTGAAATCATTGCACTCTTTGGGGTTATACATTTCAACGGATACTTAGGAAGGTTTACTTATGGGGACTATAGAAATGTACAGTCTTCTGATTGATTAGAATGAATGAGGAATAAATGATTCACAATAATGTTTTAGCTGTGAAATTACAGTTTAGAGATAGCCAATCTGTTGAATTTCAGTCTGAAACTAATAGCAGAAATCTGTGAGAGGCAGAAACAAAGTTGAATGAAGTCAGTAGTTTGAATGAAACACAAAGTATTCAACTATTGAGCCTGAAATAAAACTTAAGAAATCTTTAGGCGATTGAAAAAAGTATTCAGATGAAAATATATATATATATATATATATATATATATATATATATATACATATATATATATATATATATATATATATATATATATATATATATATATATATATATATATATAATAATAGAAAATATGTATTTGGGATAACAGTCTTCAGGTTGAGATAAGTGTACTCTTTTCTTTGTATCTCAAGCTTTCGAGAATTATATTTATCTCTTCATCAGGAGCAACTAGACTATTGAAAGTGAGAAAATATAAAATATACACAAATATGTGGTAACTTACGAACTGAAGTTGTATCAAAAAGATGTTGAAACTTACTGAAAAATCATATAAAAGATACTCAAAATGAACAAAACGCATAACATGTAGGGATGGAGTATCAAAAATTATCTAGACAAAGTTTTAGTAGAATCCGAAAACAAAGAATGACACTTATAGGTTAAGCTTCCATCATAGAAAAATCGCGAAATACGCGATGTCTCCATCATTCACAGAACCACACATGGCCAGTACCAACCCACACACACATCCACAAACACAACAAATCAAACCGAGTGACATGTTTAACTACTGACATTGACAGTATTCAGACTGGGACAACTGTTATGTCTCTTGGCATCGTAGTCAATTAGGTAGGAAAATATTGAACTCAGATCGTCAATCGTCTCTACGAGAGTTCATGATGTTCTTATTCTGGTATATTCGCACCATTTCCAGAAACACTCTTCTCTTGGTATTATTCTCTTTATCCAATACTTTGACTGAATTGTAATTAGAATGATGTCCGTTGTCCAGACAATGCTTCGTCAGAGCACAATTTTGTTTGCTTGTCCTGATATTACTCCTATGCAAAGTAATCCTCTTTGATAGGGTTGTTGTTGTTTGGCCCACATACACAAGCTCACAATCACAGCAGGGAATCTCATAAACTACTTGACTTTGATTAAGGATAGGTGTGTTGTCCTTCAATCTCGAAAAGAGTTTTCCGACCTTTTTCACGTTCCTTGTAGCAATTCTAATGCAATCCATTGGTAAAACTGAGGTTATTCTAGATGTTAAATTATTAATATAGGGTAACGTGACGTAACTTAATCGATCTGTGGAAAGTCCGTCATCCCTTACATGATCAGTCAACACACGATCCGGTGTGTTGAAGAGGAGCTTCTTCAACAATGAGTCAGGGTAGCCATTTCCCTTCAAGATGTTATATAATGTCTTCATATTGTCATCTCTGAATCTGATATCCGAAAGTTTATTTATTCTTGTTTTTAAATTTAACATTAAGTTGATTTTTACCTTGAATGGGTGGTATGACAAGTAATGAATATATCTGGAAGAGGCCATGTGTTTTCCATAAATATCAGTGAATACAGTCTGGCCCTCTCTTATGACTTTCATGTCCATGAATGGGGCGGAACAGTCGGTTTCCTCTTCCATTGTAAACTTGATCATACCTGATGAATCAACAGCATTCAATATTTGGAGTGCTTCATTGATGCAGTTTCTGGGTACTGACATTATTATATCGTCCACAAACTTTTTGCAGAATGGGACTTGGAAAGAAAAATGTTCAATGCTTTTATTTAAGATGTAGTCAACTACATACTGAGCAATTATGGGTGATGCCGAGGAACCCATAGGGGTACCCTCTCTTTGCTTGTAATACACACCTTCAAAAGAAATGATAGTTGTATCAAATATAAACTTCAACATTTCAAGAAAATCATCCTTTGGTATTGGACAATTTGGTTCTATATCTGTCCATTTATCTACAATGCATTGTTTAGTCATCGCGAATGTGATATTTGTGAACAATGAAACCACATCCCATTTGACAATCACAAAATCCTTCGGTAGTATTAAACCATTAACGAACAATGCAAAATCAAATGAGTCTCTTGTAAAGTACGCATTAGAGGTATCATACCAGGCTGTGAGAATCTCTGTGACATATTTTGCAATCCCGAAATTTGGGCTATCAATCGAGGCAATAATTGGTCTTGAGGCGATGGGATCCTTATGGAGTTTGGGCAACCCATAAAATCTCGATGCAGTACCTCTGTAAAATGGCAAGTCCGATGCCTGTTTTGGAGTTATTTTGTTCGCTCTCTTCAAACTCGAGATATACTTATTGGCCTTCTGTTGAATTGTGTTACTTGGGTCTCTGTCTAATCTTTGGTAACACTGAGTATCATTCAGTTGTTCTAAAGTGAGTTCATCATACTGTGATCTTCTCATGACTGTTGTCACATTATACTTGTCAGATTGTCGAACAATAATTTCAAGGTGTTCCCTAAGGAATTTACTGGTATTAATGAACATAGTGTTGATGATTGGATTATGTTCAAAATCATTCTTATGGACATAATTTGTCAAAATGTTAGCAAGTTTGGCGGCTAAGATATATATATATATATATATATATATATATATATATATATATATATATATATATATATATATATATATATATATATATATATATATATATATATATATATATATATATATATATATATATATATATATATATATATATATATAAATATATATATATATATATATATATATATATATATATATATATATATATATATATAAATGAAAATGAAAATCGTCGTCAGATTCGTAGCAGCCGTTGACACGTGTTTCGAGCCTATTGGCTCTCCACAGAACGGCGTAGTCAAGTTCTAGTTGTACGAACTTGGAGATGGAAACACAAGAAGAAAAATTGAAAAATACGAGCAACCTCCGAAGAGAGTCGCAACACTTCAGGCTACCGCGTTTGTTCTCTCTGGATTGGGAAATTTTAAAACTGCTGTGCCTGTGAGGTGACTATTAATCCTTTAAGAATGCTCGTAGCCGAGACCTTGAACAATATGTAAATAATATTTGGTGCGGAAGAAAACTCGAATAAAAATTAAAATTGTCGGCATATCCCGCACATTGGTAGCAGCCGTTGACAAGTGTTTCGACTTTATTGGCTCCCCTCAGAACGGCGTAATCAAGTTCTAGTTTCACGAACCTGGAGGTGAAAACACAAAAAGAAAAACTAAGAAATACGAACAACCTCTGAAGGAAATCGCAACATTTTAGGCTACCGCGTTAGTTCTCTCCCAATTGGGAGATTTGAAAACTGCTTTACCTGGGAAGTGACTATTTATCCTTGAAGAATGCTCTAAGCCGAGACGTTGAACAATATTTAGATAATATTTGATGCGAAAGGAAATTCAAATGTAGATGAAAATTGCTGGTATATCCCGCAGATTGATAGCAGCCCTTGATACGAGTTTCAAGCTTATTGGCTCTCCTCAGAACTGCGTACCCAACTTCTAGTTGTAAGAACCTAGAAGTTGAAACACAAAAAGAAGAACTGTGAAATACAAACAACCTCTGAAGAAAGTCGCAACATTTCAGGCTACTGCGTTTGTTCTCCCCCAATTGAGAAATTTGGAATCTGCTTTGCCCGTGATGTGATTATTTATCCTTCAAGGATGCTCTAAGCCGAGACGTTGAATAATATCTAATTAATATTTTATGCGGAAGGAAATTGAATGATAATGAAAATTGTCGGCAACAGATTGGTAGCAACCGTTCAAGCTTATTGGTTGAGCCAAGTTCTAGTTGTACAAACCTGGGGTGGAAACTCAAAAAAAAAAGAGAAATACAAACAACCGCTGAAGGAAGTCGGAGGTTGTCAAATTTCGTGTCAACTGACATGTAAACTCTCAACTGGTTGACACGCTTCTACTGAGGTGAAAATCCTTTCAGAATGTGTGGGCTATTGTGGGAACTGTCTACTGATCTGCGCGTAGAACGAATCTCTCATACTATTTCAATATTCATTCATTTATTTTCATAAAATTTTCAATTACTTCGGTTTTATGCCAGGCCAACATTCTGATAACAGGTTGTTCATGTCTTTCTGTTCATTCAACTCTGTCTTCTATAATTCGGTTTTCTATGTATTCGTTTGAGATTTACAACGAAAATTTCGAAAAGTGGAAGTTTTACTATTTTTGATAAGTCTACATTGTCTGCCTCACTGAAATTTGAATTTAGGAAATATTTTATGCTCAAAACAGTACTTATTGATTCAAGTTTCGATCCAATTATTTATTGTGAAATTGCAGTTCTAATAAAAGTATTTTCACGATCTACGAGCTGAATACTACTCAATATCTTCAGCAAGATATAAATGAAGCATCATCTATCTGTCTCTGACGAAATATTTTTTTTCGATAATGAATTCATAAAAAACAAATATATCTTTCGATGGATCTTGTTTTCAATGAGTTCAAGCAGGTATTCCAAATATCTTATCGTATTCACAAACAGATAAAAAGGAACACCTGTCAATTGTGTCAACCACTAGATTCAGTTTAAAGGTCAATGTTATACTGATTGAATGCGATAATATTCGAAATTCTCAAATTTTCAGATGTTATCTATGGTTGTTCACGTTCCGTGTTTTTCCATTTAACGGCCTTACTAACTACTTTAAACCGTATCTAGGTTTGCCAGGCAGTCGGGAAATCCAGGATTGTCCTTGAGCTCTTCTTCGTGTCGCTTGGCCAGTAATTGAACCTTTATATCGTGGATTTCGAAAAGTTACTAGTTTTGTATTAGAAAAAACCAAAGCCGAATGACACGGCTTTTTTTGTTCTCCCAAGTCCAACGAGAAATAATTTTTTTGCGAAAAGGTATTCAGCAGAATGAATAGCATATCAACTAGTTGTAAACCACCAGTTGCTCGTCGAGTGCTTAACCGGTTTTCTTGTATCTATTTATTTCGAGACCTACCAGGAAGTTCAGTTTCTGGTTTTTGTCTCCTATGTGTAGGATCTCGTAATTGTTGTTGAAATTATGTTGGTTGTCAATAAAATGGTTTGCGAGAGTAGAATTTAATTTCATGTTCAGGTAGATTAATTTGTTTCACCTGATAATGTGTACCGAAACAATATTGTAGTGGATAATTTATGAAAATCTTTATTTTTGAATTTTTTGAAAATGTGTTCAATTTATCAAAAAGTTGACGTTGAATTTCAACACGTTTCTCCTTCCTCAATCAACTAAATGAGTGTTGAGAAAATTATATAGAAGGCAAAGACCTGAATTTCAACTTCCTGGAAGGTCTAGAAATTATAAGATACAAGGAAACCGGTTCAACACTAAACGAGCAACTCGTAGTTAACTATACCTACTAAACCTTAGGTTTAGAGGGAGTATATGAAATAATTTAATTCATTCACTGTAATTGGGTAGTTACCTGCTGGAAATATATGCTTATTATTATTATAATCGAAAATTCGGTTCGCAATTTCGTAATAATTCTTCGTGCAATTCCTCTTTTATATTTCCTCTGCAATTCTAATAGGAAAATCCTGAAGTCCATGATTTCATTGTAAATCTGAAATCCGAGAAATTCTTGCTTTCTCAGTCTAGCTTTAGAATATGGGGAAACATCTCGAAACAATTGCCAAGCTATAATTTAATATAATTTTCGAGCAGACAAACAAGCGCTTTTCATTCAATTTATAAGAATAATAATCTTTATTTAAGGTTCTCATAATACAATTATAAAGGTGAAACAATAGTATTCTAATTTTGACATCTATCTTGTCAATTATGTTGCCTAAACAAAGTTAATACATTTACTCACAAAGACCATGTAGTACCTATTTAATACCTATTGGTACCTATTTAAATGATTTGAGAAATAACTTATCAATATGAAAAATTGATAATGACATTGCAGAAAAGAGAATACCAATATTTAAAAAATGTGAAACACCATTTTAGCTTTTAAATTTTCACCAGCTGATGAATCATAAAAGTGTCCCTTATTTTCATCAGTTCGTCATGGCAGACTTGCATTTTTTGAAGTTAATCATAGTTTTTAATTCAAATGCCAATGCATTATAAATTGTGGGTGCCAAATAGGTGTAGCTACGAAGATTTATGAATTTACTGTATTGCAGAATTGATGAAGAGTTCCTGTTATATCTGTTATTCTCACTATGTTCAATGAAGTAACAACTGTCTATATGTGTTTTCGTGATGTTTAGCAAGGATTGAACAAACAGCTGGAGTATATCCAGTATGTCAGTTTCTTCATACAGTGAGTCAGTAGAATATCTGATATCTTTTCTTTGAAGAATTTTCAGCAACCATTTTTCTTGAAATTAGAGCTTTTTCAATACTGTATCATGGGCACCACTCCACGCAACGATACCATATCGTATCAGAGACTCCGCCGGAGCTTTGTAAATTATTGTTCGATATTTTACGTCTAGAATAATTGACAGTTCCTTAAATTTGGATGTTAAAACTCTAAGCATGGAAATTAAGGTTCTGACGTGGAAATTCCAATTGAGTATTCCAATAATCCAGTATAATTCCTAAGTATTTACATTCGTATGTGGAAGAAATGGTAAATGTATTTTCTGCTATCTCATTTATCAGTGGCTCACTGGTTAAAAGTAAGCACTCATCTACAGCGGAAGGAATGCTTTTCGTTTTATCTATATTAATAGTTAAGAGATGATGCTTTAACCAATTATAGATATTCAGAAAATCAGATTCAGCTTCGGCTTTGATATCGCTCCAGTTTGCTCCTGAGTGAACTACCGCAGTATCGTCCTCAAAACTGATTATTTTGCCTACACTCGTCCATAACAAAAGTTTATTCATATGGATTGTGAATAGAATTTTCCCTAATAATGTTCCTTGAGGTACCCCATACTCTATCATCCTTATATTACTGAATGTCCACCTTCACTGTTTGGTTTCGATTTTATAAGTAGCTTTCAAATAATTTCAGATGGACACCATTAATTTCAATGCCTTCTAGAAGACTCAAAAGTGTTGTATGATCAACAGTGTCGAACGCTTTTGCTAAGTCTATCAATATACACAAGGCAATAATGCTATCGCTGAAAGATTTATAAATATGCGTCGTTAATTCAATGACTTCGTCTACAGTGGAATTATTTTCTTGAAATCATTTCTTGAAATTGCATGTCAGAAATAATCTTATTAGCTCTAATTCAACAATGTTCCACCAAGGGGTCAGCGAACATACAATCAACTTTACGAAGAACATTTTTAAAATCGTATGAACGGTTACAGAAACAAGTAGAAAGTTGAAATAACATTTTCTCAACAAAAAAATAGAAGAAAATTCGGGCATTATCCTACCATTACCATTATGTATATATATATATATATATATATATATATATATATATATATATATATATATATATATATATATATATATATATATATATATATATATATATATATATATATATATATATATATATATATTTGCATATCTATCAGATTGGTGAACCATTTTATTTATATTGTTAAAATTCGATTCTTGGGTTTTTTGATTCAATTAAAACAGAATGATGTTAAATTTTTTCCGATTACGCTTATGAAATAACGTTATCAAATTTAATACCCGAAACTTAATTGGAAAAAATTTAACATCGTTTTGTTTTAATTGAATCAAAAAATCCATGAATTGAATTTCAACTATATATATATATATATATATATATATATATATATATATATATATATATATATATATATATATATATATATATATATATATATATATATATATATATATCATTGAAAGATTTGAAAATAAATTTAATTATTCATTAGTTTTGACAATGTTGTAATATAACAACGAAACGTGAACAAAAATAAACTTTTTCATATCAAAAAAACCTGTTATTGCTAAAAACATTCAAAATAAAATATCTTAAACAGGCAATAAATCAATTTCAAGAAATATATATATATATATATATATATATATATATATATATATATATATATATATATATATATATATATATATATATATATATATATATATTATATATTTGAAAATGAACACTAGAACATTCATTCGAAAAATTCAAATTACTCAAGAGAATGTTATAGTAGAGCTAGATATGTGACCGTGTACGATGTGATGTCTCCATTATCCTTCAAGGGATAAATGTTAGAGAAATATTGAAATCGATGCCACACCTGATGGAAGTGCGAGACATATATGTTTCGTTCTTCAAGGAACTCGTCAGTCGCACCACGTCCATGGAGTGAGGCAACGATTTCAACCTCCAAGCATCTTCTTGTGACTTCAAGTGGAAGACCGTAGAGTTATGAATACTGCACAATTCCATCTATGGGAATCAGTAGAAAACACCTCTCAGATTACAGACACACCAAGCATCGAAATTCCACAATTTTGAAAATTTGCAGAACGAATCATACATGTCTTGCACTTCCATCAGGTGTGGCATCGATTTCAATATTTCACTAACATTTATCCCTTGAAGGATAGTGGAGACATCTCATCGTACACGTTCACATATCTAGCTCTACTATAACATTCCTTCGATTAATTTCAATTTTCGAATGAATGTTCTATTGTTCATTTTCTTGAATACATATACATATATAACTCAATATATATGTATATTAATGAATTAATATACATATATAAAATATATATATATATATATATATATATATATATATATATATATATATATATATATATATATTTAATATATATATATATATATATATATATATATATATATATATATATATATATATATATATATATATATATATATATATATATATATATATATATATATATATATATATATATTAGGGTGTCCCTTAAAATTCAATGTCAATATATTTTTACGCATACCTTCTAAAAAGTTTCGTATTGACCTAATATAGTACAGAAATAAATATTAGCCCGATTTATCAACGATAACCCGTGCCGACTTGAGTTTTTAACTCGTCCATACAAGTTGCGCGGGTGCAGCGTTGCGACCTGTTACTGCGAGTTTCACTTCTCATTTCATACGTGATTTCTAACATTATAAGTGCGTTGTTGTTTATTGTGTGAAGATGTCTGTGGAATTACGAAGTGATAAAGAAAATATTCAACTTATCAGGCTGCCAAGCCACCAGATAAATGGTGCAAAATTACCATCTAATCGACAAGTTCGACCGTTATATTTTACAATATACGTGAAGTCAAGCTGACTGTTAGTGAAAGAGCGAATCTTGTTATGATAAAGTGCATTATATTTTGGGAAAAAGCCAGAATTCCTACGAAGGCCAATTATTGCTTCATTTGACGATAGAGAACAGCTTCTTGCAGTGCCAGAATTAGAGAGTTCTTCTGGAAAACATTAGGCTGAAGCCATTTCAATTCACTCTTTGACTGGAACCTCGATGATACAGTACATATAATGTGCTGCAATACAACAGCTTCAATTACTGGCCGTTTCAGTGAAGCTTGTGCTATTTTGGAACAGACTTCAGAAAGGGAATTGCTGCGTTCTGCTTGTCGTCATCATATTTATGAGTTGGTCCTTGAAGCTGTTTTTGAAACCAAGGTAAAGCAAATTACAAGTAGTCCAGATATTTTAATTTTCAAAAAGTTAAGAGATAATTGGAAAAATATTAACACCGAAATATTGATCCACCGCTGAATTTCGTTAAAGCAGATATTGCTGAGACAAAAATTATATCTTTGTTAACTTTTTATAGGACTGGAAAAACCTTTTGTTAGAGACGATTACCGTGAATTGGTGGAACTATGCGTTGTGCTCTTAGAAGGAGATACAGAGAATAAACTGAAATTCAGGCCCCCTGGAGCTTTGCATCAAGCGCGATGGATGGCGAGAGCGATCTATTCTATAAAAATATGTTTGCTTCAATCGTAACTCAAAATTACTGCAGAAGACTAAAATGCTGTACAAGATGTTTGCTTCTTTATCGTCACCTTGTATACTAAACTTTGGCTCGAATGCGCAGTGGCAAGTTAAGCAACTAACCAAGAATTATACTTTTTGAAAGCTCTGAAAGAATATGAAAAATTAGACGGGACAAGTTCCAAGGCATCCATGAGCAAGTATGTTCATCATTTATGGTATTTGTGTGAAGAACCAGTCATGTTATCACTCTTTAAAGAAGAAGTTGATTTCAAAAGAAAGACAAAAATAATTATTAATTTAAACAGAGATGAAAGTTCAGATTCCGTCAAACGCTATATCCCATCGAAGGAAGAAATTACGCAAAATTTCTTTAGTAAGCTCAATATTTTTTTGATTCTTTTTTCAAAGTTTCGTGGCTTAGTTTTTGCTTTTTTGAACTGTTTTTTCTTTCTTTCAGATATGACGCTGGATGATTTTATGTCACAAAGAAGTAAACAATTTCTATCTCCTCTGCAAATCGACGACAGTTCTCTTCGAGAGGATGTATCTTCTTGGGGTGACAACTCTACTTTTTTGGAAGCTAAAAGACGAATGAGTTGTTTGAAGGTCGTAAATGACACTGCTGAAAGCGCTTGTGAATTAATGCAAAATTTTAATGGAGTTATCATGGCTGAAGAAGAGCAAAAACAGTTTTTTTTGCGTGTGTTCAGGAACATAGAAATCTGTATCCAGACTGCAAAAAACTACACTAAAGAGAAGTTACCCTAATTAATTATTATTATAATTTGTATCTAAATAAAAGTTTATGTTGATCTCATTTTATTTTTACTCATATTTACTATATTTGTTGCATTTTAATTAGTTTTGGATCGAACCAAAATGTCAGGCCAAAACACCATTTTTTATTGAACTTTAGAGCTCGGTCGGCACGGGTTGCAATCATGCTACAAATATGAAATTTCATATTTGAGTACATTCTAGCGTTTATAAAAAAAAGTAGAGTGTATGCGTTTCGAAATTCTGAAAAAATTTTTTTTTGCCATATAAGCGACACCCTAATATATATATATATATATATATATATATATATATATATATATATATATATATATATATATATATATATATATATATATATATTATATTTTTTTGGTAGAAACTTTGTTTTTGAAAAATAAACTATTTAATTTCAGATGTAACATGCAATAGAGATCCTAAAGATTTGGTCGACTCTATTCAATGCTGCACCTCACAATAGTCGCCTCGAACAATCGGATTATCTCATATTTATAACATTTCATTATCAATGATGCTGAAAAGGCATGCAAGTGTTCTATCACTCAGTTTATATGCAATCAAGTATGACTCTTAATTAATTCTGCTGATGCATATTTGAAATATAATCAACAAACGAAAAATATTTTAAAAGGAATATACGGTTCGGATTATCGAACTTTATATATATATATATATATATATATATATATATATATATATATATATATATATATATATATATATATATATATATATATATATATATATATATATATATATATATATATATATATATATATATATATATATATATATATATATATATATATATATATGTATGTAAAATGATGAATGTCGAATTGAATTTCAATAATTATTATGGAACAATAGTATAAGATGTGCAGTACGTTTATATTCATGTTGATATTGAACCTACTTTTCCTAAATAAAAACGCATCCATTTCCGCCAAATCCTTGAACTGGTTATAACACTCTGCACTGACACCTTCATCTTTAGCGTTAACTATCAATTGTCTCAAGTTCAAGTCACTGAGAGCACAATGAATATAAAGTATTAAACATAATATTGTTCGCAGCATTTCAATGTGTGAATCTCTATATTTTGAGAAAATGAATCAAATTGATTATTACTTTGTTTTTATATATAGCTACTCTATATATATAGCTACTTGCTAATATAGGTTTCATATAAGCTATCTCTGTTCTTCATAAGCTTATCATTAATCAAATATCACTAAAAATTTTCAATTAATAATGAACTACTCATATGACGCCTGATTCGATAGTAGATAACTAGATTGAAGTAGCAGATAAACTAGATTGATCAACAGATTGAAATTGAACATAGCATTCATGCTGTCAAACATCTGATTCCAACGTTTGAGTGTTTTCAACAGTTGATTCAAGACACTTTGTTCTGATCATTTCTGAAAATTACAATGCATGCAGCCAGAATGCAGATGTAATTAATGAGTATTACGCGTCGATATCAAACAAATAGCGATCGAAGTAAGTACAGAAGCAACCTCACCCGATATGCTCATACATAACAATAATAATGTACTTCGAATGAGAGATAGTATTAAAATTTTCTTCGTTTTCATTAAAGTAGGCGAAGAGAATAAAATATAGCGAATCATTATGAAATGATAGAAAGTTATGTATAATACGAGAATTAATGGAAAATCTGGAGAACTATCTCGATTGAATATTTCTACTTAAGGTTAAATTGAGATATCAAACACCGAATTACTAAATGAGGAGTCACCCCAAAGTACGACGCTGTAGTTGAGGTGACTGTGCACCAGTGAATAATAGGCATTCATTAAGGAATCATGTGGTAATATAAGTTTTATACGTCTCAAAGCGAAAAATGCACTACTAAGTCTCCTACAGACATAATCAGCATGATCTTTCCAATTCAAATTCTTCTGAATATGTATCCCAAGAAACTTGATACATTGCGAAGATTTCAACTCAGCGAACTGGAGATATAGGGTTAGCTGGGGATCAGAATCCCTAGTCTGAAAGTAGACGAGCTCAGTCTTGTTTGAATTCAATATAAGGGAGTTACTGGAACACCAGTCGGTGAAGTATCCGACTAGTAGTTCACAACCTGCCCTAAGTTCACTAAAGGTTTGTGCAGAAACTATAAATGAAGTATCATCCGCAAACAATAAAATCTTTACACCCAGAAAACCAAAAACATGGCTCTCGATATAGTCGGGTAAATCATTAATGAAAATAATGAATAATAGCGGTCCCAGGACTGAACCCTGGGGCACCCCTATTTCTGCAGGATACCTTCTTGAGCTATGTTGCCCCACTCGCGCAATTAACCATCTGCTGGTCAGAAAACTTTCAATCCATTGGAGGAAAACGCCCCTGAAACCAAGATTGAACAACTTATTCAGTATAAAGTTGAAGCTTAAGCAGTCGAATGCACGAGATAAGTCGAAAAATACCCGGCCACAAAAGTTCCATCATCTAAACAACTATACACAAAGCTAACCATTTCAGTTGCCGCAGACTCCGTAGATCTACCAAACCGAAAGCCGTGCTGACAACTTGTTATAAATGAAAATTTGTCCAAATATTTCAACATTCTGTCATAAACCAATTTCTCCATAACTTTAGATAAAGAACTCAACAATGAAATTGGTCTATAATTATTAACGTCATCTAAAGCATTTTTCTTATGGACTGGTATGACCACCGCTGTCTTGAGTATGGAGGGAAATCTGCTTGTAGAGACCGAGACATTAATCAAAAATGCAAGATGTTCTGATATATGAGGAGCCAAAATCTTAAAGACCTTCATCGGAATCATATCCAGGCCACTAGAGTGTTTATTTTTTAATTTCTTTATGGTTGAAACAATCTCGGCAGTCTCGACTGGAAAAAAGAAGAAATTGTTATTGGTCAATGACATAGTTGTACATGATCGAGATTGACTCATACCGAAATGCTTCTCAACACTGATTATATTCATTGTGGAGAAATATTCTCCAAAGGCATCAGATACGCTGGATTGGTTCGAAATAATTTTACCATTAACCTTCAACACAATATTTCCAAAACTGATTATATTTATTGTGGAGAAATATTCTCCAAAGGCATCAGATACGCTGGATTGGTTCGAAATAATTTTACCATTAACCTTCAACACAATATTTCCAGCATTTTTAATGGAACCTGTTTCTTTTCGAACCAAATTCCAGATAGTTTTGTTCTTATTACTGGAAGATTCTAATAGGTTTCTGTTGAAATTTAGTTTTGTTGTCCTCAGCAAGCTTCTATATTCTTTTTTGGCGGATAAGTAAGAATTTCTACTTTCCTGTGACTTCAAATTTCGGAATAGCCAGTGTAGGTTTTTGAGATCCCTGCTAGCCTGTTTGACCTCATAAGAGATCCAATTAGCCTTAGTTCCGGTTTGAAACCGCTTTTGTTTGATCTGGCAAGCAGAGTCCAACAAGAATTTCAAGATGTCATAGAAAAGTTTAAAACAGTGTTCAATGTCTGTTTCGCGATAAATCCTGTCAAAACTAACTGTAGCTGCCATCGCCGAGAGGTTTAATAAATTTTTTTCAGATAGACATCGGAAAGTAACAAAAGTAGTATTGTCTATAAAATCCTCAACAGGACACTCAAAAGTGAGAACAATGGCTCTGTGATCTCCGATGTGATGATCAACTACCTCAGAAACCAAGAGGTCTCTGCATACATTGGTCAGAATGTAATCTATTTTAGTAGAGCTAGTAATTCCGTGTTTGTTAGTATAAATTCTAGTAAAATCATCAGAAGTGATGCTTAGATCAAACTGTAAGAGTAAATAATCTAGACTGGCATGTGACTCATAGTAACTGATATTTAAATCGCCGCAGACAAAGACAAACTCCGCCTGCCTGAGGCAATAATCCAGAACGTAAGACATTGACTCACCAAATGATTCCAAATCACCCTGTGGAGACCTGTACACCCTCAATACACAAATATTATAAGACAAATTCTTTAACTTAATAGCACAAATTTCACATTGCATTTCTAATGAAAATCTGCTGATATAAGTAATAGCGTCAAATTTCAGATTATATTTAACATATATAACTGTTCCTCCATGCAGCCTAGTGGAGCGGCAGTATGAAGCAGCCATGACATAACCTTGCAGATTCATAAAAGATATTTCTTGAGGACTGCACCAATGTTCAGCGATACTCAATATATCAGGGTTTTCGAGCATAACATACGCTTCGATATCGTTAATTTTATTTGAGATACCCTGAGCATTCAGTTGAACAATTCTAAGCAGACCGGGCGTTTTGACACTTGCCGAAACACGTGTAGATGCTGATCTGGTCTTATTTCTCATGAAGTGGTCCTTGGTAGGCGTCGTTTCATAAAAAACTTGTTTACTGCAATACCCTCGGGCCAAAAAGTAGGTTTCAAAACTTTGTCCAAGAATTCTGAGGGGAGAGTAATCTTGAATGATGAGTATATCTCCGGCTTCTTCGATGTTAATTTCTCACACACTACGCCAGGCATGCTTTCGTCGAAGAAGTTTTGCAGCTCGATTGCAGTTGTTCCAGGACTAAGTCGTGAAACATGTATATGTGACAACTGTATTTTTGGGACTACTTGCAGGTTATTTGCTTTCAGGGTTCCAATTATCGGCCTTAATGTCTTTTTAGAATTACCCATTCGTTTAGAAGTAAGGTGCACCTGTGGTTTATCAGCAATAGGGAATTTGATTATCAGTAATTTGTCATAGTTAAAATATGCAACCATAAAAAAACTGATGGTTGTGACTGAAGACACATTTGAGTTGAGTACGGAAAAATTTCAGATCTAAATTCGTTGAATTAGACCTGTACTCGAAATCTAAATTTGGAATAACTATATGGAGTTTCACGTTTTTCCGAGGACAGTTCGCCAAACAAAAATTTTTTGATTAATCAGAGAGCTGTGCAATATTTTTGTCTAGGTATTGTCACCTTGAGTATTTCTCGAATACATTTTTGTGCCATATAAAGACAAGTCGACTTCTGGAAATAAAGTTGTGGATATTTGCTGAATGTTATATTTTCGAAATTTCAATTAAAACAGAAAATAGTTTTAAAAGAAAAACATTTAATTCTAGTTTTTTCAGTATCCAGCCAGACCTTCTCGGAGATAATTTTTCAGAAAATCTAATTAATATATTCGAAGTCCTCATTTCAGGTTTCAGTTACCTGTATTGCATTGAAATGAATCTACCAATGATCATTGATTATTATATTTCTTCATGTACATACATTCACTCATGCTTTCAGAGCTTGTTTCTAATTTGAAATTTAGAAAAATACAGTTGAATACATGCTTTAAAATTCCTCCAAAATTTTTTTCTATTGCGTGGAATCTCAACTTCGATGAGAATTAAACTTCAAAATTATCTTCACTTGAAATGAAAATTGTCTAATGAAAATTCAAAACAAAGCAACGAATTTCATGAAACTGACTTGAAAGTCGCAACAATTCAAAAGATATACGAAAAGAAATGATATCGATGAAAACTTCGACTGACGCCTTTTTACAGTGAAGAGAATGGATGCGATCAACCAATACTAGGGAAACCTTGTACTCACGACATTGTGTGACTTCTTATGATAAAGGAGAAGCACAATACAGTTAGATAAAGTTATGGCTTAATGTCATTTTTACCAGAAGTAATTTGAATTGATGATCTTCTTGATTTAGAACTGTTAGTAACTGAAATTTCGGGAGAAAACCAAATGGATCTTATAGGGCATGAGTTCGATTTGTATAATACTTCACAATGTGCGATGTATTTCCACTACAAATATTTTTGATATTCAGATAGATTGATTTCATTTGTGATTGATATTCCTAAGTAAATGCAATGAGAGGCTAGTTCTAGTACAGCCTTTTTGCAAGGTCATTGGTGGTGCGTTTACCGTTAGAATAATGAGATTACCTAAAGAGCTTGCCTCAGGTGAAAACATCTGAACGTTTAGCTGTCACCACAAACATAGGTAGACTTATGGTAGAAAAGATTAATAAAAAAATTTTTCGGCCAATTATGGCTTCATAAGTCCAATACAATATAATTATTCGATACAATTTTAATTATTCAAATTCTGAAGACTGTCGATCTGTCGATCGACACCAATTACACAGGTCTACAACATTTTTTTTGGAGCTCTTTGTATTTGTAAGTACCTTTCAGCACTGATTTCGAAAATGTAGTTCGTTTTTTCATCACGTCATGTTGTCTCACAATTTTTAGCTACAAAAACAAAATTTGAGCAGTTTCTCACTTTATTTCCACAGTTGGAAATCAATTTTCATACCAAAATTTTTGATAAGAATAGATGACATTCAATGGATTGTTGATTACCTGAGAAGCAGGATTGTGAAGTAGCAATCTCCTGAGAAACGACCCGAGATGATAGTAACAATCAACATGGAATCATTATTAATGAAGTTAATGAAATACATCGAAGAATGAATAATATTATGATATACAACCTTTCCGAGAAGAACTCTAGTTCAGCAGATGTAAAGGCAGTAATCGATTCAATGATACAAGAGAATAAAAATATTTCGAAAACAACGGGGATAGGTAGAAAGAAAAGAAAAGGTTCTTGGTCATTTAGGATTGTACTTCCAATACCAGAAATTTCTTCAAAGTTAATGAAAATTGGAAAAAAATACCCAAGCAGAAGAGTATTTTTACTGAGGCAGATTTAACGCATTGAAAACTTGAGTGAGGGATTCGAAGAAAGAAATGGGATCCAGAGGGAAAATGGATTGTATGCTAGGTACCTACACGAATGGTATTTCGGTAATATTTAACAGAAAAAACTAGTTAATTAGTTCAATCAGACAAATGCCAATTCAATGCAATGTTTTCACAAAAATGTAGGAGAACTTCATACCAAACCTAAATTTTCAATGTCACATACAATTTCCGAATATTTTGGCTGGCGCTAATCTCAGCTTTACGCTTACAAGTCGACATAATGTGGACACACTCAGTACGCGAAGGAAATGCCATGCAATACTTTTTTTGCATAAAATAATTAACAATAAAGTGAAATGTCAGGAATTATTGCAAAAGCTTAATTTCATTGTCCCAAGAGTTTCTTCCAGATGCGCAGTCACGTTCTACCTTCCAGCAGCTGGAACGAATGTTCTAAAATTTTCGCCATTGTACACGATGTGTGAACAATGTAATATTTTAGGAATTGAGGTGGATATTTTCAACTATTCTGTTACTGATATTAAGGCAAGTTTCCTTGATATACATAATCTCTGATAAGACAATTATTTATATGTATTCACAAAGAGAATTCATATTCACTCATATAATTATGTGTGTTTAAGTGTTAATATGTGAATATATATGTATTTGTGTGTTTGAATTTATATGTACGTATAAGTTTGGTCAGCATTTAAGATTTTTTTTACTTCTATACTTATTTTATCTCATTCCATCAATTGTGATTCATATTACAAACTCTTTCATTAAAATTTAAACAAAATTTAAACTTTTGTACTACCAATTTTGTTTTTGTATATGTTGTGTTTCCTGTTTTGTAATTAGGACTTGTCCTGTAAAACAGTGTATGTTAAATGAATAAATAAATAAACTCTTCCGGAATTTTTACTGATAATTATGTAGTTTTAAGGAAGGCAGTATTTCAATTCATATAGGAATAATATGCCACGGGGGGAGGAGTGCTCTTGAGAGTTTGTAGTGATTGTGATGTAGTGAAACTGGATTCAGGACGCTTTCGTGACATTTTCATAAACATTAATATAAAAGAAGCAAAAGTAGTATATAACCATAGGATTATACATGTATTTGTTATTTATATTCCTCTAGCAGTAAATATAGAACATTAAACATAAAACAGACAGTTAGGAAATGATTTCTGAGGTCTGTTTAATGGTTTCTGTGAAGTGAATTGGAATTTTCTAGTGTATGTGACACACTTTTTCTGATGTGATAACTGCCGGAGATGAATTTCACGATGTTGTGCACGATATTATTGGTAAGTATAGGATTCGAATATATATTGGAAGCACGTCATCATCGAAAAAGATTGCTCCTCATTGCTTCTCAAGTGAGAAAACGCAATATGATTGTCTCGAATTGTAAAATGATCTTGAGTCCTTCTCGACTTGGTGTGATAGAAATAATTTATCGCTTAACCTGTAAGTGTTGCTACTGTACCGCTATTCTAAATTCTTATTATAGTTGAATATAACTTAAATTCAAACACTTGAACTTATGATTTACACTTTATTGACTACATAGCATGACGCGTTTCGTCGTTACAAACGACTTCTTCAGATGCTCACAGAATAATCTGGTTCATCATAATCATTATTCTGTAAGCATCTTAAGAAGTCGTTTGTAACGACGAAACGCGTCATACTATGTAGTCAATAAAGTGTAAATCATGAGTTCAAGTGTTTGAATTTAAGTTATATTCAATTATAATAGATTTACATCAAGTAAACGCCAACACTATTAAATAAAAAAAAATTAAATAAAAAAAAATCCTATTATAGTACAATCATCTTTTAGAGAAGAAAATTCTCTTTTATAGAAATAGGTGTCCTGTTCGATTCCAAAGTGAAATTTTCATCGCATATGAACAAAATTTTGTCGGATGCAAGTTGAAATCTTGGTTGAATTGTACGCAATAGCGAATACTCAATGAAACCAGAAATCTTGTCACTCTCTATAACGATTTTGTACGTTTTAGATTTGAATATGGGTGTCTAATATGGTAACCGCTGTATTGGATTCACATTCAGCATATCGAGGCGTTGCAATGCAGATTCGTTAAGTTTTCAGATTTGAGGTTGGACAGTGTCTAACCTGTATAAAAATATTCTTAAATCGGTTAGGTTCTTTGTCTCTCGAGAAAACACAGATATTCCATTCTTGCTTCACCGTGCATTGAATCGATTATTTCGACTATTTGAATATAAACTCAAATTCAAACACTTGAACTAATGATTTATACTTTAACGATATAAACGTTTAAATTCAAACACTTGAACTTCATGATGCTTACAGAATAATATACTTTATGTGAATATACTGCATGAACTGCTTTCGTGTTACAAAGACGTTTTCAGTAAGTGTTTGAATTTGAGTTTATATTCAATTCTAATGGATTTACATAAAGTAAACGCCAACACTATTAAATACCTCCATTATTCATTTTACTAGTCGTTTATGCTCTCTCAATTGAATTTTCTAGTTCCCAAAATTATTGCGAGAAGTCAATCATTTTATTACTTTGACATGCTTAGAACTGATATAATGATTGAAGCTCCAATATTTTCGATGTGATTGACTCGGCATTTTTGTTATCCCAGTTTCATTTAAATTTCCGTGGAAACTTGGCTTAAAGTTTCGCGATTATAATCAACAACTCAAATTAGTCAACATGTAGTTAAATATAATCGTGAAACATTAGGCCGAGAGTTTAATTCAATTTAATTATATGAATATAAAATGTATGAAATGATCAAATGTATACAATTTTCAATGTGATAACTTCAACACTGTACATTCCAGAATCAATTTTTACTCTTTGTATCTGTTCATGTTCAAAAGACGTCTGAAGGCAATTATTAATTATGCTTAACATCACGTCATTTTTCATTGTTTTTCATTCAATATTTCATTGTCATTAAGGAATAATCTAATTTCTTTGTTCTTTTCTTTTTAATCACACATTGATGTTATTGTATCATAGTTCTATTGTACACGTATCTGTATTTAATGTGTATTATATGTTTATTGTATTTTCATGTCGATAAATGTCAATATAAAGATGTTAATACAGAGAATGCACTTCGATGCCTATGTACTGCCCAACTTCTTGAAGTTGCCGAAAAGCTTCTGCGCCGATTTTGTCGTAGTTTGAATCTGTTATGTTTCCTAGGGAATCGGTCACAGCTATTTCAGATGATATCTATGCTGCCTTATCTCTCTCTTCAAATTTTTTCACAAAGCTCTAATTTTTTTTTTGTGATGTCTGGTCTGTCAAAGATTCCTTCCTTCTGCTTCACCTCGAATCATTCAGGAAACCAGCTAAAGTAGATCTGAAACACATCTTCAGGCAATGCGTAAACAATGCTGAGGACGTTTCATTAACCCCCACTTCATGTGAAGTAGTGTGAGGAACACCTTCTTGGGAGTCACAAGGCTCTTCCTCCCAATATTTTCAAGCCCGAGTTGTAGGTTCTTTTTAAGCCCTATGATTTTTCAATGCGTCGCTGCTTTCCGTTTCGACTGTCCTATTATTGAAGAAAGTGAGGAAATTTTATATGGCCACTTCGTTGAGTGTTGTGTTCATTTGTATTCTAACTACCAGAGTTTGTTAAAAACCAGTGTGAGGTTCTCGTAATGTTATTTCGAGTGAACCGAGAGTCCAACTGAGTATTAATATACTCATTGGTTCCATGTGAGGTACTGGTTTGATACTTTTCGAGAGTACTCAAGGCTGAATATGTATGTAAATATCGAGAAAATCTGAAACTAGAGGAGCAGTTTGTGAAATAAGTGTACTGTGATGGAATATATTCATCGATTTCACCAAAATCAGCGTTAAAAACTCTATGAAAATAGTTATTAAGTAATAAACATTAGTGTATCCAGAGTCGAACCGATAGAATAGGACAGAAAATAATAGATTTGCTATATAAGTCTGGAAATATACCTTCTTTAGTGCTGATTCTAATATGTCCCAGAGGGATTCAGGTCATAAGTAATGATTAGGCATTTCAAAATATGATTTATTCTTCGGAAATGAGGTGACTTCTGGAAATATTCCGACTCGATTTGAGATAAAAATTGAAATCGAAATATATTCCATTGAGAATCACGTTGATTTGTGCGAAAACTGCTGAAGTGAGGACACGTACATTGTTAGCGAGATAGATCTCTTCAATTGATTATATTCTCTTAGCGTACGTGAAATGAGCATATTTTAACTATAACGGGATTCAATATAATATAATAAATTTTCAAGGAAATAAATAAAAAATGTCCTCGTAAAAACTATTAATCATGAATTCATCATTAGAGAATAATATCTCATGGCAAACAGCCAAGAAGAGAAGATTTACATTTTTCACCTGAAAGTATCGGGAATTCGTCAATATATAGACGAATCATATTTTCATTCCTCTCTGAGGTAAGAAATGATAACAATAGGACCCAAAAAATACAGTAAATTCCTAAACCTCAATCAATCTTCATACAAAAACAAACTTATTAGAAATGAGTGAAAATTGATATCAGTCATAAATGAGGAACAGTTTATGAAAAAACACTAGCGAAAAACAACGTTAAAGTAACTGTAACAAACCCTGCCGCTTACAGGAATCTAGTAAGATATCTTCGGGATGAAAATATATTACTTCACCCCCACTAAATAAAACAAGATAGGGCCTACAAGTGGTCATCAGGTATCTTCACTTCAGGGTCCCGACTGACGAGATAAAAACAGAAATTGAAAAATTTGGCCATAAAGTGAGAAACAAAATTCACAGACGAAAAAATACAAAGATATTTGCAAGATCAATTTTCTTTCAAATAGAAAGATAACTATAGAACACCAAGAAGAAAACGGGAAATTATACAATTTCACAGGGATCGTGTGAATGGCGTCAATGTCATACCCAAATTGTTCGTCAAAATAGATGATATTCAATCGATTATTGATAGAGAGTTCAAGCAGAAAACCTGAGATTTCATTCGCAGAAGAAAAGCTATCAAAGATATCAAGAACAATCCCTTCAAAATAAACATATCCTAGAAACAATGATGTCTACTTTCCAACAGACGTCAAGTCCATGATGGCACAGCTGATGAAGCAGAACAAGACTATAATTAATCTGCTCACAAACCTTGATAATAAATTAAATTGAGAGTTGGTTGATACTGAATCAGACAAATGTATGAAAATTCGGTTAGTTCCTTCCAATCATCAAATATTTCTTAGTCGTCTTCAAATTATATATCAAGAGTCTCCTGTAGCATTAAGAAAATACGAAATTCCATAGTTCCTACGAAGTCATTTTCAAGTACGCATTATACTTCGATTGCTGGTTGGTTTATTATTTCTTATTCGTCAATACTGATAATGCTACTCGCAAAACTCTTATCGTATATCGAGAGTCCGTATAAAATTCCGAAAATTTGCACACAATGAGTTTTTCAATGTTGTCATGAAAACATTGAAAAAGTTTTCAATGTTGTCATATTTTTATTTGAAATTAAAAATCAATATCTGATATGATTATTGATATGAAAAATTTCGGAAAAACAAGAATCGAACTTATCATGAAAACTGGTGCTTGTGCAAATAAAGCCTTGAATCAGAAATATTGATTAGTAACAATTGGAAGCGTACATTCCTCAATATATAATCCGTCGCCAGGCTGTTTTATACGCGCGTTGAAATGAATATCACGATGTACGAAATGAAGGGCGGAATAAAACCTTCGTTAGGAGCTGATTTTGATTTTCTGGAATTGCATAGATCGAATAGAAAAGTTTTATAATATGTTCCCACTCATACCCTCTTGTTTATTTTAGAGGTCAAGTAATTTGTAGTAAAGTGGAAATTTTTGTTTACGTTAGCGAATTTTTTCGTTCCTACAAAAGTGGTCACTGTACAAAATGTTGGCATTATGGACACGTTGAGTGTCGCATTTCATCGGAACTGCAGTGGGAGTCAAAATATTCAAATTTAATTCATGGGACTCAAAAGTAGAAGTTAGAGTCAGAGGCAAAGTCAGAAGTGGTAGCAAAGTATTTTTCATTTGAGAACAAAGAAACCACTATTCACTCAACCTTTTCTTTTATTAATTATAAAATGATAAATTCACACAGATGAGAATAAAAAATCAACAGGTTTCTAGTTAAACTACAATTGAAAGCTTCGAAGCTTTATCGCCATCTAATCTATTACTTAACCCAGTTAACACGAGCCTTGTAGACAGGACGAGCAATTGATTTGAGGGGTTCGAATTTTGTGTTTCTATTTTCTTTGCACACAACAAGGGATCGTCACTAATATTGATACGTGTTTCTGTATCACAAATGTTAAGTATACGAGTATCGTACTTTTCATTATGATGCCATAAATAATTATATTTCTCCTCACAACAGTTACAGAAATGTGGTTTTAACTTTTTCACGGTGCTGAAGTCGAATAATGGCAATGAAATCGTTTCAAGTGGAGAAAATGCATTCTGAACGCTCTGAGATTAACCACTGAGGACGATGAGTAAGATAAGTCAAGACCTTGATGGAACAGTTGGGATGAAAGGCGATGAACGACATGAAATCAACTTTCTCACGTGCAAAACCAATCACGCTCGTAGATGTGACGCTATGCTTTCAGCAAAAATTGAATCGGGTAAGACCTTGAAAGGCAAAGTTACATAAGCCTTCACACATCACGTGGTTATGTGTACGAGATTAAAACGCAAGGAAAAAAAACGATAGCAATAGCAGTAAAAACAAGCCCTTTTAAGTGAATAATTTTTCGGACAGTTGGTAAGGAAGACAATGAGAAGGGGATAGCGGGTGAAATAGTATATATTCAAGAATTATGAAAACTCTTCTGGTAGATACATGAAATTGAGGAATCAATATGAGGATGTATGGCTCTTCGCAGACAAATTACTAGGATAAATGACGGAACAAATGCGGAAAATAGTAGGGGTGAGGAACGAGTAGCT
Organism: Henosepilachna vigintioctopunctata; assembly: GCA_030704895.1. Taxonomy (NCBI): domain Eukaryota; kingdom Metazoa; phylum Arthropoda; class Insecta; order Coleoptera; family Coccinellidae; genus Henosepilachna; species Henosepilachna vigintioctopunctata. The sequence continues at coordinate 2,044,788 of JARQZJ010000013.1, forward strand.
GATATGAGATGAAGAAGTCAACACCTGAAACAATTTATAGAAAAGGAAAACAAAACAGGTTGAAATGGAAAGCTCATCGACTCGAAGAACGATTGAATATAAAGTTAAATTTAAACAATGAACCTATGATTTACATTTTATGGACAATATAGCATGACGCGTTTTGTCGTTACAAACGATTTCTTCAGATGCTAACAGAATATTATTCTGTTAGCATCTGAATATGTTATCAAAAAAGTGTAAATCAAAGTTCAAGTGTTTGAATTTGAGTTTATATTCAATTGTAATGGATTTACGTCAAGTAAACGCCAACACTATAAGATATTGAAAAACGATTTATGCTGGCAAAGTCAAGTTAGGTAGTGCAGTATACACACTTCCTAAGTCATAAATGAAAGATTGTATGAAAACTTTTTCCTATCTAGTTGCAATAAAGTACGGCAGAAAGATGTGGTGAAATATTTTTCCTGTTCGATGGAGAAGTATGGAGCCGACGAGATAAAAGTAGGCGGTATATCAGAATTCGATCGAATACTCATTTCGAAATACTCAAAAATACTCATTTCAAAGAGACTTTACTTTATATGAGACATGTTCAGATTGCTCCCCAGTGAACAGAAAGTTGTTTCTGAAGCCAAGACGTCAAAACTGATACTGTTGTTGAACGAAGATAGAGACCTTAGTACACACTAGGAGGAGATACCGCTATTTGTTCAATTACAGTTGCACACAAAGTTATCAGAAGATATTGCAGGACCAGATACAGGTAGAACTGAATGAAAAGGTAATAGCATTGGTACACCAAAAAGTTCAGAAAGGCGTTTTTCACAACTACAGCGAGAATGGTGATGGGAGACATTATGGCGACATCGAAAAAAAGACTTGATAATAATTGCTTTAGACATGAAGAATGTTTTTGATAGGAATGTGTGTAGTGAAATCATATAAAATATGAGGAAGGTAGGACTGAGCTAATATCAAGTTAATTCTACGAAGACTATATTAATGACCATAATTTTTGAATAAAAAAAGAAGATAATCGATTGTTTGAGAATTTTATCAACCTATGCGCATTCGACTTACTGGTGCTTGTGGGTTTGATTCCCATCGTAATTTTTTGCCATTCGGGGTCGGCGTTAATCTGTATATCCAATTTTCAGACCAGCACGGCTTTCGAATGAATAACTTGCATTCATAATAGAGTATTATTTTTATTATTGTCACTATAATTTACGATGCAGTATATCTAACAAAAACATGTAGGGTAGAAAAGGTAACAGCACACACTGCGACTTCTGTTTTCTTCTAGGCTTTCACTAATTTGATATTTCATTCAAATGAATTGAAAAAAATTGAAGCTTCATCTTGTGGAATGAAAATTCAAAAAAAATTTTTCTAGATTCAGTTTGATGAGACTTCGAAGCTACGTTTCAATACTGGGCAGAAGAGACTTTTTCTGTTCGATATTTTCGAAAGACAATCTGAGCTCATTTTACGAAATGAAAATAGAAGTTCATTAGTTCCTTATTCGAGTGATAGTAAATATCAAGAAAGGTTTGGACAATTCAATTAGATCTGATTTAGAATCATCACTTTTAGCCACTTCCAGAATATGATCAAGGAATTTCTGAATTAGGTATATTGAGAATCTCTGAACTACATTTTTATAAATTTGAATACTGCATTTTGGTAGGAAAGTTGCCATTATGTAATTGATAGAAACCCATTGTGATAGTTGTCCAGGTCGTACATTCGTACGTGTTGTACGACAATAATCAGGTTAATGATAACGAACCTATTTGAGATAAAAAGCATAAACGTCAACTTCAACAACAGCAAATTGTGTTGTCAGCAAGTTTTCACTTTATTTAATATAATACTCATATTCTGAAATATTTTTTCAGTTCACTATAATTTCTGTCTTCATTTCACACGGATCGTTTGAATGGCGTCAATGTCGTACCCAAATTAATCGTCAAAATAGATGACATTCAATCGATTATTGATAACATGAAGAGAAGAATTGGGAAGCTGGAATCTGCAAAGGAACAACCCCAGTAGAGTAATAATAATTTGAATGAAATCATTATTGAATAAGTCAATGAAACAAAGAGATACATTAATAATGTTATGGTATATACCTTCCAGAGAATAACTCTGATCCAGAAGATGCAGTACTCGATTCAATGATACAGCGGAATGTTGACTTTCAAATCAACGAGAATAGGTAGAAAGAAGAAGAATGTATCTCGGGTATTGAGGATTGTACTCCAAATCGAGAAATTGCTTCGAGATTGATAGGAATAAGAGAAAATATACCCACAGAGGAGGTATTTTTAGAGAGGCGCAATCAACGTTCCATCAAATTGAACACCTGCGAAATTTGAAAGAAAAAAGACATGGGGCCCCGAGGAGAAATGGCAAAGTTGTATATTAGGCTATGTTTAAGAGAAAAACTAGTAAATTCATACATTTGAACAGATGCAGAATAATTGCAGTGTTTTCACCAAAATGTAAAAATTCCTGAATTTTACCTTCACCTTCTTGAAAGTCATCTTTTTTGCCGAGTATCACATTGCCGCTATGGATGAATCTTGGCATCAATTATTTCGTAATTTTTACTGACAATTGAGTATTTTCGAGGCAGCATCGCAAACTATATCGGAATCATGTGACTCGAGGAGAGGTGTGCTGTTGTGTGTTCGTAGAGACTGTGATTCAGTGTTACTGAATGAATTGAACTTTCGTTACCATTTCATAAGCATATTATATATTTAATATGTAGATTGTAAATTTAATATATATATATATATATATATATATATTATATATATATATATATATATATATATATATATATATATATATATATATATATATATATATATATATGTATATATTTTTATATATTATTCATATTTCCTCCAGCAGTTAATATGGAGCACTTAGGAAATCTTATAGAAATGTTCGAGACTGTCGAGTATTCAATTGGAAGTAATATGTTAATAAAGGTGACTGAGTGTTCGCTGATCTCTTGATGAAACATTGTTTAATATATCAGTTCTCGGTGATTTTGATCACCCACAGTGGGTATATCGTGCTGAGTGTAAGCATACTAATGGTGCATCTATGAGCATGTTGCATCAATTTATCACTTCTCATGAACTCAAGCAATATCATCATGTACGAAAATATAGCAATCGCATTTGAGATGTTTTTTTTGTCTAGAATCAGGGTTGATAAAGACACCTTACTCTTTGTACAAGAGTACAAGGGTAACCATCCTGGACACCATCCGTTTCAAGTACAATGATACTCACTTTAACATTAACTTTGGGAAAGCTTATTTCCCAAGTCTCTATAATTATCTCTGTAAAATGGGTTGGAATTTTCTCGAGTCTACCTATGATGTGGATACTTCTATAGATAAATCTTACGATATTGTTGGCAAAGCTTATTTCTGTTTGCCGTAGGTTCCAAATAAGATACCCACTATGCTACAATCATAAAACAATCGGATAAGTAAAGCAAGAGGAAATAGTTTTCAAAACATTCAAGAAATTCAATTTGAACTATCCAGACCGAAATTTGAACATCTCTGAAAGAAAATTGAGGCTAAATTTATATTTTCGTATGAAAAGTTTGTCAGGGAATCAGAGGCGGCAATAGTATCGGATACGTCAAAGTTTCGGTCTTTCTCGATAAAAAGAGCAGAACCTCCGGCGTACCAGCTTGTCAATGCTTCATATGACATTGAATATGGTACACGTGACACTGTTCGCACATTTGCTTATCTCTTTTTTTTTAGCGTCCTCACAGTTTCAGCTTCATATTGACTTTGATTCTGAGGTACAAAATAATAATTCTCCAATAACCATTGATCATCAAGGTGAGAATGAGATAGCAAGGGATCTAAGAGGAATGAAAGAAAGTTTGCTGAAGGATATGATAGTATTCCTAGTTCCTTTGTTGTATTGAAAGGACCTCTTTTCTTATATTTAATATAGCCCTTACCCGTTTTAAAATCATGGAAATTGTCGAAAATCATGAAAAGTTTCAAATCTGGGAATATTAACTGCATTCAAAATTATATTTCTATCAAAAGCTGTGAAATTTTGCTGAGGCCTTCGAGATCTGTGTATACAACAGTCCAGAATCCAAAAGACAAATCACTATTGATCTCTGAGCTACAAGGTTTTATTCCAAAAGATCAACTGTTACTCATCAATATTTTATCACAGATGGTATCTTTAGCCAAGGGAATCAATCACAGTTAGATGTTGTGTACACCTATTTTCGAAGGCTTTCAACAGATTGAACCATGCGATCTTGATTGATAAAATATGTGTGTTTGGTACTGATATTAACCAACATCGTTTCTTCACTTCTTACTTGACAGATAGGCCTCATCATGCACATTATAAAGGCCACAGCACAAAATATGTTGATCCCTACAAGCAGTGCACACCAGAGCAGCATATTGGCGACTATATACTATGGTCACTAGTGACATCGGTCGGAATATATCATCATAACGGAGCTCATATCATGCCAATTCTACGGGAGACTACCTCGAGGGCCATTGTATTGAAATCGAAAGAAGATATTTGATTGTTCGAAAATCCTGTCGAATATGCAGAGGCTCAGTGAACAATCGGTATAGTACCATTTCGACTTACTGGTGCTAGTGAGTTCAATTCCCACCCTCATCTTGGGCTCTTCGGAATCAGCGTTAACCTGTATGTGCAGTTTTCTGACCAGCACAGGTTTTGGAAGAATAGCTTGCACTCATAATTCAGTATTATTAGTATTATTATATGATGTACAAGTGCAAATGGATGAAATAAAAATTTCAGAAGTAGAGAAGAAGTTAACATTCTCTAATGCTATTTTTTAATGCTCTATTCCTCTTGGTCTTGGTGACTTTAAATTTAGTATTCCATTCAATTAACTTAAATTGAAGTTGAAATTTAACCTTCTTCAATTGATTTGAATTAATCTCGCATGATTTAGATCGATTGAAACTTGGAAGTTACAATTTCAATACTAGACAGAAGAGATTTGTCTTGTTTAATATTTTCAGGAGATAAGTCTGAGCTCATATCCCGAATTGAATAAATATCAGATAAAATAATAAATATGAATAAACGTTTATGCAACTTCATCTTATCTCATCTATGATTTCATTTGAAGAAAATATAATCCAGAAATTTCTCGAATTAGTCATATTGAAAATGTTTGAACCTCATTTTCCAAAAACAAATAGATACTCATTTTGGAGGAATGTAAAAGTTGGCATTCTGAAATGGATAGTTAAACATCTCCTACATTCGTACGTATTGTACGATAATAACCAGCTTAATGATAGTGAAACTATTTCAGTTGAAAAAATATGAACGTCGACTTCAAAAACTTGTTGCATGGTACGAGCTCTGAAGCATTATATGGCATCTGCTCCGTCGAGGTTATTTGCTCTCATTACAGAAAACATGAAGGAAATTAGCTCCTAAACGAAGCTTGGTTATACGAGCGTGTCGATGACGGTATCTATAATATAAAAATGAATCGCAAAATGTGTTGGTAAGCGCATAACTCAACAACGCCTGCACCAATTTTGCCAATTCTCTTTTTAAAATGTTCGTTGGAGGCCAAGGATGGTTTATACGGCGAGAAAATTCGTATAATTTCGGGAAACTCCTAAAAACAGCCCATTCAATTTTCCCATACAAACGTTTTCTAACCAAATTGTGGAATCAACGGCTGGAGCGATTTCACTATTTTTTTTTGTTATTGTCAGGAAAAAAATTTAGAAAATTGCGTGTAAAATGAGAAAATTTAAGAAAACTTAATTAATAATATAAGTTAGAGATAACTATTAATTCTCAAAAAAAGGATGTAAAAGAAACTGAATATATTATCGCACATCTCGGTTAGATCAGAGCTATCACGACTGATATTGAAACTTCAATTCAATATAAAGTTTTGGTAAGTTTAAATAGAATAACATTCACGTTACAAACATAGCACGTGGTATATTTAATTATAAAAAAGAATACATAGTTTTCTTTAATTCACAGTTGAAATTTCGTTTTTGAAAATGATAGCTATAAGATGTACAAAATTAAGTCGCAGAACTCGCAACGCACCGGGTCAAAGCTATAAAGGAGTAAGTCAAACTAGGAAAAAGCTCGGAATGAAGTTGAACGGAATCGATGGAATCAAAATTAACAATTATGAGAAGGTTGCGTTTAACCCCTATCGACCTGCATTTAATTCAACGTTGAAATAGACTACAGTTCACAGAAAATCGTTGCTATTGGACCAATGAACGTTGTGTGTCAATATTGAAAGGCAAAGTTTAATTGTTATTGATGAGAAAATACTACCCATGATGCGACAAAATACTGCTCGAAGGGCCAATTGAAATAGACGCTATTGGTACAGCCACCAGAGCCACTATATTCATTGGTTTCCGGGAATGGACTAAATTCTGAACACTTTTTGACTTATATCCAGCAAATATCTCATATAATTGATGATGAGATATGGAACAATTTAATTGATACGAAATTAACTAACTATAGAACGGACAGGTTGATAACTTTCAATACATCAAACGTGTTAATATAGACTTCTTTTGATAATCCGACTGATTTGAAATAACAGGAAGTATTGCAGTCCATTCGTAAGTGAGTAAGTTTCTGGCTCCACACAGGATATATATTGAAAAAAAGATAGTGGAGCACGAATATTAGAACATGTCTTTCCGGCTTTTTGAAAAAATATTCAGTGAAAAATAAATGGCGTACAAAGTTTGCCGTGTCAGCTAGTACAACAATAAAAATGCATTTTTTGATTTCCGATGATCAGTTGATATTGTTCACTCCAGAAATAAGGTGCATCATAATCACTTCCATCGATCTCTGCAGTTCTCAGCTGTGCACGAGGATCAGAAGTAGGGCGGTCTATAATGGCACAACAAAAAAAAAAACGCTAGTACTATTTTTTTATTACACACTTCATATTACATAATTAATTAAAATTTAAAAACTTGGCCTGAGGTTTACTGTATATTTATAAATCTACAGATGTTTGGGTTGGTTAGCCCATAATCAAAATTAATATCAAAATCAACATATCAGTTGATATTGTTATTATATTGGAATGTGTAATGAGCTAACCACCCGAAAGCTTATAAAGGGTTATAATGAAACAATATTTAGAATCTTTTCGAAGTAATAGAAATAATCAATTAAGTATTTATCGAGTATTTTCAATAAATTGATGATAATTTAAAGAAAATACGCATGACGCGTTTCAAAGTACTAGTTTTTCATCAAATGCTGAAAAAACAATAAATTGTATTTCCAAACGCGTAATGTTTTTTATACTGAATTATGAGAAAATTGTAAATATTGTTAAGGATATTAATTAATTTTCTCCAAAAATCGGCTTCATCAATCATAAATATAAAGTAATAAGCGAAACATCCGTGTCGTTCATCAACCCATATAACTATCCAAAGAAGTCACATAATGAATAAATTGATTATGCTAAACCCTCAAGAATATGTCGGAGATCGGTCATTCTTGCACCCTCTGGAAAAGAAATCCAACTACTTCGAAGCTGCATATCGCTAAAGATTAAAACGGTAAAAAAACATCAACTGTCGAATTGGAATTTGTTTAGTTCAATCGAATCCATGCTTTGTCGAAATAATGTTCTTTCTAGGCGAAGCAACAGGGAATTTGTTGTGAAATTATTTATTTCAGTAAACCGACTGTGCCAATAGAATAATGGTAAGAATTTACAAGCAAATATCAATACTAAATTTTTTATTGACGATTTTCACCAAAAATTCGAGTTTTTTCAGTTTTTCATTTATAACATCAAAAATAATTATGCAAACTCAATAACATCCAGATATCAATAATAGATATATTGTTGACGATTCAATAACGAACAAAATGAGCCGTATGCGACCCGATTGAATTATTAGAAGCGGAGAAAATTTGGAAGAACTCGGAAATTGTTTATTTAACAAATTAAATACTTCGTTCATTTTCATCTTACCTGGCTGCGATTTGGTGGAAAAGTAACCATCTTGGCACTCTTTAAGTTGGAAAATGGTGGCATAATAATTTTTTGCGTAATTGGCGGTTCCAATAAATCAATTGGTTTAATTGGAAAATGTCCAGATGCCACACGAATCGTCCAATTGGGTTCGTTAAAACAGATTTCAAAAATATAAGCAAGGTACAACAAAATGCATATCTTGAATTTTTGAAAAAATATTGCAGAATACAATTGCAAATATCCGTTCGGAGTCATGTTTCCATCTTTTTTCGTGTATTTTGCAATAGTTTTTCAAAAATTCAAGATATGCAATTTGCTGTACTGTGCTTATATTTTCGAAATCCATTCTAATAAACCAAATTGGACGATTCGTTTGGCATCCAGACATTCTTCTATTAAGCGCATTGATTTATTGGAACCGCCAATTACGCTAATGGTGACATAATATTAAAATATTATGTCACCATTAGCTATTTTTCTTCAACTTGAATAGTGCCAAGATTTCCACTTTTCCATTAAATCGCAGCCAGGTACGATAGAAATTAACGAAGTGATTAATTAGTTAAATAAGCAATAAATTTCCGAGTTTTTCCAAATTTTCTCCGCTTCTAATGATTCGATCGTGTCGAATGACGGCTCGATTTGTTCGATATTGAATCGCTTGAAATATATCTTTCGATGTCATTGAGGTTTCATAATCATTTTCAATGTTATAACTGAACAAATAGAAAAAATGTGAGTTTTCGGTACGAATCGTCAATAAAAAATTTTGTATTGGTATTTGCTTATCCAAATTATAACAAAAATGAAGTATAAAGTGACTTTCTTCTAATGACACAGTCGGTTTGCTGAAATGAATTATGTCAAAAATCCCGTATCGGTTGTTCCCCGTTATTTGCCCTATACCAATCCCAATAGTCAACTCGAATCAGCTGTCAATTGCAAGATCAACACATCACCTCTTGCTGATGAATTTTGACAATAGGTTTTCATTTTTTTTTAGGTTTGAACACAAGGTTATATTTCAAGCGCATTATATTCAGTTAGTAGAAACTATTGAACCACATGGGGAATACTTATTTTGTTTTGTCGTCAAATGAATTTCAGTACATACTTTGAATACCAAGTCATTAATCAATGCTTTCCTTTTGTTGAAACACATAAATTCAAACACTTGAACTTATAATTTACACTTTATTGACTATATTGCATGGCGCGTTTCGTCGTTACAAACGACTTCTTCAGATACTAACAGAATAATTAATGAATTATTCTGTTAGCAGCTGGGGAAGTCATTTGTAACGACGAAACACGTCATGCTATGTAGCCAATAAAGTATAAATCATAAATTCAAGTGTTCGAATTTGGGTTTATATTCAATTATAATTTATTTACATCAAGTAAACGCCAACAGTATTAAATACTTTCCTTTTGTGGTAGAAATTCAATTGTCAGCGGAATGTTAAGGACTCAAAAACGAAATTCATTTCCACTTCAGTATTGTTTCGTATTCAGGTAAATAATGGCATTTTGGAACTTTGTGCTGAATTTCTTCCTGCTAATCCTCATTTAAGTTTGTGAAGTTCTTTCCATCGAGAAATAAAACGGTGCTTCTTCAGACAAAATCGTTCGTTTTTTCTTTATGATTTTCAATATCATTTATCAGAAATAAAATTGCATTTATTGATTCAGGTGCGAAAATATTCTATAGTCATAGTTATTTATATCTTTCATCAATAAGGTTATCAATTGATAAATCTCCATTATCAAATATCATGTTATTTATGATTTCTTATCGTTATATCATCAGTTCATTGTTCGAAGTATTGTACATTACCATAATGAATGATGATATCGATTTGGGCAGGTTATGTAAGTACTTTGAAAATAAAATATTCAATAACCCCGTTTACGTTTCATCGGTAAGCACAGATTTGCCGTAATCTAGGCGTTTTATGGCCTGTTCATATATATATATATATATATATATATATATATATATATATATATATATATATATATATATATATATATATATATATATATATATATATATATATATATATATATATATATATATATATATATATATATATATATATATATATATATATATATATATATATATGAAGCCATCAAATAAATGGCAGAAATAAAAGAATAGTTTTCACTTATTACCACATTAAACTGACCGCTTCCCGAGAAATTTTCCAATCATTATATATATATATATATATATATATATATATATTTAATGAAGAATTTTCACTGTTCATACGATTCGTTGAATATATTTTTATGTATGTATAAGTTTCTTTCGAAAAGATGAATCTGGTGATTAAGTGTCAACAGGTACTACATGCCGAAGATATATTATCTTCAGATAAAACGCAAAATATGGAAAAAGTAGCAGTAAGTAATGTTTCAGAAAGAACGTTTTATATCCCTTTTTCTTAATCAACTGAAGTTTCAATTGCTCCGCGAAATTACTAAAGAATACTTACGAATTTCTGAACCTAGCTATATGCCAAGTAGGTATCAACAAGTCTGTCACCACACTTTTTTCTCAAAGAATCTTTGTATCTTTGTTTGGTAACAAATCCATCGCCACAGCGCCGAGCCAATTTGCAGCTGACGGATTTAGTGATTGGCGCAACGTAATTGCAATTGAGCAATTGAAATGAAAATAGTTCAGCTCATAAGGACTTTATGCTAACTTATTTGAGTCGAAGACAAGGTCTAGGGATCACCAAAAATCTAGAGGCACAAGTGAAAGAAGAAAGAAAATATTGGCAAAATGTATTGCAACGAGTTATTGCAGTTATACAAACGCTTGCAGAACGTGGTTTGGCCTTTAGGGGACATGATGAGTCTTTTGGATCTATATATAATGGGAATTTTTTGGGTTTACTTGAACTTGTGGCTCAATTTGATCCATTTTTAGCAAGCCATATTGCAAGATATGGAAATAAAGGGAAAGGCAACCCATCATATCTATCGAAAACAGTATGCGACGAACTTATCGATTTAATGAATGATAAAGTTCACAAAGTGATTGTCGAACAAATACAATCAGCTGGGTACTTCAGCCTCTCAGTGGACTCCACGCCGGACCTATCACATACGTATCAACTAAGTATTATTTTGGGATACGTATCGCCGTCTGATGGAACGCCCGTGGAACGATTTCTGAGGTTTTCAAATTTAAAAAGTCATACCCGAGAAGAGATGGCAAATATAGTACTCAGTTATCTAGAGGGTTGCAAAATAGATATTGCAAAGTGCAGAGGACAATCATATGACAATGCTGCTAATATGTCAGGACGATACAAAGGGATGCAGCAAAAAATTTTAGAGCACAACAAATATGCTGTATTTATACCATGCGCTGCACATACTCTAAACTTGATTGGTCGCAGTGCTGTTGATTGTTGTACGATCGCAGTGAATTCTTTTTCGATTGTGCAGTTGTTATACAATTTTTTTTCGGGTTCTACGCATCGTTGGGCAGTTTTAAGAGAATTACTTAATAGGAAACGATAGCGTTCTGAAGTCGCTGTCGGACACTCGTTGGGAAGCTCACGCTGTAGCTACGAATGCAATATTACAATCCTATCCGAAAATTTTGGATGCTTTAGATGAAATTGCTTAGGACACAAACCAAAAAGGTGAGACCAGGTTAGAATCTCAAAATATTTCAAACAAAATGCAAGAGTTTGAGTTTATATTTATGCTCACCTTGTTGAATGATATTCTACAAGTTTTTCATCGCACCAGTAAAGGACTCCAAGAAGAAGGATTAGATCTTAAAACGTGTTCCAATTTGTATCATTCTTTATCGGGTCATCTCGTTGAAATGAGGAATCAATTTGAGAAATTTGATGGCGAGGCAAGAAAAATTTTTCCTAATGGGGAATATAAGGAAACTCGAAGACGAATTAGGAAGAAACAAGTGAATGATGGAAATGCAGAGGAACTTGATTTGAATCCTAGAGACAAATTCCGCATTGGGACTTTCAATTTAATAATTGGCACACTTAATGCTCAAGGTATCAACAAGTATATTAATACAGTGATTAGCCTATTATGAACCAACCTTCGGACAGAGTAGGTTGTCTTCAGTCTTTCATTCGGGTATAATTGAAATCAGTTCAATTGAAAATTCTCATGGCAGCTTTGCGATAAGCAAGCTATAATAAATCATAGAAAATTCAACAAATAGTTTCATCTGGCTATGAGTCGATCTCTCACCTGTTTAAGACTAACATTATTCAACAAGAAATTCACTCATGTGATTCTTTTGATGATTATTATTACGAGAGACGTACATCAGCTGCTTCTAATGTTCACAATAGTTATTTCAATCATGAGAATTATATTCAAAATCGAAGGGTGCAAGTCAAATAGATAGAGACTCACGATAGTGAGTGTCTATAGGCAGTAGTCTAAAAAATACCCTGTATATATATATATATATATATATATATATATATATATATATATATATATATATATATAACAAAAAACACAATTATCGGTATAGCCCGCAACTCAATAGGATGCAGGCGTTGACACGTGTTTCGAGTTTATTGGCTCTTTTCAGAACACGTGTCAACGGCTGCATCCAATTGAGTTGCGGCCTATACCGATAATTGTGTTTTTTGGCATTTATACTTTTCACCGCAAAAAAATTTTCCATTCCTTATATATATATATATATATATATATATATATATATATATATATATATATATATATATATATATATATATATATATATATATATATATATATATATATATATATATATATATATATATATATATATATATATATATATATATATATAATAAAACAATATTTAAAATTTTCTCATAATTTAATATAAATTACGCATGATGACGTTTCGAAGTACTTCTTCTTTATCAAATGCTGGATTAATACTATGTGTGCTTTTACAAAGTCAGTACTTTAGCTATTTTCACAGAACATGCCAGATATGTTTCATGACTAACTTGGAATGAGGATCATAGAATATACTGATATTTAACAAAATGATCGTATACCTGGAGATGAACACAGAAAATCAATTTCTTAAATCAGGTATTCCAACTAAATGTAGGAAAGATACAAATATTCAACAAAGATTTCTCAGAACAAATGGAGGAAATTTATAATTTTTGAACATAAAACATAAAATTGAATGTAAATAACTAAAACTTAGATAATCAATCTGATCTGCTAACTGGAATATTCTTATTGAACATATTAAGTAGAGGGCTAGTTTCAACCTCTAACTGACTATTGAGTAAAAGTCTCGAATTTTTGAATTTATCAATATGTAATGATTCCAGAAAATTTAGCTTGGAACCTTTTTTCTCTCTATTCAGTATTTCAAACTCTGAACTAAATATATGTCTTCCTTCTGATAAATGGTTAGCATAATGGGAATCTCTTTTCTCTTTCTCAAAACTACGTTTATGTTTCGATAATCTCATTCGGAAATTTCTGAAATTTTTTCCTATATAAAATTTTTCACCACAAATAATTTTGTGAACCCCACACATTTGATTTTTATTAATTTTGCTATTATTATTATCATCGATTATTTCACCAATGTTATTAGTGGTCCGAAAAGAAATATTAATCTTATAGCTTGCTAAAAGTGATTTCAATTTTAAACTAGGTGTCCCCATATATGTTAAAACACTATATATTGACTTTTCTTCAACAAGAGGATAAACTTCTGAAACCGCTCTTCTGAAAAGTTTTTTGTTTATTAAGTTGTTTATTATTTCGGGATGGTATGGTAACCATACTATTAAATGTTGACATTTTTTGTTGTATTGGGTGAACCGAACTATTATGAATTACTGTATTCGTGTGTGATGGTTTGTGATAAATGGAGAACGAATGTTTATTATCTAATTTTTTAATTGTTAGGCCTAAGAAATTAATTGAGTTGTCAAGTTCTTCTTCTAATGAATATTTCATTTTGGGGTGTATCGAGTTAATGATACATTATTAAATATAATTTTATTATCGATATTGATTTTCTCCAAGTATCGGCCTCATCAAATATCAATATATATATATATATATATATATATATATATATATATATATATATATATATATATATATATATATATATATTAAAATAAAATAAATTAAACTCTTGGCTTAATGTTTCACGATTTATTTAACAATTGTATGTCAACGTTTGTTGTTATATTCACTTTGTCAAAACTAATGAATCAATATAATTGTGTTGTAATATAACAACGAAACGTCAACAAAAATAAACTTTTTCAATTAAAAAAGCCTGTTAATGCTAAAAATTTCAAAATAATATTCAAACATGCAATAAATCAATTTAAGCGAAATTATATATATATATAATATATATATATATATATATATATATATATATATATATATATATATATATATATATATATATATATATATATATATATATGTTTGTAGATTGTCCATTTTTTGGTTAGTAGGATGATTTAATAATAATGAAGTATGTAAAACACACTTGTCTTCAAATTCTCAAATTATATTATGAAACGTACAACCGGTTTCGCTGTTTCAGAACAGCATCATCAGGTACAATATACTAAAAACAAAAAAGTTCAATACCACTGCAAACAATTATATATAAAGGTCAATACCTACATTTTAGCAATAATGAGAAATAGTCAGAACAACAAATTAGTAACTTATTTAAAAATTTAAAAATTTTGTCGATTATAATAAAATAAAAAAAGTTGAAGAGGATGATCCATACATGTGAGAGGAGCAATCAATAAAATTTAAGGTTAACAAATCACAGAAAACTAATCTGAAATAAAATAACAATTGTAACATAAGCGACATCTATAATTAATTCTAAGAAGATAAGCTAACAAAAAATGATACCTGTAGGATTTTATGTAGTCATTCAAAGAAAACGTTAATAATTCTTTTATCATATTGAACTTGTGAATCTGGAATATCACTTTTATGGATTTTAAGTAATCCATATAGTCTTGGAATTGTTGAAAACTATGCAGATAATTGATGAAAAGAGTTTTAGATATTAATTCACTACACTTTTTTAAAGGTATCATTCACTACTTTTATGAACGTGGATAATTTAGGGTTTACTTTGTTAAAGTTATTGTCTACAATAAACTTCAAAACTTTCTTATTATAATTATCCTTAGTAAGAATGACTACATTTCCCGATGAAATGACCATAAAGCCAGTTGTAAGTTATTCACCCACATATAGACTTGCAAGTTGGTTGAATAAACATCTAAAAGCAAATATTGATTGCAATTTCACACATACTGTCAACAATACAGTACCTTTGGTCAATATGATAAAAGATAAGATCATTCCAGATGAGGCAGTCTTCATATCATTGGACGTTTCAAACCTTTACACCAATATTCCAACATCAGAAGTTGTTCAAATTGTGAAATCCAAACTATTAAATGGCTCAATATCAGATATTAAAGCGGAGGAATTGATCAAACTTCTCTATCTATGCCTTAAACAGAATTTCTTTTCATTCAATGAAGAGTTTTATGGTCATACGGATGGATTAGCCATGTGCTCACCACTTTTCCCATTTTTAGCTGATCTTTTCATGGACTGGTTTGAAACAAACCACATTGTGAACAGTAACCTTTACTCGTCTAAAATAGTATATTACCACAGGTATGTGGACGATATTTTGATCCTTTGACAGGGTGATATGCTTCAGTTGAATGATTTTGTGGATATAATTAACTCAGTACATGGAAAAATAAACTTTACTCTAGAAATTGAGAACAAAAAATCTATAAATTTTTTAGACTTAACTATTAGAAATGTAAATAATGTACACAAATTTGATATTTTTAGAAAACCATCACACACAGGTATAATTATCCTAAGATTCATTCCATTGCATAAATCACAAAATAGCAGCATTGGATAGTTTTGTTAATATTAAACATTCCATCGGAAACAGAGGCACGAGATAAAGAAATAGAAACTATAAAGCAAATAGCCTTAAAAATGGATTTAGTCCAAGCATTGTCGACAGATTATCGAAAAAGAAACTTCTAAGGAAAACATCAAATAATGTATTTATACCTCATTTATCAACTAACAATACTATTGGCAATTTTCAAAAACATTTCTGCACAACTTTCAACGGAAAGGTATCTTATAAAATCCAACGAATATTTGCAACACAAAATATTAAATTAGTATTCGAAACAGATAATACATTAGGTGATTTTCTAATAAATAATAAAGATAAAACCTAGATATTCTTCTAAAACCAGGTATATATCAATCAAATTGCCAATGTGGTAGTATGTAAGTGGGAAAAACAAAAAGAAATTTCAGAACAAGACCAGCTGAACATCACAGGTGTATAAGATTCAATAACAATGACTCCTTGTTTGCAAAACATATCGATGATATTGGTCACAACACAGATTTTTCCAATAATTACAAATTACTCCATATAGAAAATAACCCTTACATACTTAATAGCTTGGAATCTTCAGAAATTTGCAGGTTGCATAAATTATATCCAAATAATATCATCAATTCACAAGTTCAATATGATAAAAGAATTATTAACGTTCTCTTTGAATGACTACATAAAATCCTACAGGTATCATTGTTTGGTAGATGATCTTCTTAGAATTAATTATAGATGTCGCTAATGTTTCAATTAATATTTTATTTTAGATTAGTTTTCTGTGATTTGTTAACCTTAAATTATATTGATTGCTCCTCTCAATACATGATTATCAAACCTGAGGTAAAAATGATTTTTATGTTGACAGTTGCAAGAGTGAAAACGTTCTCAATTCTATCTTCAAGAGAACTAAGAATGACAACATTACAATTAAAGACCGCTGGGTTGTTGTATTTTATTTTAGATTGAATTGCTCCTCTGGAATCAAACCTGAGGTAAAAATGATTTTTATGTTGACAGTTGCAAGAGTGAAAACGTTCTCAATTCTATCTTCAAGAGAACTAAGAATGTGGAATGGAATTGAAAGTTATTTATGTGAGTATAGAGTCAAATATAAAGAAGAGAAAAGAGAACCCTCGATAACAAATAGTCTGTTGGGGTTGAGAAATACTAGAAACGAACTTCACAAAGCATGGGAACGAGATGAAAACGACAGTAACTGGTTAGAATTCGAAAACTTCAGAAATAGTACTCATCTCTTGAAAAACGCGCTTAAAGTGATACTACATGCAACTTATAAGATCGAGCTGCGATAAACACAATAGTGGAAAAGCATATTTGATATCTGTGGAAAACGAGAAAAATTCGAAAGGATCCATCAAACAGAAGTATGAAGAAACACTATTGGTGACCACAAGAAAATAGCCTAGAATCACAATGTCAGCATCGGTAGGAAGTAAGTAAAAAAATTGAATATATTCAAACCTCAACCTGAAAATACAAGAACACAAAATATGAAAGATTTTTCTCTCACGTCCACAACTGACGAAGAAGTAGCTAACATAATTTAAAATCTCAAATAAATAAACGGTAGGAATTAACGGTTTATCTTCTGAGGCTCTAAAAACTGATGATGAAAAACGAGATATTCAAAACGAGAAAATTTCTAACTACTTTCAAAACAGCAGTCATTGTGTCCTTACAATAGGGTGGTAACAGAAAGCTGTGTGCAAACTACAGACCTGAATCCATACTTCCCGTTATATCAAAAATTGTTGAAAAAGTAATAAAAATTATGCTGAAAACATTCCTGAAAGTTAATGAGATAATTTGTTACCTGCAATTCAGATTTCAAGAAAATAAGTCGACTATAGACGCGCTATCATTGAATTAATGACGCATGTCACTAAATCTTTCAACAGTAGCGGCGTTGCCTTGTGTATATTGAAAGACTTAGCAAAAGCGTTCCACACTTCTGAACATAAAACACTTTTGAGCCGTCTAGAAGATATTAAAATTAATGGGGTCCATCTGAAATTATTTGAAAGCTACTCATCAAATAGAAACTTAACAGTGAAGTTGAACAATACATTCAAAATAATCAGTTTTGTAGACGATACTGCGATATTTTTCTCAGAAGCAAACTGGAGCCATATCAAAACCAAAGCTGAATACAATTTTGTGAATATCTGAAAGTGGTTAAGCATCAACTCTTAAATATTGATATATAAAACGAAATACATTTCTTCCACTGTATATGAGCGCTTACTTGCACTCAGTGGACCACTGATAATTAAAATAGCAGAAACTCCAGTATTTCCCTCTTTAACAAAGTATCAAGATTACGTTCAACCTCTTTATGTGCCCTAATATATTCATCAGAGTTTCTAGATTAGATGAACAGACAATCCAAAATATTCTTCATTTCTTCAACCTTATTTGATTTATAAGAATTTTTCCTGAATTTACACACACTTGCCATATTGATGGGAAAATTAGATTCAAAGTAATCATTGAACCTTATTCGATTTATAAGAATTTCACCATGAAAACCTACACACACGTTAGACCAATCATGATCCGATAGAGCATCTATAAATGTTTATTCTATCCTGATTGATGATCCTGACTATCTTTCGCTCCAACGTGTTAGCTTCAATCTCATCGGCGTGAAAAACAAATCTCTGAGCTGAATGGTCAGATATATGCCACTCAACAACTGAAGCAGAACCCACAATTTTTGTCATAATATTGTCCAAACATGTTGCCCATTTTTTTATAAATTCTAGTTGCTTCATGAAGCATCAGTTTCAGTCCAAACTTTCTAACAATGTCGTGAAACTCTTGTTATTAGATGTATCACAGAGCAGGTCTATATTAAAATCAGCTGCCAATAATACATCAGTCTTTTCATGTTGACAGCGTGATAATATTTGGCACAGCTTCTCAAGAAAAATATCAAATTTAGCACAAGTGGATTTAGATGATGAAGTATTGAGAAAATGAACCATGAGATTATATTGTCAACATAGTATCGGAGCCGTGAATTGACATACATATGAAGAATTTTATGTTATTAAATCCTTCATTGTTCTGGTTCTGATTTATCAGCTGTACTTTCATGAGCTTGACGTCTTCCAGGAAGGTAGACATAATTGTTTCTAGGGAATGTGGATTTTGAACGAAAACAGGTTTTCATAAAGTTTTTCACATTAAAATAACCGTGTTATTGATGAAAACATTCGAAATAATTTATATATATATGTAGATAACAATAAAACATGAAAAATATATATATATATATATATATATATATATATATATATATATATATATATATATATATATATATATATATATATATATATATATATATATATATATAGTAGCAAATACTGACACTCGAAATAATGAAATATTTCGAATGAAACTCTCAGGGAGCTGTCTCCACAAATGTTTTCGACGAGAACGAACCTATCACTTTCGAAAGTGAATATTAAGTGCACTTCGAAAAATTATCGAACTTGTTGAATGATAACAGAATAAAATTATTTCATCATTATTATGAATAATCCATCCATATTCATTCCATCAAGAATCGATGACTTTCGAAACACCACATGTCCTATATTCGAATAAGGAGAATATTAGTTCGTGGACTATGCACGTGACCTCCCTCTATTGAAGAAAAGACGTATAAACTCTCTCCAGCACTCTAGATTTCCACTCATGACAACATTAGTGAAAGTAATTAGAGGATTTGTAGACGTTTCATTCGAACACAAAAGAAATTCGTCTGCAATGTCTAAGAGTGCTCATATGCCTAATCGCCCCAGATCACGCCCAGACAAGCAAAAAGATAGCCAACTTCATGATTCACAAATCATTAGTACTAGTGAATACTGAGATTTTTATCGAAATATCGAAATATTCCAAACGAAACTCTCAGGGAGCTGTCTACACAAATAATGTCAACGAGAACGATCCTATCACTTTCGAGAGTAAATATTAAATGATGAAAACTCATGGAAATTATTCCATGATAATAGAATACAATTGTTCAATTGTGATTATTAATCAACAGTCCATATTTGAACAATTTTGGAAGCGCACTGAATAATCACTCTCGAAAATGATAAGTTGGTTGTAGAAGGTAATAGTATCACTTAGAAAGTGATTTGTGTAGACAGCTTTCTGAGAGTTTCATTTGAAATATTTCGATTAGGAGAAGAGTATATATATATATATATATATATATATATATATATATATATATATATATATATATATATATATATATATATATATATATATATATATATATATATATATATATATATATATATATATATATATATATATATATATATATATATATATATATATATATATATATATATATATATATATATATATATATATATATATATATATATATATATATATATATATATATATATATATAATATATATATATATATATATATATATATATATATATATATATATATATATATATTTATATATATGTTGTTTGAGGTATTTATTTTGAAAGTTTTTAGCATTAACAGGCTTTTTTTAATATGATAAAGTTTATTTCTGTTGACGTTTCGTTGTTATATTACAACTTTGTCAAAACTAATGAATAATAACTTATTCATTAGTTTTGACAAAGTTGTAATATAACAACGAAACGTCAACAGAAATCAACTTTTTTTCATATATATATATATATATATATATATATATATATATATATTGAAGTGAATATTATTCGCGCTCACCATGCACGTACGGACATATTGAAGAAATATTTATATGTAAATTTGGAATCGAAATTACACCACAAAAGTTTTCAACCTCGACTGGGATACGAACTCAGGTCTCTCAGGTTTGCGCCCTGTTGCTCTACCAACAATGCTACCGAGGTCTACTACTTAGCGATGCAACTCCGACTATATCTAATTACTCTTTTGTTCGCAAGCCAGTCATCGACGCACGGGTTGTCTTTCAAACTGCACGAACGTGAGTAAACACCTTCCCATCCTCCCAGATGTATTTTCGAATTTTTTCGTTAATGAACATGAGATTAAATTGGAGTGAATATTATTCGCGCTAACCATGCACGTACGGACATATTGAAGAAATATTTATATGTAAATTTGGAATCGAAGTTACACCACAAAAGTTTTCAACCTCGACTGGGATATGAACCCAGGTCTCTCAGGTTTACGCCCTGTTGCTCTACCAACTAAGACTATTGGTAGAGCAACAGAAAGAGAGCTCAGGAAGAACAGGAAGAGAGATTTCTCCAACTTTCGAG
Source organism: Henosepilachna vigintioctopunctata (assembly GCA_030704895.1). NCBI lineage: Eukaryota > Metazoa > Arthropoda > Insecta > Coleoptera > Coccinellidae > Henosepilachna > Henosepilachna vigintioctopunctata. Next base: position 2,066,162 of record JARQZJ010000013.1, read on the forward strand.
AGAGATAACTATAGATGCAACTGAGCCTAGCAATATCTGTTTTTAATTAATGCTATTACCATATACATTAATATGGCACATTTCCAAAAATATTCTTTTCTGATAGTTACCAGCTATATCCAGTATTTTAAAATTTTTGAAGTCAAAGGGATGTCCCATCTCTGCCGCATGGAGGGCTAAAGCACATCTGTCTGGGTGGAGCCTTACATCACTCTTATGGAGAGTAATTCTTCGCTTGATGTTCTGCGAAGTTTGATCTACATACACTCCTCCACAATCTGAGCATGGTATACCATATACACAGTCCGAAATAGAAGATGAAGGGATCTTGTCTTTCAATTTTGTGAAAGCACTTTTACCAGAAATGATATTATATTAAATCTTGAATGTTTAATTCCAGATAGGATGTGAGATAGTCTACCTCTGAGTGATTGTAAATATGGTAAGGACATATATTTTGTGTTAGGAGTCTGTGAATCGATTTGTGATGATACCTCTATATCGAAAGAGATTGTAGAGCATGGAACCGATGGTCTAGTGACAGTACTAGTGACAGTACTCCATAGAATCTTTTTAAAAGTTTTTATTCGATATCCATTTTTGAGAAGGATTACTTGTGAACGGGTTAGTGAACTATGCCAGTAATCTGCATGTACAATGTTGGTAATGTGATTCTTGTGTTGACCAATCAGATTTAGCTTCATTTCCATTTCGTGATGGAATCTGAAAGGTAGAAATCTACCTGACGAAGATGGCTTTTGATACCAGTCTAATTTGACTACATTATCATCACATCTAACCACTCTAGTGTCCAAAAACGGTACAGATCTCTCAGTCTCCATCTCCACAGTACGCTCAATGTGTTCATCAAAGGAACTAAGACCTCCACAATTTCGTTTATTTTTCTGTGAGGTAAACATATAACAAGGTCATCAACATATTGGTCTAAGAATGATGTATGGAATGATTACCTTGGTGCACATGTGTTAAGTAGAGATGACATCACAAAAGATGTAAGAGTAGGACTGAGGCAACCTTCCATGGGGCAACCAAAAACCTTGGTATAAAATGCACCTTTAGAAGAGAAATGATTCGCCTCAAAAATAAAATTTATTATGAACGAAAATTGTTCCCTTGGTATATTCGTATGAGGAGAAATTATATGCCATTCCTGAGTGATAATGTTGATCACCAGCTGTCTTGAGATGTTAGAGAACAAATTAACAGCATCTAAAGAAACTATTACATTTTCCGGTGGGATAACAAATCCATTTACTTCTTCAGCAAATGTGAAAACATCTTCAACAGAAAAACCATGGTAACCAACAAAGGAAACATTCAAGATCTCCGATATATATATTTACACAGGTTCGAGGTGGCTGACCTATTCTTGGAAACAATGGGACGAAGTGGGCGATCAGGTTTATGGACCTTAGGTAAGGGATATATTCTTGGTGACACACCTTTGTAACAAGCCAGACCACTAGCAACATCTGAAGTGATGTATCACTGTTCTTATGTTTTTCATTTAAGCTTTCAAGCTTTAAAGCTTTCAACTTATTTTGAAAGCCCATTGTGGGATCAGTCCTTGGTTTTCTATATGAAGTTGGATTTTCAAGTATAATGGACATCTTCTCTTCATACTCACTATTCTCCATCGCTACAGTAACATTTCCTTTATTCGATTGCAATATGGTGATGTTAGGATGCTGCCCGAAGAAAAACTTGATGAATCGAATCATAATATATTCTAAAGTGGATGATTGAGAACTTTGTTGAAAGAAATTCGTCAGGGCATTAGTGCATCTAAGTCTCATGATTTCTTGATTCTCAGTAGGTGCTACAATGATAATGGTCAACATCCGCCAAAACTGATCTGAAAGACACTAATCTTGTTGGAGGTGCGTAACAAAATTAAGGACCAAGACTTAATACAGCAGTAGCAACTCTTGGAAATTCGTTGTCAGTGCAATTTTTGAACCAGTTATCTTGGATTTTCAACTTGGATTTTGATGTTTGTATGCAGTGATAAAAGCTTTATTCTTAGTTAGATTAAACTTTGTATATATATATATATATATATATATATATATATATATATATATATATATATATATATATAAATATATACACGATGATATAAGCAGTCGTTTGTGTGTCTATAATCTGAGAGGTGTTTTCTACTGATTCCCATAGATGGAATTGTGGAGTATTCATAACTCTACGGTCTTCCACTTGGGGTCACAAAAAGATGCTTGGTAGTTGAAATCGTTGCCTCACTTAGATGGACGTGGTGTGACTGACGAGTTCCTTGCAGAACGGAACATATATGTCTCGCACTTCCATCAGGTGTGGCATCTATTTCAATATTTCTCTAACATTTATCCCTTAAATGATAATGGAGACATCACATCGTACACGTTCACATATCTAGCTCCACTATAACATTCTCTTGATTAATTTGAATTTTTCGAATGAATGTTCTAGTGTCCATTTTCTTGTATATATGTATATATATATATTTATATAGCTGAGATTGAGAGATCTGTGCCGTTTTTGGACTCTAGCGTGGTTATATATCATGTTAATGAAATCAAGTTAGATTGATATGGATATCAAAAGCCACCTTCTTCAGGCAGATATCTCCACTTTAGATCCCATCACGCAATGAAAATAAAGTTGAATCTGATTAATTGAATATAAACTTAAATTCAAAAACTTGAACTTATGATTTACACATTATTGACTACATAGCATGACGCGTTTCGTCGTTACAAACGATTTATTCAGATGCTCACAGAATAGTTCCTCACAGAACGAAACATATGTCTCGCACTTCCATCAGGTGCGGCATCGATTTCAATATTTCTCTAACATTTATCCCTTCACGTTCATATATCTAGCTCTACTATAACATTCTCTTGATTAATTTGAAATTTTCAAATTAATGTACTAGTTTCCATTTTCTTGAATATTCAATTCAGTGCCATGAGCACAAAAAATTTCATTTCCTTATATATATATATATATATATATATATATATATATATATATATATATATAATATATATATATATATATATATATATATATATATATATATATATATATATATATATATATACCTTCATATTATCCCAAAAGCTACGATAATAATAGATTCATTCAAAGAAAGCTAAACAAAACTCTAAGAACTCTCCCTTAGAATTCGATGATTCATTTTAGTGTATTAATGATGAAGTTATTGAAACATTTCGAAATTTATTCAATAAATTTTTTGTGATTGATTAATTTTGCCTGCGTGTGAAAAAAAACTCTATATCAGTAAAAAAGTTTATTCATAAATATAATATCAACTTATAGTAATATTTTGGATCGATAGAAATTATCAACATCTTTTTGTAGTGCCAGACTTATGATTCACAATTTTCTCTCATTCCTTGAATGGAATACTATTTTTTCAATTATTATGATTGGAGATTCGAATAATAAAGTGAACATTACAGATAAAATGAGTACGATTGAAAACAATGAACAAAATTGAAATAATGCAATGAAATTACTGAAATGTTGTACATTTCTGAAAGAAGCTGTCACTGCCAGTATGATGATATAATGAATCAAGTACATAGAGTACGATAGTTTGGAGACGACTTGAAAAACTGGATGCGACATAAATATGTTGATTACACCTAGAAAAAGAAAAAATTATTTATCAACATTACTTTATCAACATTCTAGTTAATTAAATATTTGAATTCTTTTGTAAAATTGAATTTGTTTTAGAAAATAGTAACTTTATAAATTCACTGTAATGATAGTCTAGTGGGTACAAACAATAGTGTTGTTTTTAGGTACTGTTTATACCTTTGTTCATATCAATCTATTTTTTACTTAAAAGTTTCTATATTTTCAACAGAATCATTCAAAATATGTCGGAATTCTGCTTAATATTCGTCTTCATAATATTTCTGATGAAATTGTTTATCGACTAATTTCGAATTATCTGAAACAAGAGAATGTTTCTCATGAAGTGCAACAATATGAGAGGTGGAAATTTATATTTTATCTTTGTTATACTGAAATCGGGTGTTTAAATAACAAAACGGAACACGAATTATATTTTCGAAGATATCAGGAAACCAAATAAGATTCAAAGATGTTTACCTCCATTACCAGTACAGCACAACAATATTATGAAGGACAGTATCACGGACCATAGAGTCCTATTGAATCCCAAATATAAACCATCTAACCATTTGTTTCCAGTGTCTTTTGTGAATTTCATTCCATCGAAAATACAGAAAAGAAGGCCACCTACTAGTATTATCCAAAGAAGAGAGAGGGTCCCCTGAAATTTAATCGAATAAAATATATGACTTTACGCTTCTGATCATCACTCAGTGAAAAATTATCTTGAATAATTTCAAATTGAAACATTTAGTTCGAGTTTCACTGAGTCTAGTAATATATATTCGGTGAAACTTTGAGTTGACGACACAATTACAGCGATACCAAGTAGATACCGAGTAGTATTCTGACGAAATATGATGAATCAATGAATGAATGAATGAATGGATAATACGTTTATTTTCATTATTTGTTTTGGATACATTGTTTTTGTAAATATATATCAAAGGGCGGGAGGCTATAAGGTTTCGCAAACTTCTTCAACCCGTGTGAATTTAAATTCCTATTGTCTTTGCAAAAGATCAGGAGCAAATTTTATTATTATATATACGAAATATGATGAATTCAATCAATTTAAATACATTGTGAAACATGGTGATAAAATGTTCTGGGTTGATTGGCCGTGGTCAACTGAAACTTCTTCCCTTCTAGACATTTCGTCTCTAACTGCGAGAGACATCTTCATGGCGGCGAGTGCTTCGACATAGTTGTGTACTGGGCGACGACTCTGGAGCAACTGATGACCGGTCTCCTTTCAATTAAATAAAACACACGTCACTACCCAACTGTTAATCTATCATCTTATTTTCTATGTTATCTATTTATTAATTGTTCAAGAAAAACGTTCTCAAAATTCATCGAATATTATATCATGTATTAATTTGTGTTTCAATTTAAAAGGTAAATTTTTGCTGTTTTGATTTTTGATATTTTTTGTGAATATTGTATGTGGAGCTTGTTTCTCAAAGAAATTCAATGTTTGTTTCTTAATCTCTTGTCTTATTGTGTTAATTTTAGCTTCTTTATGTATTATGTGAATTGGTGTAGGAATGTTTGAGTGTGTTATTCTTCGGAGTATTTGATTTTGAAAAATTTGTAAGGCATTATAATTATATTTATATGTTTTGTTCCAGATAAGAATATAGTATTATAGGTCTGATAGCTGTTTTATAAAGAAGTGTTTTATTTCTGAGTGAAAGTTTGCTGTTTCTTTTTAAAAGCAGATGCATGTTTTAGCAATGCCTTCAGCTTTATTTAACTGGATATTTACATGCTGAAAGAATGTCAATTTTTTGTCCAGTAAAACTCCCAAATATTTGGTTGCGTTAGTACTTTTTATTGTTTCATTTGAGAACGTAATGTTTGAATTTGCTTTGTCTTTTATTTTCATTGTGAAGTGAGTGATATTTATTTTTTCTGTATTTATTTTAATTTTCCAGTTTTCATAGTATTTTTCGAGTTTGTGTATGTGTTTTTGGATATTTTTGTTGTTTTGATCCTATTTCCAACTTTCAGAGATTATTACCGTATCATAGGCGAATAATGCAAGTTCTGTTTTTTCGCCTTTTGGTATATCGTTTACGTAATAATTGAATAGAGTTGGAGAGATAATTGCTCCCTGAGGAACGCCTGCTGTTATCTGTTTTTTTGTCGAGAGTATGTTAGTGACTCTAACTTGAAATGTCCTTTTTTTTAGAAAACTGTTTATTAATTTTATTAATAATATTGGAAAATTTTCTTTTGCCAACTTAAAGATTAGAGCCTTATGCCAAACTGTATCAGAAGCTTTTTCGATATCTAGTGTTAGTATTGAAGTTTTTTCATTGAGATTAAAGTTTCCTGTGATTTAATCTGTAATTCTTGCTAGCTGAAGTGTGGTGCTCTTATGGTTTTGAAACCCGAAATTTTCATCATTTTATACGTTCAATTAAATTGGTTTTGGTTTTTTTTTTATTCTGATTGAAGTTATTTTCTTAAAGACTTTTGATAGTGTTGGCCGAAGGCTTATTGGTCTATAATTCTGCGGAAATGTGTGATATTTATTTGGTTTCTTGATTGAAAGAATTATAGCGTTCTTCTAACCTTTCGGAAAATATTGTAATTTTATACATGAAATAAAGATTGATTGCAATGTTATTAATGAATTCTCTGTGTGTATTTTAGCATTTCGTTCGTTATCTTGTCCTCCCCAGGGGCATTATTTCTCGGTAAACTTCTGATTATTCTTGTTATTTCGTAAACGTTTTTAAAATCTAATTGTTGGATATTGGCGTCAATGTTCAATATCTCTCTTACCTTTTTTTCATTTTTTTCTCTGTACTATAGCTTGAAACATTTTCTGTAATTGAATGGGTTCTTTCGAATTTATTAGCTATTGCTTCTGCTTAATTAACATCGGATGTTATGATTCCATCAACGTCGTGAATTGGCGGTATAATGTAAATTTTATTGTCTTTTTTCAAGGATTTTGCAATGTTCCACATATTGTTTATCTTTTGTTCTGTTTTCTTCATTTTATCTGACCAATTTTCACTTTTTATTGAATCGATAGATGCATTGATGTATTGTGAGATTTCTTTAATATCCTGTTTGAGTAGAGGATTAAATTCTTTATGTAATCTTCTTCTCAGTTGTTTTTTGAATTTGATTAATGTTTTTAAATGATCTGGAATTTGAAAATTGTAGCTGATAGTAGTCTTTGTTGAGTTTCTTTTATAAGCTGAAGTAATACAATTTGTTAATTCATTGATTTCCTCATCTATTTCACATTCTGAATTCAATTCTCTTGTTAATGGGGATATTTTCCAGAGGTTATTCTTGAAGTTTGACTAGTTTGTAATATATTTAAATTTAATATTTGATTTATTGTGTATTTTCGAATCTGTTTTAATTTCTGTATATATTGGAAGGTGGTCGGAATCTAATGCATTTATCGATTCAATTTTATTTATGTTGATATTTTTGGATAATGCGAAATCTATAGTTAATGGATCCAGATACCCGTTGTAAGGAAAGCAAGTGTGTGAATTTTGCGGATAATTCATATTTATTTGAAAGTTTTCCTGTAACAATTTATTGATTTTACGTCCAATGTTATTTGAGTTTTTATTGTTCCAGTTTTGGTGCTTCGCGTTGAAGTCACCAATAATGGCGAGGTTTTTGCTGAATTTGAATTTATTCTTCAACTCAGAAATAATAACACTTGTGTTTGGTGAAATGTAAATGTTTGCAAGTTCAAAATTGTTTATCTTAATAATTTGTGATTCTATGTTGTCGATGCTTTTATTTAATTCTGTTATATTCAAAATATTTTTATGATAGATTATAAGACCATATGCTTGGCCTCTTGGTTCATTGAATTCTGAGTAATTTGGTAATTTTGGTGGACTACATTTAATCAATTTTGTTTCTTGGATGAATACAAGGTCAACATTTAATTCATTTACTAAATATTCTAATTCGTTAAATTTATTTGCAGTATTCCATGATATCATCTTCAATAGATTTGGAGAAGCCATTTCATAAATTGTATTTATTTGTTAATTCTTGAAGTATCAAAATCTGGTCCAATTTGTTGCTACTCTGACTTAATCTAATATTCATTTCCTTAACAATATTTTAGAGTCTCTTTAAGTCGCAGATTGAGTTTGAGTTATTTAATTCTCTGAGAAGAGATTGGAAATATTGGAATGTTTCAGAATTTGTATTTGTATTATGTTCCAGGGGATTATTTGGTTGTAAATTTCCTTGAATAGGTGCTATATTCTTATTCAAATTCCTCTTTAGTGCCTCTGTATAGTTAAGAGGATTAGAATTTTCGGATTTATGAATTGTTAATGATACTCTATTTTGAAATAGTTGGGTATTACTTTTATTACTCAATTGTTCGTGCATTTTATTTAATTGATTTCTACCGTACTCACCCTTTTGTGTTTTCTTCAGGTAGTCTAGGTATTCTTTTGTGGTTACCTATTTTTGAGGTAATTATAATGGGTGGCAATTTTTTCTTCACAGGTTTCATGCTTACAAATTCTTCTTTGGATTCTTCTGTGTTCATTTCTTCTTCGTATGTTTTTTCTTCCCTTAGTATTCCGAATTTGTTTTGTACAGGTATATTTGGCTGTACATAATTATTTCTTTTGTTTTCTTCTGTGTTTGTGTTGGTATCTCTGGAGTTTTTTACTACTTTTCTCATAAGTGTGGTGTCACTGTCACTTTCGCTTGTGTACGAGTTTTCTGAATCCTGTTTTCCGTTACGAGGAGATCGAGATCTCGATCTCCTTTTCTTTTTCGTTTTTTTTTCCCATCAAGGGAGTAGAGTCGAATGTAGAGTGTGTTCTGTTGATTTTGTTTTTTTTTTCACTTGTAATATTCTCAATTTAAATGTGAGAGGTAAGATTTCAATATTTCGATATTATATTTCGGTATAACTCTTAGGTAGGTACAGGTACCTGGCACTAGATGTGTACACTTCGAAGGTTCGAATAAGCTCTGATGACCGGTTGACTAGTGCGCTGATATTTATAGATGTGCCTGGCTCGGTAATATGTCTGCTCTGCTCTGATTGATCCTGCTCTGTTAGACCAATCTTTTTCCGACTGAGTGAAGGGTGCCAAATCGTTTCTTAATCTCGTAGCTTCTTCTTTGCGATTGACAATGTTGCGATGCTTGTATATCTCGATAGCCTCTCATTGAAGTCTGGCTAGGTAATTTCGATCTGCGAAGAGAACCTCGGCGTCGTCGTACTTGATATTGTTCTCCAAGATGTAATAAGCATGCTCCGCTACAGCTGACCGCATGGGCAAGGGATCTTGTAAACACCGGCTGAAGATAGTTTGTCCGGTGGATCCTTCACAGACCGCAACAAATTTCGAACTTGATGAGGTGGCTTGAAAGTAGCCCTAACTTCGTGCCGCTGAAGTAATCTTTCGATTCGATCCGTGACTCCTCTGATGAAAGGCATTATTGCCACTCCTTGTTTGGGAACAACAGAGTTCATCTCCATCAAATGCTTGATGGAGATGGCTCTGTTCATTTTTGAGGGATTAAGGTCAACATATCCTAGTTGCTCTTTTTGAAAGAAATCGAAGAACAGCACGCTTCTGTTTGGGATGATGGTTGGACATTTCATGAAGGTAGCGATCCGTGTGTGGATTTTCTTTAAACTGTGTGTCCCAGTGATCCGTCTTCCTTTCTCTTTACTAGAACATCCGAAAAAGCTAGTTGGCCATTTTCTTCATTTTCCAAAGTGAACTGGTTTTGCGGGTGTATTATATCACCATGTTTCACAATGGACACCGGCCGTGAAAGCCTACACGATTTCATTATTTCAAATACAATTCATACTAGAGAAGAGACTGAATAATGGGGTACCGTTTTTAGACATCCTAGAGTTACCAGAAGTTCATACCATACAATACTTCTTAACTGGTACAGTAAACGACTTGAGTAGTTGATGATAATTGTTGGATAATGTACTTTAATTACTAGCCCTTTGGCCGTTCGGAACTGGCGTTGAACTGAAGGTCCAATGCATTAAAAAAAAGATTTCCGCTACCGGCATATGAGGCTTATACGCAGGGAATTGTGTGACAGTGTAAACAACCGAAAGATTTATAGTGCCCAAGAATTTCATACATTGTTATTATAATCGAACCTTCAGACTTATTATTATGTTTTTTGTATGAGAAAATTTATCTAATACTTCTTTACTATTAACACATATGAACTAACACAAGATTTACATTTTAGTAAGGTGATGTTGAAAATTCATTCAATCTGCGGAATGTATATAACATCAATTTCCTAAAGAAGTTATACAAATTATACTTATATGTGTGTGTGTATTTTGATATATGTTAACTTACTCTGTTGAATTTCGGAATCCTCTGAAGCTTTTTCATTTTATGTATGTAGTATCCCAATATCATTCCGACAATATAAGGGGTGAATCTTGTATGCGTGCTATAGTAGTAGTTGGGAAAGTCTGGAGACATCATCCTGAAAAGGAAGAAGTTTCTTTATTCACTGAAAGATGCCGTTGAATATAACATTTAAAATTTCGAGCTACTTTCTGTTGCAGTAGAAGTGTTTAATACAGGAAAAATTGAGGTATAGTAAATGAATAGTAACATATATATTACTATATACCTATAGTAAATAGATGCTAGAATTTTTCGAAAGTGTTTGAATCAATACGCAAGTTGATGTGTTGCAATCAACAATTGATCATAGTGCATCCGAAGATTAAGTATTATTTAGATATGTATGCTATGCGTATTCCTTCACAAGTATGTGAAAAATATGGGTATTGTTGTTCTACTGAATACATTTCCTCAAAGCATATATAACGTGCGACTGACAAGTTCCTTGCAGAACGGAACATATATGTCTCGCACTTCCATCAGGTGTGGCGTCGATTTACAATATTTCTCTAACATTTATCCCTTGAAGGATGATGGAGACATCACATCGTACACGTTCACATATCTAGTTCTACTATAACATTCTCTTGATTGATTTGAATTTTTCGAATGAATGTTCTAGTGTTCATTTTCTTAAATATTTCATTCATTGCCATAAGCCCAAAAAATTTCATTTCCTTAAAAATATCGCCGAATAGGCCCCTGAAAAACGGGAATGAACACGAGCGTACTACTAACGCAACCTATTGACATTTAAAAACATCGTTCGATGATATTTGTCAAATAGACATTGCAATTTAGTAGATACCTACGGGTATAGAAGATATATGAAATTTCGATGCTTGGTGTGTCTATAATCTGAGAGGTGTTTTCTACTGATTCCCATAGATGGAATTGTGGAGTATTCATAACTCTACGGTCTTCCACTTGGAGTCACAAGAAGATGCTTGGGGTTGAAATCGTTGCCTCACGTCGATGGACGTGGTGCGACTGACGAGTTCCTTGCAGAACGAAACATATATGTCTCGCACTTCCATCAGGTGTGGCATCGATTTCAATATTTCTCTAACATTTATCCCTTGAAGGATAATGGAGACATCACATCGTACACGTTCACATATCTAGCTCTACTATAACATTCTCTTGATTGATTTGAATTTTTCGAATGAATGTTCTAGTGTTCATTTTCTTATATTTATATATATTTGGCGGGGTTGTGTGTATAGATTAATCGATGAACTTGTATTACACTACCGCCTGTTTATTTATCTGATGTGTGAGGGAAGGTTTGATTGAAATACACTTCGAAGAACTTTTAAATATAACTTTATTTTAGAACTATTAATATGGTTGGATATGAATTATTAGGACGCACTGTACTCTAGACTCGTTTCTTCTCAACTCTCTCGAATCTTTCCATGTCTCTGCTTTTATACATTTTCAACAGTATTCAACAATGGAAATCTACGTGACAATTTGACAGGATTCAAGATTTACAGATTCAAGAATTTACAGATTCAAGAATCATAAGATTTGTACATAATGAAAAATGAAAATTACAAAGAGTTTATTACTTAACGAGGGTACAGTATTAAGCGGAACGTGCAAGTTAGTTACTATAAGTTTTATTACTGTTCCCTTCGATAACTTACCCCGGTGGGAGGTAAAAGTTGAACTATGAATTGCCAGTCCGAATTGAGGATATTCGGAGAAGTTATTGCAATTAGAACATAAAATGCAATATTTTACAATACTATGGATTACTTCAGAAACGAGTCTGAGAAACGAATAACAATGAATTTAATACTTAAATAGGGTACCCTATTAGACGGGACGTGCAAATCAGTTATAAATAGTTTTATTACTGACCCTTCAATAGTGCACCCCGGCGGGAGCTGTATTAGCCAAAAGATGGCAGGTAAAAGCTGAAATAAGAATATATTCATTGGGAGACGAAAATGAGCCGCCACAGCACCCCCCTGCCAGTGATTTTGAATCACGAAAGTCCAGCCTGGTAGCGATCAGGAAAGTGGACACGTCTGCCTGATCTGGTTAGTCGACCTGGAAGATGATGATTCAGTTCTGCAGGAGCATTAGCTTCCTCTGGTGGCTGATTTGAGTCTGGTGGTGATGGCGGAGCTTGTTCTGGTAAAACGGGATCTGCTGGTTGCGGGATGGGACCTGGTGAAATGAGGATATAGTCGTCGTTGGCGTCGTGGGTGACTGGCACGTCGATAGGATTGTCGTCTGTAATGTAAGCGGGCTTCAGCCTGTCAACACTGACTGTGACTTGGCGTCCGTTATTGTCGATAACAAAGAATTTGCTTCCTCGGCTCACAACAGGATATGGACCATCGTAAGGTTGTTGAAGAGGACTTCTCATGGCATCATGGCGAACGAACACGTGTGTACTTGTTGCTAGATCTTTGAAAATGAAGACACTTCGTTTTCTGTCATGATTAGACCCGCTGGTGGGACGAAACTCTTGAAAGTGATTTCTAAGCTCTTTGACAAACTGTGATGAGCCGTCATCCTTCACTTCTGGTGACTTTGGGGCCAAAAATTCTCCTGGTAAACGAATTGGTTGGCCATATACCATTTCTGCCACTGTAGCATCAAGGTCCTCTTTCCAAGACATTCGTATTCCTAAGAGAACTGTAGGTAAGCTCTCTGTCCAACGAGTTTGATGGCATCGTAGAGAAGCCTTTAATTGGCGATGAAACCTCTCAACGAGGCCGTTGGCTGCTGGATGGTAGGCTGTAGTATGTATAAGAGTAGACCCAATAACTTTGCTCAGGTGCTTGAAGAGGTGAGATTCGAACTGTCTACCCTGATCTGTTGTGATCCGTAGCGGCACTCCAAACCTCGAAATCCAGTGGTCATAGAATACGCGTGCAACCGTTGATGCTTCTTGATCCCTCAGAGGTATCGCCTCGGGCCATCGTGAAAATCTGTCTATCATGGTTAGGCAATATCTGTAGCCTTCGGATAGTGGCATGACTACTATATCAAGATGAACATGCTCAAAACGACTAGAAGGTGGTGCAAATGTACCGACGGCGCTCTTCACGTGGCGTGTGATTTTCGAGCGTTGACATTCTACACATGTCTGCGTCCATTTCTTGCTATCTTTCTTGATGGAATGCCAAACATACCTCTCAGTTAGTAACTTCGTAGTAGCTTTCACACCAGGATGACTAAAGCGATGGACACTGTCAAATGCAATTTTTCGGAAGCTTGTTGTGACATAGGGTCTTGGTGCAGATTTTGTCACGTCGCACCACAATTCGTGGGTGGTTCCTGGAATTTTGATCAATCTGAGCTTTAGACTTGATGTTTCGTTTTCTATCAGGTTAGCAAGTTCGTCATCAGTCTGCTGCGATTTTGCTAAGGCTTCGTAATCGACTGATGTATGTAGTTCCTCAATTCTAGACAGAGCATCTGCTGCTACATTATCACTACCGGCTATGTGTCTTATATCCGTAGTGAATTGGCTAATGAAGTCTAGGTATCTGAATTGTCGTGGTGATGTCTGTGTGGTCTTGTGGCGAAAAGCGAATATCAACGGCTTGTGGTCTGTGTATATAGCAAATTTTCTAGCTTCCACCATGTGTCTGAAATGCTTGATGGACAAATATATGGCAAGGAGTTCCCGATCATAGGCACAATATTTACGTTCTGCCGGGCTGATTTTTTTGGAAAAGAAACTAAGCGGTTGCCATTCATCATCCACCCATTGCTGCAGAACGGCACCTATGGCAAAGTCTGAGGCGTCACAAAACACAGCCAGTGGGGCGTCCAACTTAGGATGTGATAATAATGCTGATTGCGCTAAGGCTTCTTTGCAAGCCTCAAATGCGGTAATGGCGTCAGGTGTCCATTGAAGTAGAGTTTTACCTTTGACTTTCTGTTTCAGTAAATCGTGCAACGGTGCTTGTATTGCCGCAGCTTTTGGCATAAACCTGCGGTAAAAGTTCAGCATTCCCAGAAATCGACGGAGCTGTTTGGCATTGTCTGGTTTCGGGAAGTTGCGTATTGCTTCAACCTTTTCTGGTAAAGGCTGCGTTCCGTTGCTTGATACCAGATACCCCAAGAATTTTACACTGGGTTGTCCAAACACGCATTTGCTTGGATTCAGGACTATGCCATAGTCCTTAAGTCGCTGGAAAAGTATCTCCAAGTGAGTTTGGTGCTCTTGCAATGACGTGGAGGCAATGAGGATGTCATCGATGTAAGCGTAGCAAAAATTGAGTCCACGAGTAACTTCATCTATGAAGCGCTGGAATGTTTGTGCAGCATTCCTTAGGCCGAAAGTCATATACGGAAACTCAAATAGCCCAAATGGTGTTGTGATCGCAGTTTTTGATATGTCTTCTTCAGCAACGGGGATTTGATTGAAGGCTCGCACAAGATCTATCGTTGAAAATATTGACTTGCCTTGCAGTTCCTGCGCGAAATCCTGAATATGGCGGATGCCATATTGATCTGGACAGGTGCGACTGTTTAAAGCACGATAGTCTCCGCATGGTCTCCACTCATCAGAGTTTTTAGGGACTAAATGCAATGGTGATGCCCAGGGACTCTTGGATGGTCGTGCGAGTCCAAGTTTAAGCATTGCATCGAACTCCTTCTTAGCGATCTTTAGTTTATCTGGTGCTAAGCGGCGTGGTTTTTGTGCCACAGGCTGGCCAGGCGTAGTTATAATGTGATGTTTTGTTCCGTGGCGAAGCGTCCTTGGAGCCCCTTCTGGTCTAGTGATCTCTGGAAATTTGTTCAAGATTGTGTGGAAAACTGTTGAACCACTCAGAATTTTGATTGCTGCAGGAGCGTTGCCTTCAACCACTGAACCTTGGGCAGAGAGTTCAGTCGTTGAGTCGAGAAGTTTTCCTTTCTGCAGGTCTGGAATTAGTCCGTAGTATGCCAGAAAGTCTGCTCCAAGAATTGGTTGGCCTATGTCGGCGATGACAAACCTCCATGGAAAATCTCGACGTAGCCCTAAGTTGAGTACCCGTGTATCAAATCCATACGTTGCTATGGCTGTCTCGTTCGCTGCTGATAGCTGGTAGGCGGACTTACTGGGTGCGCCTTTCACATGTTTAAGGGGAAATATACTTATGTCAGCTCCAGTGTCGACGAGAAATTGAAGTTTGGTCTCTCGGTCAACAACGAATAAGCGCCGTGACTTGTTTGAGCAGGTGTCATCAGCCGCTTTTATTGACTGCCGGCTTGGTTTCCTTTGATTCCATGAGCAGGGTGCAGTACATTTCTTTGCAGCTTGATTGAAACGATAGTGGTACCAACACATGTTAGCAGATCGTGGCTCACGGGTAATGGAGGGTGGTTTTGAATGTGTTCCAGAATACGCACTGTTGGAATTGCTTGAATAGTAAGATTCCTTAGAACTTTGTATTTCCCGTTTGATGGTACTTAGTTCTTCTCTTACCTCTGAGAGTTGTTTACTGAGTCGTAACAGAGCACCGAGATCTTGAGATACAGAGGGGTCTACTGAAGCAACCGAGACCATATTCCTAGCTGGCAGCGCGGTGTAAATAGAATCAGCTACTTCAGAAATTTCTATCAGCGACCGATGTGATTGGGTCGCTAAGATGGGGCGCAGATTGTCTGGTAATCTGCTTACCCATATGCTCCTGACTAGCGCTTCTGGTACCGCAGATCCTGCAAGGGCTTGTAGGCGACGAAGGAATTGCGATGGTTTTTCGTCCCCCATGGCTTCGTTTTCCAGCAGCTGTTTAGTTTTCTGATCCTGGCTGATACTCAGTCGTTTGATTAATTGTTGTTTCAGTACGGAGTATGAGTTATTGTCCACTGGACGGATCACTATATCGCGCACTTCGGAAACATATCGCGAGGAAGTTTCGCGAGAATGTCACAATACTGTATCACAGGGTCCGTAATGTTCAACCGTGTAAAGCACGCTTCGACAATCACAAACCAGGTTTCCGGATCTGTGTGATCAAAATCGGGAAGGTTAGGCACAGGATTCACTTCACTGATGTTCGCGACGTTTCCAGTTGTCATGTTAGTATGCATTTTTGAAAGATATACTGTCAGTTTGAATATAAATTTGAATGAACAATACTCACTTTTTATATATTTCCGCACTTTGAAATCTGTTCACTTGAAATAACGTATCACAAATGTATCACTTCTTCCACTCACGATCAGATCACGTCGGGGTCACCAATTTGGCGGGGTTGTGTGTATAGATTAATCGATGAACTTGTATTACACTACCGCCTGTTTATTTATCTGATGTGTGAGGGAAGGTTTAATTGAAATACACTTCGAAGAACTTTTAAATATAACTTTATTTTAGAACTATTAATATGGTTGGATATGAATTATTAGGACGCACTGTACTCTAGACTCGTTTCTTCTCAACTCTCTCGAATCTTTCCATGTCTCTGCTTTTATACATTTTCAACAGTATTCAACAATGGAAATCTACGTGACAATTTGACAGGATTCAAGATTTACAGATTCAAGAATCATAAGATTTGTACATAATGAAAAATGAAAATTACAAAGAGTTTATTACTTAACGAGGGTACAGTATTAAGCGGAACGTGCAAGTTAGTTACTATAAGTTTTATTACTGTTCCCTTCGATAACTTACCCCGGTGGGAGGTAAAAGTTGAACTATGAATTGCCAATCCGAATTGAGGATATTCGGAGAAGTTATTGCAATTAGAACATAAAATGCAATATTTTACAATACTATGGATTACTTCAGAAACGAGTCTGAGAAACGAATAACAATGAATTTAATACTTAAATAGGGTACCCTATTAGACGGGACGTGCAAATCAGTTATAAATAGTTTTATTACTGACCCTTCAATAGTGCACCCCGGCGGGAGCTGTATTAGCCAAAAGATGGCAGGTAAAAGCTGAAATAAGAATATATTCATTGGGAGACGAAAATGAGCCGCCACATATATATATATATATATATATATATATATATATATATATATATATATATTATATTTTGTTATTTCTTAATGTCACAAAAATCGTACAAGTTTTACAAATACATTTATACATTTTATTTTTATTACATTTCATTTTTATGAACTTTGTACTTTTAATTTATTAATTCTTTTGATTTTCCTCAGGGAAGATGTTGGTGATTCATCGTCTGAATATAAATAATTATCTTCTATCGGTACGGTATTCGTATAAGTTACACTGAATGTTTCAACTTTATGATTTGTTTTGGTATTACATTGATTATAAATATTTAAGCATGGTAGACATTTCAATTTTCTTGTTTCACTTGAAAAGCAACATAGTTTCTTCAATAGATTAATTATTCCAAAACATTTCAATATATTATATGCTATAATAAGTACAATAATTGCTACTATAATAGATAAAATAGTAGTGAACCAATATGATTTCTTTATTATAAATGGTTTATTTAATTGAGCTTTCAATTGTTCATCAAATTCGTTCAATTTGCTCTCAGCATATTTCAATTCATTTAAATCTAAATTTGATAGTTTCAATGGTTCTAATACAATATTTTCCATAGTTATATTTTTCTTTAGTTTTTTACAACAATCGTCTTCATTGATATCAGTTAATGGAATTATTGAATATAATTTCTGTGAAGATACATATTTGTCTACACTTAGAGCAATATTGGTAGTGAAAGCTTTACATTTATCTTTCATTTCAAATGTACCGATATTTTGAATTATTTCTGTTTTCGGTGATTTATTTTCACAAATTATTGATAATTGTGTTGGCACAGAGATACTAAAAATCCATTGATGACTTCTTAATTTGTGCCAAATTTCAAGATTTGCTATAAAGTTTTTTATTTTACATGAATTAGGAATTTTGTGTATTATATTATTATACAATGTTATTTCACATTCTTTATCTTTATCATTTATCTTTTTCATAGTGACTAATTTCTCACACAACCAATTCAACGGTAAGATTTCCTTACAATTATTTAAATTATCTAGAGAGAAATAAAATTGTTTTCCTGAAGATATTATTAAGTATTGTTTTGTTGGTTCAATATAAGAGAACAAAGTTTTATCTTCAGTATGTGGTACTGGAAGTGCATGTAATTTATAAATATCATAATCTGATTTTGTCACTACTGGAATGTCGAAGGCTACCACTAATAATTCATTACTTATGAATGATTTTAATTTAATTATTTTGTAATATGAAAAAATATTTTCAATTGTTACAGGAATAGGTAACGAATATTTAATTGTTATTTTTTGTAATTCATGATATAATATTTCTGGTGGTAGTATGTTATAACTGATTATTCCATTAGAAATAAGTGATACATCGTTGACGTAATTATTTAATAAATTATTTAATTCATCCGTCATTTCTATTAAAAGTATTAAATGATTGGATAATTCAATTTCAGTTTCAAAAGTAATTTTCACATTTTTTATTTCATTTTGTAATTGATTGAATAATTTCAAATTTTTATTCAATGTAATTATATTTTGGTTCATCCTCGTAATTGAATTATTAAAATTTGTTATAGTATTAGAAATTACAGAAATTTGCTTTTGCATTAAAGATTCGGTTTGTTTTTGATTATTTATTAATTCATTTATCGAATCTGTATAGAATTCTGCATCATCAGAATCGGGGATGCCAAATAACCATTTAAATGCATAGGAAATACCATTTATTATTCCGCGTTTATATCTTCCTATTACATTAATTTTTTGTGCGATTATACTGAATAATTCTTTTATATTAGTTAGTTTGTTTTTAATATATCGCATTTGATTAATACATTCGTTTGTAATATGTTTGGAGTTTGCTACATTGCATATATTATTAGTAATCGTATAATACTTTTCGATTATTTTTATTTTATGATCAATGAAAGTTAAATTTATGTAATTCAATAGAGTATGTTTTTCATTGGAAATTTGGGTTTTTCCCAAATGTTGAAATAATATTCCTGCTGATTTATTTATATTAATTATTTCATAATCATTGTTTGCTTGGGCCTGGTTTGGGTGAATAATAATTAATGTCTCCAGGATCGTCAATAGAAGGATCATTGACTGTAAGGTCAAAGTTATTTTCATTCTCTTCATTTTGTTGACCATTGTCTGAAATATTATATGGTTTCAGTAGATTGTAATGATAAGTTTTCAATTTATTATTTTCTAATTTCAGAGTAGCTGTCTGATTATCATGTATTTGAATTATTTTATATGGTCCTTTGTAATTCTTTGATAGTTTTTTGTTTGTTTTCTTTTTCAAACTATCATATAGTAAAACTAAATCATTTTCTTTAAATTCATATGTTCTATGATGCGTTTTGTCATAATATCCTTTTGATTTTTCTTTCGCATTAATTTGATTTTCTCTTGCGCTTTTACGTATTATTTGTAACTTTCTTGCAATATCATTTGCTAATTCAGATTCGTTCACTTCTTGAATTGCATTTGCGTTTGCAGTAGGTAATCTGCTTAAGAAATCCGCATTTTTATTTTCTCTGCCTTTTTTATATTTCATTTCGAAATTATAATCCATTAATAAATTTTGCCATCTAGCTAATCTTCCTGATGGGTCTGTACAATTTTTCAAATATATAAGAGGTTTATGATCTGTTACAATATATATTTTTTCAGTTCCGAATAAATATGGTCGGAAATGTTTACATGAATCAACGATAGCTAATAATTCTTTTTCCGTAGTAGAATAATTTATTTCGCTTTTATTTAATGTTCTGGAGTAATATGCAATTGGTTTATCTTTTCCAATTTCTCCTTGTGATAAAACAGATCCTAATGCTTCATTTGAGCAATCGGTAGTTAAAATGAAAGGTTTGTTAAAATCTGGATAAATTAATATAGGTTCATTTGTTATAATTTCTTTCAAATTATTAAATGCTTGTTCTTGTGGTTTATCCCATTCAAAAGCTACATTTTTATGTAATAATTGCGTTAATGGTTTCGCTATCTTTGAAAAATCTTTTATAAATCTTCGGTAGTATCTGATAAAACCTAGAAAACTTTTTACTCCTTTAGCTGTGTTTGGCGCTTTCAAATTAGTTATACTTTCAACTTTTTTATGGTCTGGTTTGACTCCTTGGTCTGTAATTATATGACCTAAATAAGTTATTTCTTTATGTAAAAATTCACATTTGTCTGGTTGAAGTTTTAAATTATGTCTTCGTAATTGTTCAAATACCTTTTTTAATTTATTATTGTGGTCTTTTAATGTGGATCCGTAAACAACAATATCGTCTAAATAACAAAAGCAATGTGATCCTTGTAGACCTGATAAAACAATATTCATCAACCTTGCAAAAGTTGCAGGTGAATTCTTTAATCCAAATGGCATGCGATTAAATTGATAATGTCCTGTGGGAGTACTAAATGCCGTTTTTTCTTTATCATTTTCATTCATTTCTATTTGATGAAATCCCGATGCTAAATCAAGAGTTGAAAAATATATAGAATTTCCGAGTTGGTCTAAAATATTATCAATATTTGGGATAGGGTAACTATCTCCAACAGTAATTTCATTTAGTTTTCTATAATCAATGACCAATCTCCATTTTCTTTCTCCCGAGGCGTCTAATTTCTTTGGAACTATCCATACTGGACTAGTATATGGTGAAAATGAGTTTTCAATAATGTTTTCTTCTAACATTTTATTTATTTGTGAATTTACCTCTTTTTCATGAATTTTTGGGTATCTATATTGTTTGGCATTTATAGGTAATTCGGTTGTAGTAGTAATTTTATGTTTCAATGTTTTTGTGGAAGTTAATATGTCTCCTTGTAAATGAAAAATATCAGAGTAATATTGACATATTTGAAAAATAGATTCTTTTTCTTCTTTATTCAAATGAGATAATCTCAAGTTTTCATATAAAGCTTGTTTTCTATCATTTACTTCTTGTCATCTATCTTGTGGAAGTACTTCTTCCAATATTAACTTAGGTTTTTCAATACGCTTTTCAACATGATTCAAATTCAATATAGGAATTAACGCTTTCCGATTTTCATTTGTCACTAATACGTTCGGAATATAAATATTTTTCATAAGTTCCTTATTCATAATTAATCCGTATTTCAAATTATTTTTTATATCTACTTCAATAATAGATTCACAACGTGGAGGTATTGTT
Source organism: Henosepilachna vigintioctopunctata (assembly GCA_030704895.1). Taxonomy (NCBI): domain Eukaryota; kingdom Metazoa; phylum Arthropoda; class Insecta; order Coleoptera; family Coccinellidae; genus Henosepilachna; species Henosepilachna vigintioctopunctata. The sequence continues at coordinate 2,087,440 of JARQZJ010000013.1, forward strand.
ATAAAATTGCTTGGCGTATCATATTCATTTTTTATTTCCTTCAATGTATTCATGAATGGTACTTTTATATTATTTATCATTATTGAATTATCTTTGTAATTAATAAGTGCATTATGTGCTTGCAGAAAATCTGATCCTAATAGACCATCGTAATAATCGAATTGAGTTTCATCAGCGACGACAACATTTATTTTCTGATGAATATTCATATTAGGTAAAGATAATGATAATATTGTTGAGCCTAATGAAAGAATTGGCGAGTCGCATTTAATTCCACCGATTAAAATAATATCTTCTTTGTTCAACTTTGTTTCATTTGGTATCAAAGCTGTATGTTTAATAATTGAGACTGATGCTCCGCTATCAATAAGGAATTTAACTTTTCCATTCGGCGCATTTTTCAAATTGAAATTAATTATTTCGATATATGGTACATTCTTATTATTTAAATTCACTTGTTTTAATTCAGATTGAATGCCTCTTGTATTTGGTCGTGTGTCTCTGGGACATTCGTCAGAAACTGACCTTGTGCGTTTTTTGAATCATTATTTGTATTGTTTATTCGTGGATTATTCTTTCTTTTCCAACAATTGTCATATGTATGACCATTTAATTTACAGAAATTACAAAATTTTCTGCTATTTGATTGATAATTATTTGAAGTACTAGCTTCATTCTTATTAAAATTATTATTTCTGTGAAAAGAATTCGTTTTATTTTTATTTTTGTTACGACAATTTTGCGTATTATGATTTGACATTTTGCAATTATTGCAATACATTTTAGCTCGTGGCTTTGTATAGTTTTGAATTTTTTCTTCTTGTAGCGCTAGGCTAAATGCTTCATTTAAATTATTTATATTTCGTGCCCTTAACATTCGACTTATTTCAGGTTTACTATGAATTATAAATCTTCGTAGTGCTGTGCGTTGAATTGTTTTTTTAGTTCCTGAAAATTCGTCTTGATTTCCTGACATTAAATGTTCAGCTTGAATACATTCATTTTTTGTTTTCTCGACCCTCTTAAAGAATTCAGTTATATTTTCATTTTGAAATTGCCTAAGAGTTTCAAGCTCTTCGTGAATTTGCGTTATATCTTTTGTTTGACAATAGTATAATTTTAATTTATTTTTAAGTTCCGTCCAACAATCGATATCATTTATTTCTAATTCGTTAATAACATTTGTTGATAATTGAGAAACAACATATAAAAATAAACTTGGTTTTTGATTAGGTTTAGCCAAAGAGAACGCAGAATTTACGTTAGTAATGAATGTATTGAGGTCATTCCTATTTCCGTTAAATTCTTTAATAAATTTGAATAAAACTGTTAGTGGTAATTCTTCTAATTCTTCAATATCAGAATCATTTATATCTTGTGTCGAATTTACGTGTGAATTTGCCATTTTGTGAGAAATTTTTCACTTTACAATATAATATACAATATGGTGCTTTATATTTAACTTACGGTTTTATATCCGTTTATATGTGCTTTTTAAGTTTCGATGAGGTCGGCTTCACAATTGTAGATCAACACAAATAGGTATTCGAAGGTGGTGGCTATACTACTTGCGGTTCCTAACAAATCCTACGGAATCTTGTGGTGATTGGATTCACTCTCGAAGATAGACAATAGGTATTCCCAGGGGATTGCTTTCGTATGTTGTTGCCTTGAAGTCCTAACAAATCCTACGGTATCTACAGTGAAATGTTGCCTATGGTGTCTTTGGATGTCTTTGAATGGCGTAGCAAGACGACGAACTGGCTTAGGTGTTGAGGAGGTTCCTCTTCTAGTCACCAGGTTTATTCGAAAATCCAACTTCTGACAACAAATATTTTTTGGTGTTGTATGCCTCTGTGTCACTGCTCAGAAGAACAAACCAGGGAAAGAGCTTTACTTCTCAGGGACACTGCTCCAAGAACTTAGACTATCACCTTAAGTTATATCAGGAATAACTAGTTTCTGACACCAGGGTAGCTTTTGTGAGACAGCTCCATAAACTCTTGAACTAATGTTCACTTTATTTATTTTATCCTTTAAGGAATTGAACGCACTTTATTAATCCACTATTTAATTGGGATTATATTTTATTTAAGACACCAATTTATTTTAATTAGCACCAATTTATTCTTTCGACACTTTTTATTTCTATATTCACTTTTATTTATTTTATTATTAATTCCACTATTTAATTGAAGCACTTGTTTTATTTATTCAATGAAACATATAATATACGATAATTACTTTATTAGTTATTTATTGAAAGTAGGCACTGTTATAATATTTATTACAAGAATCGAAATGAACTATTACAATGAGTAAAGTTCCCAACGGTAATCGAAATGGAACTTATTGAGTAACGTTCCCCAACGGAAATTGAAATGAACTTATTGAGTAACGTTCCCCAACGGAAATTGAAATGAACTGAAGAGCTGGGGGAAAATCCGCTCTTTATATAGTTTTTCTAAAAGTGCTGATCCAAACATTTTGATCAACACAATGAATCTATTGTTTAAAGGGTTACAACAATATATATAAATATTGATTATTTTCCGAATGCGCGGCGAATGTTGTAACTTAGGCGTATCTGTGAGATCTATTTTGATCACTATGGCCCCTACAAGAAGCCAACAAGAAAAGCTTGAATTGAAGCAACTGATCAAGGAATCAATTATCGAAATATTCAATGACAAAGAATTCGTTGCAAGTATGTTCAAAACAATCAGTGATAAATTCGACCTTCCTGAACGTAAATCGAAGGAAATCGTGAACGGTCTTCTGAATAGAATCGATTCAATCGAGCAAAAACTTGCTAACATCCAGCAAGCTGATAAGATAAACAATATATGTATATACAGAATTCCCGAAAAAAGGTTGAAAACATAAATATAAAACAGCTGATATTCTGAAATGTGTTATACCAGGTGTATCCACAAATAATATACACGTTTATCGCATTGGAAGAGAAATTAGACCTGGAAAATCAAGGCCTGTCATCGTCAGGTTTGTTAACCCCACAGATAGGAGGACTGTCATAAAAAACCTTAAAAAATTTAAAAACGGAAAACTGTTTATTTGTGAGGATCTCACCAGACTTCGAATTGAGATGTTGAATGAAGCGAAGGCGTTTTTCGGAAGAAATAATGCTTGGTCGTTTGATGGGTGTGTATTTGCTAACATTAAGAAGAAAATAGTGAAAATCAAAAGTAAATCACAACTTCTAGAACATCAGAAGGACTATCGCGTGTAGTTGAGGCGAAGATAGCGTATTTCCGAAGGATTATATATACAGTACTGACTACTGATACGTGCTATAAGGTAAAAAGAGGTTTTCGTGAATTGATTTTTGATTCTTAGATTACATTATTATTTAATAAAATTGTTAACTATTATTGTGAAAGTGGAGTTCTCGTTTCACTTGATGGAATTTCCGAATTTTGACTTTGTTTTTTCGTTTGGTATTTTGGTTTTTCTTTTTTATAAATCACTAGATATCAATATTATGTTTGACTTTGTTCTTCCTGAGGAGGAGGGGATCGAGACTAGGGAATACGATGACTATTGTCATACAGCTCAACATCAGAAGTATGAGTCGTAATTTTGATGAATTTCTGATTTATTTGGAGGAGCTTGAGGTGAAAAATATAGATATAATCGTTCTATCCGAAACTTGGGGTCTAAAAGTGGTGAGTGAGTTTCGTATTCCTGGTTTGAATATTATTTATAATAATTCCTGTATAAATCAAAATGATGGTGTTGTTGTATACGTACTAGATTCTATTGCGTGTGAAGAGTGCATCATTGATCTTACTGAAACTAGTCTACTTAGATTTTTTTTATTGAAAGCGGTACTACTTTTGGTGTAACTGCGTCGCATAGACCACCATCTAGAAGTAAGAATTTATATATAACTGAATTATCGGACTATTTTTCACGTATTTACGCCCAAAGGAGGGGAGTGAATCTTTTTATTGGTGATATCAATATCGATCTTTTGGAGAGATGCAATGTAAGCGAGGTTAGTAGTCTGAATGATTATATGGCAGTATTAGGTGAGTTTGGATTTTTATCCTTTGTCTATAGGACCAACGTTTGGTCCTTTGGGCTGTCATGTTCATGTTCTTAATCCGCTTACTCACATAATTAATTTATGCTTTTCGAACGGTTTAACTCCAAGACAATTCAGGGAGTCGATTACAGTTCTTATTTTCAAATCGGGAAGTAGGAAGCTTCTAACCAACTACAGACCCATCACAATGATTATTAATTTTGCCAAAATATTCGAACACTGCCTAAAAACTCGATTGTTCAGAGGAATAAAAGTACCGAAGATGCTATTTTTGAATTGCTTAAAATTGTTATTAACGCAAAGAGTCATAATTAAAAGTGTCTTGCATTTGTCATAGATCAAGCACAAGCTTTCGACACTGTTGATTTTGTGAAAATGTTGGAACGATTAGAGGCTATTGGTATTCGTGGAACATCATTAAGTATATTCCGTACATATCTGGAAAACCTAATATAGGTAATTAATATTGGAGAGGCGAGAAGCGAACCCACGCGAGTCAGTGTTACGATGGGAGTACCTCAGGGTACGATGTTGGGGGCGGTTTTATTCCTGATTTATATAAATCAACTTGGAAGCCCGAACTTGGACGGAAAGATAATATCCAACGCTGATGACACCGTGGCTGTTTTTGAAGGAAAATCATGGAAAGAAACATTAATGAGAGCTGAATTGGGTATGCAGGAAATATACGGTTTCTTGAATGACAGCTTTTTGAGCTTGAACATGCTGAAATCAGAATTTGTAACTTTCTCAGCTAGAATGGCTGATCAACCTGGCTTTGATATCCTAAAGGTTCATGATGCTGGCTGCATAAACTTCGCTAGTTGTTCTTGTGGTTTTATCCAAAAAACTAGTGTTGTACGATATCTTGTGGTGGAACAAGACCAACACCTGAAGTGGGATAAGTATGTTAACAGTCTTGCAAAGCGACTCAGAGTGATAGTTTGCAAATTTTATAGGTTTAGGGACATTTTGACTAAAAAATATTTACTTAGGGTTCACAACGCTCTTGTCGAGTCAACATTATACATATATATAATGTGTATAATGTTGTTATATATATATATATATATATATATATATATATATATATATATATATATATATATATATATATATATATATATATATATATATATATATATATATATATATATATATATATATATATATATATATATATATATATATATATATATATATATATATATATATATATATATATATATATTTATATATATATATATATATATATATATATATATATATATATATATATATATATATATATATATATATATATATATATATATATATATATATATATATATATATATATATATATATATATATATATATATATATATATATATATATATATATATATTATACAGATTTGCCCTCAATGGTTGATGGATGTTTGAAGAAATGATGAGACTGTTGAGAACCGTCGTAGACACGACCACAGAGCTCATCTAGTGTTGCAGTGTCGATGTTCAGGACATCGAACTGCCTCTGTCATTCCAGGGGAGATCGTCAGAGAACAAGAGTAGCAAGGCATTCCAGTCTGAGATCGTGAGAGAAGAACATAGAGTAGCAACCACGTGTCGGCATAGTAGAGTTCTTTGCAAATAAGGGTTATACATAAGTGACATTGACATTGTTGTATTTAAATTTTCAGTTGTTAATAAAGGATATTTATTGTTGTTAAAAGTTATTGGAATTTATCCGTCGAAACCCATAATTCGTAACAATATATATATATATATATATATATATATATATATATATATATATATATATATATATATATATATATATATATATGCAGTGGAGCCTGTAAGCCTGTTGTACTGAGTCCTGGATATAATTATAACAGTAAAATCTTCAACTTATGATATAATAGTGTCCTATTATATCATTACAATTCAATTGAATTTTGATTGAAAAATGTTTCTCCTAATGGATATCTAAAATTGTTTATATGAATATATTGATAACTGCCATGAGTAACAGATATTTTTACCTTGAAATACCTCTGTTACTGAGAATTTCCTGAACTTTTCAACATTGGTTTGGCTTCACAGATTTTAGTTTTTGTCACTTCAATGATAAAAAATTCCTAGCTCTTAATATTTCTGATATCTCCATACATGTTCAGTTTACTACTATTTTATAATTGTATGTACGACATGCGAGTGAATAACAGTGCATAAAAAATTCATACTAGAGAGAGATGCCACGAACCAACAAAGAATTTGATAGCAAGGAAATTTTTCATGCCAAAAATCGTGTTTTCTGACTGCGATTGAATAATCATGAAACATGTATTTGTTTCATGTATGTCAGTATATAAGTATGTATCTTTGTATCGACAACACCACCTCAACATAAATATTGATTCCGGTATAATTATGATAATGGGATTTCTTCAAATGATACAACTTCCACTTTTATCATTTAGGAAACTCGGTGAATGAGAAAGCTTTATAAGTGGAAAAAACTTCTAGGTTAGTGTGATAAAATTGAATTAGTTCAAATTTTCGAACGATAAAACATCGAACGAGGAATATTACGAATAAACATTCTGCATGGAACTGATGAACTCTTTCATTTTCCTTCATTGAGTGAAATATTTGAAATATGTTCCAATTTTCATTCATCAGTTTCTTCAGAATAAATCTTCTAACCTTTTCCTCTTTCTCACAAGAATCTTGAAAAATTTCAATATTCATATCAATGCATAAATAAGAACCAAAAATATGATAAGCAACACAATTTGTACACGTCTTGTTTGGAGCTTTCTTAAATTGTTTAGTTCAGTTAAGTTTATTGGTGCAATACGAAAATAAGGTAGGTCGTTTTTATACATTTCTTCATATTAAATAAAATTATTTAAAAAATATGAATGTCTATGGGCTCAAAGTCTGAAAAAGACGTACTACATATTTAATAATACGATGGTAAATTAAGCACACCGTTCAATATATTCGTAATAGTGAATGCGGTTTGAAGTCAAATCACAAATCTATTTTTGAGATATTCGTTGCATATTGATGTCAGATATGTACATGAAAAAACAGTATCCGCCGGAACTGCCGAAGAATGAAAAACATCTCAAAATTCATTCAAGTGCATTGGTATTATTTGCTGTTTTATTTTGTCGATTGAAAGTGTATCTTCACTTCAATCCTTCACCATTTGTCAAATTATTTTATTCGGTTGACATTATTATTGCAAGTGACTGATCATTTTGTATAATTTTTTTCAGTATATTGGCTAAAAAGCAGAGAAAATATACGTTATGAATGAAGATTACATAAATAATTATGTACGACAAGTCGGTTTGTTATTTTTTCATATACGTATATTAATTTTCTGTTTTTGCCACTACACGAAGTCATGGAACAATGTGCTTCATCCTAAAATTTAAGTTTTCCTCACCCTAGTCCTATACCAGCCAAATTGTCCGAATATCCTATGTAAAATGGTATAGCAATTCCAATAACACCAAGAACAGCCATTGAAGGTAGAACATATTTAGGCCATCTTTTCAAAGGAATCAGTATGAATGGTGTCAGGAGGAACAATTGAAAATCTACGGAAAGATACCAACTCTGCCCAACACACTGAAATGTAAAAAAGACATCAACAAATTTCGGCACTGCTTCTACAGAATAATATTAATAACACAGTTACATTATCACCAAATCAACATAAAATTCTCGAATTAAAATATAATTATATAATGTAAAATTCATAAAATTTATATCATTGTAATTTTGTGAAGGGGTAACATATTTTTCAACTCTGCTTTTATTTCAGAATTTGTATTCATTTGACGAGAATATCTGAAGCGTAATCATCAAAAGTGCTTCGGAATATGATAGCTAGATAAGAGCATTTTGGTTTAATGAATTATCATGAGTCAACTGTGCACTGTGCACTCGTCGACTTTCTCTTTCTATCCATATTTTATGCTTGTTTTTTGATATTGACTAAGCTCTGCCTAGGTAATGATAATGCTACTTTCCCTTTCGAACCTTATTTGTTGGATGTCATATTGTGTTTTAAAACATGGCTACAGTTTATATGCAGCAAAAAATCTTCATGGAAGGTTTTCCATAATTCTAGAAACTCTTTATCATTCCTTATGGTTATAACGTGTGAAGGATTGGTTGCTCTTGTTTACCCTCTTCATGGTGAATCTACTTTATGAGCAGAGAAAGTTTAAGAATAGTGCACATCAAGAAATTCCTTCTTCAAGGAATTCAGGCCCTCGTACCTAAATTCAATATATGATGTATACTTATATCACTCTATTCTTGCCGATATATATGTATATTAGTATATTGAGATGTGCGTTTTCCTCAAATTTAAAGGATATATGGATTGAAAATTCGAATTTATTTGCATTCATTAGCTCAATTGATATCTCATAATTTGGAATGGAACATAAACTCAATTTTTTAATTTGACTTTACCATGGAGTGAACATCCCAATGCAATATATAAACAAGCTAATAGGAAGTTTTTTTTTTATAAAGAGTGTTTTTCTACAAAAAGGAAGCAAATACGTATTGATTTCACTAGACCTGAACACTGACGCCGACATTCGTATTGAAATCTGTCAAGTTGTTTTAGTATCGAATCTGATGCTTTGCGGTAAAAAAGAACCCATAAACTAGAATGGATCTTATGAGTGCTTTGTAAAATATGAGAGCTATTGAGGGGTGACCACCACAAGTCGTTCTAGTGACAGCTCTTCAGACCTTTTATCCTTTTTCTCCTTTCCAAATCAGCGTATGAATGTATGCCTTGAAATTCAATTGTGTGTCCAATTGTAATCCTACAAATTATACCTCGTTTTGAAAAGGAAGGTTCATATTGCCAATTACTATGTTTACTGGAGTGTTAGATATATTTTTCGAAAAGGAAATTGCTACCGATTTCAATGGTGGCACTGATAAATTCTTGGATTTTAGGTACGTTATCAGATCTTCTAAACCCGTTATAATTCAACCTCAATGTCCCATTCAACCTCAAAGGAATATTTATATTGCAATTAATCTGGGAATAATGGAAGCAATTTTGAGTGGAATCGATATAGACTTCATATATCAGGTCTAAGAGTATTATTGTATGCTCCAACTATGTCCAAAAACACCGCTATCAACACTTGGTTGTTAGCCAGTTGTAATGATATTTTGGAGACAAATCATGCCAAATTGTTCTGCGTGGAGGAACCCCTTCTAAATCCAAATTGACTGGTCTGTAATTTGTTGTAGTGCTCCAGCCACCATTCCAGTCTGTTTTGATTAAGTCGTTGACAAATTTTGAGCATATACGAACAGAGAGAAATTGGTCGGTAAGATGAAATATGTTCAGGGGCTTTACCCGTCAGGATCGGTATTTGAATTGCGTTTTTCCACTCAGAGGGAGTATCCTCCCCATTTCAGAAACGGTTATAAATATGCAACAATATTTTTTTTTGCTTCTACAGATGCTGCTTCAGTTCATCATAAAGTAGTCTTTATTATCTTTGCCTGGAGCGCAGTTATATGTCGCTGTGATTACAGTAAGAAATTCCTCTGAAGTTAAGGATTGGAGTACGAATTCTTGAGGGTTATACATGTTTTCGGAAAAATTGATGAAAAGGCTGCAGAAATTACTCCAGATATTTCTACGATGTGAGTAGGTTGATGGTCTCTGTAAGCAGAGCAGCACATTTTTGATGAAATATAATATTATTCAAGGTAGGTTCCCTTTTGGAAGTGTGTAATGCGTTTCGTCTGTTCTGGACGGCTTGGGTACAGTGATCATTCAACCAAGACTAGACTTTTGGATTTTTGCGTGTTTGTGATAGGACTTATTTATTTATCGAACCTGAAGCTGCTTTGTTCATTATTTGCAGGAATTGTTGGTGAGTAATCTGCTTTATTCAAATTCCATTTTTACACCCTATCTTCTGAATATTTTTAGAGTAGTAGAACTTTCATATTCAAGTTATATAGAGAAGTCAGGAGAGGCTAGAGGAGTTATATCAACTTCAGTATGATTCTTGTTCCAGCCGACCATAAAAGTAGATTTGCCGTCATTCATTATTGTGAGATTATAGTTTTCAATTGATTTGTCAAGCTGATGTGAGCATTGAATATCGCCGCATATAAGGGCTGAATATGTAAGGTGAGAAAAGAATTCAAACCCAGGATCTCCATGAAATATTCGAGCGCGGTTGGCGTAAACGGAAACAATAGTAAGAGGCAAACTTTGAGATTTATTGATTTGAACTCCGATTGCCATAACTCCAGCAGGAATATTGTCAAGTACAATTTCTTTGTAGGTTATTTTATCTCTAATCAGAATTCCGACTCCTCCTTTTCCGAATTTCCTGTTTCTTCTTATTACTGAAATAGTTTTGAAATTATAAGATATTGTGGGTTTGAGCTAGGTTTCAGAAATTGCAGCATTATCTATAATGTTTTGTTCCATGTAGTTTGTGTAGAAGTGTTTATTTGCTATTAAAGATATCGGGTTCCACTGCAAATTTTTCGGACTTCGGAATAGTATCCGAAATTTTTTATACATGAGTTACTCATTTTAGTTGTGTTGAAAGTGACGATAACAATGTGATGCATTTTTGAGAAATCCGATACCAACTTTATTATTAACAAAATTTGAAACTGCACTACTGTTACTAATGTCCAAATTTTTTTGAATATTTCATTTTCTATTCGCATAATAACTAACAAATGAATCAACTTGATCAGTGCTAATAGTATTATTTTCTTTATATGAGGGCTGGCTACTGAAATATGTGCCATATGACCTTAATAAATGTGGAGTCGAAATGATTTCTTTGTGTAACCTTACAAATTCTTCATCGATGTTAGGTTGTGATCGGACAATCCTTCGTTTTCTAGACATGGTCGACAAAGCAGTTGTTGAAAAGCTTTTTTTGTGTTATTTCGGACACAATTTATTACTCTTGCGTAACTACTGGAAAACCTTTTGCAAATCTTCTTTATAAGATATATTCTCCCAAGCGATCAACTTCTTCGAACGTTTCTGTTTTTCCAATTCCAGGCATTTTAGTCTATCTGTACTAAGATGTGAACCGGAACAATAAATACATACTGGTGATCTCTCGGTGAATGTTTCTGTGGCGTGGTCCTTGGCACATCTTCTACATCTTGCTTTCAGCTTGTCAGTGATTGGATATATGTATGTACGTAACAGAGACAATGATAGCATTGTATACTCTTTGTACGTACGGTTTCACTGAGCAGGTCAGCCTGTATATGAATACCATATCTGGAAGTGATTGCCCATTCAAAGAGTCAAGGATCACTGGTAGAGGAGAACACTCGTTTGTATGTGAGTTTGTCTCATCTCTAACTCGTTTTTTCATTCTTTTAATTTCAATTATTTTGATTGAACGGTTTCTGATTATTGATATCAGTGTCAACTCTTCTCACAACTCCAAACCTTCATGCTAAAAAGTTGAGGATATAGGATTCCAAAGTTTTCAGTTTAATGATATCGTATTTCAGAAATGTGTTTAAACTTAGTGCAGTACGCATTCCTGCACAAATTCGGTTTTCCTAGCTTTGATATATTAATGACATCGTCGCAAATTGATTTATCATGACCGTCTATAATGCGACCGATGCTCATTGGATGTAGTGATCCAATGTTTTCACCTTTACTTTCAACGTATATCTTAAATGGACTTGCGTCTGTAAGATCAAATTTGCATATTCTGGAGATGGGTAAATTTCGACTAATGTTTTGCGATGATTGATTAATCTGAACAGCCGATTGAGATGCTCGACTAGGATGACGTGTTTGTTGTTTACTAGGATTAGGCTGATGAACTAGGACTAGGATGAATGAATCGTTCTGTATTAGGCGCTTGCGTGTGTACATTTGAAACCGGATGGAAAATATTATCTAGTATATTCTCATCAAATAGTACGTTGAATGCTTGAGATAGTAACGAAGGAGTAGAAATATTTTCAGATATCCGAAACTTGTACTTATCCGACTGTGTTGTCAGGTGGTCTTGAGTTTGGGTTTAGTTCTGTTTCCATTTCATCACTCCTTAGATCAGACATATTTATTTACGTGGTAAACAATCCAGGACACAGGTGTTTTACACTACCATTTATCTCGACGTTCGCACGTTGAATATCAATATTGAATGACAAGGAGGTTTCGCTTATCTCAATAAATTACATTATGATCTATTGTTATTAACATTACTGTAAAGCCAAACTTCGAGACTTATGTTTTTTGTAACTGAAGTTGAATTGAATATCTGATGGATTGAGAAAAAAACTATGTTTTAAAGCTTTGAATGAATTATTACCATGCCGCTTGTTGTTGAATAGTTTTGCAAGTATAATAAAGCTGACCACCAATTTTTTGCGCAGCTCTCGATAGAACCATTTAGTATTCCTAACATTGGTCCATCACTCATATACTTAATCAAACCAGAACCATAAGCCAAAACCATTATGGCATAAGCAGGAGTTAATCTGAAATAGAATAAACCAAAATTAAAATTATAGGAGGTACTATCAACTGAACAATAAGCCCGACAACTGATCAATTTCTTCTATGTGAGGTCCACTGAAGCCTCACAAATAATTAATTCACAGAAAATAGACCTATCACTATCAAAACAATTGTTTCTTCAACTTATCAAAGTACGAAAGTATATCTTATCAACGTAGAACAATATGAAGTTAGAATATCATCATAAACAGTTTTCATGGAATTTAATTTATTCAATGAAATTCGAATATCTGAATGATAATGAAGTTCATATATGTTGTGGAAGAACTCTCTTCTATTTATTGTATTAATCGTATTGATTAGTCTGTTGATGAGGCACTTTATGATTCCTTGTGCTGTCAGTCTTTTGAAATCGTAACGTAGACTGTCTAATAAATTTTCAATTACAGTCGTTTCTCCTCAATGTTCTCTGAGAACGAACAGTATATTGTAAATTTGAAAATGGCCTTCCAAATTCCATGAAACTTGTTTACTATATGTACTCGATATATACTTCGAGATACTGAAAGATTCTAAATTCTTGAAGATATGTCTCCCATATTGAATGGTTTCAGTAGCATTTAGACAAGTGATTATATTCTGTTTTATCTTTTGATTTCAATTTACCAATTTTATCTTATATATTTTCTAACAATGTTATATCTGTATTTTGAGTTTTGCAGGAAAGTTTATTAACAGACGTCACAAAATTGGTAAGGCCTGTTTATGTGGTCTTTGAAAACCTCATTATCATTCTTGTCATTCTGAAATTTCAGTTGGAAAGTGAAGTACTATTCAATAGAAACGCCATCATTAGGTGATAATAAAATTTACCAAATAGTTGTTACTTCCCGCCTTCCCTGGATATGTCCTTGAAGTTTTTCCGTTTTATATACCTATGATTTCATCTGTTTTTCTGTGTGTTTTGCCGATTTCAATTAGTTTCCGCATAATCTCCCGATTGGATACTCAATATTTCATATCACCTAATCCATTGAATGACCTTAACGCTTGAGGTCAAGGTCATTCAAGAACGGTTTATATGATGTAGATTTTTATCAACGATATCTGAATAAAACAAAGGTAATTCGAACTATTTCGTTTCTCTGCGTGTAATTCGAAGAAATTATATGATCACCTCACAAAAGCAGACATAGAGTTGTGTATATTTCTGTAACAGCTTGGAGTTTACATTTTATATTCAAAACTTTTTTCAATTCGAAGAAGAATGTACAGCTGTCAGTTGTTGATGCATGGATCGAAAGAAGATCTGATGAGTTATTTTTACACATAGTACGTGTAAATGCTTCAAATATATCGTCAACTCCTAATTTTTGCTATCATTGAGAAATAAGCTTGCAGCATTAAAATCCTCAGGAAATGTCGTTCAGAATTTTGCAACCTACATAGGACACATAACTTTGTGCAAACCTACATAGGACACATATAGTCCCGGAAATCTAGCTCAACAAAAATAAAGGGTAGGTTAGTTGGTAGAAAGAAAAATATACTTGATAGGGCGCCACGATATTTTCATTGAAAAAATATATCAAAAAAAATATATACTCTGGACTTAAAGTAGTATATATAGTATTGAAGTTTCCAGATTTAAAGAAATGTGGCAAAATAAGTAGATCTACTGTAAAGCACAATAATATGATATTTTTTTGCAAGATTTGTGAACTAATATTTTCCGGAAGTGATCACTTTCGTTTACAAATGTTTTTATAACAAATGAATAAATGAAATTTAGAATCCTGAATATATGAATATTTTGAAAATATAAGAGAAATTTACGATATGTTAATATATAAAAAAAAAGAAATACTTTTCGAAAATGAAACTAAATTCCTAAGTACTTAAATTTTCAACGTCAATAACAGGGTTTATTCTACGTTACCGCCTTGAAGACAGACGGAGTCCAACGTATCCGATGATAAAAAAATTACTCCTACAGTTCAAGTTGCTGGTACCTCTTTAGGGCTGATGTTGAGAATAGCAAATTCGTGGATGTTGCCAATCCAAAGGAATACAAAATCTCTCAGTAGTGGGAAAAAACACAAGCTAATTCGGCTTCTTCGAATATAATATTCGAAATTAATAGAGAAAAAAAAAAATTTAAAACTCTGAAAAAAAGTACGACATATGTGAAAGTGTACATTTTCACGTGACAATGTTAATCTTCTTACCTTCTATTAGAGTTAAAAACCCAAAGTTGATCCACTATAGGATCTGACAGCAAATGATATCAAAGTATTGAAAGAGAGTAGAGACAAAAAAAGCAAATCGATTTTCTCAAAATTTTGTAACGATCTCTAAACAATATCAGGAGCACAATGAATTTTGAGCAGGACAATTTCGATGAAGCAAGGCAGATATATAATTTCACTGAGCATATTAGTTAGTGAGAACACTACATCAAAAGAGAAGCTTGCGGCACACCTTCATTCAAAACCTATTAATGAAATTACATCCTATTATTTTATATCATTGGTAGAAAATTGTGTAGCAGTATAACTTTCTAAACATTGTTCTGGAGAGTACAACGTCAAAGAAACTCGAAAATGTGAGGTTTTTCAAACAGAATATGTTTGAAGTGAATGATCTCTGAAAAGTCTACATTCAACTGAAAATTCATGACAAAAACTTCAAAATTCTGAAAATTTTTATATCCTTTCATATGCGATTCTTCTAAACAAAGAACCGTGAAAAGCTTAAATGAACATGAACATTCTTGACGAGTATAATCCAAAATGTTGGTTTTGGCGAATCAACAATACACAATTAAATATATGTAGAAGAGCACCAACAATTGCAATGATAGAGAAAAGGAAAACAGTAAAGAATGTAGTGCTAGGTGACTTGTACTAGAGAAAATAAACAGTGAATCTGTGGGACAAAATGAATATAGTCATTCGATCAAAAATAAATTACTGTGAGGGAAAAGGAATACGCAGATACCAGATGTTTACAAAATACCACGTAATTTAGAAATTTCAAAACTCTCAGAATACTCGTTAGATTATTCATTCATTCAGAAATACAAGACTCAATAGCTTGGATCAATTACTGAAAGGAAGAAAGGAAATAAAACTCACAACTTATGAAAAATTGATCGAAAAACAGAAACAAATAGTAACGAATAATACATATTATAACGTTATAATTTTGTTTAGTGTCATCTTTTCGTCAGTGTTCAGTTTTGTGAGGTTAGGGTACTCTTTCGTCCTACTGTTAAGTAGATCTGATTGTTCGGAAAAATGATCAGATATTAATTATCATCAAAATAGGAAACGTGTTGAGACCTTCATCAAATTCTATACTCGTTCTTTTATGGAAATTTGCTTTGTCGGAAAGAATAAGTATCCTGTATAGGCATCATTTGATGGTCGTTGAATTCATCTGGAATTTGTTCGTTATTTGGAAATTGTGGACAGAAGAAGTGCCCTTTACGGGATCAAAGCACGTGTTCTTGATACACAGTATACCGCACACTACATCTTTGCGTAAGTCCAGGTATTTAGTTTTGATTATTTGTTTCATGAAGGCTTTTCTTTCAGGGTTTTTCGTTTTTGTTTTCGTTTCACGTTTTTCGTTTTCATTTTTACGTGTACTTTTGGATTTCTCCGTTTTATTTCTTTGAGTACTGGAATCATTGAGAATCACCATTTGAAGAAGGTTTGATAGAAGATCTTTGAGCCTAAAGCTGGAAGTTTGAGTACACTTGGTGTGGTGAGAGAATTCCAGTACATTTTTTGAAGATACAAATGATATTTAATTTTATTTTTATTTTATTACCTTTGAGTTCACTTCAATTTAATAACCGTTCAATTTATATGCTGAAGATTCCTTTTTTTTAAACATTCAATATATATATATATATATGTATATATATTTTTCATTGTGATGATTAAGTCCTCTTAGCCAAGGGAGAATTAATTTATCTTTCATTTGTTTCGATTTCTCTTTCTTTTGTACTTCAAATTATTAATTTTGTTTCATTTTTATATATATATATATATATATATATATATATATATATATATATATATATATATATATATATATATATATATATATATATATATATATATATATATAATCATATTATCATTTATTGGAGCAATTGGATATTACTGTTAGGGAGAACTAAGATTAAGATCTGTTAGATCTGTGGAGTTATCGGTGGAGTTATCGGTGGAGTTGTTGTTTGATCCTCCAAAAAACTAATTGAATTGTACCGAGAACTTTCAAACCTCTGGCGCCTGGCATTAAATTTTTCTCACATAATTAACCCACCCCATCTTTACTGTAGCTAACTTTGATGTGGTACAATTCATTTAACTTTCAGTTCTCGCTTAGCAGTCACTCTGGTTTTGAACCAGAGGTTAAGCGCAGGTATACATCTTGTGTGTGTAAGATCGTAGTTGTATACAACTCTATAACTATATAGTAAAAATAAGTTATAATAGGAAGATTGGCACCGACTTTTGAAAAATATTTGGGGGCCAAGTGGTAATCTTGCCTCGAAAAATTCTCTGAAAAATCGATGAAAAATAGTGTTTTAAAGTTTTTGTCAGAACATTCTAGAGTTATAGTTAGAACGTCAAAATCTCATCTCCCGAAACGTCATCACTACTGGAAACTCAACAAGCTTGAAATATTTTTCGGATTTGAGAAACGTAACCGAACATCAATAATCGAAATATTTTCGTGAAAAACAAATTTAATTTACAGTCATAACTATGCTAATAGACAATTGATGAACAATGAATATATATCTCTGAAAAGACTGAAATTGTCATTGAAAACCTGATTTATTATCAGGAGATTGAAACATAAAATATTTCTATCCAAAATAATAACATTCCGATTGATAACAGAAATAACTAATTTGAGCTTACTCTGAATAAGACACATTGTTTAAATAAAAAAAAGGATATCGAAGTTGATACTTCAATCCACAGTCAATGAAGTTGATAGGGTATGTCTAATACTATCAGTCAAATATTATGTAAATAAGGGGATTGAATTGGGTCGTACACCTCGACAAAAATTTAACTATTCGAAAATTATCAATATCTTATATATAAAATTCTCGTGTCCCAGTTTTCGTTCCCATACTCCTCTGAAACGCTTGACCGGTTCTCATGAAATTTGTGAGCGTATTGAGTAGGTCTGAGAATCGGCCAATATCTGTTTTTCATCCCCCTAAATGTTAGGGGTAGTACACCCCTGAATTTTTTTTTTATTTTTCAGATAAAATTTTCAGTTTCTATTTTTTTATGATACAACATACAAAACTACATACAATCCTGAATTTTCACTCTTCTACGATCAACCCTTATTTTTTATAGCTGTTTATTTCTTTGGCGGCTTGATGATATTGTTGGCAGGCGATTTCAGGCAGACGTTGCCAGTAATTTTCCGTGGAACGCCTGCAGATAAATTGAATGCTTGCCCGAAGGCATTACCTTTATGGCATAACGTGAAAACATTATCGCTCACTACTAATATGAGAGTTCAACTTCAAAATGATCAAAGTGCTTCTTTCAAAGTGCAATTTTCCAAACAATTGTTAGCTGTTGGAGATGGAAAAGTCCCAGTTGATGCGACATTTGGATTAATTACTCTTACCAACGACTTTTGCCGATTTGTAGACTCTCAATTAGCTCTTATTGAAATTCCCAAACATTGGTGAGAATTGAATTATTACAAAATTATGCTTGGTTAAGTCAGCGAGCAATTCTTGCCGCAAAGAATAATGATGTACACGCACTGAATTTCACCATTCAATCAAAAATTGCTGGCGATTTAGTGACATACAAATCCGTTGATTCCATAACAAATCCCGATGATGTAGTAAATTATTCAAAGGAGTTTTTGAACTCTCTGGAGTTACAGGATTTCCACCACATAACTTGCAACTCAAAGTTGGTACAGTTATTATGATATTGCGTAATTTGAACTCACCGCGACTTTGCAACGGTACTCGACTTTCGGTAAAAAGACTTATGCCGAAGTTGATTGGGGCAACCTCTATTAACGGAAAGTACGCAGGTGAAAATGTATGTATTCCTCGAATACCAATGATTCCGACTTATCTTCCGTTTGACTTCAAACGATTGCAATTTTCAGTTCGCCTTGCGTTCGCAATGACAATTAACAAGTCGCAAGGCCAATCGCTTAGTGTTTGCGGGATAAATTCAGAAAATCATTGTTTTTCACATGGGCAGATATACGTTGCGTGTTCACGAGTCATCCGCTTTGTTTGTGTTAACGTCAGACCAAAAAACAGAAAATGTGGTTTATCAAAGAGCACTTCAATGAAACGGATAATTTGCGGACACGTATAACGCTTCGATTCAGTATTTACTTTGGATTTACTTTCATTAACTTAGAGAAGTTCAACTAAATAACACTTAATTTTCGTAATCGAAATGAATTCATTACTCTTGTGAAATGAAATAAAATTTTTCCTTTTCAAATATGAAACAGAAAAATTTTTTTTTTATATTTTAATCACCAAACAAAATGTCTCATAAAACGGAGCCATCTGGTGGCGAAACGGAGTTCGCCAGGTTTGCTAGTATTGATATAAAATCATACAGTCCTGAACCAGCACCTTCTGATATTTCGAAACTGAAAATGCAACAACCTGTACGTTTTTGATTCTCTTTTTTGAAAGAAATTCCAATAATACTCTAAATGCCATTGTGAAGGCAAGAGTATCTAAGGAAAAGTGAAAATGTGGCCCGACTTTCGATATTCTCAAAATCGTAGAAGTTCCTATTGTCCAAAGATTCAGGCACATAGGGCGAATAGCCTAGATTTTGAAAAGTAAAATATAATCAATATTCTTTCTGAAAATTGGAAGGGTTCGCCTCAAATGAATTTTTAGGGAGGCTTAGGTACCCTCGTGCCGAATGAAAAAGGCTCTACTGCATATGAACGATTTAACTTTGTGAGCAAACTCAAATTGAAAATTGAACGAAAAACTGATATCTGAGAAACTTATATCTTAACTTGTATCTAGAAAATAGACGAGAACTCGTCTCATATCACCAGGCCCGTATGCAAATATGTCAGTGACATGAAAAGACTCAAATCATCACAAATTTCACGAAGAGAAAAAAATGCCAGAACATCAGTACAAGCTAGAGGTAGAAACAAAATCTCGGAATATCTCGGAACATGAAAATTCACGGGAAAGAGAAGAAAAAAAGAATAGAAATAAAACGTAATCAACTTGTACAGAAACATAATTCCCAAATATTTTCTACGTGTTTCAGGCGATTAAA
The DNA here is from genome assembly GCA_030704895.1 of Henosepilachna vigintioctopunctata. Lineage (NCBI taxonomy): Eukaryota > Metazoa > Arthropoda > Insecta > Coleoptera > Coccinellidae > Henosepilachna > Henosepilachna vigintioctopunctata. Next base: position 2,107,369 of record JARQZJ010000013.1, read on the forward strand.
CAATGAAAAATCTGCCAGTGAGTAACTTATAAGTTATACCTGATCTGGATAAACACCACACCAAATGTCATTCTCATATCATTTTGGAGACTGAGCATCTGTAAGGGCAGATTCGGTGACCAGGGTCTACCGCAAGAAAAAGTAAACATCATGTTTAACCAGATCAAAGTCCGACACATAATGATTCGGCAAGGTGGCTACGTAAATTTATGTCATTCATAATCGGTTCACAAAGCCGAAATTTTCTTAGGTTATGGTTTCGTGTAAATTCAACATCATCTATTTCCATTTTTTTTCTTTGGAGAAAATTTCCATATTTGAAGTTCTTCTGCTGCTATGGCGAAGTAACTTTGAATAATTATATGATTATCACATAACATGTTAAGAAAGATAGAAATACCGTAAATTCATAAACGCTGATGAATGATACTTGAAACATGCTTTTTCGATGCATCGGAACTATCCAGACTTGTTTCAGTTGTATCAATCAAAGAATATCATTTTGGGATAGCTTCATCAGAAAATTTGTGCCATCCTTAAGACTTTTATTGATTTTCCTGAAATCGAAATGCAATCTCCTAATAATAATTCCTTTCGGATAAAATTCACTAAGGTTTACACGTTCAAAATATATTGGGTCTATTTCTACCTGAAAAGCATCAGATTTTCCGAGAAGAAATAATTTTCTAACTTCTACTCCTTTTTTGTTTTTAGTATTACACTTTTTATTATATAATCTTCAATAATTTGTTCATATACTGGTCATATTGCACACACAACCACATTTTATTCAGCTTTGCCTTGAGGTGATCCTCCAGCGACACCGGAGCTCTGCTCTTAGTTTGAAATCTCTGTTTTGGTTTTTCTATTTGCTTCTTCTTCTAGGAAACTTCAATGAATTTCTGATGTATATTTTCAATTGTTGGTTCGATTGTTTCATCAATTCCATAATCCTTTTCAAGGTTTATAATATTACTCATGATACTCCTCTGTTTGTTTTCATCTTGGACAAGCTTTCTTTTTTCGGATGTTATGCTTACCGTGCCCATCTGTTTCGCTCGATTTCCAGAAACAGATTTATTTATTCAGGAGAGCAATTGAGAAGTAGCTTTTGAGCCGAGTTTTTCTATGAGAAGACATATTTGTGCTGACAATTATTCACGAATGGAAAGAGTCAATGATCCCTTTCAGATCAATAAATCGATCTGAAGGTAAAATTGAGTGACATTACCTTAAATATCTATGCAGATAAAGCATAGGAACCATCTTGAAACTTTCTTTCATTGTAGTCGTCTCAGATTTCATGAAAACATAAACTGTCAGAAGTCCACCAACTGTAAAAAATGTATCCACCGATAATGTTGCTGATAAAATGAACATGCTTGCGAGATCATCCAGCCACTAAAATCACATAATAGTACTATTGAATACAACAGCATCTTTCAATTGTTATATTCATAATTATTTATAAATTATTCAATGCGAGTATATATATATATATATATATATATATATATATATATATATATATATATATATATATATATATATATATATATATATATAATTTGAATGTTTTCAGCAATAACAGGCTTCTTTTAATATGAAAAACTTTATTTTTGTTGACGTTTCATTGTATATCACAACTTTGTCAAAACTAATGAGTAATTCTAATAATAATAATGAATAATGAATTATTCATTAGTTTTGACAAAGTTGTGATATACAACGAAACGTCAACAAAAATAAAGTTTTTCATATTTAAAGAAGCCTGTTATTGCTAAAAAGTCAAAATAACCTCAGATAGACTTTTGACATGTTTACGTATACATTACACAAATAGAAGTAGGCTTACGTCAGTCAAATATGATATATTGTCGATTGGAGCAACGAGCATCAAATTTAAATAGGTATGGCCTAGAATCACCCACATCATACTTATTGTCTTGATTCCATGTAAACATCCAAGCTGATCTGCATTAATTGAATGCTTGAGAAGTTTCATTCCATTTGTATAAAAAGAAAATGCCACCAATATATGATATCTGGGTTCTGGAAATTATTGTTCAATCGATTAGATTCCGATATAAATTATTTTCTAATTTAATTTTTCTCATATTTTCGAAAATTACTTACTTGTTGCACTCATGAAACAGATGATATCGTATGAGGTCGAACAAAATGCTATCACTAAGATTATATATATGGTGGATCTGTAAGAAACGTAATTTGTTTACGAAAAAAAGTTTCCTTCGAAATGTTTTACTCACAAAGCAATAATTGCTCCTGCGTCCATAGTTTGATTGGTGAATTTAGTATAACAATTACTTTCATCCACTAGAAGAGGCAACACTTTCTGAATATCCAAATCTGTGCAAGCATTAGGAATACAAATACCGAGGTGAGAACGACTTGCAAGCTTTGACATTTGGCCAATTATTTCTGTATCAAACAATCTCGTCTCTGTGAGATTTTCCATTTTCTAAGGAAAAAAAAGTAAACTAAAAATAGTACTAAAAAGTACTATTTAACTGCAATTTAACAAAAAATTGGGAGAACAGTTTTTTTATAGTAATTGAATCCTTTTTATAAGGAATTGAGAAGATATTTACACATTTCCAAATAGTATAATATGCTTTATATACAAAAATACCGTACTCATATAAACAAAACTGCGTACGCATCTCTGCTATCGGCTTCACATCGCTCAATTATGTCACAACGAAATCAACTCGAAAGGCGTACAAAATTTCTGAGGTACGTCAAAAAAAACAACCAATAAAATATCGGTGCACGAATTTGACCAAAATAATGGCAAACTATTTTTTTCCTGAAAGTAGTTCTGTGACGTTTGTGTGAAAGTAGTGAGTGGATTTCGTTGGTTTATCAAAATTGGTTTTTGAAGCCTACACAAGTACAGGATTTCTAGGAAACGTTGGAATAAGCAACCTATTAAAAACAGAAGCACCATGTGAAGATCTTAGTAGGCTTGTTTAATGCACAGCTATGCATGGACAAGAAGTTCAGACAAGCTACCGGTCTGAGTGAAGAGAAACTAAATATTAATTTCAAAAATTTTCACTCAAATCAACTACATCAAGATCTACCAGGTAAGGTAAAAAGCATATTAACTATGTAGAAATTTCCGACGAAAATATAACAGAATTTTGAATGTATCTGACATTCAAAATGCCCGTTATCTCAAAGTCCTCTTTCAATCAGACCAACATCTTCTCTGGAGAAGAATTTGCTTCCGATCAGAAATCACGACTGGGATAACCTAATAAGAAACATTCAGAAATTCATGGATCTATAACAATCCCCTGCAAGAAGAAATATAAATAGTGGACAAAATTTGGAAAACAGAAATGACACTATATTTCCGCCTTTGCATATAAAACTAGGTCTCATGAAGAAATTTGTTGAAGATTTATCAACTGAAAGGGACTGTTTCAAGTTTCACATTTCGTCATTTCCAAGATTGTCGAAATACGAAAAGATGAAAGCTGGTATCTTTGATGGGTCACAGACTCGGCAATTTATTGTGACCGGATTTGGGAGGAATGCTCTGTTGGCCTTCAGAAGTATCGTCAAGGATTTTCGTGGAAAAACACGGGCCCAGAATTACTTTGAAATTGTTTAACAACACTTAGAAAGTGTTGAAAAGCTTGGCTGTAACATGAGTCTCAAACTGCATCTCTCACTGTTAGTGATGAGCAGGTGATCAATGCACCAAGATTTGAAGCTCGTGGAGGTAAGGTGTCAAGGAAGATGAGATCTCATTATGATGGTTGACTACTGTTGGAGCCTCACGCGAGAATTTCCACAGATTGAATATTCTAGGAAAAGTTATAAGCGAAAATTTTTACCCTAATATCTTTTCTATTTTTTTGATAATCACAATTCAACATTTTATATTATATTGACCTTTGAATGAATGAAATATTCTAATAGGTTTGGTTAGGTCCTACTTTATTTTCCGCTGTATACCCATTTTGCATGACTCTTAGGGTGAAGAGAGGGCATCCTGTAGTTCAAGAACTTGACGGTATAGAGAAAAATTGATAACCTGTAGTTCAAGAACTTGACGGTATAGAGAAAAATTGATAACAGTTTTGAATTCAGAGACCAAAATTTAGTCGAAGGAAGTCACAGATCTAAGACAACAAAATTGCTATTCCCCAGTGTTATTGATAAATATTATTTTATTTGATGAGAAACATCTGGCTCAGTTTCACAAAATTATAATAACTCCCAATATAATTAAGAGCTTAACATCTGGAATTACCGATGAATGTATATCAACATAAATTTTATGCAAATTTTGTACTCCCGTATTGATTCAAGTAATTCGAACATTTTTTGAATAATTGTCCAGAGAAAATTCATACTCCACCTCTCAGCTTTTGCTGTGGTCTTTCTAATGCAATTGGCTAAACAAATAAACCTCAGTTCAATTTAAAATTATCGATTGAATATAAAAGTAGTGATACTTTTCGTCATCATGGTTCTAATAATTCATTCATTGAAATCAGAACCCCTTTTTTATGCAGTATGCAACTTCTTCCCCAATTTTCATTACGAACAAAAATTGGTGGTCTATGTTTGGAAAAAAATTGGGCTCTCAGCTTGAATACAGAACTTTGTCAATGAAAAAATATCACTCAATTGACGGACTTGATCAATAGAGAAACAATCAATGAATTTGAAAACGAATCGGGCAAACTTTACTGAGCAGATAAGAAATCATTGCGTAAAGTTTAATGAGCATGTTCATACTGTTTTCACTTTTTTCTGTGAAAACAGGGAAATCTCTTGAGCAATTAAAAAGAGTTACACGTTAGTGAATAAATCATCTGAAAATTCTGCTGGGGAACCGCAAATTATGCCTCGAGTTCAAGGGGACCAAGACTGAGACATCCTCAAGGGTACTCAAAAAACATTTTCGGATGAGATGAACTCATTTAAAAAAGCGATGAATTATACACAAAGAAATCGAACGTCAAGAACGAAAAGAAAACTCACGATGAAAGAAACCAGAATAAATGGAAATTGTCAGCATGATAATTTTGAACCGTGATACTCAGCCTTGCTGAATAATCACGGCTCCGATAAAAAAATTGTAAATATTGTGAACAATTTCTTATATGAAGTATTTAACGATATGTATTGCAGAAGTGTTAATTTTTCAAGAGAATTTCTCTCATATCAAATTGAGAAGTATTTTTCAAATGAATCTAAGATGATAATGACAGACTGAGTAATAAATCAACGACATGAAACATGTTGATGATTATAGGACATCCCTATCAGATGTTTTCACTCGAAAGTGTTCGACACCGTATTGAATATCCAATATCTGCGAAATCATTTTGCAATGAGTGACAGTCGAGTGACTGAAGGAAAGGGGCAAAAGGGATCGTCAATTGTATCTCAGACTTCCAATGTCTATAAATTTGGAATGGAGATTCGCGAAAAAAAATGGAATAACATGAAACCGAGTAGAATGTACTTGAAGGCAATCCAGAAATTTCCGTAATACATTTCAGTTAACAATGTTAATACTCAGAATATTACAGTTCTATCATGATGTATATTCGATATCTTGAGAGAGATTGTCTGATAGCACTTTATGTGTAATGTGATGTATTTTTGATTTATGAAGTGTTTTTTTTCACTACTGATATTACTTTCAGATGCACTGGAATACTCCTGAATATTTGTATTGTAGGATTTGAATTGTCATGCTGTCGAAAATCAGAAATGTTTCTATAACAGTCATAATATATATATATATATATATATATATATATATATATATATATATATATATATATATATATATATATATATATATATATATATATATATATATATATATATATATATATATATATATATATATATATATATATATATATATATATATATATATATATATATATATATATATATATATATATATATATATATATATATATATATATATATATATGTGTGTGTGTAAAATCATAGAGACTTCTCATATCATTTGTTTATAGTTATATTATAGTTGTAAATAGTTACTGTTAAGAAGAATAAGAACTATATCTGTGAATGGGTATCCTTAAAGAAGAAGAAAGAAACTTCATTTCAACAGACAGAATTGAAGAGCTCACTTTTCAAACTAAGCAAGATAATAGAAATATAGCAAGATTGTATAGGATAAATTTTTCTTATAGGTAAGTTATTCAATGTTAAAATAATAGAAATAGATAGCAAGATTGTATAGGATATGAGGATTTTTCTTATAGGTTAGTTGAACTTGACAATGTTAATGAATATTGTTAAAATGAAAAAAGTTATACGTTTTTTTTAAGAATAAATCAATCGTTTGAGATATACTTGTGTACAATCTTACGTTGAAAACCTACACATTTTTTTTATATATATATATATATATATATATATATATATATATATATATATATATATATATATATATATATATATATATATATATATATATATATATATATATATATATATATATATATATATATATATATATATATATATATATATATATATATATATATATATATATATATATATATATATATATATATATAGTTTTATATATTAATTATATATATATCTCTTCAAGTACTTTCATGTGTGTGGGTAGTTTCATCAATGAAACATCGGAATCTGTGGTGAACTGGGTAGTTCCAGAAACTATAAAAGTCTCATAATAGCCGGACGGTATTTCATTGTCGTCTGCAACGTTGTGTTGCATGTTGCCCGACCTCCGACATTCTGAACCAGTTGTCTTGAGTTTCCATTTTCTCTGCATTTTCTGTTTTGTATATGTTTTTGAATTGATTTCGATACTGATTTTATGCACTCTAAATATAGGAATGGTGGAATAAGGTTTCGGCGAACTCATTATTATACTTTTCATTTCATTTTTTCACTAGATTTGATGTTTTTCACCTCCTCTGATCATCTGTTCGACTCAAAATTTTATAATAATTACAGAATAATTACCTCTTTCAAGTTCTGTATCACCTCCAGTGTGTGATCAAGTTTGAGATTCTTATGCGAACTAACAATTTCAGATAGACTGATAGATGTTAGGCAATACTTTCCATAAATTTCCTTAGAATCATCAGCAATTGATAGACATTCGTCATAGGCCCCAAGGTCATTGAAGTTTCCTTCCAACAGCCCTGAAATCTTCGGTCCAGGATTTGCGTCAATCACTGAAAAAACATAGTGCCAGTTATTATGTGGTTATTCTATATCTTCAGTGGTTACAGAATCGTTGCATTCATTGGGGTTATACATTTGTTACAAATGACTCTTCAGAAGATTTATTCATGGAAAATGTAGAAGTATTTTTTCTGACATATTTTTGATGAATCTACATTGTCAATCTGACTGAAATGTATATTGAATAGGAAATATTTCATGCTCGAAGCCATCTGCCAATGAAACCAATGAAAAATACTGATTGACTCAAGAGTCCATCGAAAAAATTTATGTGAATTTGTAATTAAATGAACGGTATTTCTCCGAACTATGAACTGAATATTGCTTAATAGTTTCAGCAAGTTATGAATAAAACATCATCTATCTAATCACCAACCCTGGCTAAATATTTTTTTTGAAACGAATTCATAACAAATATAACTTTCAGTATATCTCTTTTTTCAATGAGTTCAAGCAGGTGTTCAAAAGATTAAACCGTATACACAAACAGATGAAACCAGTCAGTTGTGTGAACCGATAGATTCAGTTTGAAGGTCAATGTACTACTTATGTGATTATGTTCGAGGTTTCCAAATTATCAGATGTTATCAATTGTCTAGGCGCCAAAGTGAGTAGAGTATGCAAAATTTTACTGAAAATACCTAAGACCTCAAAAAAAACATTCGCCTCCTTGAGAACGACGAAGCAACAAAGCAATAGAATTGAGTAAAATATTTAATTTTTCGTTATTGAGGCAATATAACACCAGATTTCTTCGTTTTTGAGTGATAAACACAAAAAATGAATAACTCAAAATAATTTCGTGTTTGTTTCGCAATGAAACGAGCAATTTGATGAGAACCAAAACCAAAATAATTTATAAACATTCAAAAAAGGCTGATAAAAGATACCATGACATTTGTGGTAAGATAAAAAGCAATACAGACTTCACTAGAAACGATCTCTCATGATATCTAAAGGGTAATAGGTAAATTCAATGCAGTGGGTTCTAACTCGGTCAAAACAGATCTTCAGTTGTGACTGCAGGTTTGATTGATTCGATGCAGAGATGTCCGCTCTTATACCCCTTCAGATACAGTATTAATCCGGCTCTTTCTTCATATCTCGGAATACCAACGGACTCTAAATGTGCCATTAATAACTCCTTATTATTGGACGCAATCCGGGGTCTATGATGTCAGAAAAGATATTCAAAATATCATCAAGTATTTTGAAGTTTGCATCCCCAAAATGTCCACTAGCAGTGCCATTTTCCATATGAGTACTTTCGAAAAGAAGCGACTTGTGCGGAAATTTAAAAAGTCTTTTGATCCAATTGATAATGATCAATTTGACAGCTCAATGTCAACTAATCATAGCTTGTTTCAGAATTTGAAATTAAATTTATAGGAAATTGAAGTTCGACATCATAATGTACTCGACTTGAAGTCGAATTATTCAGAAGCCAATATAGATAATAATTTGTTACATATTCAATTTTTGCAATAGACCAGGACGTAGAGTTGTTTGAGGTTCCACGGTTCTTACGAAGAGGAATACTCTTCAAGGTGCCCTTGGCTGCTCTATCCCTAGTCGAAAACCTGGCCTAATTCTGACGCTCCATTTGCATGTATGTCCACCAGACAACTATCTATAAATCTTTCACGAAAAGACAGACCGATTCAAGGGACTAATCGTCTTCTGAACTCAATTTAAGCCTCTGTGGGTAGGAACGTGAGGAAAATAACCACGCGCATGAGATTGGGTGGGAATGATTGCACTGTTAAGGTTAGGCCTGCGCAGAACAGTACGTTGAGGGATTATATGAATTCATATAAATCACCCTCGAGAATAACTGTTTCAAAGAAAGCAAATAAAAATTTGAATAATAATGATGAAAATTTTAGCCCCTCCATCACGTGACAGATTACTCCCAGATCATTGATATAGATCGTCAGGTTTCGTTCTGAACTGTGATGTTTTCATCGTGATATAACTTAAAATTAGTATACATAAGAATATGTGATGTTGTTCTATTATTCTATTATTGACTATACGTGAAAGTTGAATACATTTCATCTTTGCCTCCATTTTTACGGAAAGCCTAATTGTATACTATAAAAATTTGAATAAATATGAGAATATAATACGTACAGGACCTCAGAAATTTTAAATTTTCACGTTTTCTCACATATCCTCATTTTTGTGTTCAGTTTCACAACTATAGTATTTGATAGTGTTGGCGTTTACTTGATGTAAATCCATTATAATTGAATATAAACTTAAATTCGAAGACTTGAACTTATGATTTACACTTTATTGACTACATAGCACGACGCGTTTCGTCATTACACACGACTTCTTCAGATGCTTACAGAATAATGTCATTATTCTGTTGAATCAATAATCAATGTCATATAAAATTATTATAACTATAACAGAATGATGATAGTTGATGATGATGATGTTGGACGTACTTCTCATGAAGAAAAGAGCATCCATTCCTGCCATCTCCTTGAACTGGGTATAACACTCTGCACTTACACCTCCATCTTTGGCGTTAACTATCAATTGTCTCAAGTTCAAGTCACTGAGAGCACAATGAATACAAAGTATTAAACATAAAATCGTTCGGAGCATTTCAATGTGTGAATCTCTTTATTGTGAGAAAATGAATGGAATTGATTATTATTTTGTTTATATAGTCACTTGCAGATATAAATTTCATAAAAACAATTACTGTTCTTCATTAGCTTATCATTAATCAAATACTCACTGAATAGTTTCAATTCAACCTGAAATAGTCGTATGACACATTATTCAATATAAGTAACAGATAAACTACATCAATCGACAGATTAATTCAATTAAGCATTTATGCTACCAAACATCTGATTCCAACGTCTCAGTGACTACAACAATTCTCAAGACTTTCTTATGATGATTTGTGAAATTTTCAATGCGTGCAGGCTGAATGCAGGTGAAATATATTGAATATGTGGCCTTAGAAGTAGTAACAGAAGTTATCTTAGCCGATATACTTAATACGATATAACAATAATAATGTACTACGAAAGGGAAGATAGTATTCAACTTTTTTTGTTTTCATCACCGTAGAAGAAACGAATAGAACTGATCGAATCACGATGAAATGATAAAAACTTATGGATAATATAATCATAAAGAAATCCGGAGAACTATTTCAATTGAATATTGCTAGATACGTCTAAACCGAGATCTGGAGTTTAACTAACAGTAATTTATCATAGTTGAATTATGCAACCATAAAAATGCGCTGTTGGTACAGAAATTACGCAACAAATTTGGATTCTCTGATAGTCTCACCAATCTGTTTCATTCTCACCTGGTTGAACGACGTCAATTCGTACAGCTGGAGGGTATACAGTCGTCTGAGTTCACACCTACCTCTGGAATACCTCAAGGGTCAAATCTTGGACCACTGTTATTTATTCTGTTCGTAAATGATCTGATGGATAATATTCATTCTCCACAGTTGATGTTCGCAGATGATTTGAAGCTATATCATGAAGTTAGATCACAGGACAACTGTGTTCAACTTCATCACGCGCTGGACCATGTTGCTGGTTGGTGTGAGGACAATTATTTGAGTTTGAATGTGTCAAAGTGTAATGTTGTTTCTTTCACAAGGAAAAGGGATCGCATTGATTGTGATTATAGCGTCGGTGGTCAGATTCTCTCTCGTTCAGATAAGGCGAGAGATCTTGGTGTAGTCTTCGACCAGAAGCTTTCCTTTGTCCCACACATCACCCAACTTATTTCATCTGCTGCGAAAATGTATGGATTCGTTATACGGAATAGCAAATATTTCAATAATTCTTCAACATTGATAGGACTACTCAATACCCTAATCCGTAGCAAGTTGGAGTATGGCAGCACGATCTGGCATCCCATTTACACTTGCCATCAACGCCATCTTGAGGCTATTCAGAGAAGGTTCTTGAAATTCTTAGTTTGGAGGAAGGATAAAGTTTATCCACAGAGAGGAGTCAATCATAACGAATCATTGAGTCGATTTAGTTTTATCTCATTACAGAGTAGGAGAGAAACTTTATCACTCAAATTCTTGTACAAATCACTGCACAATAGTATTGATTGTCCTCCTCTCTTGTCCGCTTTGAAATTTCGTGTTCCTAGGCAAAATTCTCGTAATACAGAATCATTTCACCTAGAGACTCCGAGGACCAACTCCCTTATGCAATCCCCCATTTGGTTCATGGAGTCTACACTGAATAGAATTGCCAGTAATTGTGACATTTACTTTGACTCCATAGAATTTATTATCAGGAGTTATGTGAACAACTAAAATTGATTGAAATGAATTGATTTAGACTGAGTTATTGGCAATATTTCATTGAATGCTATAATGTAGTTATAAGTTACTATTTTTTAGATTAGATTGATCTCTTTGTTAAATCTTTTGTTTAATTATTCAGTTGAATGTTTTGTCTAATTATTTAGTTTTTACTTAGTTATTTATTCAATATATATTATATATAATGTTATCATTTTCTGCAATTGAGTGTTAAACCTGTTGAAAATAAAGAACTTATTATAAGAAACTAAAGAACTTTTAACTAACTCAAAAAACTGATGTTGTGATTGAAAAAACATCTGAGTTATCATTTCGCAATAGAAAGAAACTTTATGGAAGACCAACTGAAGGAGGAAAAAAGATATCAGTCGGCTGAACACCGAACAGTAACAAATTCGGACACATTTCAGATCTGAATTCGTTGAATTAGATATAAATTAAAGACTATAAGATAAAAACTGAAATTAACACACTTGACTTAAGTTTCACTGAGTATATTAAAAACTCGACATATGTTTCGGTTGATACTCTTGATTATAGGTTAACCAACCGAAACATATGTATAGTTTTTAATTTATTCAGTGAAACTTGAGACAATTGTGTTAATTTTATTTTTATAATTTTTTACATTATGTTTCACCAAGAGATAGGCGAAACTTCCGTTTCATTTATGAATTAAAGATATAAAATTTGATTGATTTTAATTTTTTTGATTAAAAGAGAGCTGAGCGATATTTTGCACCAGGTATTAGCACCTCGAGAATTACTTAAATACATTTTGTGTATCATAATAAAGATCATAAAGATATAAATAATAATAAATAAATACTTCTCTGTATATTACCAACTTTTTACAGATGCCTCAAAATCGGGGAATTCTGCAGTAGGTGTGGCAATTTATGACCCTTTACGAAATATAACTATAAAATCAACTCTAAATAAGAATTATTCAATTTTTTTTTGGGAAACTTCATGCCATTTCGTCTGCTCTGAAATATATATTGGACAATTATATCAACATTCCTACAGTCAAATATTTTTTAGTGGTTTCTGACAGTCAGAGTGCGTTAATGTCGTTGAAGAATTGGAATTTCAACTTACTCTTCACCACAATTCATAAAGAAATTGTGATGTGTTTGTATACTTTACAGTAATAAGGCCTGGTGGTTCATGTGAGTTGAATCACAAGTTGGAATTAATTGCAATGAAATAGTAGATCATACCGCCAATACAGCAAGATATAGTCGCCATATCACACAGCAACAATGCACATATTCTCATTTGTTTCTCAGCTTCATTAATAGAATTAGGAAAACTTGGATTTCTGATTATCAACAAAATATAAAAGGATCATACTATAGGAGTTTAGAAGAAAAACCTCCTAAGAAATATTGTTATCGACATGTGAAAGAAAGCAAAGAATTTATTAGAATATTTTCTCGTCTTAGGAGCGGTCATGTAATTTCTCTTCATTATCTGCACAAGATTGGCAAGACTGAAAATCCACTATGTGTTTGTGGGGAAGTGGGCACTCCAGATCACATTATTTTGACTTGTGATAATAACAGACTATCCTTTTCAAGACTTTTTTTTCGATTTGCCAATGTTCTGAAGTACGAGCAGCTTTTCAATTTGGCATTTTTACTGTCTCTCGGGAATATGGAAGTGTACAGAATACTATAGGAGCATATTGAGTTCATCAAAGGGAAATTATAGAGTGATTTATGCCTTGTTTGAGTATGAAGAATCAATCGCCTTGGGAGTATATAAACCCTTAGGAGTATAGTGTTCCTCTGTCTAATCATTAATTTCATTTTGTTTTATACTTGGTTGTTTCGATAATGTATTTAAAAAAAAATAAGTGCTCGATAATGACATATGTCGAAGCCATTAAGGGTTTTTCAAATATTGGATAACCCTCTTTGATTGAAATAAAAAAAAAATAATAAAGACAAGGCCGACTTCTGACTACAAAGTTGTGGATATTTGTTTTGTTTCATGTTTTCGAAATTTAAATCAAAGCTGAAAACATTCTCACCGAAAGAAAGAAAATAGATCTTTCTAGTCGCTTCAATATACAGCCAGACGATCTCAAACTCAATTTTTCAGATGAACGAAATAATATATTCGAAGTACTCATTCTAGAGTTCATTCGAGTACAAAATTCCTAACAGCTATATATTCGAGCTATATGATTGCACATCAATCCATCAGAATATACCCCATAAACCTTGATGGTTCGAATATATTTCAAAGATTTCTTGAAACATTAACTGAGCAAATGTCTGGCAAAATGCCTCAATGGTTTTTTCTTTCTCACAAGCGTTCGGCTTTGAATGCTCAGATAACACAGTAAATGTATCTGACAAAAACAAAAAAGGCCTTGTACACTTTCTCGAAAATTTCACTTAGCTCTTAAACTAAATGTGTTTTATCTAAGTGTGTGTATCCGACGAAATGCAATTGTACTCCAAATTTGATTTCATAGAGTTCGGAGTATATAGATATTATATCAAGGTAATCCTTCTTCTTGTTAAAATGTGAAAAGGCCGGTTACTTTTATCAAGATATATCGAAGATAGGCGATATGATGTCACCAATCAAGATTATTCGCCGATTTTTTTCTTCACATCACTCGAGAGTGATAAGATGAACTCTCTTCCAGTGGTTGCCAGAGTGACCAAGCTCTGACATATTCTCGATGGTTATGTTATCCCCAACAAATTCCTCAAGTATCTCGTTCGAATGCTAGCATCGAGTCAATAAAGTGTAAATCATAAGTTCAAGTGTTTGAATTTGAGTTATATTCAATTATAATGGATTAACATCAAGTAAACGTCAACACTATTAAATATTTTCCAAATGCTACGTGCAGACTAATGACAATTTCTCGAATACATAAAATATATAAACTTGACTTATGAATACAGAGAAAACAGGTAGAGAACAGGTAGAAGGGATCAATTCATGCTGAACTATTATATAGTAAACTAAGTAATTTTGAAAAGATTGAGAAGGGGGCTTGAGGTATGATCGATTTGGATGTTCAAAAGGTTGCCAGAATATTTGTGTTTATTAATTTGAAGTGATTCTAACAAATTTATCTTCATTCCCTTGTTTGCGGTATTCAAAATTTCAAAATCGGAATTGAATATATGATTTTCATTAATCAAATGATTTGCATAATGAGAATCTGTCTTCTGATTATCAAAGCTACGTTTATGTTCCGAAATTCTTATTTGAAAACTTCTAAACGTTCTTCCAATATAAAACTTATCACAACTACCACAGTTAATTTTATATACACCTGATTTTTTATTTTTGTTGACCTTAGATTTGTTATTTTTGATATGTTTTCCTAAGTTATTTCCAGTACGGTAAGCAATGTGGATGTTATACTTAAAAAGAAGAGATTTAAGTTTTTCACTGGACCTACCGATATATATAAGACTGTTAATGTTGATATTGTTTTTGACTAAGGGATAAACCAAACCAATCGCCCTCTTGAAGTTTTTCTTTAATATCATATTATCTATTATTTCAGGTTATTAAAGTCTATAGAATATAATAAGCCAGCATTTATGTGCTTTATTGACTTACTCAAAGCTTTCGACCGGGTCCAACTATCAGACATTATACATCTGCTCTACAACAGGCAAATCCCACGTAATATAATAAAGACTATCGAAAATATATATACTGCGAATAAGATCCAGGCAAGATTAGACGGGGAGCTTACCACACAGATACCAGTGAGAAGTGGTATTCGTCAAGGAGATTCGTTAAGCCCCCTTCTGTTCAACATCATCATGGATGAGATAATCAAAAAAGTAAGAGGAATGAGGGGTTACAAAATGGGGGACAAAGAGATATCCATTCTGTGTTACGCCGATGACGCTGTGCTGATTGCAGAAAGTGAAGACGATTTACAGCGCCTCCTACGCCAGTTCAACCGTACAGCCAAATCGTTTAATATGATAATCTCTGCTTCTAAAACAAAGTGCATGACTACATCAAAAACACCATTGAGATGCAAGCTTGAGGTTGATGGTAAATCTATACAGCAGGAAATGAAATTTAAATACCTCGGGATAGAGATTTCGAGTTATGGTGATGTCGAGGCAGAGGTAAGGGAGCAGGCAACAAAAGCAGCAAGGATAGCAGGATGTCTGAATGACACAATATGGCGCAATAAGCATATCGGAATTGAAGCCAAGGCACGAATCTATAAAGCAACCGTAAGGCCCATTATGACATTGAATTATGTTACATGAAATATATTAAAGCATAAAAGTGTTGTTTTTTAGGTCTTGAACTACAGATCGCAGCTCGTTTTATCATCGAGAGAAAAGAGATCGCTAAAGGTGTATATTTTGCTATCTTACTTGAAATTTGTGATGGCAACAACAATTGATCATCCGTAAACGTGAAATGTATTCATCGTGTTCAAAACGAGAACGTCAGGTATGCTGAAATGAATAAACATTCTCAACGAAATTCGTTTCATCGGCTTTATCATCGAAACGCAGTTATCATCACGCACATTGCAGAAAAATTCAAAGAAGTGGAAACGGCAGATACTACACGAATATGTTTACCCTCGAAATATATATTTATTTAACATACACTGTTTTACAGGACAGGTCCTAATTACTAAAGAGGAAACACAACAGATACAAGAAACAAAATCGATAGTACAAAATTTTCAATTTTTTAATTTCAAATTTTAAAGTTTCATTTTAAATGAAATAGTTTGAATCACAACTGATGAAATGAAATATAATAAATATAGGAATGAAGCACTTAAATGCTGACCAAACTTATACATACATATAAATATGAACACATTAATACATATACTTACACATATTGACACTTATACACACATAATTATATGATTGAATATGAATTCTGCTCGTGAATACACATAAATGATTGTTCTAACAGAGACTATGTATATCAAGGAAACTTGGGTTAACTGTAACAGGGCAGTTGAAAACATCCACTTTAGCTCCATATCTCATAACAGGTTTGAAAAGTAAACGTGCCAGACACTTCAAATATTCATCGATGATATTTCGTTTTGACTATTAATTTCCTTAAAATTCCATCTGATATAGGAAAATAGGATTCAGCAATAATCTAATTTTGCTGAACTGGGAGTAAGGTCTGGAATAAGGAGTCTAGGAGTAAGGTCTGGAATACACCTTGAATTTCCATCACGATGACTTTGATAACTTCCAAAACTGCGTATGTGTATAGGTATGATAAGAAATAGATTTGAAAATTTCCAATATGACGAATCTTGGAAATTCTTTCATTACATCTCCGAACAGGAGGATAATTGAGATGAGATTAAAGGATTAAACGGCTTTGTGTTTGTGATAGGTTTCTCTTCAAAGAAATGACATTATTTTCTATCTCACAAATTGATATTGTGAAATTGGTGAGTAACCTATCACGAATAATAAATAATTTATCATCATCCGAAACAAAAAACATCAAACGTCAAGTCTGCCTGTTTCTGTTTCTACAGGCAGATAGGAAACATTAATTGAACTCAGTTCTCAATGGCTGTGATAGGTTTCTCTTCATTATAAATAAATTCTGTTTTTATTTCTCATATTGGAATGGCAAACTTGAAACATTATCATGAGTCATAATAATTCATTCACATTCGAACCAACAACAGACAAACGTCTATGTTTCATACGGAAAATGAACTCAGATCTGTCTTTTGAGAGTAACAACTACAAACAAATCTGCTCTGTCTGATATTAAAATGTAGCTTTGAAGGCTTAATCGAACTCAAGCAAGTACAGAAATTGTCCAAAATTTTTATATTATTAGGTGGAATTTCAACCTCGATGCGAATTGAATTTTGAACGGATTTTCACTTGAAATGGAAATTATCTAGTGAATTCAAAACAAATGAACGAATTTCATGAAACTGACATCACAACAATCCATAATATATACAAAAAAGGATGGTTTCAAGAAAAACTCAGACTGTGGCCTTTTCAAAGTAAAGAGAATAGATCATTTATCCTGGTGGAACTATTCAATAAACCAACATCAAAGGAACCTTTTTCTTACGACAATGTTCTTATGAGTTACGACGGCCCCAAGACAGTATGCAAGTTATGGCTTCTCATTTTGATCAGAATTACTGTGAATTGATGATCTCCTCGATTTAGAACTTTTAGCAACACAAAGTTTGGAAGGCAAACAAGTGACTTCTGTAGGAACATATGTTTGATTTGATCAGTAAGTACATCAAAGTGTGCTATCTTTTTCAATTGCACATAATCTTGTTGATCCTGACAGATTGATTTCATTTATGTATAACTGAACATTCCTAATTAAGTGGAATGAACGATTATTTCCTGAAAAGCCTTTTTGCAAGCGGTTTGGTGGTTCTAACACTTATCCCAAA
Source organism: Henosepilachna vigintioctopunctata (assembly GCA_030704895.1). Lineage (NCBI taxonomy): Eukaryota > Metazoa > Arthropoda > Insecta > Coleoptera > Coccinellidae > Henosepilachna > Henosepilachna vigintioctopunctata. The sequence goes on from JARQZJ010000013.1 coordinate 2,125,392, forward strand.
TCAGAATTGAAATAATGAAATTACCTAAACATCTAACAGTAAGAGGAAACCTTCGAACGTTCGGCTGTCACGACAAACATGAGTCAAAACAATATTATTATTAGGAGTATATGAAATTATAAGAATTTCAAAATTGAAGAGCAACGTTTCCATAGTTTTGTTCACAGTTGAAGAATAACATAATTGATTCGACTTATGTTCGGAATAATAAAGTGAATAAATTTTTTTCGTTATCAATTATACAGGTCCACAACATTTTTTTTTGAGCTGTTCTTAATTCGAAAACTGACTTGTAAGTCTTTGAAATGCCTTTCAGCACTGATTACAAGTTAGGTTGTCTCACAATTCTTAGACACGAAATCAGAATTCTAATATAATCCCAAATAGAATTAATTTAGTGATGTCTTATCTGTAAAATATTTCTTTCCTCAGCTTCTCTTCCTCGAATTATTCAAGAAAAAGGTATCTGAAGCACTGCTTTAGGCAATGTCTACACAATGCTGGGGACGATTCACCATCTCCCTAAATCTTTTATATATTCAAATATATATATATATATATATATATATATATATATATATATATATATATATATATATATATATATATATATATATATATATATATATATATATATATATATATATATATATATATATATATATATATATATATAATGGTATATTGTTCCGGGAATACATCCGTTGGTTTGTTGAGTGCCTGTTGGGAACAGGCAGACGTTTCGTCAAGGTCTCACTTGACATTATCAATGCTTCAAATGATGGTTATCGATTACTCGGAGTCTGGTGACTGAAAGAGAGATCGGTTTGCTGGCTACCTGTATTTAGTTTTCGTCGCTGTCGGAGATTATATCTGTCCTGATTGGTTAGCGGTAGCGGTGGCTCCGCCTCCTCAACTGACTGGTCTTGGATATCTCCTCTTGTCTGTTTTGATCTTTCCGTAGGTTGGTGAATTTCGGTGTGTCGTCTCATTATTGTTTTCCAGGTACTCGACAACTTCAGGGTATCGTCTTTCTTGTTCAAATGGCCAATCTTCTCTATTTCGATGGCTTCTCTAATTAATCGGGTTTTGTAATTTTCGACGTTTGCAATTTGTTTACCACTGTCGAAGTTAATTTTGTGGCCGGTTAGGTGTTCGTGTTGAAATAGAGCCGATGATAGTTGTTTGTTTCTTATGGAAAGTTTGTGTTCTTCTAACCTAGAGGAGATTCTACGGTTCGTTTGGCCGACATAGCTTTTGTTACATGTTCCGCATGTTACGCTGTACACACCTTGGTTTTCTAGTGGGATCTTCTGTTTAGGATTTCTCAATTTTGTTGTGATAGTTTCAAGTGGTTTAAATGTCGTTGATATATTACATTTACGAAGAATCCGTCCAATCCTGTCAGTTGTTCCCTTGATGTACGGTAGGACGGTTTTAAATTTGCCTTCGGAATCTTCTCTTGGTTTATTTCCCAGAACAACTGACAGGATTGGACGGATTCTTCGTAAATGTAATATATCAACGACATTTAAACCACTTGAAACTATCACAACAAAATTGAGAAATCCTAAACAGAAGATCCCACTAGAAAACCAAGGTGTGTACAGCGTAACATGCGGAACATGTAACAAAAGCTATGTCGGCCAAACGAACCGTAGAATCTCCTCTAGGTTAGAAGAACACAAACTTTCCATAAGAAACAAACAACTATCATCGGCTCTATTTCAACACGAACACCTAACCGGCCACAAAATTAACTTCGACAGTGGTAAACAAATTGCAAACGTCGAAAATTACAAAACCCGATTAATTAGAGAAGCCATCGAAATAGAGAAGATTGGCCATTTGAACAAGAAAGACGATACCCTGAAGTTGTCGAGTACCTAGAAAACAATAATGAGACGACACACCGAAATTCACCAACCTACGGAAAGATCAAAACAGACAAGAGGAGATATCCAAGACCAGTCAGTTGAGGAGGCGGAGCCACCGCTACCGCTACCCAATCAGGACAGATATAATCTCCGACAGCGACGAAAACGTATAAATACAGGTAGCCAGCAAACCGATCTCTCTTTCAGTCACCAGACTCCGAGTAATCGATAACCATCATTTGAAGCATTGATAATGTCAAGTGAGACCTTGACGAAACGTCTGCCTGTTCCCAACAGGCACTCAACAAACCAACGGATGTATTCCCGGAACAATATACCATTATATTTTTCCATCCGTGAATCTCTACGTTCAAACATATATATATATATATATATATATATTTATATATATATATATATATTATATTTATTATTTATTATAAAAATATATATATATATATATATATATATATATATATATATATATATATATATATATATATATATATCTTGAAATTGATTTATTGCCTGTTTGAGGTATTTATTTTGAAAGTTTTTAGCATTAACAGGCTTTTTTAATATGAAAAAGTTTATTTCTGTTGACGTTTCGTTGTTATATTACAACTTTGTCAAAACTAATGAATAATTGAATTTATGAGTTACTATGGATATCAAATGTCAAACTTAATTTTTTGAAAAATCAAATTAGTTTTTTTGTATATTCACTTATTGATTTTCATTATCAGAGGAATATTTCTGGCTCAGCATTCGCTTCGGAAGTTTTAGTCTTCTTCACCATGAGGAAACCTCTGAAAAACTCATGGTAAGCCAGGTGATTCTTAAGTGTGATTATATTTACATATATACAATTACATATAGTTTTTTATATACTTATCCAGAATGTGTATATTGTTCGTTTATGTGTGTGAAATTGAAGGAAATCAAAGAAATATATACAAAATTAAAAAGTAAAACTGTAATTCAGAGAAAAACTCATACAGTTTATAATATTCCGTGTAACAATTGCAATAAAAGCTATATCGGTCAAACAGCACAAAATCTCGAAGAAAGAATCAAAGCACATAAATACGCGAAAACTCAAATCACAGCCTTAAATAAACATAAAATAACAGAAAAACATGATTTTGATTACAAAAATACGAAAATTTTGGCAACTGAAAGAGACAAAAAATGTAGAGAAATTTTAGAAATGTTACACATTCGTAAAAATTTGGAAAACACAGTCAATGAAAGAACGGACATTAAACATCTAAATTCTATCTACAACAACTTAATAAACCTCACAAATAACACTCGCAAAATAAACACACAACAATCACAAAACATCACATCTCACAACTCATTCTTTCCAGATCTACCTTCAATTTCACACACATAAACGAACAATATACACATTCTGGATAAGTATATAAAAAACTATATGTAATTGTATATATGTAAATATAATCACCAAGAGAATGTTATATTATATTATTATATTTAGCTCTGCTATAACATTCTCTTGATTAATTTCAATTTTTCAAATGAATATATTTTCTTAAATATATATATATATATATATATATATATATATATATATATATATATATATATATATATATATATGAGGTGATTGGTTTGGATGAGTGATATTTCATAAATATCGAAATTCATATTGAATATTATATTATATTACATTGGCTTTATGAAGAAGTACTGCTTTGATACCTTTTGAGAGTACTTAAGGCTGACTATGTCTAAGAATATCGAAAAAACTGAAAACAGAAGAGTAGTTTGTGAAATAACTGTATGTAATGGAATTTATCAATATTTTTTTGCAAAATCAGTGAAAAACGCTATAAAAATCAGTAGTTGAATTATCAACCCTAGAGTGTCTAAAGTGCGACAGATAAAATAAATTAGCAGATGTACAATACAAGTCTGGAAATATACCTACTTGAGTGCTGATTCTAATATGGCTTAAAATGATTTAGATAATAAATTAGGATTGGAAATTTTATAATAAGATTTTTATTCGGAAATGAGTACACTTATTGAAATATTTCAAATTGATTCGAGACAGGAAGTGAAATCGAAAAATACTTCACTAAGTATCATATCTGTGGAATATTTCATTTCAGAAATATGTCTCGCTATTCACTTTCACGTTTTCGAAGAAGACAATATGAAAATATATTTTTTGTGATGATTTCATTCAGAAACAAAAATTGTAATTTGTCTGATGTACCTGTTGTTCCCTGGATCAATTATTATTATATATTTATAAATATATGAAATATGGGACGAATAGAATATATAACACAATATTTTGTATAGAAAAAAATTGTTGGGTATCTACATTGATGTTTCAATTGCTGTTATGTCTATTATTCCGCACTGAGCTGTTTCATGACTCGTATGCCAAATACCAAGGTGTAGCATATAAGAAGTGAGAGTATGTTTTATATTGATGTGGTAATTATATGCGAAATTTGTGCATGCATTTGTGAAGTACCTACAGATCGTTGTAAATCGTGGGCTCTACAAAATATGTTCCGATTTGAAGAGAAGTTTGGTTTACATAGAAGTTATTGTTATGAATTTCGAGTGAGATTAATTAAATGATCTCAAAGGACTCAAACCCTTTCGATACGGGGGAGGTTTTCTCTCGACAACAAAAATTCTGAGTCCACTTTTCAAAGTTGATAACTATAATCTTCTGGTTGATATATCAATATAGGAAATTAAATTTATTGAGAAACATTCCCTATATTGTAAAATTATATTCATTCAATTGATACAATAATTATAACTGAGAAGAATGCCGACAAAACGACTGAATTCAGTTTCGAGTGTCATCTCCCATTCACCCCTTAAACAAAAATATCAGTTGAAACAGATGAATTGGTTCAATTGATATTCACAATGATAAACAACTTTATTTGATAATAAAAGAAAAAAATAACCTCACAAATAGCAAGCGTTTGAGACACTTTCACATAGTGAAGGACATTTGTGGCAAAAAATTATACAAATATATGATACAAAAAATTGATTCATACATTCGTCATTCGAATCTACATTCATGTGCCTACATTCGAATCATCGAAGTACTCAGCCACACTATAGTATGCCTTTGTTAAGAGCAGAGATTTAACTCTCTCCTTAAACAAATGAGCTTCAGTACTTTCAAACTCGATTGTAAATGTTTGCTTAAAATTAGAGAGAGAGCGCTCAAATTTTGCTGTTTAATACATAGGAATAAGTACATCACTGGTTCTTGTTGAATACTCATGATTCTACTATCTACATTTTCTTTAACATATAACAAACATCTATAAATATATAAACAGGAAGGTGATTATGTTATTCTTAATGACGATAGGTTTATAAGATGTTCGTTGATTAATATTGAATATTAATTGAAGTATTCGCTTCTATAATAAACATCCTATGCATTTCGGTAAAGTAGCCACACAAGCAGAATATTATAATTTAGCTGACTATATAATTAAAAGACTGTAGTACACATTCTTAACACAGTTTCTAGATAGGATGTTCTTAATTCTAGAGATTGCAAAAAATGAGTTACTCAATTTTTCACCCAAAACATCAATGTGTGATATCAATATCAAATTTCTGTCTACACATATTCCAAGAAACTTTGTTGTTTTAGATGATGATATAATGGTGTCCTCATATTCAACATCCAAGGTCCTAATTCCATTGCCCTTCAGACAAAAATGAACACATACAGTTTTGTCAACGTAAATCAGATTATTCATTCCACACCTATTTACCTACTCACTCAAAATGCATTCACATGCCTCCAGAAGTTCTTCAGGAGTCCTGCGAGAAACAACCACTGATCAATCATCGGCAAATAGTGTCACCAAAAATCGGGACAACTTCACAGTCAGGTCATTTATAAACAATATGCATAGAAGAGGTCCGAGTATGGGAGCCTTGCGGCACCCCAAGAGGAATGTTATGTCTTTGAGAATAACTCTCGCCTCTTTTCACTACCATTGTTTTTCTTCAAGATATCTACGTAACCAATTCCGAAAAACGCCTCTGAAACCTGAATTGTAGCATTTATCAAGAATAAATTCGAAGGATAGTGAATCGAATGCCGAAGATAAATCAAAAAATAACCCCGCCACAAACAAGTGTTTATTTAAACACTCGTAGACGGATTCAAAAAACTTAACTGTAGCTGATTGAGTCGAATGGCCGCTACGGAATCCATGTTGCGCCGAGTGAATTATTTTGAATCTATTGAGATAACTCATCATTCTGGCGAAAACAATTTTCTCTATTACCTTTGAAAACACGCTCACAATGGATACTGGGTGATAATTAGTTATTTCACTTACGGCTACATTCTTAAATACTGGGATATTGGGGACCTTTGCAGTAGTGATGGAAACAATGATGAAATATGCAAAGGGCTCGCCAATGATTCCACTAATTCCTTTCAAAACTTTGACTGATATGGAATCAGCACCGACGTTGATTTTATTTTTTTAAGGCTCAAATGGTATCCTCAACTTCAATTTTAGTGACAGGATGGAGGTGAAAATTGGTGTTCACCATGGGTGATAATCTGCAAATCGGAGATAGATTATTTCCATATCGAGATGTTAACTTGGTACTAGCCATTGAGGAAAAATTTTTGACGACAACATCAGCTAACTGATTCAGATCGTCAAATACCTCCTCCTCAAATTTTGAGGTCACATCACATCGCCTAACGCCACTGTTTCCAGAAAGATCCTTAACAATATTACAAATTGTTTAAAAATTATGAGATCATATAATAAGATATAATAAGATAAGGAATCAGATGATATTTACGAATATTTGGTAAGATTCTTTCAATCATCTAATATTTCTCAGTCGCCTTTATATTCAAGTATCTACTTTGGTATGAAGAAGATACGAAATTCAGTAGTTCCTACGATTTCATCGATGAGTACGGATTCTACGTTGATTACAGGTCGGTTAATCATGTCTCATTGATTAATACTGATAACGCTACTCGCAAAAAATTGTATATTGAGAGTCTGAATGAAAATTGGGTACATTTGCACACATTGAGTTCTCGCAAATTATAATTCAGAATAAAATCCATATCTGCTACGATTGTTGATATAGAATGTCTGGAAAAAATAGAATCTAGCTTGTGATCAAAACAGGAGATTTTAAAGCAAATGACATCAGAAATATTGGACAGAAAAAATTTGGAAGCGTAAATTTTCTATACCTTATACGCCGCCTGGCTGTTTTATACCCGTAGACATGGATATCACATTATACGAATTCGTAGGCGGAATGAAACAGTCATTTAGGATTTTTTGAAATTGTAAAGATCCGAGACAAAATTTGTTACCACAGGCAGGTTGAAGTAATATATTTCTACTCCTACCAGAATCTTTTTTTACAGGTCAAGAAATTCATAGTCAAGTGGTTATTTTCAATTGCGCATGGCAAGTTGATTCGTTCGTCTAGAAAAGTACTCGTCCAGTTTGTGTCACAGTCAGGAACGTGAATACCCGAAAAGAGGTGAAGATCGTGAACTCTGAAATTGTATCATGCAAAAGTAACCTTGAATTCATTCTTCTGGAACTCATAACTTTAAATGATCGAGAACGAACTGTTTGGAAAAATAGAAACTGATCAAAAATGAAATGAGAGAAAAATTTTTTTTGCAAGGAAGCATTGAATTTTCTAGATAATAGTTTTTCCGAAGTTGTTTCTACTTCCAACAATCAAAGTGTCACGATGTGATAATAATTCAGAACAGATAGGGAGTTAATTTATTTTCATTACACAACACAAAAAGTAGAATATTAATAAATCAAAAGAGTTCTGAATTATAGAAACAACATGTGGAATTTTCTCTCTCTTCAATAGGAATCAGAAGGGCATTGTACTATTGAGTCGCCATGTTCCTAATTAATTCGGCTGAATGCTTATCAAATATAAATAATCTCAAAAAGTTTTATATGAATAAAGAAATTATGAACTGATTATTTCTGTTTTATATAATAATAATAATAATAATAATAATAATAATAATAATAATAATAATAATAATAATAATAATAATAATAATAATAATAATAATAATAATAATAATAATAATAATAATAATAATAATAATAATAATAATAATAATAATAATAATAATAATAATAATAATAATAATAATAAAATCCAATAATTCCCAAGAGATATACATCCAATTACAGACAAAAAATTACAATTGAAAAAAATTACAAATTTTACACGAATAATAATGAATGAGAAAAAATTAAAAAGAAAAGAACAAAAATACGGAGTATAAGCGAATATATACAACGAAAAAATTAATTTAATATAAATTGAATGAATGAATGAATGAATGAATGAATGAATGAATGAAAAAACGTTTTATTGAGATTTTGTTTACATTAATTCATTGTTATTTTCAATTAGAAGGAGGGAGGTTATAAGGTCTCGCGACCCTCTTCAACCCTGTGCTACTTAATTATATTATTTAAAAAAAAAAATTTTTTTTTTTTATATATGTTCACATCATGTTTTAAAGGTGCGGCTGTGGCCGACTTATCTTTACGTGCCATTCGGTCGAATGTCAAACTTTCGCTTAATCTGACATTTGATGGTAAAGGAAACCACAGAAAACTTTACCCACGTAATTAAGAACATATAGAATCATTTCAATTATAATTATAATATTATTACTATAGGAAGAAGAACACGCTGGAAGAATAGCACTTCCTCACTCGCGCACTTTTTACTATTTGAACGCTAACGACACTTATCGCAGGCTAACGGATGCGGAGTGGTATGTCCTCTAGGTGATCGAGGATATCGTCTGGAAGCTCCTGGAGAGAATGCAGGATCCGTGCTGGCGGAAAGGGAAATTTGTTTCTTGGTTTTCTGCGTAGAACACGTCCGGGTCTGTACCACTGGGTCATCAGCGTCTGCCGGGCTACTAGATTGGGGACATTGAGAGTGCGTAGGGCATATCGAGCTTGGAGTTTTTCGATGTGGGTGAAAATAGGGGGCATTTTAGTTATTTCATGGACAAGAATAGAAGGATATTGTCTGTGAAGTCTGAAGATGCTGCGGCAGATTGCTCGTTCGCAGCTCTCGATAGACCTCACTAAACGTTTTTGAAGGGTGGAGTAGAGCAGACATCTGTACGTGATCACAGGGCGAATATATGCCTTGTATGTGTTGAGGAGAGTCCGAGGATCGCACCCTCGAATTCTACCTCGAAGAGCATAAAGTAGGTTTGATCGATTACGGACTTTTTTAAGAGTTTTGGCAAGGTCGACATTCCAGGAATTGTACTTCGAAAATGTTACACCCAAGTAAATGATTTCGTCTTGTAGTCTGAGATTTTCACCCCAGAGCGACAAGTGAACATCATTTTCAGAAAATTTGGGAAATATGGAATAATTGATATGGTGGAAGAGTATGGATTGGGTTTTGTTTGGGTTGGGTGTAATTCTCCATTTGACCGCCCACGCACTGTAGGCATCTAGTTGTCTCTGCATTATGCGACTATACTTGGCCGACGTCCTCGCTGTAGTCCAGATGGCCGTGTCGTCTGCAGAAAGAGAAATTTGTGAAAGTATGCTGACCGGATGCGGCATGTCTTGGGTATATATTAGGTAGAGTATGGGAGCTATTGTCGAGCCTTCAGGTATGCCTGCGCGGGGGGTGAAAGGTTCGGAAAAAGCATCATTCTGTTTGATATGGATGGTTCTATCAGAAAGGTAGGAGTGAATTAGTTTTACGAAGTGTATTGGCAAACCGATACTCAGCAGCTTCCGCACAAGTCCAGCGTGCCAGACCTGGTCGAAGGCTCTCTGAACATCCAAGAATATACCTATGACACATTCTCCGGAATTGAGTGCGTTGGTGATGTCAGTGTGGAGCTTGATAAGAGGATCATAAGTTGAGTGATGGGGTCTGAAACCATGTTGAAAGGGAGGAATTATGTTACGGGATTCTGCAAAGTCCCTTAGACGTTCATTGAGAATTTTCTGAAAAATTTTTCCCAATACATTCAGCAAGGATATAGGCCTGTAGTTGTCAGGGGAGGTATGATCTTTATTGGGCTTCGGAATCAGAATCGTTGTAGCTGCTTTCTACGCCTTTGGAAAGTAGCTCAATTCGAGACAACGGTTATATATGTTTTTGACTAAATTGATTGCATTCGGCGGCAGATGGCGAAGGACAGATCGTGAGAGCCCGTCAATACCCGGAGCGGTGTTACGTCCTGCGTTTATATTTTTCACTACTGTTTCCGAATCTATGGGGATGCTAAAGGAATTAGCACCATTTAATTCGATCTCTATCGAGGTATTTTTGAAGTTCTCTAGGTCTCGTTCCAATGTGCAGAAATGCTGATTATCAAATCGCGGATTTTGCGGAATTTGGAAAATATTTTCGAGATGCTGTTTGAAGATGTCAGCTATCCTTTGGTGGTTGGAAGTGAACAAACCATTAGGTTCCTGGAGATGAGTAGAAGAAATTTTCCTGGAACCAGTTAGTATGCTGAATTTTTTCCAGTATTCCTTACCGTTTCTGAAGTCAAGCTTGGACGTAGTGTCGGACCACTTTCTTTCCTTGAAACGGTTGATTTCCCGGCGAATTATCGCAGCTAGGCGGTTATATTCAGTCCTAATGGCGGCGTTTCTCGTTCGAATGAATGAACGGTAGAGGCGTCTTTTGGATTTAATGAGATTGACAATGTACGGTGGCAGAGAGGGGCAGTTGATATTTATGGTTTTTTCGACAACACAGGCGTTATATGCTTCCGAAAAGGAGGAGCTTAGTTGGTCAATAGCGAGATCTATTTGATGAGAGTTTTGCAGAGGGTGATATTGAGGGAGATTTGTGGACAAATGGTCGGTAAATAGTTCCCAGTTGGCGTTTTTGTGATCTTTAAATGTAATGCACGCGGGAGTGGAAGCTAGAGGCTCGGCTATTGTTGAGTGAATTAGTAAAGGTAAATGGTCAGAAGTGATTGATTGACCTATGAAGCAGGGTTCTTCAAAATATTCTATTAAATCAGGGGTGGTGATTATATGGTCGGTAATAGACATGCCTGCGTGACTGAAAAATGTTGGATCGACGTTGTAGCAGCGCCATAGGTTATGTTGCATTAGACAATCCGACAGAATCCTGCCGTTTCTGTTTGTTGAACTGTCTCCAAATTGTATATTGCGGGCGTTAAGATCTCCCAGGATAATACTGTGCGGGATGGAAGCAATATAGTCTATAAAATATGCTGGAAGAATGTCACTGGGGGGATGGTAGTAACTGAAAACAGCTACTGATAAATTGTCCAATTGGACTTTCGCAGCTACACATTGAAGGTTGGAAAATTGATTTGGCAATTTGAATTCAGTCGAATGAAGCGAGGTGTGAACTAGCAGGGCAGTGCCTCGAATAGCACCCCTAGGGCTCTTCCGTTGATAGGTGTTATAACTGGCACCTTTCAGATTATGTTTCAACTTAGTTTCAGTGATTGATAGGATGGAAATCTTTGATTGAAGTAGGAGAGCTTTCAGGAGATGGACTTTGCGGCGAATTCCACAAGCATTTACCGTTCCAAGCGTGCAATTCATAAGACTTTTAGTTTATACAATTAACGGGAGAGTTTTCTTCGAGATAATTGATGGGCGCAATGGTGAAAGATATGTGGCCGCCAACATAGTTCAAAATTGTTTTGCGGTTGAGGAAGTCTTCAGAAGCTCCAGGGATAATTTTCGCGATGAGATCACGTTTATCCGGGAAGATATTGGATAATGTTTGGGTGAGAAACATTATCAGGAAGTCGATTCGCGTGAATTGTTCGACGTTAGGCTCGTCAGAAGGCCTAACTTCTTAGAGGACTTTGATAGGGGCGGTTTTTTCTGGGACTGAAGGAGGTTCACATCGTTTTGGACATTTGATATCCCAGGCGGGATGATTGCCCTTACAGTTAGGACACGTTGGATTGTTAAATTTAGGGCATGGTATATTTTTGTGGAGATTCCCACAGGATGCACAGGACGGTTTGTCTGTGCATTCGGATCTATCATGGCCGGATTTGGTACAGACAGAGCAGTATTTTTGAAATGGAGGGGGGGGGGGTTTAGACGGCTCAACCGGATGAATGCGTCCGAAAATAGAGACTCCATTCAGGAGCAGCTCGTCATTGGTTTGTTTCGAGTGTGTTATTACTCGAATCAGTGAAGTAGGTTTATTAGTGGCTTTTGATGTTATGCGCCAACATTTTGAAAAACTAATGTTTTGGTCATTGAGGATATCGGTGATTTCCTGGATTGAATAGTCTGGGTCTACGAACTTAATGACGCAGGAGTACATAAGCCTTGGATAGGAATCTTTGGCCGCGCTTCTTAGGGCGTGGCCATTGATAGGGGCGAAGGATATAGAGGGATCACCGACTATATTTTGGAGGATTCTCTGATAATTTTTGGGAGCTGCAGTCTTGCATTCAACGAGCGCCGTTTTGTTGAAGTTAACTTTCACGTTAACTAGCGAGAGAGGGGTGGTTTGGAGAACTTTGAAAAATTCCCTTTGCGATTTGATTTTGTCAGGAATGTTCCTGACAACATATCGGTAGATTTTTTTTTGAGGACGAATTATGCTTTCATCGGAGGTCGATGAAGAGGAAAAAGAAGATGAGGAAGACCTGCGTTCGGAAGCTGGAGCCTGAGATTGATTGGAAGCGGGCTGTTTGTTTCTGCTTTGGGTGTTTAGGCCCCAAGTGGAGGGCTCACTTGTAAGAATAGGTGAACGTTGCGAAGGCGAAGTCACCGGCTTGCTTGACGAATTGGCGGGTGGCTTTTTACGGCCACCCGGTTTATCTTTATTAGTCATAGAAATTTTTGATAACTGTGAGTAGTGTAGACAATCTAATTACAATAATGCTGAAAATAAAACAGTTTTATTAGCGGCTCACCGAATCCTAAAATGCTCCCCGATGGGCGTGGCCTACCGCCGTGTTCGGCGTCCAGGTGCACTCGTCTGGGTCTCCGCTTGGATTTCACTATTCACTGGTTTTTTTGCTCTACGTGGCAACGTCGTAAAACCGTCTTAGTTGTGCCATAACTGCATCGGAATGTATCAGGTACCGGCAGAGAACCGTCACTCTACTCTCGTAAAAGATATGGGATGGCCGATGGATACCAGATGTGAACCAATTGACTCCGAATTTCACTTGCACCACTATTCAGAGTATGCTTTAACTTTAAGATCGAAAAATTCACACTAATTTAACACATTTATGCTTTCTGTTACAATCGAGATGACCGAATGTAGAGGTACTTTTCCACAGAATACTTGGTACTTGTTTCGAGTTTTCCCTTTTTTATCTTATCAATTGTTATTTTATTTCAAAAAGAGAAAAAAAAACACGAATAAATTAAAGGCGCGACAAAGACACGTCCGTTACGTACACGACTTCGAGCCCGAATGAAATAAATTGAAATAGTTGAATATAAACTCAAATTCAAACAATTGTACTTATGATTGAAACTTTATTCACTACATAGCATGACGCGTTTCGTCGTTACAAACGACTTCTTCAGATCCTTACAGAATGATGATTATTCTGTATTCTGTAGATTATTCTGTAAGCATCTAAAGAAGTCGTTTGTTACGACGAAACGCGTCATGCTATGTAGTCAATAAAGTGTAAATCATAAGTTCAAGTGTTTGAATTCAAGATTATATTCAATTATAATGGATTTACATCAAGTAAACGCCAACACTATTAGATTAAAATAGTATTGAACAATAACCAGATAACTAAAAATAAAATGAAATATTGTCTATTACGAAGTTACGTATGGTCAGCAGAAGTTGACCATATAGTAACGAAATATGTTTGATGAATAAAAATAAAATTGAAATCGATTGCAATAGAACGATCTAGTAAACAAATGAAACAACTAAAGTTGAAATAATATTTATAACTAAGTCATATGTAGACAACTGAAGTTGTCGACATCCCATTGCGCTGTTCTGAGTGGCATGCCATAATAACTGATAGCCGATTTATATGATATAAATGGTTCTAATTAGGAATTTATCGAAGGAAGTTTATCGGAACTGAGTCGGAGACAGAGTCAAAAGTGGTTGCAAGAGAGATTTTTCTTTAAGAACAAAGAAAAACATTATTCAGTCAACCTCTCCTCATTTTAATTTCAGGAAAATAAATTCACACCGCCATTGAAAATGAAAAATCAACACTTTTCTGAATGAACAACAAGTTGAATGAAATTAATTCAATTCAAAAATATGGAATTATATTCAATAAACAAACGTTTTGAAACGAATTGAATCAAATGCAGTGACCCTAAAAGTAGTATATTATTCGTCATAAACAAAAGCTTTTAATTTTTGGCGCTAACCGAACTATTTCCTAGCCTGAATGACACGATCATGGTGGACACGACAAATATTGTCGTGTGATGTGTTTAACCACAATCACGTGGATTTAGACGCATCACGTGGCTGTAAACTATGAGATCAAAACGCCACGAAAAAAAATAACGAGAGCATCAGAAACGAGTTCTTTGTGGTGAGGAATTGTTACGACAGTTGGTGAGGGAGACAAGGTAAGTATATAAAGAGTGTGACAGAAAGTATATATACTAGTACTATGAAAACTTCACTATTGGAAAGATGGAATTGAGGAATCAAGATGAGGATATATGACTAGCCGTAGAGAAATAACTAGGATTAAATACTGGACAAATGCAGAGAAAGTCAACACCTCAAACAATTTTGAGACAAAGGGAAAAGAAATAGGTGAAATGGAAAACTCATTTGCAGCTCAACCTTACCAAATGATTCATGATGGTAAGGTCACATTAGGTAGTACAGCATACATACTTCCTTAGTCACAAATAAAAGATATTGTGAAGACAACATTCCTATCCAGTTTCGAGGAAGTGTGGCAGAGGAATGTGGTGAAGTATTTCTTTCCGTTTGATGAGGAGGTATTAAAGGCAGGAACGGATGAGATAAAATTATGCAGGATACCACAATTCGATACACATACGAAGAAATTCATTTCGAAGGGACCATACCTTATATAAGAGACCTTACTCTATACAAGACAAAAGCTCCTTACTGTACATAAATCATTTCTGAAGGCAAGACATTCAAACTGATGGTGTTGTAGAACGCAGATAGACACCATGGCACACACTAATTAGGGATTCTGGTAGATATGAATGAGAAGGTGAATAAACAAGATACAACAACAAGGGGTTAAACGAAGTTTTCTAAATGTACAGCGAGAATGGAGATGAAGGACATTATGGAGACATCGACAAGTGATAATAGTTGCTTATTATCAAAAGAAGAATGAGTTCAATAGGAATGGGTGAATTGAAATCATACAAAAGGCAGGGCTGAGCTCACATCATATCAATTCTTCGGAAGACTCCCTCAAGGACAATTATATTGAAATCGAAAGAGGATATTCGATTCATCAAAAATCGTATCGAATGTACAGAATCTCCAGGAACGAACATTACAGTGGCCCTATACAATTTCGACTTCCTGGTGCCATAAGGTTTCGATTCCCACGCTAATCTTGGGCTGTTCGAAAACAGCGTTATCCTGTATGTTCAATTTTCAGACCAGCACAGCTTTTGAAGGAACAACTTGCAGTATATTCATAATGCAGTTGCATACTTCATAATGCAGTAAAATTATTATCATTATAATGTACGATGCAGAGGATGAAACAAAAATTTATGACGTTAAAAAGGCGATAGTATATTCTGATGCTATTTTATGATGCTCCATTTTTTAGGCTTCTATTAATTTGGTATTTCATTCAGTTAAATTCTATGAAAACTGAAATTTCATCCTCTCAAATCAAAATTCAAAACGAAATTTTTTTGCATAATTTCCATCAATTGAAACTTCGAAGCTACATTTCAATACTAGACAGAATTGATTTTCATTGTTTGCTATTTTCAGAAGACAGATCTGAGTTCATATACCGAATTAAATAGAGATAAGATGAGATAATAAATATGAATAAACTTTTGAGTAATCTCATCTTATCTATAAAAAAAATATGATTGAGGAATTTCCCGAATTAGTCATATTGAAAATGTTCGAGCCTTATTTTTCAATAACAGATAAATACGCATTTCGACGAATTGTAAGAGTTGGCATTATTCAATTGATAGAAACTCATTGTGATAGTCATCCAGCCCTTACATTCGTACGTGTTGTACGGCAATAATTAATGATAGTTTACCCATTTCAGTAGAAAAATATAGGCGTAAACTTTAAAACATTTTCATATGGTGCCAGCGCTGAAGTATGTATGTGGAAAATGCCCGTTTGAGTTTATCTGCTCTCAATAGAGAAAACATCAAGAAAATTAGCTCCTGAACCGAGCTTGGTTATACAGCCTGACGATGACTGTAATAAACAATAAGAATGCATTTTATGTTTTCCGATGATCAGTAGATGTTGTTCACTTCAGAAGTGAAGGTGAATTATAATAACCTCCATCGATCTCTGCACGTCTCCGCTGCGCACGAAGCTCAGAAGTAAGGCGGTTTATAGTTGAAGATCATACAAATTAACACTAGTGTTCACGCTTTGTTTTTTTTTACACAGTTCATATTAGATAATGAATTAATGTTATGGATTTATAATAATAATAATATTTATAGCATAAACTTCATTATACAAATGGTAAGAGTTTGGCATGGCAATCTTTCACTCCACCAAATAGTCGTTGGCAACATACTATACTATACATATAACATCCCTGATACAATACAAATCATTTAAACTCAAAATATGGATAGATAATGAATAAAAAAGTTTAACATAAAAATTTTTATTAATAAAAGAGGGAATGTTATACATATTGTTTTATCAAAGAAAATCTGAACATCCAAAAACTAAACCTTTCAGTTTCGTTTTCAATGAATCAACAGACCTGTTATCCTCAACTGAATGAATGTATTTGTTCAGTAATTTCTGCGACACATAATCAAAACAACCCTCGTATTTCACAGTCCTATGCTTCGAAATACTATACTGATTCTTAGATCTGATATTGACACTATGTGCTGTACTTCATGACTCCAGTCTAGAGATAAAATGGGGAATGCTTTCGTAAGAGTTCATACAGAAAAACACCATATAGATATTCTTTCTCCAAAACTGAGCTCATTAAGTTTTCTGCTGAAGGGCGTGATAGAATTCCCATACTGGCAACAACAAAAAAATCTGAGGCACGAGTTTTGAGCTTTATGTAATCTTTCTTAATCTATTTTAGTTCAAAAAATGTAATATACTGCACTACAGTAGTCGAAAATTGGATAAATAAGAGATTTGGTTAGCTGTAGCTTAATTGTTTTATCCAGTTCATACTTGTACTTTTGCAAACCTTTCAATCTCACAAAGCAGCCACGTCTCACTTCTGAAGTATGTCTCCTGAAGCTGAGCTCATTATCGAACCACAAACCGAGATTCTTAGCTTCGGCAACCCATGGTATCTGTTCACATGTCAATAGTGCAAGCATGTGCTTCACCACGAAGAAGTTGAGCCTTTGATTTGCCTGGATTGAGTTTTAACGCATTTTTAGCACACCAAAGAGTTAGATTTTCTAATTCACTATTGATTACTTCAATAGTTTGCTGAAGGTTAGAGGGTTGGCAAGACATACAGATTTGCAGGTCATGATTGGAGCAACTCCTGAAAATACCAGGAAGATCAAAAGTGTAAAATGCAAAGAGCAGTGGCCCCAGATTACTTCCCAGGGGAACAACTCACTCAACATGACTCAATTCAGATACACTTTCATCTACTTTAACCAGCTTTCTATTACTCAAGTAACTATTAAACCACTTCAGAGCCGTAACATCAAATCCTAAATATTTCATCCTGGCTTGAAGTAATAAGTGTTCCACCAGATCAAATGCCTGGCCCTGATCCAAATGTATTGAAAAAACCAATAATCTATTGTCTAAGGCATATGCTATATCATTAGCAACACACAAGAGTGCTGTACTTGTAGAATGATTTGGTCTGAATCCCGACTGTACCTGTGGAATTATGTTATATAAGTCTAAATATTCTCTGAGCTGAGCGACTATAATTTTTTTAAAAATCTTTGAAAATATGGGTAGAAGACTTATTGGTCTTAAGTCAGAATAAAATTCTGGAACAGTTTTTTCAGGTAGCGGCAAAACCATAACCGACTTACAGATGTCGGGGTAATTACCGGAAGAAAGCGAATAATTGAATATGTGACACAGAATATCACAACACTAAGGCAATACCATCTTAATCATTTTATAATTATTTATAGATTTAGATAATAATGATGTTATTATCGCTCGTGCACTAATAGATCAAGGTTCACAGACATCTTTCATTTCGGAATCCATATGCCAAAGAGTTAATGTAAAATATAAATCAACATCATCAAGAAAAACATTTACTTCTAGAAAATTAGTTCAATTCGTTTTGAAGGCTAGATTTTCTTCCAATTTCTACTCTATAGTGGATGCCTTCGTGATTCCAAGAATATCATCATATGCAAACTACAACAAGAAATTTGCCCCTTTTGGAATCTCTTGTTTTAGCTGATCCACAATTTGCCCACAACGGTAGGATAGAATTACTGTCGGGTGCTTCTATTCATGCAAAAATAATGGAGGGTCGAATTATTCGTGGAGATGCTAATGAGCCTATTGCCATGGAAAGTGCATTGGTTTGGATTTAATCTGGTAGTGTTTCCACAATTCGAGATAATAATAGCCCTAGTGTCTTACTGCTGACTCACGAAGAAGCTCTTGATGTTATGTTGTATAAATTCTTTGCACAAGAAGAGTTTTCAACATATGCAGAGCATCTTTCTCCAGATGACACTGAAAATGAGAACATTTTCAAAAAAAGGTTTTCTCGGGACGAAATGGGTCGGTATACAGTCAAATTGACCTTGACGGTGCAAGACGGAAATTCTTTGGTATTCCCTGGTATGAAAGATATAGCGAGGCGAATGCTTTACAGAATGGAGAAAAAATTTGAGGTCGACAGGGACTTCGATAATTTATATAAGGAATTTTTGAGAGAATATATTGAGTGTGGACATATGATCGAGAGTAATGATGAGGAAGCTTCAGGAATTGACCATATACTACTACACCATGGAATCCTAAAGGAGACACCTCATAATTCTAAACTGAGAACTGTTTTCAACGGTTCTGCGAAAGCTCTTAATGGTTTGTCAATTAATGACTTCCTCTATTCAGGGCAAAATCTTCCACCTGATCTATGTGAGTTCATTCTTCGTTAGAGAAAATACACGTATACTTTTGTTTCTGACAAAAAACGAATGTTTCGACAAATCAAGATCAATGAGGAAGATCAATGATTTCGAACAATATTATGACGATTCAATACTGATGAACCAGTAAAATTATGAAAACTTCAAACTGTTACACATGGAATGGCATCCAGTCCATTTCGTGCTATAATTGTGATTCAACAGCTTGCTTCTGATGAAAAACGAGCATACCCTTTAGGTGCTGACATAGTGAGTAATGAAACTTACATGGATGACACACTTTCAGGTGGCCATACCCTGAAAGAAACTCTAGAAAAGAAGCAACAACTGATAGATATTTGAGGAAGAGGTGGCTTTCAATTACACAAATGGTTATCGAATAACCTCAACTTATCGAATAGCACTACAAATAGTGACCACGCTGAAACTCATTTATACGAGTTTGACTCCAACGCCACCTGCAATGTATTGGGGTTGAGCTGGAATCCAGAACTAGAGAATTTCTTTTTTAGAGTTGAAAATGATATTGATTGCGCAAATATCGATCTCTCAAAATAGAAAATCCTTTCAAGAAAAGCCAAGTTGTTTGATCCATTAGGATGGCTTGCTCCGGTAATTATAGCTGCTAAAATATGCATGCAGAAACTTTGGCTCAAGAGAATAACTTGGGATGAACCCTTGAGTGCAGAGTTGACTGATCAGTGGTTATGTTGGTATAAGGATTTCAATGTTTTGAAACATGTACGCATGAATCGTTGGTTGGGTTATGATCCCAACGCGGATCGATTTGAATTACATGGGTTCGCTGATGCTTCCAAATTCGCTTATGGAGCTGTTGTTCACCTTCATGCCATTTATGGCTCTCAAGTTCAGGTTACCCTTCTACAAGCGGAAACAAAATTTCTCCTATCAAACCACCCCTTACCGTACCGCGCCTGGAATTATGTGCTGCACTACTTTTAACAAAAATTACCAGCAAATTCTTTAAAGCAATTGACATAAAAATTTCAGTTCATACTTATGGTCCGACTCAACAGATGTGTTATTTTGGTTCAAGGATCACCCTTCACGTTGGGCAATTTTCATCTTTCAATTTTTCAATTTTTGGGCAATTTTCATTTCTGTTATGAAAGAATGTGCAAATTTCATTACTTGGGACTTGCTGGTTAGATATTCAAGCTTTCAAAAGCTGATAAAGGTAACGTCATTTATCTTGAAATTCGTGAATATCTTATTGTTGAGAACAAAACTTCGACATATAATTAAGCTATTCTCTTGCAATTGGTACTGTAATGTTAATGACTCATATTCAAGGGGATTCACTGATCAAGAATAAACAAGAGCTCGTTTGTTATTGGTCTATTTGATTCAGCGTTATCGTTTCATTATGGAAATCAAGTCACTCTCAAAGAATTACTAACTTCCTCCATCAAGCGCTTTGATTAAACTAGATCCCTTCATGTATGGCAATTTGCTCAGACTGGGTGGTAGATTACAGCATTCCTTTCCCAAATTTGAGGAAGAGCATACTTCAATTTTGCCATATGAGTCTCACTTTTCTTCCTTAGTTGCAAATTACTTTCACCAGAAAACATTACATGGGGGTATAAAATCAACTCTTTCAACCCTGAGATGTGAATCAGGGCTCGCCAATTAGTGAAATTACGCACTTCCACTGAACTGACTACTCCCGTCACAAAACTAATATTATTATATAAGGCAGATAGCAGTGCAGTTTGATTGATATCAGCTACAATTGTTACTAGATGCTGTTGATACTAATTTGATTAACTTTAGTTATGGTCCAGCTCAACCATGTAAAATCGTTTTTCATTTTTTACTGTGATGTATGTCTATTTTCTCCTGCAGAAGAACTGAAACGGGTGGAATATTCGAGAATGTTGCCTAGGCTATGCGCAAGACAACATCTGCCCCACGGATTGTTAGTATTGAGTAGTGAGCGAGAGTTGCCATTGAAAACACAGTGTGTTCGTCAGTAGAATGAACAGATTAAGTCAATGGAGAAACAATCATTTTCCTGTCCAAATTAACAGTCCATTGAAATATAAATACATAATCGAACAAAACAACTTGTCGAAATTATGAACCTCTAGCTTTTGTTAGGGATGTAGACAACAACATCCATATTCATGTCGGTATTCCATCCTAATGAGCTGAACAATATCCAATTCGGTTTTGGTATCATCAAGAAATTAATTCTCTTCAACCCGCGTTGATGAATATAAGGTCCTGCGCCTTTGTAGATGTATCTATGCCGAGTTTTGTTACTTTCAACATTTTGGTCAGTAAGTTGAAACTACCATGCCTCTTCTCCTAGTGAAGGTTTGTAACCACATTCCTGTTGATAAATGTATGAATAACTCTCAACAGGTAAGCTGAGATACCCGCTACACCTGATATATTCACATAAGTAAAGAAATGAAACTATATAATTTGTTGAAAAACTTGGACGGCAAGTAGGTATGTGTATATATTTGTACACATTGAATACATTGTCTTTCCTGAAAACTATTCGCAAAAAATTTTCGTTTGCAAAACTACTTCGCCTGATAGCGTCACATTGAAGAGCGACTTCAAGGTCCTCTTATTACTACAACGTCTTCAACATATTTCAACAACTTCTTGTCTTCCTTTAGTCCCTTGATTTTTTGTTTGCGTTCTCATGTTTGAGTCGCATGTTTCATCCCTACTTCTGTTTGAGAATATCTAGCGATATCAACTAACTTTAGAGGTAGTGATAGGGTTAAGTTAGAGCTATGGTAGGTTCGTCTTTCATTATTCTGGGTGGTAAAATTTTCCACAATTCCCACAGGCGTAGCCATCGAGTCGGTAAGGATAATATGTCTCTCGAAGTATGTTATTCGCTCCGCTATCATCTAACGAAATCAAGTGGAACTGAAGGGTACTTCAAGGTTTGATTCACTTTCATTCATGAAAGAAGTATTAGTTCCTTTAAGTTCTTTCATCCTATCTAATTGCGTCATCCAGTTTATCACATCATCACCAACGTTTGCTTCTCTGTCTCTGTATGTATCATATTCGAAAATTAACATACAGCTCACCAGAAATATACCAAAATATTTTCATATCGAAAGAATTTAAAACACAACAAAACTATGGATATATTTGATGTAAATCAAAAAAAAAAAATTTCAATAAAATAAAAACGTTTCTATTATCTATAAGGCAGAGGACATTGTTTCACAACTGGACGTTCAATTATTCCTTTAGTTTTCCGAACACTATCTACTGTGCATACACCATCTTGACCAGGATGGAGTTGAGTTATCTGACCTGATTTCCACTTCAGAGGAGAAATATTGATATTATTACTTACTTTTATACCACATTCACCATGTTTAGATCATTCTCGTTGTATAACGGAATGAAGGTTTGAAAAATGTTGATGCATTTTCTGCAAAAGTTGCGAACGGTTAAGTCAATTCAAATTGAGTTGACTTAGGTTTCTATCAGGAACTGCTGTTGATGGCTTCAATGTAAGAAAATGACCAGGTGTCAATACGTTCGATTCATTCGAATCAGAACTCATCTCGAAAAGAGGTCTAGAATTCAAAATTGACTCTATCCACATAAGAACCGTGTAAAATTCTTCGTAAGTGAGAATGTGATTCCCAACAACACGAGAAAAATGAGATTGAACTGACTTTATGGCACTCTTCCATGGTCCTCCGAAATGAGGTGAGGAAGGTGGATTGAAACGCCAAGTTATTTTCTCCTGCCTCAATACTTCTTTCATAATATTCCGAAAGTTCCTATAAGCTCCTATATAATTCGTACCGCAGTCAATATAAACATCAGAACAACGTCCTCGAAGCGCAGCAAATCGACGAAAAACGGCCAAGAAGCATTCAGTGGATAGTTCTGAAGCCAATTCTGAATGAACTGCTTTTGCAGCACAACAAACAAATGGGCATATGTACGACTTACAGATTTCCGCTTCTCTAGTGTTTCCTAATGTCATATGGAAAAACCCATCAAAATCACAACCGACATGGAAAAAGGGTTCTGTTTTTGACACACGAGAAAATGTTAAAATCCCCATGATTGGTTGCACCGACTTCAGCTTTGCCTTGAAACATCGATAACAACTGAAAAGCACTCGACTAATTGCTATCCTCGGTGAAGGGATTCAAAATTGTTGACTTATCAAGAACTGCAAAGTTCTTAATCCTGTATAAATATATATTTGTTTCATTAGAATTCAACAAATCAGCAAACCCGTAGATCTATGTTTTGAGGCAGTAATAGAATGAATTTCTGATTATATCTGAGTTTCGAATTGAAAACGCTCCACCTACACGCAAATGTGTATTTCCATCTAGAAATAGGCATAACTTTCTCAAAGGCTTCGTTACAAATGCGCCTCGTTCTGGACCAAAAATTTCTTCTATTGAACAATACAAACAATCATTAGAGATCAAACAAACTTTCCGTTTTTTTCAAATTGAAGCTATATATTTTGTTTACTTATCTACATGAAATGCTCAAGGTATAAGCATTGTGAATCTATATTTCTGTACAAATTCAATGAATATGACTACCTTGACCTAGTTATATCATCAATTTACAAGAATAATATGCTGAAAACAATAAAATAACCAATAGTGTAGGCCCATAACTATTCAACTTACAGTCATCTGCTTGAATTATATGGAGTTTATCATTTTTCAGATGGAAATTTTGTCACATTCATAGGCATCTGGATCCTTGAAAATTCAAATAATCTGAAATCATTGCATAAAATAATAATTTCAAAAATTAATATATAGAAAGTTTTCAGGCAAACCATATGTATGAGATTCAAAGTGAACATTTCAAGAAATCAATATAAAATTGACGTGTTTCGAAATGTAACGAATGCTCAAGTCATTATATTACATTGAAAAATCACAAAAGTTAGAGATAAGTCACAATTGAATAGAAAATCTTCACTCTGTACAATAATAAAAACGAAATCCTTACATATTCAACATAAACAATAATATTCTGGGGTACAATCGTTGGCTAAACTGTTCAAAAATCTAAATCCGATGAACCTTCACCGTTTTCTCCTGCTACGCCTCTTAAGGGAGGAGTGTTTTGCGCATGAGCAGTCTCTTTTCCATAGCAATAATGATAATTGCAATAATTATCATTTCTAGTGAACGTTTCTGTAGAAACATGTTAACGGAGTTGTTCATAACAGTAGAGGGGTTGGTAGTTATAGGAGCACCTTCTTCAGGAATGTAATTATGTTCTGGAGTTGGTAAAATTTGGTTGTTAGCATTGAAGGCGTTTTTATCGTAAATACTCTAATTTCTATGAAGGAAGTCATTCTGTCCATGTAGTTTCTGAACGTAATGTATGTTTTCATTCGTATAATAGTTACCAGTACTATCTTGGTTCACATGTACACTAGGTATAATTAGCCACACTACTTTCGTTAGGATATATGTATGGGTATCTGGATAACCGTAATGATTCTATCGACCATGTTCAGAAAAAGAAAACGAGATTTTGAATAAAGGTCCGAAATATTTACCCAGATTCATGAATAAACTAGAAAAAGAAATATTGGGAGTACACTTAGAAGTTGCAATTCAACAAAATTTAAAAACAATTAATCAACCTAACACTAGCAAACATATTCTCGCACATACTATTATAAATGCATCTTCGGGAGAGAAGAAAATGGGTGGATATAACATTATAAAAAACATAAGAGAGAAAGTCAAAAATAACAATCTAATACTTACCAAGGCCGATAAAGGAAACACTTTAGTTTGTTTAAAGAAAGAAGAGTATGTCGAAAAAATGATAGACGTCTTATCCAAATGCTTCAAACTAACAAGCACGGTTCTGGTACCATGAATCTAGATGGAAGCCTTACTCGACAAATTGAGTTAGATGGTGCTTTTAACGATGCAAAGCCTCATCTCGTTAACATTGTTCATATGGTAGAACATATGGAAAAAATAATCAGAAATACCCTGACCGAAATTTATTTGAGTAAAACCAAGGATATAGTTAATAGTTTACGTTCGGTTCAACCATTTTATGGAACTTAACAATATCAGACACTCAATTTCGATTTAGCTGCTGCCTTACACAGAAGACATACTAAAAAAGAGAACTGAGATGAATTGAGTCAACTTAAAAGTAAATTTTGGTTCATTTACATAGCTGTATTGTGAATTGGATTTATATTGTTTGATATTTTTCTATTTATATACATTTTAATGATAACCATTATTTTATGTCAAGCAGTATTTATAAAACTTTAATTGTCTTGTATAAAATACTTTGAGAGTGCCAAGAATGAATATGGCCAACTTGCAACATTGAAATCATTTTTATTTATTTAATTATTCATTGATTTACCATGTTAATATCACGATTAATAGATGATATACATACGTCCAAAAACATTAACTTCAAAAACATTGACATTTAACCATACAATTAAAATATCCTTCTGTTGAATACAATGAATTTACCAATAAAACATATTTACTTTCTTTTTACAAATATTATAAAGTAGGTTCTTTATTTCAGCAGAAAGTACATTGAAAAATCTCAATATTCTGTACTTCGGACACTAGAATCTTGTGTAGGACAGCACCAAATTCCTCCTATTTCTTGCAGTATATATTTGAGTGTCGCTGTGAACATCAAATAAGTGCAGATTCTTCTTTATGTATAAAAGATTCTCCAAAATATACGAAGATGGCAATGTGAGGATACCCAATTCTTTAAAGGATGCTCTGCAATCATCATCGATACGCAAACCACTCAACAGCCTCACCACCTGTCTCTGTAAGCCGAATGAACGGCGACGCCAGACGCATGCCCCATACAACAACAGCATACAACAGGTGCGAGTGAAACAATGCAAAATAGGCTGTTCTCAGCACCATAGGAGAAACATTATTGGCCAAACAACGGTGCAGATAAAGGCCGCTGTTCATTCTTGAAACCACACTCTCAACATGTGCATCCCACTACATTCTCGAATCGATGCGGACCCCCAGGAACCTCACATCACACACACTCTTATTTTTCTCGCTCATGTCTCTCAATTAGTACACTATTTTTTCGGTTTAACTTATAGTTAACAATAGCTTGTTTGAAGCAAACCACATCTCTGCCTTTTCTTGTGCCTCCACAGAACCCAAAACTGAAGCCTCCAAGGACCTCGCATTGACAGAAATAGTTGTGTCATCGGCGAAGAGCGTAAAACTCAAGGTTAACTCAATTAATGGTAGATCGTTTACGTATATTAAGAAGAGAGTTGGACCCAGAATGGAGCCCTGTGGTAACCCTCTAGACACACCTGCTATCGCCGCAGTCACACCACGGTATCACACAGCCTGGCACCTACACTCAAGATAGGATGTCAAAAGACGAAGGCTTCGGCTTGAGATCGCATATGGCTCCAGCTTCCCTAGAAGAATTTTATGTTCAACACAATCGAAGGCTTTACTGACATCACAAAACAGAACGGTGGTATACTGCAGCACCTCAAAGTCCTCCATAATTGCAGCAGTTAGATTGAGGACTCCCAATTCAGTGCTACTATTCTTCCTGAAACCGAACTGGTCTTTGTTGAAAATATTATTATCCGCAGAATATTTTGTGATTTGATTTGCCATACATTTCTCAATTGTTTTGGACTCTACCGGGAGCAGGGATATAGGTCTATAGTTCTCTACCTCATCCATAATGCCCTTTTCAAATATTGGAATCACAAACTTCATGCACTCCGCAAAAACACCCTCCCTTATACATAAGTTCACTAAATTAGTGACTGGAACCAGAATAAAGTTTTTCACAGCCTTCACCAACCTAACATTCAATTCAAATATATCCCGGCTGTTCTTGTTTTTGAAGTCGTCTATTACCTTACGCACCTCATTGAATGTTACCACAGAAAAGGAAAATCCTGACTTTGGAATATTTTTAAGGTTTTCTATAGAATCGGTACTGGATCGCGGTATATTCCGCCGTAAAGCGCGGAACATCCTACAACATTCAAGAAATGGTTATTAAAATCATCTGTGGTGAGCACATCTGACTCAACACTGTCCCTCGCAGGCTTTCTCTTGTTATTGATGATCTGCCACATACATCTGATGGGATGTCCCTACGAATTGATGAGTCTGTCATTTGAGACAATCCTGACACTGCGAATTGCTTTTTCCGCAGATATATATATATATATATATATATATATATATATATATATATATATATATATATATATATATATATATATATATATATATATATATATATATATATATATATATATATATATATATATATATATATATATATATATATTTTTTTATATATATATATATATATATATATATATATATATATATATATATATATAGTTTATGTAGCATTGCTTATTGACATAGCTACAATTCTGCTTGTTGATATCTCCTAGAAACTTGTTTTCTCCTAGAAAGTGTTCTCTCATATTTTGTAGCTCCCGATTGAACCAGGTCAACTTATTTGACTGATCCGACCTAACAACATATTGCTTTTCCGGAAAACATTCCAAAAGTGACCTCTCCAGAACATTAATGAATATCCCGCACCTATCATTCGCATCAACATCCATAGAATCCCATGGCATATCAGAAATCATGTTTTAAAACTCATAAAAATCCCATTCTCCCAAACACATTGTCTGAACAATAATTTTGTCTTGTTGGAGTACTGATTGTTTTTTACTGTAATAATGCTGTGTATAAATGTTATACAACTGCCAGTTTCTTGAAGATCTGTTAGGTGGCACATTTGGTGATCCACCGTTACTATTAGGTTCTCTAACATAACTCTGTGAGGTATCATTAACATTTGGATGATCTGGATTATATGAATCTCCAGAAGGATAGACAACTTGATGTGGCATTTGGTGTCCTAGTTGATTATTTTTGTGCCTCTCTGTTCTATAATCAGCCATATGATACTGGGTGTATATCTAGCTGCCAAAGGTGAAATATTGTTAGGAACATTTCGAATAGTAACAGTAGCTGAAGGTATAGCTCTTGCCGTTGTGGGGGAGGATTTACGCATCTGGGTTATTCATATCTGGGGTGATTTATACATCATATTTGGGGTCATTCCCATGAGATTTGTATTCAATCCAGGAGGGCCCAGAAAAGAATTTTCGGGAGAAATCTTCATTGCAATTGGATACGGTGAATTTGAATTTGTAAATACTATCCTTATGACTTGGCGAAATTTTGCTAGGGTCAGTTTTTTGGTCAGAAGATGAATTTCAGCTACGCCCATCGACTTTCAAGAATACGATTGGAAGAACCATTGGAGAAGGAGCTGTTCTTCTTGGAAACGCTTGTGGACGAGGAATGTGCTGCTGATATTTCTCCATTAGAATGTGCATCTTCGCTAGCAATCAGTTAATTGAATGAACTAGAACTACCAACACTGCTAGCATTGTCGCTTTTGTTAATAAAGGTTGTATTATTATTTGTAGCACCTGGGGTATTATTGTTATTGCCTCTGGTTGCACCAATATCAGGTACATCTTCGAGACTTCCGCACAAATTTCCTACATGGGGTATTTCTATTCCTTAACAACTCTTCTTGGATAGATCATCATCAAGGTATCTCTCACTGGACAACTTACCGCAATTCTCACAGTTGATTGAGTCTTCGACATTTCTGTCATCTCCTCACTTTCCGAGAGTTTGACGTTTGTACTCCATACGAAGATTTTGGTACCGTACTTTCACTTGTCTTTCTGTAAGTTCTAGAGATACCGCTATTTCTATCCTCCTAGGTCTGCTTATGACCTAGGGGGACTTAGGACCTAGGACCTAGGAATGCCGTATTACTAAGGAAACTAGGACACTTTAGGTAAATATGATCATTTTTGCATAACAGACTCATACTATTTTTTCTCAATCTCATGGTTATTGGATACAATGAAAGATTTCAAATTGTATTTCAGATTGTTATCGAAGGGATATTGAATAATTTTTTTGTTTGAAAAGGTACTTACATTTTTACAAACTTCGACAGTTTTCAAAGGTTTATATTGGTTGCTTAAAAATAAGTTCAGTTGTTCGATCTAAAGATTTGAGGCACTCACTATTAGTATTTCTGCGTACTTGAACAGTATAAAACACAAGGTTTTTTCGGTAGAAATTTATCGTCTAGAAAGAGTAGCATTAGTAGCAAATCCATTGTGAAAGTTATGCCTTTTTGTAGATGAAAATGAACATATGCGTGAAGGTAGTAGGCTTATCAATTCGAAACTCGAAGATCAGAAATTTCCTCTATTACTGCCTCAGAACACAGACTTACGAATTTGTTAATTGAACATTTTACATTTTCATGGACGTTATCTTCATCCCCGTTAAAGATGTTTACAGTTCTTGATAAGTCAACAATTAAGAATCCTTTCACCAAGGAGAGAAATTTGTCGAGTGATTTCCAGTTGTTATCGATGTTTCAAGGAAAAGCAGAGGTCGGTGCAACCAATCATGAGAAATTCATCTTCTTTTGGTGTGTCACAAATAAAACCCTTCTCCCAAGTCTTGTGACTTTAGTTGGCCTTTCCTAGTTATGTCCTCTAGTGAGGAGCGATTTCCAAAATATTTCGTAGGAAGTATTAAGCCAGGAGATATTAACTTGGCATTTGAATCTCATTTGTCTCGTGTTGTTGTGAATAAAATTCTCACGTACGAAGAATTTACACGGTTCTTGTATGCGTAGAGTCAATTTTAAATTCTAGAACTCTTTTCCAGATGAATTCAAATAACTTGAACTATTGACACCTGGCCATTTTCTTACATTACAGCCATTACCATGAGTTCGTCACACAGACTTGAGTCAACTAAAATCGAATAGACTTAACCGTTGGCAATTGTTGCAGAAAATGCATCACCATTTTTGGCAACTCTGGTAAAATGAATGACTTCATTCTCCCATGCAACGAAATAAATGGTCTGAACATAGTGAATGGGGTAAAGCAGTAGGTAAATTAGTCTTATTTCGCGACTACGGTATTTCTCCTTTGAAGTGGAAATTAGGTGGGATAATTCAATTCCATCCTAGTCAAGCTGGTGTATGCAGAGTAGCTAGTGCTCAGTCAACTGAAGGAATAATTGAACGTCCAGTTGTAAAACTATGTCCTCTGTTCAATAGAGTATAGAAATGGTTTTATTCAATTCAAACTTATTGTTTCTTAACTTAGATTAATTATATCCATAGTTTTGTTTTGTTTTAATTTTGTTCAATAAAAAAATATTATGATATATTTTTGTTGAGCGGTATATTCTGTTTTTATTTTGCGAGCTGGAAGGATCGAAACATGCTCGTATCATTCATATCTTTTTTATTGTTTGAGTTTTTTATGGGTCGAGTAAGGTGAGGTGCTAGTTGGTTATTCACTGACAATTGCTCATTTTTGGTACAATTGACTTTTCGGTGTCACATTTGGGTGTACAACACAAACATTATAGAGCAGAGTGGTGTGTTCGAAGGTGCACCCCAGATAGTGAACTATAGAAGAGTTAGACATATTGGATACAATTTTTACACTTATTCAAAGCGCTAAACAGAGTGTTATTGGAACACTTTGTCAAGTACATGCCTATTTGATGTTCGTTTTGGAGCACTCCAGTATGGAGACTTGGCGTTCAGATCCACCAGAAGGCCACCAGAAACACTAACCGTTCCAGCTAGAGGCACACAAAACCATTTTCTGTTTTCCTCCGATCACCTAGATGTTCAGGATGATCACTGCCACGTCGACTTTCTTGTCCGTAATCTAGTTTTTTGAGGCACATAACGTTCTATTCAGTTTGGAGACAATCATTACGTCCACCTGTTTAGCTATGGACTTTGCCCACACATAATCGTTCACGGTCTTCGCCCTGTCCGAGATAATCTGCATTTTAAGCAAAATCACGGCTAGGATACAGGTTATACCACTTCAAGAGGCTAGTACAGTTATCGTTGAACACATATAAACGATCAAATAAGTGACATTAACAGTGGTAAAAATGAAACCTTAATTATACACAATTCCGTTGCGAAAATGAAAGTGACATTTATGCATAAACGCTCGGGTTGCCAAAGATTGAACTCTTACTTTTACGCAGAGCCCAGTTGGTCCAGGATACAGAGTTTGGCAGCTTCTGACGCCACAAAATAATTGAATGAATCATCAGAATGAAAATATCACAGTTTTTCATTTATATCATAGTTGTTCGATGTATGAATAAATACCCTCATTATCACATTCTATTTACTCGCCGTTGATTTCTCTTCCTGGGAGATACTATCCTTTTCCTTCGGGTTGTTTTTCTTACTATACCTTTTACTATGAGTCCTTGCATTCCCTACCTTGATGTTTTTTTTTCACAGTTCCAACATAGTTGTCTTCTGTCTTTCCCATATATTCTTTCGCCGAGTGATATTCTGCCCAGCATCTGTGTTATTTCACAACCTCTGTGACGACCATCAGCTGAACTGTCGAAAATTCTATTCTTATCGCCCAGGTTCTAGGAACGCTGTTGCGTTCTTTTCGAAGTGAGTACCGTTGCAGCTGTTGTTCTCACTCAGGTCGAGTCCAGAGCTTTCAACTCGATTCGTTTTTTGATTTACAGTTGTTAACATAACTCTTTTTTTCCAGTTTTTCCGTCACATCTATATATATTCCATAAATATAAATGTTAATAGCCACTCTCTTGTTCTTGTGTACGTTTACTTTCCGCCTTAAATGTTTGTTTTCACCTTATGGTATATTTTTTGCCTATTTCGATCCTGTTTGCACAACTCCCTCAAAGCCAGAGCTAACCAGATTTTATTCATGCACGTTTGTTCATGTCATAGAATACGCATTGAGCAATCTTCCTCTTTCGGACCGGACTCATGTCTCCCTCGATCAGCAAATGAATTTCTTAAGTCGGCGATTTTTTCTGACATATGTGCTCATTTGATCCTACGTTGTTTTTCCATATACAGCTTTTGTGGCCACTCCTCCTCTACAAGTGTTGCGAATTCTTGGGGTTCTAAATCATTTCTATTCTTGTTTTTAATGGCTTAGACTTTGGCTTCTTTTCCTACAGTTTTTGAGTTCTCTGTATGTATCCCAATTCCTCTTTTTTTCCAATTCTTCCCGGTCCTTTGTTCGTCGTCATTTTTTGCTAGTTTTCCAGCAGCTCCTGCGTTTCTGCAAGTTTTTTGTTTCATGTCTTCCTCTGAAGTCTAGGGATACACTTTCTATGATTTCTGCCAGTTTATCGGTAACTTCCGCTATAGTATTCATAGCGCCAACTATTTTCTCCGTCGACAGACTCAGACTGCTTTCATCGTTGTTGAAGAAGAAGATCCACTTCACAGGTGTTTCCTCCTCTTCAAACTGCAGAGAGTTTTCTTGGACAGGGTTGCTGGTCCCGATATTCGATAATTTGGAGCATATTCTACCTGAAAACATGGCTCTCTTATGTTGTACTGTGAGTTTATCTATTCCGGTCCTAACCTATTTTTCGCCCTGTGGAGTATATATAGTAGCTATAAAATCCCTCATGTTGGTGTCGTTTCCGTATGAAAGCTCATTGCCTTCATGGGGGTATGCCACACATCCTCTTCTATATCCTGGTTCCCACTAGCCCTCGCCGGACTAGTGCTTTCTATGCTGTCGATATGAGCATTTCGTTCTGTCTCTTGTTTTCATCCGCGAGCCGAATCTACAACCAGCTACTACTGGTTGGTCTATGGCAGAATGTTTCTTGAAACTGAGAGCACACTGCTAGCTTTTCAAGACCAGGTTATTTCAACCCGTTATTGCATGAAACATATCGTTAGAGACCCAACAGTGAGGGATGACAGATGGCGATAGAAATGCGTAACAGCTGATACAATCCAACATATAACAGGGGATGTCGAATATTTGCACCAAAGGAATACAAAAAGAGACATGACGCCATAGCAAAGATTGTGCATCAAGGACTGGCATTAAAATTACATCTCTTACAGAAGGAAAAGGTGCCTTACAAAGAATACATTCCGGAGGCAATTTTGGAGAACGATCATTTTAGACTCTACTGGGATCGCACTATCTTGACTGATCAAGCACGTCCCCATAATAGTGTCCTGCTTCTGGTTGGCAAAAGAGTGAGAGAAGCTACATTTATCGAGGTGGTCATTCCAAATGGAAACAACCTCATCGAGAAGAATGCCGAAAAAATCTAGAAATATCGAGAACTTTCACCTCGAATACTGTCAATGCGTAGTGGGTAATATCTTTAAACCTTCGACACACCGCCTCTTTATTCCCGTCAATGTGCTCTCTGCGCAGAAACGTTGGCTGGTCTCTATTTGTTGCCGTCCAGTTCAGATGCGTCAGCCACTACTCCATTTAGTTGCCGTCTCTTCTTGGATGAGAGAGCCCCACACAAAAGATTTTGCGTTTAAATCTCCGTTCACTACAACAGGTTTAGGCAGTCTATAATTTGAAGGCTGACATTTGGATATAGTTATAACTATAAAGTCATAGACCGAAATACATATCCCGATGAAGTTAAACGTTTAACTTTTGAAAATGGGGTAACACCCTGAAACAATTGTCAAATATTTATTATAAATTTTTTGAAACCAACCCAAGTGTTGTTATTTAATATAGTAAAAATAATAATTTCACTTCCAGCAGACTTACATATGAGTATAGGATATTTTCATAAAAAGAACACTCGCATAATGAACATAAATGAACATCAAAACATGAAAAACGATAATTTGAATATTACAGCATGTCATAAACAGCATTCATCACAGTTTCTATAATTAAGTTCAAAGTCTACTTCATTATAAATATTCATTCATCGAACAGAACGCTCCCTGCAAGAGTAGTTTATTTATTCTGCGTTTGAAGATACAAATATTATGAATATCACGCACATCTACAGGTGCTCCGTCTCATACTTTCAAAGCGAGAGAAGGAGAAGTTCTCGGAGATTGGTTCAGCCTTAAGAACGCAACACATATGTTGTTGAAAAAACGAGTTGGGTAGACATATCAGTGACCCCGATGGGGTTACTGAGAGATGTTCGTCTTTACGAACAATAAACTCTGTAGAATGAATATAGATGGAAGGGTTAGTAAGTTGTTTTTGAAATAAGGTCTACTATATTCTTAACTAGTAATACCACGCAGGAAACGATTAATCCGTTTTAAAATTTCAATACTTTGAGGCTATTTGTACTTTTACCTCAACATAAAACACGGCAGTATAATGATGACAGAACGTATGCGCTTAAGTAAAGCCTATCCTTAAGACATCTAAATGCTTAGCATTATTAGTAGGACGTAAGGGAGGTGTACAAAAATGTACCTGATGCTCCCAAGATAGACTATCACTTACAACGACACCCAGAAATTTATCTGCGAGTGACTCCCGAAACCAGCTTGTCGCCGAATTAGTGAGCAAGAATTTGATACTACTCCTTTTAGAGTGAATTATTTCTGTTTTTGCATCGTTGAGCACCAGTCCATTTTCTCTTCGACCAGAATAAATACGCCCAAAACTAGACGCTCCACTGCGCGCCAGATCATGCAGTGTCCAAAACTTGAACCGAACAGTCATCCGCAAAAAGCGTAACACTCCGACTCGTCTACTCCAGACAGCTCACTACGTCGTTAATAAATATTGAAAATCACATTGGTCCCAGAACACTGCCCTTTGGAACAGCAGATGTTTGAATTTCAAAAAGCAAGGATTTGAATTCCTTGAAATCGAGAAGACCTTCATGTCTTTCTCTGCACAAAAAACATCTTCCGTTATTTTTGGTTCCATTCATACTGGATTGTTGCATTTCGAGGGACTGGAACCTGTGTTTTAAAAAATTTTTCACCTCTGGATGATTTGGAATTTCTAATGGAGACTGCAAAGATTGTTCGAATAGTTTGTTCGTCTCTTTGTCTCACTTTGTCGCGATGATATGAGTAATGAAAGTACCCCAGCTGCTTGTATCTACACCCAGGTTACTTATTGCTTGGTGGCATTCTTCTGCCGTATCATCGAGGTCCTTTATTCTCTTTGCTGACTCTAAATCTGAATTTGGTAACGCTAGTATCTCCCTGTGAAAACTGGAATGTCTATCTCTGGAATTTTGATATTCTTGCCTTCTTGAATCGGTTTTACTTCTATTACATTCATATGTGTCTTGAATTCTTGCTCGAGTTCTCTAATGAGCTTTTGTGTTGTTCGAACGCTGTCTGTCTTGAAATATTCATGGGTGAATTCGTTTTCGTTCTTCCATATTCGTTCATCTTTTTTTCTACATACTCCCAATCGTCCAGTAAGGTCTGCTTGGCATTATACGAACTCTCTGCGTAAGGTTGCGCTGTCATGGTTTGGATCATCTTTAAATCAGCCATTTTATTACTAATTCTGTTCTGTTGTAATTTAATTG
The DNA here is from genome assembly GCA_030704895.1 of Henosepilachna vigintioctopunctata. Classification (NCBI taxonomy): domain Eukaryota; kingdom Metazoa; phylum Arthropoda; class Insecta; order Coleoptera; family Coccinellidae; genus Henosepilachna; species Henosepilachna vigintioctopunctata. The sequence continues at coordinate 2,161,119 of JARQZJ010000013.1, forward strand.
TTCGTTTTGCGCCATTACCTGCTTCGTGTCTTCTGAAGTCGACGGTTTTCTGGTTGCCACGGTTGATCTAGGTTGTAGAGTCATTACAAATTTCTTCTCACATTCTTCTAAGTATTTCGAGGTTTCTGCCTCAGCCTCTCGAATTTGTTCTATGAACTTTCTTTTGAAGTAACTGTGATCTTTGTCTCTTATTGACTCTGCCACTATGTGTTTTTGATCTGTATCTTCTATAAATTTTTCTGTTATTTTTCTCCTTTTTTCAAAATATTCTGGTGTTTTCTTGCTGACAGCATATTTTTTCCAGTTTGCGAGATCGCGTATAACCTCATTCCCTAGTTCTTGCTGTTTTTCTGCTATATCGTCTAGTTCCATGATCAGAAATGCAGGAATACCTTGGCCCCTTACTGGCACGTTTCGATTTTCGTTTCGGTTTGAGGAACTTAACTTAAATCGCTCGTGGTATTTCTGCCCCTTGATTGACGCTGATGGCTCTCTTGGTTTTTGATCTTTTATTTTCGATGTTGTAGGACCTGGAATGTAGATTCTTTCGTAAGTGACTGACCCTCGATAGGCGCTGGTCGTCCTCTTGGTTGCTAGTCTTGTAGTTTAGTTGAAGAACCTGCACTGTGGATCGTTTCGTGCATGACTACCCCTCGATAGACGCTGATGGCCCTCTTGGTTGCTAGTCTTGTAGTTTAGTTGAAAGACCTGGACTGTGGATCTCTTCGTGTGTGACTACACCTCGACAGATGCTGATGGTCCTCTTGGTTGCTAGTCTTGTTGTTTAGTTGAAGGACCTGTACTGTGGATCTCTTCATGTGTGACTGCTCCTCGATAGACGCTGATGGCCTTCTTGGTCGCTAGTCTTGTAGTTTAGTTGAAGGACCTGGACTGTGGCTCTCTTCGTGTGTAACTGCCCCTTGATAGACGTTGATCGCCCTCTTGGTTGCTAGTCTTGTAGTGGCTCAACTGTGGCTCGAAGAACCATGTATAGAAATATGGGATGCTAATCCCTAACCATAAATCTAGAAATGTTATTGAAGTATGGATATCAGTAATGCCCAATTCTCCCGATTTCTGGAAATCGGTATGAAAGGGGTTCGGTGCTGACAAGGCCTCAATATGCCTACTCCTTGTCAGATGTTGATTAATTATCTATCAGTGGACAACTAATGTAGGGCACAATTCTCCCGATTCCTGGAAATGGGTATGAAAAGGTTCGTTGCTGACAAGGCCTCAATCTGTCTACTCCTTGTCAGATGGTTATTCTTTGCCGACTGATGGAAAAGCAATTTGAGGGTCAATCCTTCCGATTCCTGGAAATCAGTATGAAAGTCGCGTTAACCTAGATACTTATTGCATAATACATGATTATAAAATATTTTTTATTCTAACTATATAAATTTGTTCAAAATCTTCGAGATTCTGAACACCCCATCTTTCACAGAAAAATCTCCCTTTCCTCACCTCCGACGGCCTACCAAACACAGCTATTTTTAGAAGGCGTGATTTGGATTGTCTCTCGTCCTGCATATTTCTCATGTATCTATCATGGTCTTCAAATACTTTTGGTTTGTGTGCTGAAAGTGCTGTGAGCTGTTGAGAATTTCAAGAAATAGTAACATTCTGATGGATTCCAACATTTTAACCACATTTTAAAGTCACGAAATAGCGTTCGGGCCCATGCAACATTTTTTCGATTCAGTGCCGGTCTCTATTGCCACTGATTGATTGTCCTCATTTGCGTGCCTATATACTCCTACTGTTCTCTCATTTCTCATTCCATGCAGATATTTTCGCCTCTTCATCGCAAAATGTAAGGACGGAGTGGCAGTGTTCATCTGAGTCCCACGTCCGATACTCCGCTGTGGGCTGATGAAACTTTCAGAGAAACCCTTCATCAAACTGCTTCACCAAAACTCTGTTCTACCTCCTTCTTTAGAAAGGTCTAACGTAAGGGAGTAGCATTCAAAAAGCGGCGGTGCTCAACCGCATCCAAGATTTCTGTTGTTCTTCAACTTAATTCGCCTACATTTGGCGTAAACCGCTGTAAAACTGCATCAAACGTGATTTCTCTATCGAAAGCCCTACTTTCCATAACATCAACCCGAAGGGTTCTCCCTATAACAATAATCACTTGAAAGCTGTCCTTTGTTTGGTCTGTTGAAGTTTTATGATGAAAATTTAGTTATGGCGATCGTCATGACCATAAGGCCTGGTGGTCCACGTTTACGACCGAAAGAACACCCTCCAGGTACCTTCATCTGATGACACCATCCTGCATGAGATCTCACAAGTCGGTTCCTGTTGATCACCCGCATTACATTCATGGTTTCACTTACCCCCCAATTCGATTGTTTCTATCGTCTAGATAGATTCGGTGAAGTATTCGTTGAAGCTAGCTTCCTCCATTATGTGCATAATGTGTAGTCTTAATGTGGTGTTTAATGCATTTTTGATATCTTTTAATATAAGCGTGAACCAGACCTGCTTCGGGGTCTCAGTTGTAATGAGTATTCAGTAGATTGCAGCAATAGTCGAATTTTCACGTAGAAATCCTCGGAAATCCAATATTCATCGAAATAGTTTCGATTTCTTGGGCCTCTTTCTCAAATCTGTTGTTCATCCAGTTCCAGTTCAGACAAGTCTGTTGAGCAGGAATATTGTTCCGAAATCAACAAACACGCTTGCTTCATTGGCTTTACTTAAGTGGAGCCTTCTAGGTCGATGACTCATTTCACTCAGCCGTGAAGTTTTTTTCACCTCAGTACAAGTTGAATATTTTGTAGATTCTCGTCAGGCAAAAACCATGATGAAGGATTCCATTGCGTTTTGTTTGATCCCATGCAGCGTCTGTGCAAAGCACGTGAACAGGAGGGGCCTTCTTCCAAACCATAAGTGGCGGACAAGTAACGAAGTGCGGTTGATCTGATGTCCTGTTTCAAACGTGACACGCCATAATAACCCTTGGATACTAACAGTTTTTTGAGAACTATTTTAAGTGATATCAGGTTTAGATGACTATGGTTTACAGGTGAATGATTGTATAATTTAATTCCGTGATATATAAGCCTCTGTTGAAATTTAGCAGTTCTGTGACTGAGGGTAGCTAGTAAGTCGCTACTTCTCGTTGGATATATATGAACCACACTGACTTTTGAATGAATGGATGTTCTAATTCATGTAAAGAATACAGTTTAGAATGAATATACATGGGAAGGTCTAAATTATATGTATGACAAAGTAATGTCTACAAGATTTTCTTGAAGGCAAATTCAACATAGTGCGGATAATTCTTTTTCAACATGAAAGAATTCTAAAACTATTAATGGAGTTCCCCAGAGATTAATATTATAAGACATGTGTCAATAATAATGGCTATAGTATTGAATTAACAAGGGTCCAAATGAATGGAATCATTTATGCATGACAAGGCATATCTCGATTTGTTATGTATTTTCCACACATAATCAACATGGTCAGAGCAGCGCAGGTTCTCGTCAATACAAATATTTAAAAACTCAACACAAAATAGCAGATGTGCAGTTCGTTCTATTTACCTGAACCGCATACTGGCCATGTTATTCTGATAGGAGAAATGAACATAATGCGTTTTGGGAGCATTACTTATAAGGAGGTTCCTAGTGCACACGTTATTGAAGCTTTATATTATTTCTCTTTTCGTGTTGATGAGTGAGTGCAGTTGCAATTATTGCCAGCGAACAGAGTCAACAATTCAGCATTAATATGCTAAGGTAATTAATATGCTGAGTCTTTCACAAAAGAAAAATATACCAGAAGAGAAATAATGAATCTCAGGGAAAACGCTATCAACACTGACTGTCATACGCCTGTCAGCAAGATAATCGCTAATCCACTCCAAAGTCAAAACAAATGCCCATAACATTATTTTCCTTTGTCCAGATTTGTGCAAATAAACTCAACCAGACTACTGGCATCGGACTGGGTGGATTTCTTCTTCTCAGTCGTTCTCTCTTGACAGAGTGCTCGTGTCCCGCTCTTGTGCCACTGCGTCCCACGCTATACGGCGCCACATTACTCTATGCTGAGCGGTTCTAGAATTTTCATTGATGCTGAAATGCATCACAGATTTTATCAGATCTTTCCACCTTGCTTGAGAGCGCCCACGCAATCTTTTGCCCTCGACTTTCCCTTGGACCACCTTTCGTTCGGTAGAATCTTGGTTTCGGTTTTAATGTTCAATGCGTTAAGGACTGAGCAAGCGTCTTCAGCACCACATTTCTAACGCATCAATTTTGCGAGGATCTTAAATCTTCAATATTCATGTCTCAGTTTCGTACTGGAAGATTGGAAAGACCAGGCATCTCATAAGTTGAAACTTTGTGTTTTTGGTTCAGCTTCGGTCCCTTCAACTCCTCGTGAGTTTTTCCACTGAAGATAATGCTTGGCGCAACGCCTCCGGATTTCGTCCTCGCAGCTCGCAGCGTTTGAGATCTTGGAGCCCAGATATACGTAGCTGTTGACTTCTTTACGTTCCGCAATGTTTTGAGCGTTTATCTGGTTGTTATTGGGGTGATCCACGATCATAATTTTCGTCTTATCGCTGTTAATAGCGATTCCAAATTAAGTAGCTGTGGTCTCCAGACGACAAAGCAGAGCCACTATGTCATTTTTGGTTGAGAGTAAAAGAGTGGTATCATCAGCATATCATAGATTTGACAACTCACGGCCTCCTATAGATATTTCCTTGTCTCAGTCTTCGAGAACAGCAGTTGTCGGAGTCGACAACAAATTGTTTTCGAGTATGTATGAGAAATATGGATCTGAGCATCTCCGACTTATGAGGAACAGATTGGAAACGAAATATAAATTGGAAATAAAAACCGCTAAAATAGAGGCAAATGACGTTGCAATTATAAATTTGGTTAATAAAACACGGACCCTTTGGAGTATGATCAATAAGAAAAGAAATGTTTCAAAGTTTACGCAGAAAATTCCAATCCATGCGGATGAGTTCAGTAGTTATTTTTCATCTGTTCCACAAAAAATTTTGAATTAACTTCCCATGCAAGATGACAGTGCGGAGGACTCATCTTTCAAAAAGTTGCCCAACAACCTTCAACACTCACTAAGTGAAATATCTCACATCGAATTGAGGGATGTTGTTATGTCGCTGAAAAACAACAAATCGAGGGACATATATGGTCTCTCGATTGTTTTTATGAAAAAATATATAGATATTATTGTGTATCCGCTGACCACACCTGTTAATAGATGTATCAATGACTGAATGTTCCCTGATTGCTCTGAATTATCCAAAACAATTCCACTTTATGAAAAAGGGGATGCTAAGGAAGCTTCGACTTATAGACCTATCTCGTTGGTGCCGATACAATTTGAAGAAAACAAACTTTTTTCCGAATGTCAGTTTGGATTTAGAAGGAAAGTCAACATGTGACGCTGTGAGTTTATCAATCATATAACGTAGTGTTTCGAGTCTGGGACTTGTTCGATTTCGCTTTTCTTTGACTTGACTAAGACATTCGATTGTGTGTCTCATGGTACTCTCCTATGGAAGCTTGGTCAGTATGGTTTCTATTGCATTAGTGCCAATATAATGAGATTTTCTCTTAGCGGTAGAAAACAATCAGTTTTTGTGAATAGCAATTGGTCGAAATATTCAAGTATTGCTGTTGGTGTTCTTCTAGGGTGGATTCTGGGTTCACTTTTTTTTAAATATTTATAAATGACCTTCCAGATTACTTGACTTAATGTGTTAATATTCTTTTTGTCGATGATGCGACCATATCGGTGGCTTGTAGGGACCTCTCGGGAGCTGATCATTTCTTTGAGGATATGAACTTAAGTGCTATGAGGTGCTGCACAGGAAACGAACTGTGCATGAATGATGAGAAGACCGAGAAGGTTATTTTTTCCCTGAAGCGCATTGAAACAAAAAATTGCAAGTTCCTTGGATTGCAACTGTACTCCAGGCTCAACTGAAATGTACACGTTGACTATTTGTGCTCGAAACTGGGAAAGAACATATATGTTTTGCGAAGTTTATCATCTTCTGTTTCCCAGGATGTGCTGAAAACGGCATATTATCCACTTTGTGACCTGCATCTAAGGTACAGAATTTTGGCGTGGAGAACCTGTGGTGGCTTCCGAAGAATATTCAGGTTGCAGAGACGAGCGGTTCGGATAACTGATAATCTCAATTATCTAGATTGCTGAAAAATGTCCTTCTGCAAATTGAACATCCTCAAACTTCCTACCATACTGGTTCTCGAGGCCCTGACATATGCACATGAAACATTAGCTGTCTGAAGGTCAAATAACGATATACATTCGTATAATACTAGAATAAGTAGGGATGTCCATATTCCCTTCACTACATTAGAGAAATCGCATGGTAATGCAGATTTTATATGACCCAGATTGTATAATGAAGTAACTCTTGAATTTCGTTGAAATTCTTCCAAGATTTCGAATATAAATTGAAAAAAAATTCTGTTATATAATGTAATATACAATATCAATGATTTTTTAGGCTCTACTTAAGTCAACAAAGCAAACAAAGGGGGTAATGTTGAACTCTTTAGCCTGTTCCACAATCCCTCGCTTCACGAGAAGTTCTTCGCCTGTGAAAGGCATGGGGCCTTTCACGAATCCAGCCTGCTCGGGTACGATCTCCTGGGATAAATAAGCTTGGAGACTAGTATTCAGAATATGCAGCATAATTTTACTGGCATGAGAAATGAGGGAAACTAGTCTGTAAATACTGCACTTTTTGTTGATCCCTTTTTCAGAAGTGGGATGAATATAGAGTGTGAGCAATCGATCGGCCAGACTCCAGTGACCCAAATGCGATGACAGATTGAGTGCAGCATATCTACTCCAATTTTTCCCATAGCCGTTATTGTTTCGATCAGAATCTCATCAACGCCTACAGCTTTTCTCCGTTTCAGGTGTTTTATGGCTGCGCGCAGGTCGAAAGTGTCGAAATCTATCTCGACATTTTTGGGATTGCCGAGACCTGAAAGACCAAGAATACTGTGATGAAAACCACGATGCGCCATGAGCGGTGCACCTAAAAATTTGCAAAACTACTGCAAACGCATCGCTCTGAGATACTATTGACCACATATGTTTAAAGACATGAGCAAGTACGTCCGAGGGTGCCTAAAGTGTGAGAAATACAAAGTGGCCCAAACCAAAACACCTGGGAAAATGCAACCAAATCCCGTCTGACAACCCTAGTAATCTCTTAGCACGGATATAGTGGAACCACTTGATCATCACGGGTGATACTAGAGGAGTTGATATCGCGCTTTGGATGCCCACGAACCGTGACAGGTCAAGGTGGTCAATTCAGTAGTCAAATTTTTCAAACTCTGATGCAGAACTTCGGATTACAGCATCGTTTCACACCAGATTACACGTCACAGTGTAACCCAGTTGAAAGATCGAATAGAGTGATGAAGACAATGGCGGCAAAATTTTGCAAAAATGACCATAAAATGAGGGAACAGCACATACACGAATTCACTATGGCCATAAATACCGCCAAACAAGATCCTACGGGATAGATATTGCCATTCCTAAATTTTTGACGAGAATTTGACTACCAAATGCACTATACCGAAGAATACACGGCAACAACAGAACTGTCCTAAACCACAACAGGAAAAGCGAATCAAAATAACTAAGTGATCGACTGCTGAAGCTTCAAGATACCTTCCGCTTTGTCCGAATCCATTCAGTACGAGCCTATGAACGTCAGAGCCATTATTATAACCTGAGGTGGCACAGGTGGCAGTGTCACGTGGGTGCACGTATAGTAATGAAATGCGATTACCAGCTCATGCATCGAAAAACTTTGCTTCTAAACTGGCTCCTTAGTTTTCGGGTCCCTATAATATGCATCGGGAAATTATCCCAGTATTATATAATTTCACCGACAGCAACAGGAAAAAACTGAGGAGGGTTCATATCAAGTCCCTGAAACCGTTCAACGATCAAACTGAAGGGTTCTCTCTTCCCGATGCCGATAACATCATGCCATTGAAAACGGAAACAGTGTTCGACCGACCACCGAGCAATAGTGGCCCCCTAATGGCCCTAACCATTAGATAGCGCAAAACATTGAGATCCGGAGGCCAAATATAGCAAGTGAGCACACAAGACCTATCGCTGGGCCTAAACCGGCATCAAAGAACGTCCGAATCCACAGCCATGTGGTAATACCACAGAATGGGTTTCACTATCACGTGGACCCAAGAACACCAGCACAACCTTCGCCAATTCAAGGAGCGGTGTAGAGACCAGCCTCTTATTCGCCCACATTCTGTGGTGGATCCCACCTTCCAAGCAGCGATGATCCGACGGCCCACAAGACCGAACAAAATACACCGACGGCTATCAGAGGATCCGAACGGCCAAAACCCTATCACTCCCCTAACCCCCACACGTGAAGAATTGATCCGATTCTTCGATGACCGAATCAACTTTTACAAGTCTGCTGCTGTATAGGATGATGAAACAAGTACGCCGGTGGATAACTATTCTACAATGAAACAAATGTCATTTTGTTGAACCTCCGTTCAACTGTTTTCATAATTATTGCAGAATTCATTATTATGTTTTATATATTATGAAAAAACACAAACCGTTTTTATTCGATCCGACCTTTTCAATTTCAAATCTTCCAGTGAAACGGTTTTAGTAGACTAAACCTATTCAAATTTCAGATCTCAAATTTCAAGCAGCATGACTGAGATCTTCAGTATCCGTGCCTCGCCCCTACCAGAGGAAGAAAACGAGCTCATAATACTACGGCAGTCCGAGTCCGTACCATCAGCAGTTGGGACCGACAGCCCAACCTTGGAATCGGTGCCAAGACTGGTATCAACTACCAAGACCCTACTACAGCTGGAACCATTATCGTCAACGCGGAACGACATTCGAGCAACGAGAATAACACCCATCTCTCTATCAGCTATGGATCCAAATGTAACGACCGTTCTGTCCGAAATGGCTAAAACTAACACAAATTCAATAGGGGTGGCCATAAACGGTTACGTCACCTGATCCAAATAAGTCTCAGACTGAGTGAAGCCGATGCCAAATCCCGATGTTCTGTGGTCGTCACTGATCCGTCAAATGCTGTCCAAGTTGGTTCCCGAAGAAATTTTTTCTATTTTAGTTTAGTTAAATTATTGTAACATAAATTTCAGTACCTCATTCAGTGCCTCTAGTCAGTAGGTGCAGCGATCCGGGTGTGCGCCGTAGCGGTCATCTTCGGAATACGGTGTTGATAGTAATTGGTTGGAAATCAACATTGCCACGCTGCACTAGTATTCCGGGATGACCGTGAAATTCCGCCGAGGGTCTATCGAGGTAAGTTGGCGTCTCAAGGATATCGGCTTTGTTTGAAATCAACGGCCGTCCTGTCTGCGAGATTCCGACATGTAGCGATAAGCCGCCGTCGATTCGTGTATATACAGGGCTGTAATCCAAGTGCTTTGATCGCAGCTACTCAAAAGTGTCCTCGTGTTGACCGAGACACACATGCTGGGCAAATGGCTCGCGTCAAATCGAAACCATTGCAGCGCATGCATTGTACGGAGTGCCCATGGCACCTTTCGTGTCAATCAAGGACCGTAGCAAAACAGCACCGATTACTACCCTGAAAGCTTTCCGCGAGTGAACGTCTAGACTCCATACAGGTAATTACTGCCCACTCCATCAGGTATCACAACTGATTTTATTATAGTTATAATAATAATAGCACTTACCATTCAGTTGTAGAATATTGGACAAGCCTGTGGGTAACCCTAACCCTTGCTAATTTTCCATTGGTCATTCAGATAAGCTGGCTGGCTTCACTGTTCACTGACTCACCACTTACCGACTCACCGTTTACCGACTCACCGCTTTATCTGCATATTTCCGTTTTTTATTGCACGTATCTTTTCCGTTTTATTATATCCGCATGTCACCGCTTTCACCAACATTGTAATACCGCCTCCTCTTGAATCAGCGAGCAAATGGATTATTGTTCACTAATTACCGTAAACAGAAGCAACTTTTAAGTGGTGTAAATAGATGTATACAATTGACCAAGAGTTCGTTTTATTTGAGTTTTCCAGTCAAACACAGAGACGTGACCTATGGAATTACCGTCTCCGGCTATGAAGTTATACTGGTTACCTGACAAGGTCAGGTCCGTATAGTGGACCTCAACACTATAATAAAGGTGGCGCCCGAGAAATCGTTTCTATCATACGTGACACGAGGTGAAGAGCATTACAATATGTTAGTTGGATTGTTTCTTCAATCACCAATTTTTTCCCTCTGAACTGAAACCCTAACAAATAATCCCATATCAGAAAATCAACCTATAGTGTGCTTTATCTTTGAAATCTCATCAGTTGAATGATTTAGGAATTGACAACTTTTGATTATTATGAGGATTTATGCATAAACAAAATAATAATCAACAATCAATAATTCAATTTCACCAATAAAATATTAGTTAAATTGATGTTGAGAATCAATTATGAATTCATCAGCGTTACAACATGAATTCATCTGCTTGAAAGCTTGAGAAAAGCTAATTTTTCATAAACTTTTAGCAATTAGTATCTATAATATCCTAAAATGACATCGCTTTTATCTGAAAACGAGCTATTGTATCAAACTGCTTTTTTTTCAGTGACTAAAACAGACCTAAGAACACCACTAATTTATAAACCACATTTGATTTTGTATATTCAGACCTCGAATTTCTTCTGTTGTTTTGTGTTCTTCTGTTGCATGTTATGTTATACTCTATTGAAATCCGGAAGGATACGACTCGATCGAGGCTTTCGTATCACCTCTGAAACATAATATTTTTGATGACTGAAAGAAATTCTCTCAAACCACAATCATTAACGCCTCTTAAACCTAAAAGTAATCCTCATTCTTTTTTTTTCTTCGAGAATCTCATTTATACTTCTGCCAATCGATTTTATGTTGACTAGCTTGACTCAATTTCCAGGTATATATGTCGATTATCTTCAGATGATGAAATTAAATAGATAAAAGAAGATTAATTCCCCAAAAATTGAAGCTCAATCGAAAGAATATTCGGAAAACTTCATGATAAGCTTATTGAGCTGTAAATATTCTTGAAAGTCTCATGTCGTTTTTCATATGAAAATTTCAATGAAGCGAAATTGAAGTTAAAGGAAAAATTGAGTATTCGAAAGAATCATTTATCATACTGATTGACACTGATTAGCACACCATTCTAAATTCTTGTAATCAGTTTTCAACATTACTAAATGACCTTATTTTTTCACATTTTATTACTTGATTACCATAAGACTCAGTCATCTTATGATAATTATTATAGTTTCTGTAAATAGTCGTTAAATACGAAAGAAGATATTTCTCGAAAATTAAGTGTGAAATTTCCATAAAATAACTCATAAGCATTGACGCTATAGTCTTGTGCATTAAACACTGATTTCCCGTCGTACTCTATTGTTTTAATGCAAAATTGTTTCATGAAATTGTTTCAATGCAAAATTGTTTTGAATGTATATTTCTGCGTTTCTTATTGTATTCCACAATATCTATGTGGAGATATTCTTGAAAATCGAAGTTATTTTCAATATTCCTTCTTATGTTTTATGAGCCGAAACAGCAGTCTTGAAAAGAAGTTTCACTTCCCCTAAGAGTTACTTGCGTTATGATAAAATGTAGTTGCTTCATGTGATGCATACTTTGGATCTTATTAGATTTGTATCTAAGTGTGAGAGTCAATTATTTATCTTATTATATTGATGAAGGAATTCACTGTTCCCAATACTAATACAGCTCCCAATACAGTGCTCCCCTACAGAGGAATCTCAGGTACAGTATATCGAATAACAGAGTTGAGCATTGTGAGGGCCCCTTTATATTTATCAGGCCCGTGACGGCGGTCCCTATGGCATCGATCTTCACGTTACTGGCCTCAGTTGGTTCTCAGCAACTTCCGGACAGCTCTGCTTGTGGAAAGTAACACTGATTACTGTGATTCCTTATAGAACTGTTTGCCTTGTACTAGTTCTCTGATGTTCTTCAGATACTTTCTTGCGATTGTACCAGTGGAATCTCAAATGATAGAAATAATGGCACATGAACAGACCATGTTTGTGTGCCACTGTCTCAACATCCTCACTTCACGTTTTTGATACTAAGAAATTTTGATCCGTTAGTATTACCACGTACATGAAAATAATTTGGACACTATTCCGAAATTTTAGAATTTGCTTACATAAGTAAAAGTGTCAGAAACCTTTCTGACACTTTTTCTTATTAGAGATTGCCTCCTGCTTGACCTCACCGCGAAGAACGCCAACGGTAGGAAATTTTGAATGGAATACGAAACAAATTATAAATTGAAAGGTGAGTTATATACGTATTACACAAGCACCATCACGGTCGCGTCTTTATCACTGACTCTTCTCAAGAATAATAACCGGCGCACTTCTTCTGCGCCTAGTGCCAAAGTAATAATAACATAGAAATTATAATTTTAGTATATATATATATATATATATATATATATATATATATATATATATATATATATATATATATATATATATATATATATATATATATGGATGGGGAAATGACGTGCATATGGCACCGAATGTAATATTCAAGAAAAACGGCACTCGAACACTGAGTCGAATAATTCAAATTAATGAGAAGAATGTTATTGTACAGGTAAATATGTGAATGTTTACGACATGATGGCTCCATTATCCTTCGACAGATATGAAATGTCAGAGAAATATTGAAATCGATGCCATACCTGATGGAAATACGAGACAGCTGTTCGTTCTGCGAGGAACTCGTCAGTCGCACTACGTCCATCGAAGTGATTTTTTTCCATTGATTCCATAGATGGAATTGTGAAGTATTCATTACTTGACGTTATTCCACTTGGTGTCATAAGAAAATGCTTGGGGATTAAAATTGTTGCCTCATTTCGGGACGTGGTGCGACTGACGAGTTCCTTGCAGAACGAAACAACTGTCTCGCACTTCCATCAGGTGCGGCATCAATTTCAATATTTCTCTAACACATATTCCATGAAGGATAGTAGAGGCATAACATCGTACACATTCACATATCTGTTGTTTAATTTGAATTTTTTGAATGAATATTTGGTGTTCTTTATATACAATTGTTTCGACTGATTTAATATATACAATGAGGAAAATATATTAGGGATAGCAGTCTTAGGGTGAAATTAGTGTAATCTTTTTCCTTTTTACTCAAGCTTTGGAAAACTTTATTCGTTTCTTCATCAGGAGCAGCTGTTAAATTGAAAATTTGAAAATGTCAAATACAAACAGACATGTGCTAACTTACGATTTGAGATTCAAACCAAGATGTTAAAATTTGCCAGTTATTCATAACAATAAACCAAATTCATAATTCACATACAGCCATGAAACCGTGATGAGTAGATCTTTAAATTAGCACCTAAAGGTTATGTAGATAATACAACCAACATAATTCGACAGGACAAAGAAGAATGTTGTCAGTCCTTCACAAAACAACACTCGACCAGTAACGAAATATACACTCAATATATATAAAATCATACAGATGGAGTTTCTTCCTCAGTGACACTCAGTTTTGAAGTGACGAAATGAACGCTATATCTTTTGATGTGGTGACCAATCAGATAGAAAAATATCGAGCTGAGGCCATCAATATCCCTACGCGAGTTTATCTTTCTCTTCTCTGGTATATACGTACAATTTCCAAGAACAGTCTTTATTTCAACGATATCTTTCACAGATGTGGTTCTCTTTTAGAAATTTTCTTCTATTAGTATACACCATGTACTAGTGTTTTAGAATATTTTGTGTTATGGTGAACAACAAGTGGTTTGTGGTAGTCTTGATGGCTCGACCTCTCAATATATCAATTTTGAAAATGAATATTCCAAAAATCCAATTACAAATTTTGTTCCCAACGAAGGGAAATTCGTTATATCCTCCAGCATTTGGTTTAAAAATGCTCCTTCAGCAGTTTTTGTAGCTTCAGCCTCTTATCGAATGTTGTTAAACTTGTTTTGTGTAAGTTTTTTATAACTTTGTATAAATTTGTAGTACTTTAACGTGTGAGTGAAACTCAGTAAGTAGTCTGTTGTGTTAGATGGTGAGTGATAATACAGCTTCTGCATCTTATCTTTATCTGGAATGAATCTGTAGTAACAGAGAGTCTCCACTGGAATTCTCAATATTTGAAAATTCCGTAAAATGAGGAAATGGAATTCTCTCACTATTCCAAACCAAACATACTGCAAGCTTTGAAAGTTGAACTTTCAAATATAATATTCATTACAGAATTTCAAAACCAATGAGTACCACAGTGATAATGAAATCATTACATTACTTAATTGGAACATTACAATTTAAACTATCCTGATTCAACATTTAGAGCAAGTAATGTAAATATCAATATAAATATTCTTCTTCATACTTATTTCAAAAAATAAACAGAGAACAATCACATAATTTGCCTTAAACTAGGAATAGGTAGTCGTGAGATTTTTGTAATGCTTTGTTTGTTGAATGCATTGTTCGTTATTATGGTTACTACCTGAACAATATTGCATCTTCCACTTCTGTTTTTCTTTCAGGTTTCCACTGCTGTGACGGAGTGTACCCATGGATCATGACTAGATCCTCAATTTTTATATCTGAATTCTGATTTTTCCTATTCCACTCAGTTCGTGTCTGTAGTCAAGAATTGGCTAGCAGAAAAGAACTAGTCTTTTGCATCATTGAGGGCTGGAGTAATTGGACGTGAACTCCAACTAAAAGAGAATAATCAGATTCAATAGCCGTCCATTTATAACATGATCTACCCTTGTGAGGGCTGTATGGTGATATGAAATGCATATTAATTTCATTATCTAATGAATAATTTTCGAAATCACCTGACTTAACAGATGTTCTCAATTTTTCGAATTCAATGTATACGTGTTGATCGCCTAGCGACTTGAGTAGACCCATAAAGTACCGCCATCGTTATAAGACAGACGACAATACACGTGCCCACATTTTTTGACCAATTTTGTCATTAAACTTTATCAAAGAAAGGCGACAAACTATAAAATTTGCTTCTACATGAAACCTGAGGCTGTAGTTTTATTTTATTTACTTTTTTAGAGAAATATTCTGTTTACGCCCTTGATCAATATTTCATTTACTACATTAGAGAAATATTCTGTTTACGCCCTTGATCAATATTTCATTTACTTCTTTGGAGAAATATTCTGTTCAGGCCCCTGATCAATATTTCGTTTACTTCTTTAGAGAAATATTCTGTTCAGGCCCTTGATCAATATTTCATTTACTTCTTTAGAGAAATATGTTGTTTAGTCCTTTGATCAATATTTCATTTACTACTTCAGAGAAATATTCTGTTTAGGCTCTTGATCAATATTTCATTTACTTCTTCAGTGAAATATTCTGTTTAGGCCCTTGATCAATATCTCATTCACTTCTTTAGAGAAATATTCTGTTTACGCCCTTGATCAATATTTCATTTACTTCTTCAGAGAAATATTCTGTTTACGCCCTTGATCAATATTTCATTTACTACTTCAGAGAAATATTCTGTTGAAGCCCCTGATCAATATTTCATTCACTACTTCAGAGAATTATTCTGTTTAGGACCTTGATCAATACTTTGTGTGAATTCCTAGTCTGAGATACTCAAATCTTCAGTATTATGTAAAGAAAGTAACATATAAGCAAATATTCCGACTATTTTATTACAATTAGAATATTTCTCGAGAATAGATTCATCAGCAGAATGTGTCAAACCAAAGTAGTTACTGTTGTTTTTTGTTCCTCTGATATTTCTTAGGTCAAAGAAGACAATATATCATGCAGTGGTCAGATTGCATGTCTAGTGTTGAACATTTGGGATCTTATCAACTAATATCTGAATTCTTTGATATTGGCGCTGTCCTTCCGTCTGAATAATTTATCAATTGAAAAAGCTATCCACAAAGAAAACTGTGAATTTTTCTAAGCAGGCACATATATTTGAAAACTTTTAAGTTCTATGTTTAGGGCAGGTGTGGCGGGGTTAGTTTGGCAGACAATTATATTCAAACAGTTTGATATTCTTAGGTGTCGTTCATGAGATCATTTCGTTATAAGTCACCAACGTATTCAATACGAATTTGATTAGCGTCTCCTGTCATTTCTGTAGAAGCACTATGGAAATAATGAATCCACGATGCAAACAATTATGGAAGGAGACTAAATTAATTTGTAGATATCAAAACGGAAATTACTTGAGGCAACAAAAACAAATCCCTCCTTATCGTATCTTCATCCATTGCTCTGTCTTGTAAAAGGAATTGTATATTCGTGTATAATCGGTATAAACAATCATTCGCGATTCTTGGTAAAAAGCAAGTTCAGAAGTAGAAGAAAGCTAGTTTACGACAATATTTGAGAATAATTTTTGAGGAACATATCATGAAAGTTATATAATATTTCAGCAACAAGTTCACACATTCTGTGAAGCACAAACTCCAGTAAAGCTGTCAAGTAGTACCCTATGATAAATTGCTATTATTTCAAATGAATTTACTCTATTATTGTTCATGTACCAATTCACCCTATATGCTTACTTTTCAATTCTCTAGGCCTATTAGAAATTATGTGTTTTCAACTATTTCAGCAGATTTCCTTCTTGAAAATAAAAGACAATAATAATACACAACGTACTTACCTGATTTCTCATGGATTTCTCACCTGGATTTTCGTTGTAGGTATACTTCCTGAGGTCTTTCTATTGTTTTTCCATATTTATTTATCGCAATCGATCTTAAGGAAAATTATCAACTAATGTAAATTTTCAACAGATCTTTTCGAATCACTCATCGCAATTCTATTTATGTCTTCGATTCTATCTAATCACACCGCGAACCATTATTTTGTGGTTATCATCTATCGTTCGATCTTCTGTTGAAGCTAAAGAGTAGAATGAAAAAATCCTTCAATAATTTAGTATTTGCTTCTTTCAATTTTTTCACACCCCAAAAAAAACCCATATTCTGAGCAAAAACTTGAATATTCCCAGAATTCATTATCACCTGAATTGAATTCAATTCCAATATTGATTTTCTTGAATCAGAAAGTATTATAAGTCTTCAATGATCCGAAATAATTCGAATGTACGTGTATATTTCCGAATGAGCGTATATTTCACTTGAGAATTCTAATTGTTCGACAATTGAAAACGATTTTTTCGAACATTATGTCATCATTATTTCGCAGCATTCTATTTTTGCATTTCATTCATCTCAAACTTACCTATCTGACATCTTGATTGATTTCAGAATTTCAGGCAATTTGAATAATCCTTGAGTTTTCATTGATTCCAAAAAAAACTAAATCCAAAAATATATAAAATCTTTATTACAATTTCATTTTTGATTTACTGTTACTTCACTTCTCCGTTTTCCGAGAATAATTTTCGATATAATCATCATGGGGTGTTCAAATATCAGACAATAGACCACTGATAGCAAGATTGTTATTGCAGAATATGCAAAAAATTGTAGTAATGCATTCATATCAGTGAAAGCAATCGTATCCCTTGAAGATAAGTTTCCTATATTTATGACGATATAGTGTATTAAATATATAGAATAAGACAATTTGGTTATCAACTGAAAAATGGGGAAAGACAGAAACCAGTTCACCGGACCTACAAAAAATTGAATGGATTACTGATAAATACTAGTATTCAAATACAACGTATATAGCCATATCTGAATGTCTTCAAATATAAGTATATACAAATATATATATATATATATATATATATATATATATATATATATATATATATATATATATATATATATATATATATATTATATATGTATAATATTTTATTTTGAAACTTTTTAGCAATAACTTTTTTTGAGATGAAAAAGTTTTTTTTTTGACGTTTCGTTGTTATATCACAACTTTGTCAAAACTAAAAAAATTTTTCCATCTCAAATTAAACAGGCAAAAAATCAATTTCAAGATAAATATATATATATATATATATATATATATATATATACAGGGTGAGTCAAGATGGACGCGATGGGCTCTTATTACGAAACGGTTAATTTTCAAAATAATACGACCAAGCAGTCATGTGGGGATTCATCAAGGGTACATTCTAAAAATAATTTGATACATACAGGGTGTTCCAGAAATGTGTGACATACCAAAGTTATGTTTTTTCTTATGGAACGCCCTGTATTTGACTACGTTTTTGGGTTTTACGTAAAAAATAAGATATACTTTCTTCAATATGTCATATACCTAACGATTATAGTCTTTGAGATATTTCGATTTTTCGGAAATTGGAGAGTCCACAAAAAAAAATAACATCTCCGAAAAAATTGACTTTAGCGAAGTAAAATTTTGTGTGTGAATAAAAGAGCGATTACAGAAAGTTTTAATGGATTCACATTCACTTAAGGTTCTACAGGGTGTCCAAAATTTGATGTTCCTCGGCTAACATATTCAAACTACAATATCATGCTTATTTTAAATGGGACACACTGTATTTTTCAATCCCATCATGTACCAAATTACATTCTCTTTTAAAAGTGATAGAGGTATTATATGTCTATTTCTATTAATTCTAGAATTATTTTCAATTTTGTGAAATTGTCATTTATTTTCATCTATTTTGTCACTTTAGTATGCAAAGGGATGAGTGTCTCTTCTCAAAAAAAGATGAATGTTCCATACTTTTGATACCGTCTTCACCTCTGAATGTTTCATCAGTTTCTTGAAGAGCTCTAGATCACTAATGAGTTTTTGAGTATTCATCTTTTCAAAGTGGGGCATTTTTGAAAATTCGAAGCAGGCTGTCAGTTATTTTTTTTTTCTGAAGTAGGCTGCTGTCAATTGAAGTGATTCGGTTTTTAAATTTATTCAGACCGTTTACTTGTTTTGTCGAAATCATTATCCACAAAAGATGTAAAAATGTATTATTCAATACAAGAAAGAATTGACATGATTTCAGTACTCGGTGAATGTTTTGAGAATTCTTTTTTGGCAGAACGAGTGTATGCACAGAAGTACCCTAATCGGCGACATCCTGATGAGAGGAATCTTGAAAAACTATTTGAAACCTTCAGGGCTACAGGAAGCGTAAAATATCGAACGAAGACATCCACAAAACCAGTCACCGATGATGGTGAAAATCAGTTCATGGTATTGGGGTCGGTAATTGAAAATCCGAACACTAGCACTAGAGTTTTAGCAAGAGAGAACGGATTAAGTCAGTCCAGTGTGTCTAGAATTTTGAAAACACATAAGTACTATCCCTTCCGCATGGAGATGCATCAAAGCCTGTATTGGATAGACTTTCAAAGACGACAAAATTTTTGTTTATGGGCATTGGATAAAGTTGGCGAAAAAATTGATTACTTTTATAATGTACTGTTTAGCGATGAATCGACTTTTCACAATAACGGATTGGTTAATCGTCATAATTTCCACTACTACGATACTGAAAACCGACACTTGTTCCACGCAATAGATCGTCAGAACCGGTGGAGTATTAACGTATATGGAGGAATTATAGCCGACCAAGTTATTGGCCCGTATTTCTTTGATGGTCATTTAAACGGACGTAAATTTTTTAGATTTTTGAAAAAAGATTTCTGAGAACTTTTGGAAGATGTTCCTATCAATATTAGAATACAAATGATGTTGCAATTAGATGGGGCTCTCGCACATTTTTCAGTTAATGTGCGAAACTATTCAAACATAAAGTTTCCTGACAAATGGATAGGGCGCGGAAGTCCAAATGCTTGGCCACCTAGGTCGCCTGGGCTGACTCCAATGGACTTCTTTTTGTGGGGGTTATATTAAAAACAGAGTTTACAGCACTCCTCCGACAACAGAAAAAATATGAAGCAAAGAATTAGAGAAGGTTTTGGAACAATAACCCCAAATATGTTACGAAATGTGAGAAATTCTTATGGAAACCGAGTAGCACTGAGCATTCAACAGGAGGGTCGCCATTTTGAACATTTGTTGTAATTGTGATTGTTGGAATATCATTTTATATTTGAATATTTATATACTTTTTAATTGAAGTTAAGTAATTGAGTGTTGATTTTACATATTATTGAATTAACAAGGTTGGTCTCATGTTTCTGTAGGTGATAAGGTTTTGATAATAGTAACAGAAAAATTCTCAGTTTTGCTTACTGAGGTGACAAAATAGATGAGAACAAATGATAATTTCACATAATTGAAAATAATTCTGAAAGTAATAGAAATAGACATATAATACCTCTATAACTTTTCAAAGAGAATGTAATTTGGTACATGATGGGATTGAAAAATACAGTGTGTCCCATTTAAAATAAGCATGATATTGTAGTTTGAATATGTTAGCAGAGGAACATCAAATTTTGGACACCCTGTAGAAACTTAAGTGAATGTGAATCCATTAAAACTTTCTGTAATCGCTCTTTTATTCACTCACAAAATTTCACTACGCTAAAGTCAATTGTTTCGGAGATGTTATCTTTTTTTGTGGACTCTCCAATTTCCTAAAAATTGAAATATCTCAAAGACTATAATCGTTAGGTATATGACATATTGAAGAAAGTATATCTTATTTTTTACGTAAAACCCAAAAACGTAGTCAAATACAGGGCGTTCCGAAAGAAAAAACATAACTTTGGTATGTCACACATTTCTGGAACACCCTGTATGTATCAAATTATTTTTAGAATGTAACCTTGATGAATCCCCACATGACTGCTTGGTCGTATTATTTTGAAAATTAACCGTTTCGTAATAAGAGACCATCACGTCCACCTTGAATCACCCTATATATATATATATATATATATATATATATATATATATATATATATATATATATATATATATATATATATATATATATATATATATATATATATATATATATATATATATATATATATATATATATATATATATATATATATATATATATATATATATATATATATATATATATATATATATATATATATATATAGTAAAATTTAGGTAACGGGAAAAATCGGTCTTGTAAAGTGTTTGAAAACTCATTTATTCATTGAAATTCTCTATATTTCCACACTTATTCGTGCCTTCTTCAGGAGAAAAAACAAGCTGCAAAGTAATGACAGTGATAAATTTCAATATGTATACAAGAAACTCCAGAGAACGAAAAAAAACAACTTAAGATCACGTATCACTAACAACATTACAAATTACGAATCAAAATTG
Source organism: Henosepilachna vigintioctopunctata (assembly GCA_030704895.1). Lineage (NCBI taxonomy): Eukaryota > Metazoa > Arthropoda > Insecta > Coleoptera > Coccinellidae > Henosepilachna > Henosepilachna vigintioctopunctata. Next base: position 2,182,481 of record JARQZJ010000013.1, read on the forward strand.
AAATTCACGAAACTAACGAATATCCAAAATTTATACCCAAAAGCAAAAAATTTTGTAAAAGAGAACGATAACTTATATATCATACCTGCAGACAAAGGTGGTTGTACAGTCGCTTTGAATAAAAATAATTATAAACAAAAAGTCAATTTTTATTACAAGATACAGATACTTATAAATCGATAAAAAAAGACCCCATGTCACAATTACAAACAAAACTAAACAGTTCAATAAAATCTTCGAAATCTAAACATCGGATTGACGAAATTGAAACCAAGAGTTTAACAACTCATAATGCTGTAATTTCGAAGTTATATTGTTCACCTAAAATATAGAAACTAAATACACCGATAAGACCAATAGTGAGTAGTGTAGGCTCTGAAACTTATAATCTTTCAAAATTATTAAGGAACATATTAACAAATGCATTAGCTGACAGAACAACATACAATGTAAAAGACACGTTTTCCTTTGATAACTCGGTATGCAATACAGTGTTACCATTCGGATATGTATCAGTATCTTTCGATGTAATTTCTCTATTCACAAATATTCCATTGAATCTCACCTTAGATCTACTTGAAACACATTGGAATAAAATAGATGAACACACTTCTATATCTAATGAGAATTTTTCAAACTCATTAATTTTGTTTTTCAAGGTTGTTATTTCAGTTTTGATAACAAGGTGTATCAGCAAATCTTTGGCACACCTATGGGATCAACTGTAAGTCCAATTATAGCAAAGATAGTTATGGATCACATTTTAGATGAGATTTTGAAAAGCTTCCTTTTGACATTCCTTTCATATACAAAGTTGTAGATGATATATAATAACCGCCCTTCCGGCGGAAAAAATTGAATATGGACTAAATATCTTCAACAGTATAAACCAACATATTCAATTCACAACAAAAACAGAAAAAGAGAAGAGTGTACCCCTTCTGAATACATTACTAAAAAGAATGGACAATAACAGCATTATGTTGGATTGGTATCAAAAACCAACTTCGTCAGGACGTTACCTAAAGTATTTCTCAAACCACCCAATAAAACAGAAAACTAATGTTATATTGGGGCTGAAAAAAAGAGTGACTCATATTTCGGATGAAATCTTACTGAAGCAAAATTTAAGAAAATTAGTACAATTGTTTTGTAACAACGGCTACCCCATCAAGTTAATAAAAAAATTACTATATTGTAATCAAACCAACGCTCCAACTAATATCATTTCCAGTCCAGTCAACATCAAATTCAAAAAATTACCGTATATTGAAAGTTTATTTGATTAAATATTAAAAAACCTCATACATATAAACAATATCAAAATAGCCAAATATAATACAATAACTTTAAAAACAATTTTCACTAAAACCAAATATCACACTCCAGTGTTGTGGAATTGCAATGTCATTCACAAAATACCATGTCTTCAATGTTATAAATGCTATATAGGTCAAACCAAACAAAATTTTAAACAAAGAGTCACACAACATAAAAGTGACAATCGTATTGGAAAACGATCTTGTGCATTAGCATGTCACTTCCAAGACTCGGATCACAATTTTGATTACGAAAATATTCAAATTTTGGATAGGTCAAGCAATCACAAAAAGAGATCATTTTTGGAAATGGCACATATACATTACACAGGCAATACGATCAACTCAAGATCAGATATTGAACAATTAAGAATCATTTATAATAATATCTTAAATTAGAACAAATAAAAATATTTTTCTACGTCAATGGTTCGAAAAATTTACGATCAACTCATTATACACAATAATGAGTTGAATGAAGCTTTCAGCCTTCTAGGGTGTTGAATCTTTTGACCATTCAGTTCAGCAACATGTAGCGAATAAGTGTCAACAAAATAAGAAACGTTGATTATAACAAAAAATGTTAGTTACTTCATCTTCACTGCATAAATTCTGATTGTGAGTAATTTTGTTTTATACATACTGAAATTTATCACTGTAGTCATTACTTTGCAGCTTGTTTTTTCTCCTGAAGGAGACACAGATAAGTGTCGAAATATAGAGAATTTTAATGAATAAATGAATTTTCAAACACTTCACAAGACCAATTATTCCCGTTACCTAAAATTTACTAAGTATCGCCTGGTAGAGAAATCACCTTTTATCTATATATATATATATTATATATATATATATATATATATATATATATATATATATATATATATATATATATATATATATATATAAATATATATATTCATATTCATTGCTATCTTGAACCATTTTATTTATATTTTCTGAAAGAAATTATTGGGTTTTCTGGTACCTCAAAAATATTTATTAAACATCTATATCACATAACGTTTCGGTCCTTTTCTTGGGCCTTTTTCAAATGAAGTTTCATCAATATATTGTCATCAACACACGAACAAAAACAATACTTATTATTAAATTATGAACCAATATTCAAATGAAGAAAGGTTTTCAAAAATTGTTATATTTCTATATAGAAATTGTTTCTGACAAACAATAATTTTTCATACCTCCTTTTCCTGTTGCACAGAGTATTATTAGCAGTGCAATACCGCAGGACCAGATGGTTCTATTCAGAGCAAAAAAGAAACCGTCAATTACGCCATTGTCCGTATTTGTTAGAACTTCGTGTCCACTAAAAATCGATGCCAAGAGAGCCGAGAATATCACTGTCCACAGCAGTGACAGTGACCACTGTAATGAGAGAAATTTTTATGTACACCCACTTTCACAACATTATCAAATTTTTCATCCCTCCATAAAATTTTAGATATAATATTTGGAGATGTATTATAATTTATAGACATATATACACAAAAATATATGAATATATTTATATATATATATATATATATATATATATATATATATATATATATATATATATATATCGCACTGAATGCCGCTATAAAATCGCACATATAAAGTTTGAGCAAAAAGTAAATCGTCAACCTTGAGTAAAGTGGACAGATGAACGGAAGAAAGAGCATTCAGAGAGGATGAAGCGTTTTTGGGAGGCAAAAAAGATGAAGCAAAATTCCTAATTATTGCGAATTCAAGTTCAGTCGCTCTCCTCATAGGGAACAATCGAAATAAATATATATATATATATATATATATATATATATATATATATATATATATATATATATATATATATAAATAGAGTTTCCTACCTTCTACGACAGGAGTAGAAAGTAGAAAATCTATCAATTTTATTTTGAGTCGACAATGTAGTATTTCATTTCTACGAATATTGCTTCGTTTGCGAAACACAGTGCGCTGAAGCAATATAATTTGTTCAATTGTATATTCCGTCAATTATTCCAATTATTTAGCAAACAATATTTGGTGTTTCATTTCGGGTTCATTCCTAGCTCTTCCACTAGACAAATTCACTATCGGGGATACGAGTTGCGAATACCACAACCTGGTTGAATTTAATAATGAAGGACTAAAAAATTGAATATTTCTACACTTGTGTAGAATACAGCACAAGTAGTTGAAAATTTTCTCAGAACCAATTATGTGCTTTACATTTTTTGCAATTTCTCACAGTTTCAGACTGAATTATAGTTATTTCCTAATGATATACGAATTCCTCAATATCTGATATTGAGGAAAATATCACCTGATAAAATAAGGTGTCACGATTCTACTGATCAAAAATTCAATCAAAATATCCAAGCACACCAAGCATAGTGTCATATATAAACCGCATAAATGGTTGCAAATGTCTCCATCGCGAAATGGAGACATTTGTCTTTTCCTTTGTCAATGACTCTAGAACACACCCTGTTTATGTGAGTTAGGACAAAGAAATACAGAGATATATGCATTGTGTCATTTCATACAAATTTCGGAGAGAAACAGTAGACTTTATTGAAAAGGCTATAATAATTGAGTGAATGTCATAGCGCAGTGACAAATGAAGGTATATTGGATATCATATTATGCTTATATGACACTTGTGTCATGTTTTGATGAAAATCTTATTTTCACATTTGTTTTATGGTTTACATTTGTCTCATATTACATGGACATTTTCAAGGATAAAAAAACACTATGTCCCTATCTCGGAAAAACCTAGAAAAAGATTCATAATGATATTGATAATGACTTTTTTTCTCTATTTTTAAACCGGTTTTCTTGGTATTAGTTTGAAACTGAATGCAAATTGGGTACTCCACTACCAACAAGCTATAGTTCATTTCAAAAATAGCTTCGAATTGAATGATAAAATTGAAACCATAACTTACAGTGCTGAGTTTTAACGGCTTTTCCCTCCTTTTCAATTCGTAAATATAATATCCAACCAGCATACCAAGCACATAAGGACCGTATCTAACATGAGTCATATAATAATAATCAGACGTCTGTATTGGAAAAACAGACCTGAAAATTTTTAGATACATATAAGAAACATGCACATTATATAAGTACACAAAATTTTTTCCATGCCATTCAATTTTATAAACTCACCCTTTTCCTAATCCTGTTATTTCGTTCGTGTATCCTACTACAAACATGATGATATTTGCAACAAGAACCAAGAGGACCATTAAACTCAATGCCAACTTAGGCAGTAGCCGCAACAAAATTATAATCAATTGTGCTATAATGAAGAGTTGCATATCAACAGAGAGATACCATGACTGCGAAACACACTGCAAAAGAAAAAATACCCTCAATGTTTATAATCAAGAATCAATGTTCAAGACGCCCCAATGAATTGGGGCGTCTCGACTACTGGCTCATTGACACATTGTGCATTTTTCACAGTTTTGGGTGAACTTAGCGTTATATGAAACGAATACCTAATACATAATTAACAATATATTTTGTGTTGAAATTGGACGGAACTGTACTATCTCTAGATTTGTAGACTACATGAGGTTGTGAAATCCACATTTCAGTTACATTTTATTGCTACTTCAATTTGGTTCGTTGTGATGAGAAAATCTTTGTTCTTGTGGTTTGGTTCTAGTAAGTGGCGAACTGCTTCATGTCGTGCACACGAAGATAGTAAATGTTCAACCATCAGAGGAATATTTTCGCACTTGGCTTGTTCGCCTGATATCATCAAATAACTGTGGATCAGTTTCGTATAACCTATTTTTGGTCTTCCAACTACTACTTTGTCTTTTCTGCTTGGGGTTAATGTTGTTATTTTGTGCATTTTCGGTTGAATTTGTGAAGCTTACAGGAATTTTTGACCATTCAGTTTGCCATTCTTCAACGATTCTATTCTTGATTGACGATCTTGGATTTGTATGAACCACGACGTTTGTAACACGAAGATCAGAGAAGTCTGGAAGCATTGCAGATCGGTCCGCTGCAACATTCAAAACGGGATGTTCCTGTTGTTTCGAGAGCGTGCCGTCTTTCTTGTATTTTTTGTACTAGTGGGTTCTTCGAGTAGGTCTATGTCAGTAATTGACTCTATGGAGGAAAGTGAGTCTATGAGTACTGTGACCTTGTGTCCTGTTATCATGAAACTGGAAAGAGATCTATAGACTTCGAATAATTCCGAAGTGTTTATGCTACTACAGTCAATTGCAAGTTTGTAGGATAGAGGTGTATTTGACTAGTTAACCAAGAAACTCTTCGTTCATCTTCAGAGGCGTCTGCAATATTAAATCATCAAATATATCGTTGCTCCTCATTTGTCTGGAATCCAGACAAATGAGGATCCAGACTCTGGATGATTTCTTCAATGTATTAGGTGTTTCATGTTCATGATATCTGTGTAGACACATCTGTGTATTCATGATATGTTCATGATAAATTTAAACATATTCTAAGAGTAATTTTTTCTTCCTTTTTACTACACTATTCAATTTTTCATATGAAAAACTCTGTCATCTCAATGGTGGGCTATGAAAGTTTATTCGTATAGAAAAATATTGGTCGGAAAACCTCATTAGTTCCCAAAATCAATCATTGTCTCTATGTTCATGAAAAGTTAGGTTATTTCTGAGAATTATTCTAGAAATTGATATTTTAACATAAATATTTTATGGAAACAATTATATGTCGAAAAAATTCAATAAAAAAAAGCGTTTTTCAATTCAGTAATAAAATTCAAAAGCAACAACCCTGAAACTCACAAAAATTATTCGTTCGCAATTGAAAATCAGTGAGATAATCGAGGTACTATTCTGTCGAACTTTCATTGCTTGAAAATTTCAATTAATTTTCTGAAATTCTGAACGAAATGAAAGAAAAATTACAAATGAACTGAAATAAAATGATTTAAGAATAAGAATAAAAAGTAGAGATAAAATAAATTTTTACCGTTGATGAACAAACCGAGGTTGAATCAGAAATACAATTCACAGGACGTTTTGGTAAGTAATGTATCTCTTACCGTTCGAAAGTGAAAACTGTTTTCAGCTTTCACTATTTTATTCCATGTAATTTAATTTTTATTTCATGCAAAATTTTTGTTTCAGTCCTCAGAGTACAAATCTGCACTCTGTTTGTTCAGTTTTTTCACTTCAATCTGATTAATTTTATTGATTATTTCCCCAATGAATCAGTGCTTCGTTCGAGAATGAGAACTTTAAAGAATAGGCAGTGAAAAGGAAATAGTGAAGTATCTATATTTCTCTATTGGATTATTGATTGGATTGGGTTATTCCAATATCACACGAGAGTTATGGTTACCTGACCGAAAGAAGAATTCCACCCAATAATCCTAACTGTCGGTTAAGTACCAAATATTTGATTTGATTTGTTATTCCATTTCTATTATAAAGTTTCGTCAGCATTTGACGAAAAATACTCTACCTATTTTTCAATATGTGAAAAGTGTCTTTGAATAATTTTCGAGTAGTGAAATGTACATTTCAAACATATTCTCGAATCGAACGTTAAACAAATCCATTTATTTATTGTCCAAGTTGTGATAGAGTTATGGAATGGACTTCCTCCTAAAATTATCATATTGTTATAATCAGATAACGTAGTTTCACAGGTACTAGTTATGTTGTTTCACAGTTACATGAAATTGGAAAAACAATCAAATAACCAGATTTTTTTTTAATTTCCCCATTATTCCTACGTAGTAAAATGACTCACGCTTTATGTTTGGAGAAATGAAGATAAACTCAGAATTTTTTTTTATCGCTAGTAGCTAGTGGGTTATACCTCGACAGTATATGAGAAAAAATCATTTAGATATCCTAAGTGTGAATCCGTGAATCGTGGATGACGAAATGAAATCTTTAGGCATTCTAATGCATTTTAGTATACATTACGAAGCTCAACATGTGAAACGCAAACTATATTTTCTGTTTCTCTGACGTGTTAATAATTCCCATCCAGCAAAAACCAGAGATTACAGGCCTGTTGATGCTCTTTCAGGACTAACTCGAAAGATACTCAGTAAAAATGAAGGACTCTTTCAAATCGTTCATTCAAGTTTTCTTAACCAAATACGTTATGATTTTTCGTAATGATATTATCTTTAGATATGAGCATTCAGATTTGAATACATATTCGATTAATCCTACAACATACGATGTAAACAAGTTCTTTGAGCCGCTCTCCGTAGCTTAGTCGGTAGAACTCCCGACTATGGTGCAATAGAACTCGGGTTCGAGCCCTGCTGAAGGCATGGGTGTTTGTGTTTGTCTATGATTGAAGTGGTTCGAATAAAGAAATATGCTAGGCGTTGTAAATCGATTACAAACCCAATAGCCGTTCGGAAACGGCGTTAAACTGTAGGTCCACTGGATTAAAAGAAAAGAGTCGAGTTCTATTATCGTTCTTGCGTCATTGATCAGGCTAACCTTCCATAGATATCGATAAAACAGAATTGTGAGATGAGACGAATGGAGGACAATATTGTGAAGTCAGAACGATATTTCTCGTATTTGACTGTGCTGATTACAGATATACTTAGTAATCTTGATATAGTTAATCTGATGACTATAGATAACATGACTGTATATAATAAATATTTGACTAGGAATTTCTATGTGGAAAATGTGAATTATACTTGAATGATGGGTGTATCGAATTGGGAAAATTCTTGTCCTAGAAATTTCAATCGTTATCTACATATTCGCTAATGCGACGATAGAGATCTAACATTATGTAAACCTTTCATATTTCTTATTGTAGGAAGCGGTAATCGATTTATTCAATTGCGACACAAGAATATTTTATTTTCAAGTTGAACATGTGAAGATGTAGTTTGCTGAGACGGTAAAAAGAATTTCAAAGTCGAATTAACTCATTTGAGGTTTCATTAGAAAAACGAGTAAGTTTCGAGAATTATTGTGTAGATTCGGTTGTATACAACGTACAAATATGTATATATATGAGGTTCATGTTGAGTACTATAATGATCTATTTATGGTAATAAACTACACGAAAATAGCTCTATACACTAACAAAAATTATGATATGGAAATTCAACCTTAAACGAGGTGTGCTCAAAAGAAAAAGTGGATTTTGAATTCTTCCGAAAAGAATTTATTCATTCATCAATATCAATTTTGTCCGCTTCGATATTATATCTCTCAGTTATATATTATACCAGATCTTCTTCCAGTCCTCAAAACCCTTCTAAAATGCACTTTTCGGTATGGCCATCATCTCGACTTTATCTCATCGATTGTGGCAAAACACTTTCCTTTCATTGCTAGCTTCAGTCTTGGAAACAGGCAAAAGTCGCAGGGAGACTTCTCTGATAAATTTGGTGGTTGAGGCATGATTAGGGTGTTGTTTTTGGCCACAAAATCACGAACAAGCATTTATGGTGATGTGCATTATCGTAATGCAGAAACCATGATTTGATTTCGAAAATTCCTGTCGTTTGAGTCGTATTGATTCACGCAAACGTTGCATAACTTCAAACGTTGCATAATTTCCTTGTAGTATTTCACATCAGCCGTTCTAATGAGTACGGTAATATTGTTGCACCATGAGTTGGCAAGAACTCATGGTTCAACACGCCAATATAACAGAAAACAGTGAGCAAAACCTTCACATTCGATCGGAGTTGGCGTGCTGTTTTCGGTCTTGGCTCTTCTGGTCGCTTTCATTGGAACGATTGGGCCTTGGTGTCGACGTCTTAACCATTTACCTACGTTGCGTCATCGCTTATAATCTTTTTGAGCAAAACTGAACAATTCTAATGCGGCGTTGCTCTCGCTCGAAACTCAGCAATTTCGGAACCAACTTGGCTGCCACACATTTCATGCCCAAAATATCCGAGAAGATTGCGGGGCATGAACCGATTGATATGCCGACATTCTCCGCAACTTCCTTAATAGTGATTAGACGATTGTCCAAAATCATTTTCTTCACATTCTAAGTGTGTTGAAGCACTTTATTCAATTTTCAACTCAAAATTTATTACAGATTTTTTGATAAATTATTTTCAGAAGTGAAAAATCGAAGAACACACAAAAAGGTACCTAAAAACCTTTTCAGATGTCAAAAACAAACTACTAATCCGAAATGGTTAATGATGTCAACATATGAGAATAATATCAATAATACCTAATAATACCCAATAATAGCAAATAATACCATTAAAACAAATGTCCATAATCGAATGTGCACAGCCCGCGAATATTCAAAATTCCCCTTTTTTATTGAGCAGACCTTGTATATGGCTAATATTATTTCGAAATTATTGAAATAATATCAAAAGGAGATAATTATTATAAATGTCAACTTTGTACATAGATATATTCAGTTTTCTTACCAGATTCTCAACTTTATCGTAATTCTGTACATATAATATAGTTGCCCACCATTTGTTTTTGCAAGAAGTCAAAAGAAGATCATCCATTAGTCCCCACCTTGGGCCATCGCTAACATATGAAACCAAGCCTGTGGCATAAATCAATACCATAATTGATAGAGCAGGTGTCAATCTGCAATTGATTAATACCGTGAAATAATATTTTTAAATTCTTTTAAAATAATTTCAATTTCTTGGAGGTAGTTGTACTGGAGTCACCACTCAACTGGATGAGAATTGATTTATTTTTTATTTATTTTCATTATATATATATATATATATATATATATATATATATATATATATAATTTTTTAAAATCGATTCATTGCCCGTTTAAGATAGTTTATTTTGATAACAAGCTTCTCTTGATATGACAAACTTTATTGTCGTTGACATTTCATTGTATATTTGAAAAAGAGAGGGGTTTACCGCTCATTTGTGCTGATATAACAGAAAATTTATTAATCATTAATTTTCTATTGTTATTAAATCAACTATAGCTATAGCGGTTTAAGAGACTTTTCATTGTTATGAATTAAAAATATAATAACAAATTCATTTATATACAACGAAACGTCAACGAGAAGAATGTTTTTCATATCATAAGCCTCTTATTGCTGAAAACTTTCGAAATATATAATTAATATATATATATATATATATATATATATATATATATATATATATATATATATATATATATATATATAATGCCTTGCACTGAAATGCCTTGCACTGAATACGGCCAGACAGTTAAAAGAGATGGAAAAAAAGAAAGAAAAATTATACGTGAAATCCTGGGACCAAAATATGAAGATGGAAAATCGAAACTGAGAAGCAATAGAGAGATCTACACGAAGAGAGAGAAAATAACTGACACAATCAGGAGAAGACGAGTGACTTTCTACGGACACATTAAAAGCATGAATGAGGGAAGACTGACCAAGAGACTATTTAATTACTTCAACTCAAGAAACCGCAAGACTCAGATAACATGGATCAAAGAGGCCAGAAAAGACATGGAAGAAATGGAAATCGATGGAGAAAATTTTGAAGGGGAGAGAAGATCATTCGGGTGTTTTCAGAAACAAGAGAAAAAGAAGAATGGGGCAAAATGGACAGAAGAAAAAAAAACCATGAGAACGAATGAAGGAGTATTGAGAGAAAGAAAGAATGGAGAGGAATATTCATGAAAAGTTATTTCACGTGGCGCATAGTCAGCCAAACTCGAAGGGAGAAGAAGGAAGTCATTATGCCGTACACATAATTTTATCGCAGTTTCAATACTTGAATTTATTACAACAACATTTGGAATATTCATTGATTCAATAGCTCGTTACAACAGTGATTCATTTATTTTGAGTTTGAGAGAATAAATATCGGAAATATTACGCACAATAACACGATGTCATTACGAACAACAAACTCTGCAGAATGATTATAGATGGCAGAGTCAAGTTGTTCTTGTAATAAAGTCCCAAATAAAGAGCAAATTGGCTCAAGATTTTTGTGGGTTAAAGATGGCTAATTCCACCTGTTCGTATCTCATGTTGTTCATATTCAATGTAAGAACACTTACTTTATTTCTTAGTATATTCAAAGTATATCATACTATTTGTAAATGTGATTGTGCCATCGAGACCCTACAGAAATCCTTGGAATAACTTCAACCTAAAATAGGATGTTGATTTGCCTAAATGTTTTTAGTAACCTCCTATGGAGCTGAAAATTCCTTCCGATGGAGCTGAAAGTCACGTTCGTTAGAACTGTAATTCAACCTCCGCTGGAACTGTGAAAGTACCTCCGCTGGAGCTGTAAAACTCCGATGGAACTGTAATTCAACGTTCACTGGAGCTATACTTCAATCTTGGCTGCAGCCTCAAAATCACCGTTATTGGAGCGTTAGAAACAACTCGCTGGAGTTTTAAGCAGCAAATATAAAAGCACAACTTGGGAATTCAACGTCTGTGAAGATACATACATAAAATAGTTTGGTTAAAATATTTTATTGTAAATGCAAGAAGTTTAGTAAATTCATATATTTTAATTTTGTTATTACTGAGTATCGATCAGAACGAATGTGTGACTCCTCGTTATTGACTAGCCTGGGTTATTTCAAGGGAAAACGGTGGTTATAAGACATACTCTTTTTGATTTATCAGCATGATAAGATTTGATCTAGTAAGGAGGTTTCCCTGAACCCCAAAATACTCCAACTTATAAAGCAGAGCATCTCAATGAAATGTGTCACATTATAACCTACTTTAGCTATCTAATTATAGATTTGTATACATCTTCAATCTCACACACACAAGATGTGATTACACCTGCGAATAACCTCTGGTTCACAACCTAATTGACTACTGAGCGAAAACTGAAAGTTAATGAATTGTACCACACCATAGTTAGCTACAGTGAAGATGGGGTGTGTTAATTAAGTGAGAAAAATTTAATGCTAGAGGATTGAAAGTTCTAGGTACAAATCAATTGGTTTTCTGTAGGATCAAACAACAACTCCACTAGATGTAGCACTTCTCAACCTTATTTCTCCCTAACAGTATTATCCACTTGGTTCAATAAATGATAATATGATTATATATTTATATATATATATATATATATATATATATATATATATATATATATATATATAGATATTAAATATAAAAAAAAATTGATAATTTGAAGTACTAGAAAAAGAAATTGAAACAAATAAAGAAAAATTAATTATCTCTTAGCTGAGAGGACTTAATCGTCACAATGAAAGAAATATATATAAGGAATGTTCAAATAAAAAGAAATATTTAGCATGTATATTGAACAGTTATCAAATAGGACTAAACTTAAGGTTAATAAAATAAATATAAAATCAAATATCACAATGTCTCTTCAACAAAGTACTGGAATACTTCCACCACACCAAGCGTACTCAGACTTCCCAGTTGAGGCACGAAGATCTTCCTCCAAACCTTCTCGAAATGGTGATTCTCAATAATTCCAGTAATCAAAAACAAACGTAGAGATCCAAAAGGAAACGTAAAAATGAAAACAAAAACGAAAAACCCTGAAACAAATGCCTCCGTGAAACAAATAATCAAAACTAAACTGAAAGTACCTGGACTTAAACAAATATGTAATGTATAATGTAATATGTGCTGTATACTGTGTATCAAGAACAGTTGCTTTGATCCCCTGAAGGGTACTCCTTCTGATCAAGAATTCCAAATATCTAACCATGCCAGAAGAATTTAACGATCATCCAAGAATCCCAAATACTGGATACTTATTCTTTTCGTGAAAACAATATTCCATAAAAAAAAGTATATAATTGATGAACGTCTCAACACGTCTCCTTCCTTGATAATAAATAATATCTGATATTTTTTCCAAAGAAAAATACCTGCCAGTTTCTTTTCCAGTTTCAGGTTTACTTGCCAATCATCTTACAAAGAACATAACATGACAGACAATCAGACCTACTTAACATTAGGACGAAAGAGTAGCAACCGAACCCCACAAAACTAAACTCTGACGAAAAGATATGACACCTAACAAAATTCAAGCGTTATAACGTGCGTGACTCGAGTCGAAAAGAAAGACTATACACCCATCATTTCACTCAAATCAGTCAATAACGCTGTCACTAAAAGAAAAAATTTAATTCTGAGTATTCTCACCCCTGCGGAAACTATATTGTCCCTCCGATACACAGGCCAACACACATTTTGGTGCCTGCGATTTTTTAACTGTTCCTGAGTAATTTTTTGATGCAGAATGTAAAAAAATTCTCAGATTTTGTCTATCAGATCTAGTTTTTGAGATTTTTAAAAACTTTTGCATATAATTTACGTTATAACTGTTATAATATATAATATTACTATTGACAGTTAAAAAAAACATAGACACATGGATTTAAGTATTTATTGCAAAAACTTAATCAACATAACTACATTAGTCACTAATCACATAAAAATTTTCTTTTATACGATTTTCTAGAATGGAGTTTACTAGGGCAGTCTCGCTGAAGGCTCCAGTAGTAGTCCGCCACCATGTGGCTATCCCATCGTCCTGGATAACGATCTTCCATAGTTTTAATATCCTGGTGTAATCTTTCCCCCTGTTCTTCACTACAATCACCTAAGTTTTCTGAAAAACGATCTAGGTGGCTGTGGAGGTAGTGAACTTTTATACTCATGTTACAGCCGAGAATATTGAAATTTGAAAGCATAGTTTCCACTAATTCTACGTAATTCTCTGCTTTATGATTGCCAAGAAAATTTTGTACTACTTTAACAAATGACCTCCAAGCGTTAGATTCAGTCTCGTTCATTGATGTGGTGAATTGTGGATCTTTAACAAGTTGCCTTATTTGAGAACCATCAAATATACCAGCTTTTAGTTTTTCCGAGCTAATGCCAGGAAATTTACGTGACAAATACCCAAAACAATTTCCATCTCAATTTGAGGCCTTCACAAATTGCTTCATTAGGTCTAGCTTGATATGCAAGGGCAGAAGTAAGATTTTTTCTCTTGCAACCAAAGATTCGTTGATCACGTTTTGTATTCCTTGAATCATGACATCTCTTGAAGGCCAATTTCTGTTAACCCAGTGCTCATTTTTAGCTCTGCTGTCCCAAAGGCACAAAAAACAAGGATATTTTGTATAACCACTCTGCTGTCCAAGGAGGAAGTTAATCATTTTCAAATCAACACAAATTGACCACTGATGTTCTTCGTATTTAATTTTTCTCAAAACTAATGCTATTGTTTCATATTCTTCCTTCATGGTAGTAGAATGACCAATAGGAATTGAGCCATATTTGTTACCGTTATGTAAAAAAACACATTTTTAACTACGTTTTGATCTGTCAATGAAAAGGTGCCAATCATCTGGAGTGTATTCAGGCAAACCCATTTTTTCAAAGAGCCCTTTTATATTGTTAAAGAATACCAAGTCATTTTCCTGAGTGAAAAAAGGCAGCAGATCCTTATCTCTTTTACGATAAAATGTAATATTAGTACCTCGACAAAGTAGGTTTTTTCTTTCAATCTGGATGCAAGTAATTCAGCGGATTCCTTTGAGAGATTCAGGTCTCTTATAAGATCGTTTAGTTCTTCTTGATTGAAACACTGCGGAGTTGCTAAATCTGCTTCAAAATCGCGGCCGTTTTCTGATTGAATTCTTTTAACTTCGTCAGACGTTAATGTTTCTGTATCATCTTCTGTCAGTTCAGGTAGACTGCTGAATGATGGAACGGGTATTTCTTCCGAATGCACTACAGGCCTTCTTGCAGAATCTAGATCAAGATATGTACATTTGTGTCTATTGTTTCTATTTATGCCTTTAATATTAACGAGACAAAAATAGCAGTCGTCATGATGGTTCCGCGGTTCTCTCCAAACCATTAGTACGCCAAACTTTAGGCACTTCCTCTTTCCAGTTGTCCACTGTCGCAAATGTTCAACACATGTTTTACATATGAAATGTGGGGCCCAAGATTTATCTTGATCTCCTAAATGAACGCCAAAATAGGCAAGATAAGCTCTTTTCACAAAGTCAGAAATCGTTTTTCTGCTCTCTTTCAAAGTGTATTCACCACACACATAACAAAAAACATCGGGATGATTTACACAGGTACGTCTGCTTGTGGATGCCATTGTTTCTGTTTAGTGTCTTGATACTACAAAACGACCAAAATTTACATAAAATGATAGCACAACTTTACTTGGGAAAACTCAGTAATATACTAAATCAAGTACAGCCAAGCAGGTATAGAAGGATCGGGTCATAGGCAATTGAAGGTATAAAAGTAATTAAGAGCAATGTATTGAGTAGTTCCTAGTATAGGAACATTGGGTCAGGGAAAATTCCAGGTATCCATTTGGCTAATTACATTCTGGGAAATTTCTATTTTGACGATTAAGTACATGTTTATCTCTTTATTTGTTGTCCTTTATCAGAAAAAATATATCATTTAACCTGTAACGTGTATCTCTAAAACTAGAGCTGATAGAAAAAATCTGGTGGCATTTTTGGAATCGGCACATTAAAAACATCTAAAATTAGATGTTAGATTTTTTTCATCTTGTTGGCCTGTGAATATACCGAAAACATCTCGAAAAGACAAAAAAATACGAAAGAAATGCTTTTTCAGAAACTTTAAAAGACACGAAAAGAACTGCGACCGAACGATAATTCGAGACAGTATGTTCATTGTCCTTTTTGAGGATAGGTTTAACGAGTGCTCATTTCAGTTCGGATGGAAAGAATCCATGAACAAGAGACCGCAAAAGACAGATTTCTCAAATTCATATCAAAAACATATAGAGCTACATTGACATAAGTCATGTTACTTATGACTTTTCGATACAATCATCAGTTTCGACCATGAAACCTATCCTCAAAGAATCAATTCAATACGTCCTAATGGTGAGATGCACAAACCTCTGCAAAGGCGGAGAGCCTGAAGGAGTCTCTCGTAGCATGTAGCTCTAGTTTGTCGGGAATAATATCATGGAAATAAGATCACCCAACTCTCTATGACCATGACAGATACACGTGAATTCTGTGATGTATATTATCGTTTCAATTGATATCTCTGAAATCACTGAATTGCAATGGCTGAGAAGTGAATAAAATATAGCTGAATTATGAGTTTTTTCTGTCGAAAAATTTTTTATGATTAATTCATGTATATAGGTCAATTGATGATGTAGAAGTACGATAAGACTAGAAGATTTCTCCAAATACCTCTACTACTCATCCAGTGTAAATTGCTACAGAGAAAAATTTTCAGACCAATAGAAAATATGACCATTGACGATTTCTGTAGCACCAATTGAACTGAACAAATCAATGATTAAGTTCAAAGGGCATTCATCCCTGCGACAATATATGCTCAGAAGGCAACTGAACGAGGATATAAAGTTTCGGTATGCGCTGATAAATTCGGCTGTAGGTCAGAATTCCAAATCCACACGAGTATTGTGGACAACCCACAAAAACAAGTACCTACCGAGTATTGCGGGTGACTATCACAAAGATTATTTCGAAAATTATTTTACGCCTCTGGCTTTCAGGAATGATATACGAAATAACTTCCCAACGATCTCAAATGAAACAAAGATAATTTTCATGTCATGGATGGACAAAAGTTTATATTTTGTCATCAAATTACGCAATCCTGGAATGAAAGCTCCTTCATAAAAAAATGGAAGATATGCCTTAGATGTGACATGTTCCGATTTAGTGATTTATTATAACAAAAACATTACTAGTGTTGATATGGCTGGCATGTTCTATGAACTAAATATTTAATAGCGTTGGCGTTCACTTGATGTAAATCCATTATAATTGAATATAAACTTAAATTCGAACACTTTAACTCATGATTTACACTTTATTGAACACATAGCATGACGCTTTTCGTCGATACAAACGACTTCTTCAGGTGCTTACAGAATTATTCTGTGAATAAAGTGTGATAATGAATAAAGTGTTAATCATAAGTTCAAGTGTTTGAATTTAATTTTATATTCAATCTATGAACTAAATTGAGAATGAAAGATATGGTGGATGAGAATTTTTCGGAATTCAATCGACGTAGTCATTGTAAATTTTTTAACTTTGTTTCGGACAAGATGTGATGGCCGCTATATGGAACTGAGAATAGCTGAAGGAGTGCAAGGTTTTCATTACCTCAAAAAACACGGATGAAGGAGTAAAGCATTCGATTTCTCATTCGAAAAATTCAAATGACACGTATCCAATGCAATACTTTGAAACGAGTCTGCCCATATGCCTATAGAAGGTACCTCATGTGCATTTATTATGTAAAGGGGTAAACCGTATTGCACGAAGAGCACAGTACAGGTTGCAGAGTAGATCTCTGCTCAAAAGACAAAACATGTCACTGTATTGGTTTCCATAGAAGATAATTCTCTATTTATTGTATTGTTAGTGTCCTAGAGTTTACAAGTATATGCCAACTCGAAAACAACTACTGAATATTGATCACTATGATATGGTTGTATGAAAATATACTTCCGCATTGAAAGATGGAAGACTGCTTGGGGAGTGACGCCCCCACGGGTCTGAGTTAACTGGGTCACTGAGAGTAATTGATAACCCCCTTGAAAATGGAAACTCGAAGTGGTAAACGCCTCTGAAAAAAGTCGTTGCCTGGGGTTTATCAGGGCATGTCTGAAGCCGACGCTGGACATGACAGCATGCGGAACGTTGGTGGCAGGAGGTTGATGGGGCGGAACCACGTCGCACAAAAAGCTACAGCTTCAGAACGATACCAACTTCAATACCAACTCAGAAGTCCTACAAGATCTCCAACTCGAACTGGTGAAGGTGCTGAGGCGGGCTCACGAAGAAGGTGCATAAATTGGACAACATCTAAGAATAAAATTTTATTACGTATTACTAATTTAGGACAGGAAAATTCTGGATACAGACAACAAAAATTGACTTAACTGCCCTAGTAGTTACATGTTAATATCAACTCAAAAAATCTACTGAACATTATTGCCAAATCACTATTATATAGAAAAATGAATGCATTTTCCATACGAACAAATTATTATTATTATTATTATTATCATTGTTCTGAAAGCAGAGACAAAGGCCTTCATATTTATTTCGATTCTGAACGATACTAGATTACGGTAGGAATCGTAACCACCAGCACCTGTGAATCGAAAGAGTAAGAGAGTTGATATACCTCTCGGTCACAGGGCTCTTTGAGTATAAATGAAGCTTTTCTTCAAATATTCAAATTGGTTCAAAAGGAACAATGTTCCCAAAGGAAACTAGTGTCAGGTGTATAAGAAAATTATAAATAACTAGCGGACCCGACAGACGTTGTCCTGCCATGACATTCCAAGCTATTAGGATAAACGAATCAATGCATATAGAAAAATTCACTCAAGTCGATCCAGCCGTTGAGTTGCAGTTATTAATAATTAATTGAAATTGAAACACTATCAAGTATACATATGTTTCGGGTGGTTAGTCCCTTATGATGAATAATACTTAAATTTCTGTTTCAGTTTTTGAATTGACGTAAAATCAATATGCATTAATTCTAATTGTAAAGTCCTGATTTCAAGTTATTTCAAAATTAAATCAGAACTTCCTCAATTTTTGAAATGATTTTGAAATTTCAGAGAGCATAATTTCTACTTGAAATCAGAAGTTTCCAAAAAGAAATGATGCATTTTGATATTTCGTCAATTTCAGAATTGATCTAGAGTTATTACTTTTAATAATGAGATAACAGCCCGGAACTTACTCGTAAGTAGAGTTGTTAAGTTTCACTAAGTGAAACTCAATCCAAATGTTTTGATTCATTATTTTATCATATAATATATTATATCGTTAGGTAGCTCTTCGCACATTTGATTGACTGCCACGACCTAAGTCAGGTCGTTTTCTCCTGGGCATAGTAAATTGTAATTAATCAAAGTGAGAAAAGTTCTCGCGCACAAAAGGTCAACAAAAAAAGAGCACATAACTTGAAATGTCACTATCACAAAGGATCACCGAAGTAAAGAAAGTTCTCGCGTACGTAGCGATAATCGCCACTCACTAAGATAGAAGTATGCACTCTTTGTATGAGATATCGATCGACATGGACTCTATGTCATAGAGGATAGATTGATATATTAGTTGGTTGTTAAATATTATGGTAGCTTTCAGAAATTCAATTTGTGACAAACCTTAGGATTGATCAATCCAAATAAAAATAATCTGATAGATAGTTAACAACTGTAGTTATCAAAATTTTAGTTCATTTTTTACCCTCCAAGAATAAATATGTAGTGAGAAAAATATAAAAATTCTAATTGGTTATTCATTTTGAACTATTCTTTCAATTTGATTTCTGAACGACGGGGGACATATATTTTATTCCGAGCATTCTCATATTTATTCACCTTCTAAACCTTCTCTGGACTTCAGCAAATAATTCGAGACCAAAATTAGCGAAATCGGTCCAGCCGCTCTAGAGTATTAGCGAGACTTACGAACAGCAATTCATTTTTATATTATATATTCATTTGAAACTATTCTATCAATTTGATTACTGAACGACGGGGAACATATCAAAGGAAAAACAAAAGTGTTGTTTTTATTTAATTCCTAGCATGCTCATATTTATTTACCTTCTAAACCTCTTCTGGACTTTTACAAATAATTCAAGACCAAAATCAGCCAAATCGGTCCATGCAATTCATTTATATATATATATATATATATATATATATATATATATATATATATATATATATATATAAATCAGAGCTGAGAATAGAGATAGCGATATAGAGATTATTATTGTTATATCAAATCAAATATTTTTGATAATGCTAAATGTTTCAAAAGTGCTCCAGAATTGATTTCTGATCATTTTTACGTTAATTCCGTACCGATTCTACAATAATCGACAATACTCACATGAAAGTGGAAATACTCACCTCAGATATCTGTGCAGAAGAGACATAGGTAATTGTTTCAAACTCTGACTGAGTTTCGATTTTGGAGTTCTCATGGAGGTATATACATGGAGGAGACCACCAACAACAAAAAACGTATCCACTGATAGTGCACCACTCATAATAATCATATTTGCAGGATTTTCCACCCACTGAAACACATTTTCGAATATAAAGCAAATTTCTACGTTTAGGTTATGAGGGATTTTCCATATTCCGAAAAGATTTTCGATTGACATGAAAATTGCGAAGTCTATCGAAGTATTTTGATTTGACCTTAATTTTCCTTCAAGGTGATTCCTGGCGCTGAATTGCGTTATTATGGATACGACCCTGAAATTAAGCAGCAATCAAGATAGTGAAAGTCGAAGGAAGTCAACCATCAAGACAATGCCTGTTTGTTCCGTCGATTGCAGAAATGTTTTGCACTGCTACTCAACTCCTAAAGAGAAGTTTCACTTTTAGGCTTTAAGAAGATTGAGGGTGGATATTCCTCATTCGGTGCACGGCATTTGTTTTGCCTCTTAAATAGACGCCAAAACCAAAGTCTTGTCTTTGAAACTATGGTTTCAGGAATACTCAATCATCATGACAATATTTGTTAGTGTTGGCGTTTACTTGATGTAAATCCATTTTAATTGAATATAAATCATAAATTCAAGTGTTTGAATTTAAGTTTATATTCCATCATGACAATGATATCAGTTCATTATTATCATAAGTGCCAGTGCTGTTTCTGATCATATGAATGTCATAGATCTTCTGAACTTTTTGAAGGCGCTTTCCAACGAGGGGGCATGGTTTGAGAACTAATATTTGAAGGTGGTTCTCTGAAAGCTGCAGACAACGAATGAAAACGATATGAAAAATATGGGATGTAAGAAATCCTCATGTTCTCTCTATCTTTCACATGAAAGTCTACTGGAACTATCCTATGCTACTCATGATGTTTGCACGTCAAAAACTCAAGGAGGACCATTGTTTAAGTTTTCACAGGCATTTCCTTATTTTCAGTCAAGGCTGAATCAACTGATCAACTAAAGAAAAGACCGATCATATCGCATAAACTGGCCTCGCAGTGAACCAGCAGAAAGGTCCGAAGAAGACGAGAGCTACCGAACACACCACCTCGAGTATCAAGCCAGTTTCACTGAAAAATATATTCATAATTTCCTAGTTCCCAAGATCTTCTGAATGCTAAAAAAGCTACATGTTTCTGATGTCTCTTCAACTTCGAATTAATTTAGACTAACTTATATTCGCAGTAAGAGAAACGGCGCATTCGCCTTTGAAATCAGGTTTACCGAACAACTCTTGATAGTCTACTAGGCAACCTGTCCTACATAAAAGCAATAATTCAAAAAACCCCTCAGGAAAAAAATTTAAACTGCAATTAGAAACAGTTTCATCTCATGAGTCATGTTTTCACAACTGTCGTTTTTCTTACAAAATGAATATAGGAACGAAACAGAACTCCTTGTCTGATGTTTCTGAGTATGAACCGTGAACACATTATCAAAGGAAACGATAGTTTCTGATAGTCTTCTATGACATGTGTATAGTGTCACATTCCTTAGGTTATCTGTTATTCATAAAATGTCGTATTGGCCCTCCATTACTAACAGTAAACAGAGCAATTTGTTAATCAGTATTCACTTGAAAGTGGTTGAAGTTGCACAACTACCAACTAATCCTTATTTTTAACGGAAAATGCTGCTCGACTTTCGATTTTTTCTTTTATTATTCCGGCAGATTAAAATAAATATAATTTTTGCTAAAACTGCTTCTGCCATTCAATTTTTTCTTCCTTTCAGTTTTTTGACTTCACATTGACATCTAGAACGGATTGTAGTTATTAGAAATTCAACTGTCCAATTAAAAATCTACATGGCCTTCATTCATAAAATTGCGCCTTGCATCGCAATCGATATTTTTATATTTGCATTGGTAAGAATTTTTCGGAATCCTTTTTCATATAACAGCCTGAGAAGATGAAATCTTGATTTTCAGAACACCATAACTGTTTCTAGGCGATTGTTGCAAAATTTCGGTGTTTTCCATGTGTAAAACACCATGGTACGACCATGATTCCATTCATTATTGTCTGGTGAAAATAGATCAACTGCAAATCTGATGGGGGTGCCATATCAGATTTGATTTGATAATGTGATTGTGAAATTAAAGAGTAAGAAAACCCCTTTGAATTTGATATTGAGAAAGCTACATACGATCTTCCCTATAAGACACACCTACTGTATAGGAAAGCTCGTTATCTGGAACGAGAGAATTTTGATCATGCAAGATATTTCTTCTCTAGATTTCAAAATTTAGAAACACGAATGAAGGACGGTTCTCTGGAGTGAACTTTCATGTTTCTATGAATTAGAATACATGACATCTAATCGAAATCGATTCGAAAAGACAGAGTTAAGAAAGAAAAAGAGAAATCGAAATTCCAAAACTAAATATTCAGTAATTCGGGCTCAACTTTCATATTGGTGAAACTGTCAGCCACTCGAAAATGGAACAGTTTTCTGTTCGTCGGGTGCCACACGATACATAAAACAAACCTCATATTTACACGTACGCTCCCAATGATATAGTTATTCGGTTGATTATCTATTTGACGTTTTGGATTTCTGATAGCAACGTTTCCCTGCCTGGAGGACATAAAAACAAATTTGATTCCAGCGTTCTGAATTTTTGCTGCCCATATTTGAAGAATTGTTTCAAAATATTGCTCTATAACAATCAGTACTGCAGTTGTCAGCAGAGTATAGTACCTACTCTACCAAGCTACATGCAAGATAGTCACCTGAAAGATAAGATTGTGATTTTTCTGAAAAAAATAGTGAATAAAATAAATAACATTTTCGAACTTTTTCAAACAAGCTGTGTAAAATGAGGAACTATAAATGTAGCATATTACGAACACAAGATCTCATTAACAATTTCTAAAGGTTGTTTCTGTAGCAAGTTAGGCACCAATGTAATGGTGGCATCTGTGTGATTGGTAATAATAATGCCACTTTTACATTCCGAGCAAATTTAAGAACACGAAACAAGGGAATAAGTCGAAAATAAGCAGAAATCATTCTTATGGTAGAACTCGTTATTGTTGTTTAACGATATATCGAATTACGATAGTAGAACTTACATCAGAAATGGCTGCCAAATTATTCATAGCCAGAGAAATTGGGAAGTTGTAATAAACGTGACCCAAAATAATCCAAAGCATAGTTATAGCTTTGATACCATTTATGCAGAGTAGCTGATTTTGGTTTTTAGAAATTTTCACCAAATTTTTACCATTTGTGTACATTGAGAACGCTATGAGTATCAAGTGTTTCGACTCTGGAAAAAATAGTATTGTTATGCTTTCAAGAAATAATTTCTCATATTATTATATAACTAATTTGAACTTGCTGAACGGATGAATTAGTTCCGTGCAAGCATCAAAAGGAATTATTTTGTGAAAGGTGATGTAAGTTTCACGACGTACCACCGGAATATCATCCGGATTTTTCAAAAGATTCGTGTTATACTTCTTGATATGAAGACGGAACAACACTCTTCAGATTATGAAGTGCAACACGAATCACTCGAGATTGCCAGATAATATTTCAGTGAAACGCCCTAGAAATTCACATTACCTTATTTCATTACTGAAAACCTGCTATTAAACCTTGAAAAGTAACCTCGGAAATTATTTTGAAGTTACATTTTTTGCCGTGATGAACCGAAATCAATGGAGTTCATTTATTGTTGATAGGACGAAGGTAAAAGACGTTAAAAGCTTTATGGCTCAACAATATTGGCAGAAATCGAGCCCTTCACCACCAGTAAACCGAAAGCGTTATATTGTTCCAATACCGTTAGGTCAGTGAGCTTCTTGTTATTGAATTGAAATTAAAAAATTTTCCAATATTTTTAGATGAAAACATGATTAAGCTGAAAAGATTTTGAAGAT
Organism: Henosepilachna vigintioctopunctata; assembly: GCA_030704895.1. Lineage (NCBI taxonomy): Eukaryota > Metazoa > Arthropoda > Insecta > Coleoptera > Coccinellidae > Henosepilachna > Henosepilachna vigintioctopunctata. The sequence goes on from JARQZJ010000013.1 coordinate 2,206,729, forward strand.
AAAAAAATTTTTTTGTTTTTATTAACTGATTTGAAGAGTTTTCGCTTACCTTTCTTCGTAAAGAAGAAGGAATTTATTGAGTGGGTAATAAGTTGAATCTTTGTAACTTTAAGACACATAGGGAGATTTTGATCAGCTTCAGTATACCTGCTAGTGGAATGATAATATTACGTTAATGATTTATCGAAAAGTGTTGCACCATATAATCCTAATTCATTTTTACAATCTCTAGAATTGAGAACATTGTACCTAGAAACTGTGTTATGAATGTGTATTACAGTTTGTGAATAGTCATCTAAATTATACGATTCTGCTGTTGGGGTGCTCTACAGAAATGAATAGGGTGTTTATTACACAGAAGCGAATACTTCGATTAATATTCAATATTTATCAACGATCGTTTTCTAAACCTATCTTTATTTACAATTACATACCAACCGTACCTTGTTCATAAATTTATTTTTTCGTTCACTATATGTTGAAGAAAATGAAGATATTTTTACTAAATTGAATAGTCATCATTAGTATTCAACAAGGAACAGTGATGTGCTACTTATTCCTAAGTATACACTCACTCTATTATCGGATCATTGAAACTTTCAACCATTTACCGTCAAATTTGAGATTACTGAAAGCTCATTTGTTCAGGAAGAGAGTTAAGTCATTGATATTATTCAAATTTGAATTTGTAATATCCTTTGTTTATTCTTCTACCACGAATATCTCTTACCATGTGGAATTGTGTCAAATGCTTATTATTTCCTAAGTATGGAATCAGTCCTTTTGTGAGCATTCTCCTAAGTTGTTATTCTTGAATGTAATTGTACAATGTGAGTAATGTTTCTCAATAAATTTCATTATCATTATTATAATGCAAATTGTAAGCAAGAAGTCTAGAACCGCAATCGTAACAATTCAAACTAATGGTGTGATGTCTTGAGAAGGAAATTATAGGCTCTTATTTTTATGAAGAAACCACTATCAGGAGAAGGTATCTGGAATATCTTTTCACCTCTCTTTCTCCTCGTTCAGAAGAAATTTCTTCTGAAACGAGTGGAGTTGTGTGCTTCCATCTTGATGTCGTGTCTCATACGCCGGCGCCGGTCGCAAACGTTCGTTAGTATAACGATAAGTTTGGCTGATTCAGTTTAAGATCATATCAGCAGCCTGTTTTCCTGAGCTTTAAGTTCGCTGGATGCTACGTGTTTAGATTCTTATCGATGAGATACGTTGAAAGACGAGATGTTTTTGAGAGGCCAACATCTAGAGGAAATATGATGGAAGGAATTAGTGGAGATGCAAGAAGCCTTTCCAGAGCGGAAATTGAAGCGACGATACGGAAACAAAAAACGTGTACAAAAAACGATGGATAACATTTAGAGCTTTTTTTGAATGATTGCAATAAGAAAACGTATTTCTGTCAGTCATAACATTTTACAGTTCCTTGACTTTTTTCTGTCAGTGATCGCTATTCATTTTTGATTTGAATATGCAGAAAATATGCAATTATGCTACATTATTCAAACAAAAGATGAAATAGATACGAATGTGTGAGAAGGTTTTGAATGGGAGGAAACAAAGAGCCTCCAAAGTGTCTATTCTCAGTTTGGGATTCTCATAATATCGCTGTATATTTTTTTGCTTCTGGTTTAATGACTGTAATGAAATAAGAGGAGCTTCACATTTCACATTTATGAAAAATCTCGAGAGGAAGGTTATTATTGTGAGTAACGCTTTGTTGCAACTCCAGTGGAGTATTTTATGCTGATGAATTTAGAACAATGATATTCCCATTCCAGAAAATATAATACGTATCTAAATTCGATCAGTCATTCTGAAATTCAAGCGACTTAACAGAGAACACAATCAAAAGCTTTTCCCTTCCTATTTAGGTGGATATCCATAAACTCTCTAACCACTTACACAGTAAAAATGTCTATATTTGAAATAATTCAATTGAAATTTACGCTCATTTCTTAAACTTTCTTGAAATTGTGAATTTCAAATTCAATTTATCGACATCTCGCGACAAAACAGCGACTCAAAAAAAATTTCCGAGATGTTCTCGTGACTTGTTCAGAAATAAATTGCTTAACATAATTGCGAAAATTAAGTAAAAAGTACTAACTCCTTTAAACTAGACATGCACATCAATTCGATTTTCGAATATGAAATGACACCCTGAAACGATTTTCTATCACGATGATCCCGATTTTCTACATACTTATTAGAAATAGAAGTCACATATTCTCTGTAAAAAAAATGTTTCTGTGAGCCAAGGCGGGAAATGAAAGTGATATAATATTTCCGAAAATAGAATTCCTATCTTTCTTCATTACGATAAACCTACCTTGACCTCTATATTCGCAAAGCAAGTCGTATACTGTGGAGATCATTGCCAACATAACTGAACATCCTATAAAAATCCTGAAAAAATTGTTCGATTATACAAGTACAAGGAAAGAAAAATTGAATAGTTACAATGCAATCAGAGCTCCTGTGTTCATTTCAGTCGGCTCAGCTTCAGAATAACAGAGTTTTTCATCAAAGTAAACATGTTGATATCTTTCAGTCACTTGAAGAGCTGAACATTTATTTGGTACACAAACTCCGAAATGTAATCCAGTCAATGAGGGATTCCCTGAGTGAAGTAAATCCAGTATTTCTAATTGCTGTAATAGATTGGTATTGATTAAATTCAGTAATGGTAACATCCTCAAACGAGATGGTGTACTTAACTCACTTCAAAAAGGAAAATTAAAAGAATCATCAATATCAGCAATATTAATTTTTAAAAAGTTTTTTTTAATCAAGTTTTGACAAGAACCGGCGGAACTTAAAATAGTTAAGTTCTTCCGTTGTAATGAAAATCTTGAAGATATTCATCACGAAATTTTTTTCTGCTTTCAACGACGTTTTTCAAAGTTCAATAGGAAGCAGCAAGTTTGAATTCAATCCTGATGAGAGGATAAGTTGAAGATGTGAATATTAAAAAGTATGACATTATTAAGTTCAAAATTGTACGTTAGCTAACAAATGGTATCTTTTCGATTGAACTATTTTTGAAACAATTATCAATGCAGCAGACATGTACTTATTCTTGAGCTCTTATAGAAGTTTTCAAATCCCAAATTGAAATGAAAATTGAAATTTCAACTAGATTTTTCAGTGTTGTGCTAATAATCGTTCTATTCGCTCATGGTTCAAGAGTGATGAAAATGCACATAGAAATGCCACAAACACGGAGAAATGCAATAGAGAACCAAAAATTGCTTCAATACTATCACAAAACGACATATGAGTTCCTAAAATTATATTTTGACTAATGTTATTTTACACAAGGCGAGAAAATGGAAAGAACTGAATTTGAACATAAGCGCCAATAACTTGATATAAATTGATCAATATGGATAAACTCACCCACTCACCCATACCCACATTTTTATATATATATATATATATATATATATATATATATATATATATATATATATATATATATAAGCAAAGATCAACAAAAATATAAAAATGTACGAAGTGAAATTCGAAAAAGGATACGAGTGGCTGAAGAAAAATGGCTAGACGAAATTGAAGAACTGCAAAATATGAACGATAAATAAACGATTGATGTATTCCAGATGGTAAGAAAATTGACAGGAAGTTCCAACACAGAATTGGATGTCCTAGTGGATGAGAACGACTCAATTGTTATTGATTTGAAAAAGAAACAGAACAGAAGAATAGAGAGATTTTATAGGGACATTTTTTGATGATCACGGACATCATGAAACTTAAAGTCGTACTGATGGAACAGCCTGAAAGTGACTCAAGATGAGGTAGAGCAAGCGATTAAGAGGATGAAGATAGGAAAATCAGCTGGTCCATATGAACTTCCAGCTGAAAAATTCGAACTTATTGATGACACTTATATTCAAAATATCACAAACCTATTTAACGGAAGCTATAAGACAGGTATCATACCAAAACAATGGCTTTTGTCTGTTTTCGATACCATACCTACGACTACAAGAGCAAAGAGATGCAACGATTACCAGACTATTAGTCTGATGTCATATCAGAGAAGCACTCTTCGCTTCCAACATCTTGGCGCAACGTTGTTTAGACGTAAATCAGAGTGTATATGTCTGCTTCCTGGAATATAATGAAGAATTTGAGGAAAACCTACACCAACAATTGAAATGCACCTCAACTAAAAGAACGTTGATTCTCGGGACATCCGCATAATATCAAATTACAATCAGAAGGGCAGTAGTACGAGTAGAAAATACAGAAACAGATGAAATAAACATAGAAAGGAGAGTACGAAATGGCTGTATACTGTCACCATCTGTATTCAACATGTACTCGGAAGATATATTCCAGAGGTAAATTAAACAAAACAGCAATGAATCAAAATCAATGGAGTGCCAATCAAGAACATCCGATACGTCAACGATACCGTACTAATTGCAGAAAACAAGCAACACTTACAGCGATCACCAAGTGGAGAATTTGGTTTAACAGTGAAAATAAAAAAAAACAAGTTCATGGTTTTAACGAAGGAAAATACTGGAACATTAGCATATACGTTAACAACGAGAGTAAAGATAGAGGAGAAGTGTTGAAGGGAGAAGAATCTCGTGGCTAAGAAATATTAGGGAATGCTTTGGCTGCAGATCAATTGAACTCTTTCGAGCAGCGGCTTCGAAAATTAAAATCGCAATGATGATAGACAACCTTCGTAGCGGAGATGGCACTTGAAGAAGGAGATGCTCTCAATTGAAATATCGAAATATTTGGAATAATACTCTCAGAGAGCTTTCCTGACAAATAGTGTCAACGAAAACGAACCGCTCACTTTCGAGAGTGAAGTTAGTGAAGGCCTGTTTCTCCATCTCGAAGTTCCTACACCTTGCTTTCGTCTACGCTTTTCTGTCTACGTCTTTCTACCTCGAATCGCCAAGCAATGCCTGCTTTCAATTGTGGGTTATACCGATAACTTTTACTGATATTCATACTGTCTCCCAGATCGAACCTATTCAGATATATATATATATATATATATATATATATATATATATATATATATATATATATATATATATATATATATATATATATATATATATATATATATATATATATATATATATATAAATATAGGCAAAAGAGGCCACTATGAATAGATTTTATCCAATTTGTCTGCCTGGTCTATATTTCGACTGTGTTTACAGTCTTCATCAGGACTCTGAAAAAGATGTTTATACAATTGCACTGATAAAATATATGATTTACAACTTACGGCTAACTAGGTATAACAGGTATGGCCAAAAACCATCAAACGGGAATGTCTTTTTTAAAGATTAAGCTGAATTAAATTATAGATGTAAAAATATTCTTATGTACTAACTAAAAACAATGATAGGTGAATATTAGAATATAATTGACAGGAGCACAGAGAGACATTGACACTGAAAACCGAACACAGAGGCGAGAGAGTAAAATCACCGTAGTAACAAATGTCATATTACACATGTAACACATAAAAGTCTATTAAAGTTGTGAGATGTCTGCGGAGTTGCGAAGGTTACCTGAAATGATTCGAGAGTAAATAACTATAAATGCAACTAAGTCTGGAAAGTATCAATAAGAAGACGGACGTTTCCAGACTTAGTTGCATTTATAGTTATTTGCTCTCAAATCATTTCAGGTAACCTTCGCAACTTCGCAGACATCTCACAATGTTAATAGACTTTTATGTGTTACGTGTGTAATATGACATTTGTTACTACGGTGATTTTACTCTCTCGCCTCTGTGTTCGGTTTTTAGTGTCAATGTCTCTCTGTGCTCCTGTCATTTCTATTCTAATATTCACATATCATTGTTTTTAGTTAGTACATAAGAATATTTTTACATCTATAATTTAATTCAGCTCAATTTTTAAAAAAGATATTCCTGTTTGATGGTTTTTGGCCATACCTTTTATACCTAGTTAGCCGTAAGTTGTAAATCATAATTTTTATCAGTACAATTGTATAAACATCTTTTTCAGAGTCCTGATGAAGACTGTAAACACAGTCGAAATATAGACCAGGCAGACAAATTGGATAAAATCTATTCATAGTGGCCTCTTATTTTGCCTATAACCCACAACAATTATATTTAAATTACCAGGCAATACTCCTTTTCATTAATGTTATATATATATATATATATATATATATATATATATATATATATATATATATATATATATATATATATATATATATATATATATATATATATATATATATATATATATATATATATATATATATATATATATATATATATATATATATATATATATATATATATATATATATATATATATATATATATATATATATATATATATTATATATATATATATATATATATATATATATATATATATATATATATATATATATATATATATATATATATATATATATATATATATATATATATATATATATATATATATATATATATATATTATCGCGACTTAAGTGAATAAAATGGATATTGCTCAGAAGTAAATTGGATCATTTCCAATGAGATATTTTGATGGTGGTTGTTGGGACACCGAATCAATTCATAATTGAGGTAATCTACGAGATAACGATGTACAAAATCATTTTACAATAATGCACACTAATATCCGCATTATGAAAAATGACGTTGTGAGTTTAAAGTTTTTCTGCAAGGAAGCACTCAGATATTTCACTTTGTAATCTTGACAGAAACGTTTCGAATTAAAAAACCCAAGTGAAGGTTTTAGATCCATTCAAAATTAAGGAAATTTCAATACAAATGATGGTATAATTGCATACATCAGTGAAAGACCGTAGTTTCAATACAGAGCAATATCGCTTGGGTTGGTTAATGCATTAAACATAGGACTGGCAAACGGAACACTCGAGATCACTGGAATACACAGATCACCGAGTTCATGTGCGTAGGCTTATACTGATTCGCTTTTAGAATATATTTAAGGTGTCGAGAAGCCGCTTTATCATGATATCCCTGGAGACAGAAATCTGGAATTATTATCTAGTGACATCCACTCAGTGATGATAATGAGTTCTTACGGATATTTATCGTACATAAATGGGTGCATTAGACCAGTCAGTGAATCATGTCTCGATCATTTCTTCCTGAAGGTAAGTGGGAATGTGATGCAGGAAAACGTAGAGGCTTCCATTACTGAGTCTCTGATCACAGATTACTCGCCCATAATGTTGTGTATATCGATATCCAAATCATATATTGAAACAAAATCGAAAATGAATGCATATATAGATTATGACAAACTGAGGAGCCATCTGAGGAGCACGAACTGGTATGACTGTGTGAACATAAAGGATGTGAACTGTTTCGCTGATTCATTCATCCATAAACATACAGATACTATAACTAATGATACAACTACACTGAATATAGGCAATAGAATGTCAGTTGAAGAATCCTGTATAACCCCTTCCATTATGAAAGCTGTAAAAAAACAAATGCTGTGAAACAAAATATGAAAAATTACTACAGAATTGATAATTGAAGCTAAGAAAAATATCTTTTGGAAATTCATACTGATCACAGAAAAAAATATTATGCGATTATGTCAATAAACAATGTGGTTAATGAAAGTTAGAAACAAAAATAGATGAAATTAATTAGTGATGAGAGGAGTGTAGCAGAAGAGTTAAGTAGAAATTTTAGTGCACTAGGAAGGAAATACGTCGAAAACGTTGAACATCCCCCAATTGAAAACAATCACAAGGAACTGTCGATGAATTAGAAAATCGTAAAGCTGCGGGTTATGATTCCTATGATTCCCTGAAATCATAGGTACTGAAAAGCGTCAAAGATAAAATAAGTGAACTTTTTTCAATTGAATATTGAAAAAACTCAATCAGAAGTAAAGAAAAACGCTTTGAATATCAAAACATGGCTTTCCTACCATAAGTTAACTGTAAACATGCCTAAGACGAAGTATATGCAATTCTCGTCATATAGCAATAACATACCAACAATCTCAATATCCCTGCTGCAGCAAAAAGTGTTAATTTTTTGAAACCCTTTCAGATGAAAACATGAAATGGGACAAGCATATCGAACAACTTGTCAGAAAGATGAGGAGCTTCACAAATTCAGGCATATGAGAAATTAGCTAAATATCCGATCTTCAAAAATATTATTTCATGCACTGGTACAATTTCAAATCAATTATGGTATTATAGGCTGGGTGGTGCTAACCAACACCACATTGAAAAACTAGAAATTCTGCAAAATTGGGTATCAAAAACTATTCATGGAAAACTGCTCACTTCTTTCAGTGAAAGCTGTATACTATATCCAATGTTGTTCATATATGGCATTTATTTGCTCAACAGATTTTGATGCATATATTCTGGGGAAAGAATATACTGGCTAGAAATGGAATCGACTCTTTCGTGAAACCTAGAGCAGGAAATAATATAGTACACAGAACATACTTGGCTCCCTGATTATATAGCCTTGTTCCCCAGAAAAATAGAGCAATTCATTATTTGTACGCCTACGGAAAACACATCAAACAGTGGATTTTCGATATGGGAAGGAAGTTCTTCATGGAGTTGGTGGATTGCTGACTAACAAAATCAGTTCAGTAATTAGAACAGATTATGAATGGATATATATATATATATATCAGCAAGTGATAGTTTGAGGACATTTTGTTCTCTCAACTGCTTGTTTGGGGACATTTCGTGACTTCGAGGACAGTCCCCAAAGTCACGAAAACGAGACTGAGACTGTTTGGGGACACTGAATATATTCCGACGATCGATGTTAGTGTAGCTGATATTTATAAGATAATGTTTTCATGGGAAAAGCGTAATAATATTTTCAAAATTTCTTGTTCTCGACTTAAAATTTTGGTCCTTTTTTCATGTAACATATTTTATTCTGGATAATTGCTTCTCGCTACCAATTATTGAAACTGAAGCAAATTCAACTTTTTTTGGGACCGGTCGCATATTATGTTAGCACAAGGGTGGTCGGGAGTTTTTTGTTCTGCTCATTTTCATGACATGTAGGGTTTAGACGGTGATTAGGCCAGTAGTTGTTAATTACTCATTTACACATATGGCAATCCACCCATTGTTTATGTTTGAAAAGTAGGAGCATTTTCGGGGATTACCACAAATAATGGATACGCTTATGTACTCGCTTGGAACCGAGTTGGGGAACTACCGAGCGTTATTCACTCGTCCAAATTCTCGTCAAAGCCTAAAATTGTGTCAGTGAGACAGTTGTACCTATTGTACACGAAATGGGACTTAGTTTAGCGACGGCACGGTAAGTTCGGTACTGCGCAGGTATTACAGGTGTGATAATTTGGTGGAAAGAAGACATTTCTTAGAAAAGCTGTCGATTTGATATGTTGAAATATATTATTATACCTATTCAAAAATTAAGTGGCATATCATTTCCGCGGTTATTTCCATGTGGCAAGCCATTCGAAAATTGGGAGAAAATTTTTTTTAACTACCTATTTAAGGATACTTGAAATTTCTATATGTTATTCTTGATAGTATCAGAAACATATATCTTTGCTGGCAGACCAATCTGCCGGTTGCTTTGACCTGGCACACTGAAAACACTTTTTCACGCGCATATATACCTGTGTGTAGTATGTATATACGCAGTATACGGAATAAAGGGATTTCCGTTTTCTCTTTATTCTTCCTAATATATTACTGTCGTATTTCTGCTCTTTCAAATATTTTTGACGGCAAAAAGAATAAACAAACCTGAAAATAATGTTTTATCTTACTGTTCATCTCATCACTCAATAAACTACATAATATTCTCATTTCACATAACCTATATGAGTTTTTATGTCTTTGTGATTATTTTTTTCTAGATTTTCAACCGAAAAACAGTTTTTTCCTGCAAATAAAACTGCGTGTAGTAGTATATACTTAGTATATCTATGGGTTGAAGAGATTTTCGTTTTTTCTTTCTTCTTCATTATATACTGCATATTCTTTCTCTTTCAATTCTTTCTGACGGCAAAATTTACACATAAAGAGGAAAATTAACCTAAAACTAATGTTTCATCTTCAAACGAATTTTAATTCAGTTTATTCATGTTGATTTATGTCATCCCTCAATAAAGTACATAATTGCTCATTTCACATAATTTATATGACTTTGCATTTTTTTGAGATGATTTTTTTCTGTTTTTCAATAGAATATTCAATATTATTTTATATACCCTTAGTAAGTAGGTTTTTAGATTTATATTTCCATTGCAACTAATCCGGGAACAATTCTGAACGTCTCATCATTTTATGAAATTTTCATTCCTCATCATTCGTTCAGTTGAATTTTCTTCTTTCATTTCACGTTCTATGTTCCGAAGTAAGTTGCCCGCTTGCGTTTGTTAGTTTCAAGTGTAGTGAAAAGCAGAAGAGGAAAATACTAGTGTTAATTTCATTAAATTGCTAATTAATTTTTCCATCAATACATGTATCTTTGTTGACCGGTATAATATTGTTATCAGAGCCAGTGACAACGACATATTAATAATTATGATTGCTGATATGTCAAACTTGAAAAATGCTTCATCCCATATTTGGATGGTTACCGCAATCGACAATCATAAATTGACATTACCAAAATCTATTATGAACTGGGTAAAATATTAGCCAGCAGCTTAAAAGTGTGTTTCAGGCATTGACTGTCACAGACTTCATTCTGCCTTTTTCAGCAAAGGAAAGAAAAGACGTTTAAGCTTATTAAAAAAAAGCGTCGACTCTCAAAAAACATTTGCAAGACTAGGTGAAGATTTCAAGTTTAAACGAGGAACTGTTACCAGGTTTGTTTGACGCCGTGCAAGAGTTCACTTGTCGAATGTATAGAGTAAATATATTAATATAAAATGTATTATCTAGGCGGCTCAAAAAAAATTTTAATCGAAAGACTCATAGCATTTTATGAAAAACAAAGAGAAAAATAATATATTTCTGTTCGGTATACGACGTATACAGAAACAGGTAAGTATATTCGCTCGAGAAAAAGTGTTTTTTGGTTGAAAATCTAGAAAAATTTATCTCAAATAAATGAAAACTCATATGTTATGGGAAATTATGTACTTTATCGAGTGAGAACATGAATGAAATCTTTAATAATTATCAAATAGAACTGAATTAATATTCGTTTGAAAATGAACATTATTTACAGGTTGTTTTTTTTCTTAATTTTTGTCAATTCTGCCGTCAAAAAAAATTTAAAGGTGAAGAATACGACAGTGTATCATGAAAAAGAAAGAGAAAATGCAAATCCTTTCATTCTGTATACTACGTATATACTAATACACGAAGGTATATTTAAGCGGGAAAAAGTGTTTTTCGATTGAAAATCTGGCAAAATTATCTCAACGAAATAGGAATTCATATGAGTTATGTAAAATGAAAAATCAACTGAATTCAAATTCGTTTAAAAATGAGAAACATTGTTTTCATGTTGGTTTGATTCTTAATGTATGTTAATTTTGCCGTCAAAAAACAGTTGAAACAGAAAGAATACGACAGTAATATATTAGGAAGAAGATAGAGAAAATAAAAATCCCTTCATTACTTATATACTACGTATATACTACACACAGGTATATTTGCGCGGTAAAAAGTGTTTTTCGTTCTTCCGGGTTATAGCAACCGGCAGATCGGTCTGCCATGAGAAATCAATGTCTCCGATACTATCCAGAATAACGTATAAAAATTTCAAGATTCCTAAAATATGTCAAAAAAAAATTTTTTTTCCAACTTCGTTTAACAGTACATATAATAATATATTTCAACCTATCAAATCGGCAGCTTTCCTAAAATATGTCTTTTTTCCACCAAAGTGTCACACCTGTTATACCTGTGCAGTACCGAACCTACCGCGACTTCGCTAAAGTAAGTTCCATTTCATGTATGGTACAACTGTCTCGTTGACAAAATTGTAGGCTTTCCTAAAATATGTGTCGTCAGATATTCACTGGCTTTTAGACTGGTCTAAGAGCCAGTAAACATCTGACGACACATATTTTAGGAAAGCCCAAAATTATTTCAGTGAGACAGTTGTACCTACAATACATGAAATGGGACTTAATTTAGCGAAGTCGCGGTAGGTTCGGTACTGCGCAGGTATAAAAGGTGTGACACTCTGGTGGAAAAAAGACATACTTTAGGAAAGCTACCGTTTTGATATGTTGAAATATGTTATTGTAAGTACTCAAAAACCAAATGGCAGACCATTCCCGCGTTTATTTTCTTTTGGCGGACCATTTGGAAATTGAGAAAAAAACTTATTTTTGACATATTTTAGGATACTTCAAATTTTATTCTTGATAGTATGAGAAGCATAATATATATCTCACGACAGACTGATCTACCGGTTGCTTTGGCCAGACATACCGAAAAACACTTTTTCCCGCTCAATTTTACCTGCGTATAGTATATTATATACGTAGTATATGAAATGAAGTGATTTTCGTTTTCTCTTTCATCTTCATAATAAACTATTGTAGTATTTCTTCTCTTCCAATTCTTTTTGACGACAAAATTAGCATACATAAAGAAAAGAATCGACTGAAACTAATATTTCATCTTCAAACGAATTTGAATTAAGTTGATAACGATTTCGAATCATGCATCACCCAATGAAGTATATAATTGCCCATTTCACATAATATATATGAATTTTCATTACTTTGAGATAATTTTTTCTGATTTTCAATACAATATCCAATATTATTTTATATACCTCCAGTAAGTAAGTTGTTAGATTTCATATTTCCATTGTAATTATTCCGAAAATGACTCTGAATTTCCTAGCATTTTATGGCCCCTTCATTCATCATTATTCGTTTTATTGAAATTATTTTCATTCATTTTACTTTTGCTCTTCTTATTTCTATTGAGTAGGTATTATTATGTTTTCATAATAATACCTATTTACATTTTGTTTGAAACAACATGTAGACTGACACGCGTGAGCCAATTTGATTGATATGTTTTGATAACTTTGGAGGGAAGAATGTAACGGATTTATGATTATGAGAAACACCGCCCAGGCGGCACATACACTTTGTGATTGCGCGGCATACAAAAAAAAACTGGCGGGATGATTTAGACGGAGAATCATTGTTCTAGATACCAATGTATTTTTATGGATGTGAATTCAGGAACATGGTTTTTATTAGAGCTCAAAATCTGTGGTGGTATTTCCAAAGACCATTGTCAAGTCTTACAATATACTTATTGAGATATATTTTTATATTTTTGGATATAGTCATTTTTTCGATATAGGTACTTATACCTACATATATTATGAATAATATTTTTTGTTTACATCAGGCGACTTGCTGTCACGTGAAATGGGCGCAATTCAATGTCCTAAAAGTATCACAGAATTATTTTCACAGGCTAAATTTTCAAAAAAAATTCGTCACATAGATTTCAATTCCGTAAACATTGATGAACGAATATCAATTGAATATTTACTAACTTATGATTTGAGTTTCTTCAACAATATTTCTTATTTTTCGCATTTCAATTCGCTTAAAAGCGGGGTTCTCAGAACGCCTGGTAATATCATAAAAATATCAATCGCAAATATTTTTATCATTATTATCTATAGGTCGAATGATTTTACTTCGAGAAATTTGATCCGTTTGGTTTTCAATATTTCAACGTTCTGTGGGAAATATGAAGAGAGACTGATGAGAAAAATAAACTACTGAAATTGTATTCGAAGATCTTATTTCAATTTTGAATCATTGTATCTTGTATTAGTAATCATTTTCCCAAGATAAAAGAACATCGTGAAAGACAAATAGACAGCTATGATTGTTATTTCTATATCAACGGGCCACATTTTAATTTTTCTTGTTGTTATTATTGCGCTACATTATCATCTTATTATACATCATTGGTATGAACTGAAAAATACCAATCAAACCCAATTTAATTGGACTTCCTTATTTCGGGATATAGCCAGAAAACTAATTGTCATTCATTTTATTGAAAAATGATTTCATTGAACACTTGTAAAAACAAATGAATATTACCAATCAAGAGAAGAGAATTATTGAAAGCATTGATAATTTTCTTCAATCTATGATCTTTAGTTTTCAATTTTGTGAGTATCTAAATAGTTAATGAGAAATGGAAAAATTAAATTTTTCCGATGCATTTTTGGAATAACTTCGAAAGGTAACCAAATTTCAGATTTCAGGTTCAAAAATTTTAACCTTACAGTATCAATTTTTTAGTCCTAAGAACTCGTAATTTGAATTGAGCATAACTGATTGCTCTATAATTAAAATAACTATATAATATAAATATAAATGCTTATTGTTATTCAGTATCTATATTATAAAAATGAATTGCTGTTCGTTAGTCTCTCTAAAACTCGAGAACGTTTGGACCGATTTAGCTAATTTTGGTCTTTAATTATTTGTGAAAGTTCAGAGAAGGTTTAAAAGGTGAATAAATATGAAAACACTCGGAATTAAATGAAAACACCAATTTACATATTTATTCCCTGCATTTATAACTGCAATTGGTAGATTAAATTCAGTTGTTAACTATCTATCAGATTATTTTTATGTGTAAATCAAACACAACAACAGCGAGCACAAGATAATGAAATCGAGCTATTCCGCAGACGCAGTGCTGCTGTGATTCCCGAATCATCTATTTCACGCAATGAACTGTTTCTCACTCCCTATACAGTTTCAGTTGTTAGTGTTAGTTGCCATACTCCCTCGGAACGGCTTAACGGATTTTGATAAAATTTTATATGTATACTCGGTAGATCTGACTAACGGTTGTTTTTGATTTTTCATGCACCTAATTGATAAGGAGTACTTTACCCCTTAACATTTTTTTGTTTTCCAGCGAAAATTTCATTCTTCATTTTTTGTGATTTGGCAACAAAAAATACATATCCACACAACTTGTAATTTTGCGGCCGTGTAAGTTACATGTTATATTTTTTGTAACTCAAGAATGGCTGGAACAGTTTTTATAATTATTGTGTTTTTCGATTTGTCTTAGTCCTGAATAGAATAATGAGTATTGAAATATGATATTCATCAATATAAAACTTGAAATCATTGAAAAAACTTTTAATTCGTCTTGAGAAAGCTCTAACATAACGCATTGTTAACAATATGTATTTATAAATGAAGCCGCTTGGCATCGTTGATGAACGGCTATTAGGACTGGAGATGAAAGTGGAGTGATGACTCATCACTGACACTCGTGACAGAGTGAGACCGATAATATTTTCTCCTTCGAATTATATCTCAATATATAAAACTAAGACTTGTTACTCCCACCAATTATATGACTATAATAGTATTATTAAGGGTCATATACTATAATAGTTGTATTCATTTCATTACGTTAATTAATGAATGACGGCTGGGCGTTACGAAGTTCGCCGGGTCAGCTAGTATCAAATAAAAATTACTTACAATTGTTTCGGCGTGTTACCCCATTTTCAAAAATTTTAAACTCAGAGTTTAACTTTTTTTTTAACAGAGTTTAACTTTTTAAAATGCGGTAACACCGCGAAACAAAAGTAAAGTATTTATAAAAAAATTTGCGAAACCAAGCCAAGTGTTTTTATTTAATATACAACAGATCAGCGGATATTCAATCAACTGTATTATTATTTATTATTCTATCTAGTGAGTGTGCGAAGTCTTCAATTTCATATTCAATATGTTTATACAATTTATATTTATTGTTATTAATAATTATTAGTTATTATAATATTAATAGAAGGTACTTATTAATATATTAATTAGTGCCTTCATATAAGGAGTAATATGCTTATATTATGAATTTCGTATATTCGTATTATTTCGTATACGAATCTCTTCATATATGAAATTTCGTTTATTCATTTTTCACATATTCCTATAGGTAATGAATTAGTACGAATAGACTCATAAAATCTGGGAATTTTCCTGGCAGAGCCTGTGCACGGCAGTGGTGATTAAACAGTTTGGTTGTTAAATTGCTTCAATCACTACAAATGATATGAAAGTAATAATATATCATCCAGAAAAGTAGGGGCCATTGAAATATTTTGCCAGTTTAGCGAAGGAAAAACAATCATCCTGAGTTGCAATTCATCATACTTCTGAATCTGATAATTTCAGAATGTAGCTTTGAGGTTGCATTCCATAATTCAAATTTTAATATCCTGTATTTCTTGTATATTGACATCCAAGAATAAAAAAAATTCCGGTCATGCTTGAGATTCATATTCAGTCACCAATCATAATCGAATACATAACAATCAAATATATCAAATATATGTGAATCATATTTATCCATCAAATTAATCGAATAAATTAGGTCATCTAGAGTTTACATTTAATTATATATAGGTACTCCAAATAAATTTGATCCATTTTCATGAGAAAAAAAATTAAATCTCCAATAATTATAATTATTAATCCCTATTATAAGTCATTCAAAACACGGAATATGTTAGAACATGAATATAAATAAACTTAGAATAGATATTCTGAGGCGGCGCCGATTGTCGCGTCAAAATAAAAAAAACACCGACAGTTTTGATGAGTCAACATAACATTCATAACAAGGGGTTCATAAAAAATAAATACTGTGTGAACAGCTTGGTATGTAACTGATTCCTGATTTTCATTCATGAGCAAAACCGATTTTCAAGATAATATTTTTCTGAAGTTTGAAACCTACAGTACTAAGAAAAAAAATTTCAATGGCGGTACTCGTGAATTGTGGGCCTGGATGAACTAGTACAACAGAAAATTTTATTTAGAAAATGACAATGAATTGTAATGTAAACAAACAACTCAATAAAACGTTTTTTATTCATTCATTCAACAGAAAATACGACTGACAGCGAATAAGATATGAACTTTTGGTTTATACCTACTGTTGTTGTTAATTCAAGCCCTTTTTGAAAAAAAATGTTTTGCTTATTCAACATAATTAGCGCATCATATTGACTTTATTACATAATGGTGAATTATTGTGTGTGTGTGTGTGTATATGTATTGGTGTATAGATTCACACAATAAGTTAATATCTATTATTATTGAACAGATAATAAATAATATAGAAGTTTAGTAAAACGCATATTTGATATCGGTCTTATTTAGGTAAACTTGTTGAGTTGATTTTTCTCAAATTTGTCAAATATCATACACTAGTAAACATGAGCAATATTAGTTTGAGTATTTATGGTAGCTTCCGGTGACTTAACTTTTGCCTACCGGTGACTTTGGTCCCTATTTATTCTTGATTTACATTTGGTTTGTTAGTTGATACCGTTGGTGGAATAGGTAAATTTATATGAATATCAATCATTTTCAATGATCTCAATTCAATTTTTGTTTTCAGTTTGAAATCACTCATACTATTAATCTACTATATCATTCGAGTAGTAGATTTATGTGTGTTTAATAATCTTTGTGTCTCTCGACTCATAATATCTCAATTGTGGGCTTGTCGTTCCTCCACTTTGCCTTTAAATGAATGAATGGCAAATATAAAAAAGCAGACAGAAAATACTGCTTCTATCTCTCGATCTGTGCAGATGATAGATACAGTTATCAAGATTCAAATGATGTGAAAAAACAAAGAATGCTACTATTTGTGTTAATCTACTTCGCTTTTGGTAGCCTCAAATATAGATGTTGCAAAACACGTTACGACACTTCAAAAAACCTAGCGCGTTTTAATTCCGTTGTTTCTAAATTCTAAATTCTAGTCCCACTATCCTTACTTCTACCAGCTTTGATTATACTATTTATAAAATATATTCAATAGACATTATTGATGGCAGAAACGATAATATAATTTTTGACTTACAATTGACTTTTACAATTTCGAGAAATTTATCGTTATATAATCATTTCGAAAAAAATAGTTAATTTTTTTCTAGTAAACATAGGTGCAGAATGTATTGAGTCTTGGTATTAACCACGATCAAATCATATACCCAAATTGCCACCAGCTCCCTGGCTATAACTCCCCATAATCGGAATACTTGGGATGAGGGTTGTACCCCGTCGTAGCGACGTGGCAATATGTATAAATGGTTAGATAGCAGTTGTTAGAGTGAAACCAAAACGAAGCGCTCTAAACGGCGACTTAAGTCGCCGCTAAAACAAACGTTGACTCGCCGGTCGCCGATATAACGGTGATCTGAACTTCGACCTAGGTCACTGCTAAAATTAGTGGTGACTTATAAGTCGCCGTCGTCAGTATACCAGTGACCTAATACTCACCGGTACGCACATCACTAATTTCAAATACCTGCAAATGACTTATGGATATATTTTGTAAGATTTTTAGATTGAAAATACATTATGAATTTGACATTTTATCAAATACCACACTTGATATCACTCAAGTGGAGTGAAATACATTCCAAAATATTACCAAAGCCCTAATACGACAACGAAGGATTATGATGACATTTCGAAGAGTGTTGAGTCTTGTAATAGGAAATATGTGACATCACGATGGTGCATTTGTACTCGTTTTAGATTATCTGAGCAACTCGTATTGCATTGAAATTACATTAGTACATTTGGACTATTGGTAGGCATTTTGGTGCATTTGACTGCTTGTAGCAAGTTCGAATTATTTAAGGTATATTTGAAATTTTTTCAGTGTATTTGAACTACTTTTAGTGTAGTGGAACTACTTTCAGTACATTTGTATATTTGATCTACTTCATTATATTTGAAACATCTTATGGGTGTTAGACTAATTTCAATTTGATCCATTACTTGCACTAACTAATTTCAGTTCATTTCAACTTATCCGAACTACTTTTAATTCGGTAATTTCAGTATATCCGAACTACTTTTGATGCGGTAAAACTTTTTTGGTTCAATTCACTACTTCAGAACTGAAAACATACATTCTCACTAATCAAAACTCAGAAGTATTTTATTTTAAAATATTGGTGTAAAATGGGGCTAACGAATGTTATCTGATATAGTGGTATGGCTTCGAAAACGCCATATCATTATATTAGATTCATAATAATTCACACTTCATCCATTTAGATTATAATAAATACTACTAGCCACCAGTAAAATTATCGTCAAAATCGATATGTAATCAATATTGTATACGTATAGACATATTAAATATTATATATCTATTGCAAGTATTGAAAATATCATATTGATATAAGTAACAAATTATCGAATCGTCTTTATATACATGAATGGATAATTCAATTGTTCACTTTGAAATCAACTTAATTGAAATTTTCTTTGAATTATCGTTATAATTGAATCCACATAATTTTTCTCTCGAATCTATGGTTTAACACAATTAATTCTTCGAAGTGCTAGTTTGAGGACAGTACATCATGTACGGTACATCGTATACTGTCCTCGAACTATCACTTGTACACATATATATATATATATATATATATATATATATATATATATATATATATATATATATATATATATATATATATATATATATATATATATATATATATATATATATATATATATATATATATATATATATATATATATATATATATATATATATATATATATATATATATATATATATATATATATATATATATATATATATAGTATAAATTTGAATCTTGGTTTTTTGGTTCAATTGAAACAAAATGATATCAGTTTATTTCCAAAATTACGTTTCGGTTATTATTTTAACCTTTATCAAACTGGTATATATGTCATAACGAGCTAAATCTAACGAGTAAATAATGTTTTCCCACCTTTTGATGAGCTCGTTATTTACTCGTTAGATTTAGCTCGTTATGATATATATACCAGTTTGATAAAGGTCAAAATAATAACCGAAACGTAATTTTGGAAATAAACTAATATCATTTTGTTTCAATTGAACCAAAAAACCCAAGATTCAAATTTATACAATATAAATAAAATGGTTCACGAATCAGATAGTTAATCAAATATATATATATATATATATATATATATATATATATATATATATATATATATATATATATATATATATATATATTTCTTGAAATTGATTTATTGCCTGTTTAAGATATTTAATTTTGAAAGTTTTTTTACATCAGCCTGTTTTTTAACAGGCTTTTTTTGATATGAAAATGTTTATTTTTGTTGACGTTTCAACAAAATAAACTTTTTTTATTTTTCATTTAAAAAATAAACGTCAACAAAAATAAACTTTTTCATATCAAAAAAGCCTGTTATTGCTAAAAACTTTCAAAATAAATATATATATATATATATATATATATATATATATATATATATATATATATATATATGAAAACTGAACCTTTGAATTAATCGAACTTGGAATACCAATTGTCACGATTCCATTTGATTAAGAGACTATTTACCCGATTGAGATGATACTACCCGATATAAGGCAATATCCACAGATTGATACCAGACACCTATTGGGACCTTTCAACATTAATAAATTATTCATGTTGAAATATAATAATAATAATAATTCAATACAACTTAAGGAGAGAATTTCATTTAATTTAATTTAAATATCGTGACTTCGTTCAAGTCTGCGATTATGTGGATTCGCAAATATTAAGATATGGATGTTTTTGTTGATTTTGTTTGGATTTGTTCGATACGAATAAATTTTATTATCATTTTATTCATGAAAACGTATTTACTCATGTCAACTTTTGTAATTACTTTAGGCTTACCTCTTTCGTTGAACGTACCATTTCCAAAGTGTTCTGAATCTTAATATTCGGTTTGGAGATTAATTCCTCCAAAGGCAAATAACCCAGGCAGTATTTGCCAAATATTTCTTTCTCCTCGCTCCTGATAGATAAACATTCATCGTAAGATCCAAGGTCCCAGAAGTTTCCGTATAGTATTCCTGTTATTTTGAAATCAGAACTCGCATCTTCCACTGAAAAATTGAAGTTTCAGATGATCGTTGAGTACCACATAGTTGTGAGAAAGAACAATTTTGGTAACTGAAGAATTTCTATTCTTTTATACCAATAATATCCGTTACTTTATCTATATGAATAAAAAACGTATTACTTAATGATTAAGTAAAAGAAGAAACTTACGTTGAAAACCTACACATTTTTTTATATAACAGCCGTTTACATATGTTTCAAGGTTATTGCCTATCGTCAGAACGGCGTAGTTCAAGTTAAAGATGAAAGTACTTGAAGAGATATATAAAAAATTAATATATAAAACACGAAACACAGTTTCGTACACGTTTTATACACCCAAAACATTTGGGAAGAGTCAACACAACGTTGCAGACGACAATGAAATACCGTCCGGCTATTATGAGACTTTTATAGTTTCTGGAACTACCCAGATAATCTTAACAATAAAATAATTATTCTAAGAATTCTATTCAATGCAGGCAAACTAAAATTAAGTAAAAGAAGAAACTTACGTTGAAAACCTACACATTTTTTTATATAACAGCCGTTTACATATGTTTCAAGGTTATTGCCTATCGTCAGAACGGCGTAGTTCAAGTTAAAGATGAAAGTACTTGAAGAGATATATAAAAAATTAATATATAAAACACGAAACACAGTTTCGTACACGTTTTATACACCCAAAACATTTGGGAAGAGTCAACACAACGTTGCAGACGACAATGAAATACCGTCCGGCTATTATGAGACTTTTATAGTTTCTGGAACTACCCAGATAATCTTAACAATAAAATAATTATTCTAAGAATTCTATTCAATGCAGGCAAACTAAAATTAAGTAAAAAAGAAGAAACTTACGTTGAAAACCTACACATTTTTTTATATAACAGCCGTTTACATATGTTTCAAGGTTATTGCCTATCGTCAGAACGGCGTAGTTCAAGTTAAAGATGAAAGTACTTGAAGAGATATATAAAAAATTAATATATAAAACACGAAACACAGTTTCGTACACGTTTTATACACCCAAAACATTTGGGAAGAGTCAACACAACGTTGCAGACGACAATGAAATACCGTCCGGCTATTATGAGACTTTTATAGTTTCTGGAACTACCCAGATAATCTTAACAATAAAATAATTATTCTAAGAATTCTATTCAATGCAGGCAAACTAAAATTAAGTGAAAGAAGAAACTTACGTTGAAAACCTACACATTTTTTTATATAACAGCCGTTTACATATGTTTCAAGGTTATTTAGTTTGCCTGCATTGAATAGAATTCTTAGAATAATTATTTTATTGTTAAGATTATCTGGGTAGTTCCAGAAACTATAAAAGTCTCATAATAGCCGGACGGTATTTCATTGTCGTCTGCAACGTTGTGTTGACTCTTCCTAAATGTTTTGGGTGTATAAAACGTGTACGAAACTGTGTTTCGTGTTTTATATATTAATTTTTTATATATCTCTTCAAGTACTTTCATCTTTAACTTGAACTACGCCGTTCTGACGATAGGCAATAACCTTGAAACATATGTAAACGGCTGTTATATAAAAAAATGTGTAGGTTTTCAACGTGAGTTTCTTCTTTTACTTAATTTTAGTTTGCCTGCATTGAATAGAATTCTTAGAATAATTATTTTATTGTTAAGATTATCTGGGTAGTTCCAGAAACTATAAAAGTCTCATAATAGCCGGACGGTATTTCATTGTCGTCTGCAACGTTGTGTTGACTCTTCCCAAATGTTTTGGGTGTATAAAACGTGTACGAAACTGTGTTTCGTGTTTTATATATTAATTTTTTATATATCTCTTCAAGTACTTTCATCTTTAACTTGAACTACGCCGTTCTGACGATAGGCAATAACCTTGAAACATATGTAAACGGCTGTTATATAAAAAAAATGTGTAGGTTTTCAACGTAAGTTTCTTCTTTTACTTAATTTTAGTTTGCCTGCATTGAATAGAATTCTTAGAATAATTATTTTATTGTTAAGATTATCTGGGTAGTTCCAGAAACTATAAAAGTCTCATATTAGCCGGACGGTATTTCATTGTCGTCTGCAACGTTGTGTTGACTCTTCCCAAATGTTTTGGGTGTATAAAACGTGTACGAAACTGTGTTTCGTGTTTTATATATTAATTTTTTATATATCTCTTCAAGTACTTTCATCTTTAACTTGAACTACGCCGTTCTGACGATAGGCAATAACCTTGAAACATATGTAAACGGCTGTTATATAAAAAAATGTGTAGGTTTTCAACGTAAGTTTCTTCTTTTACTTAATTTTAGTTTGCCTGCATTGAATAGAATTCTTAGAATAATTATTTTATTTATACTTAATGATTGATGAGGCCGATACTTGATGTAAATCGATAAACATAATAAAACAATTGTTAAACTGATTTACACATATGTTAAAAAGAATACTGCTACTAAGTGATTGAAAACACTTCAAATTAATAAATAAAAATATTCTGGCAACCTTTTGAACAGCCAAATCGATCATACCTGAAGCCCCCTTCTCAATCTTTTCAAAATATGAATCAGTATGAATAGATCCCGTCTACCTGTTTTCTCTGTATTCATAATTTAAGTTTATATATTGTATGTATTCGAGAAATGTCATTAGTCTGCACGTAGCATTTCAAAAAGGTGAATCTCATCGAAACGTACGTCATGCAGTATTAAACTTATTACTTGCTGAACGGTGATGAACATTTGTAGAAGACTCTCATAATTGGTGTTCATGTGTCTGATTCATTCGTATCTGATTTGATTTGTTACTTCAGCTGCGCAGTTAAATGGAGTATTTGACCAATGTTTCGCAAATTTACTTTTTCTATCACACTGTTTCCAACCTTCGAAGTATGCAGTTTTTATATTTTATTCTACATCTAACGTTTCGATCGTGTACTACCCACGTGTTTCACAATAACACTCACTTTAAACGAATACTATAGCTCAAAGGTTATCTATTTACTCCTTTTTTAACGCTAAGAAATGAAAGTGAATAAAAAATATCCATCATGGACATATAGTCCACTTCATCGACATTATATCCTTGGCGTGATCAGGAGCGATTAGGCATGCGACTATTTTTAAACAATTCAGAACAAAACAGAACAACAAAGTTCTGTTGGGTTCGAATGAAATATCTACAAAGCCTCTAAGTAGGTACCTACTCTTACTAATTTTGTCATGTGTAGGAATCTAGAACGCTAGGGTGAATATATACGTCTTTTCTTCGACAGAGGGAGCTCATGTGAATAAATCACAAACTGATGTTCTCCTCATTCGCAAACCGGACCTGGGTACGTTTTGAAAGTCATCGATTCTGGATTGATTGATTGAACAAGGACCTATGATTCATAATAATGATGGAAAAATTGTAAACTATTATCATTCAACAAGTTCGATGGTTTTTCAATTAATATTCACTCTCTAAAGTGATTGGTTCGTTCTTGTTGACAACATTTATGTAGACAGCTCCCTGAGAGTTTCACTTTGAAATATCTCGATATTTCAAATAAAAGCCTCAGTATTTACTTGTATGAATGATTGGTGAATATTGAAAATATATACATATATATATATATATATATATATATATATATATATATATATATATATATATATATATATAAATTCGTTTTAAATTTCCTGACTTTCCACTTTTATATTTAGATTTATTTTTTACTAGGTTAATGTCATCAAATAACTTACACAATTAATAACTATCTTCAATAATACAAAAACTTTTATTTACGCGTTTCGATAATACATCATTTTCAAAATACCTAATATCAATTCAATCTTTAATTCAACAATCTTTACATAATTTATAAATCAATTCGTAGGTCTCGCGTTTGTTTCGTCACATGATAAATTTCTCTCTCCTATCATCTCTTCTCAGTCTTCAAGGTGGATTATATTATGATATATTCTTCCGCAATACTCTATATCAGATATTGGCAGTTGTCTTCTCTTCTCTTTGTATGGCTATCATCTCCATTAAATTTCTTTTCTGTTGATTTTTTTCCCTTCCGATAATCTTCGTATTTCCAAAATCAAATGAATGCAATTGCTCGATTGCATGTTTTGCAAGGGCAGTTGTTTTCTTGTTTGTTCTCACCGAATATTCATGTTCATATAATCTTCTGTGTAAGTATTGTTTTGTGTTGCCTATAAAACATGAATCACAATCAATGCAATTTATTGAATATACAGTATGAGTTTCGTTTTTTAATTCAATTCTTGGTTTCAACTTGGTGTATAGTTTGGTTTCAACCAGTTATATTGTTCGGTTTATGACTTATTTTTATATTATATTTCTTCAGGACATCACTTATTTTATAGGATATTTCCGGTATATATTCCATTCCAATATATTTTACATCTACATCGATATTATTCTTTTTTTGGTTTGTTTGGTTATATATTTGGTGTATTCTCCTTTTAATAATCGGTTTGTAAAATTTTTCCGGATAGTCGTTTCCTTCTAAAATTTCTTTGATTTTTCTTATATTTTTAGGTTTTACTATAGGTTTGGATAATTTAACAGCTCTGTCTGTAAGAGCATTCACAATACTTCTTTATATTTCGTAGGTACAAGTGAATTGTAATTAAGATATCTTCCTGACCATGTTTTTTTATTATACCAGTCAGTAGTAATCGAACCATCTTCTCCTCTAATTAAAGTCATATCTAAAAAATTTATTTTGTTGTTTTCTTCTAATTCCTTTGTAAATTGTAATCTATTATGGTAGGAATTCATTAATTCTTCAATATGTTCAGGTTTTATTGAAGTTATACAATCATCTACATATCTCTTGAAGAATTCTGGTTTATTTTCCAAATTGTTTATAACAGATATTTCTAGTTCTTCTAATACCAAGTTGGCTATAGTAAATAAAATGGGTGAATCCATTGCAGTGCCATAAATTTGTGAATAGAATGATGTCTCAAATCTGAAATAAGTTGATTTTAAACAAAATTCGACACCTTCTTTGAATTCTTTTTTGGGTAATTCAGTATGATTTTTTAATTCTTCCCATTTTCTATCTATTATATTCATTGCTAATTCTATAGGTACATTGGTAAAAATAGAAATGACGTCTAATGAAATTAAAATACAAGATTCATGTATTTTTAATTTTTTATGAATTGATTGAAATCCCATGAATCTTTAATGTAATTTTCGGTTTTGCTGGTCTACATGGTATGTTATCTTTATGTAATTTTGGTAGTCCATCTATATAGGGTGCATTGTGGCAAATCATTTCATCTTTGTTCTCTTTATTAATTATCCCTTTTTATACCAAGTTTTTAACCATCTTATTGACATTCAGTTGTACTTTAGGTGTAGGATCTGTATTGTCTTTTCTATATGTTGTATTGTCATTTATAAGTAAGTTCACACATCTTCTCATTATATTGGTTTTTGGTCATAATTACAGTTTTATTGGATTTGTCAGCATTTAAAATACATAAATTTTTGTTTTGTTTTAAGAATTCTTTAGTTTTCTTTGTTAAGTAATTAAAATTATTGGTCAATTTTTGTTGTCTGTTGTTATTTATAAAATTATTTAAAATGTTTGGAATTTTATTACGAATTTCAGTTTTAACTTCCTGACTCTTTTCAGTAATTGCAACTTCGACATTTGTTATCAACTTTTGACAATTTATT
The DNA here is from genome assembly GCA_030704895.1 of Henosepilachna vigintioctopunctata. Classification (NCBI taxonomy): domain Eukaryota; kingdom Metazoa; phylum Arthropoda; class Insecta; order Coleoptera; family Coccinellidae; genus Henosepilachna; species Henosepilachna vigintioctopunctata. Next base: position 2,233,435 of record JARQZJ010000013.1, read on the forward strand.
TTCCGGTTTGGAATTGGAAATTTATTTCACAACGAAAGTACATATTTCACAGTATCCGGAATCTCAGTGTTAGTAAGGTTAAAAATCCAATTAGGATTTTTTGACTATTTCCCTTGTTGTTTTCATTTTGGTGATCGATATTGTGAACTATCAACTGTTCAATTTTGTGTCTATGTCTCAATTTGATTCTATCAAATTGTTCATTATATTTATTTTGCTCATTTGTCATGAATTCTCTCACGAATTCGAAGTTTAAATAACCCTCCATTCTACGGTGTATATTCTTAAGTTTGCACTCTAACTGGTGAATATTAGAATATGTATTTCCCAAGCAAATATTCAAACAATTAATATAGAATACTGTCAAATTACGGTTATATTTCAGTTTTAATTTATCATTGAATATTCTGGATTTCGATTTTATCTTGAGAAATTTAGGAGTTAGTTTCATTGATTTACATCTCATCAAAAATATTCTTTTATTACGCTCTTTAGCTAATTTATTTAGAGCTTTTGAATACTCTTTCAAAATATTATAGTTGTTGTTAGTTCCACTTGCCTGCATTCGATTGTTGACATCCATATTTGCCATATGTGTTATGTTGGCGTGTGGTAGTATCAAGATATCTATCCTAATCTTGTTTATTATGAATTCGTTTTGAATTTCCTGACACTTTTATATTTAGGTTTATTTTTTACTAGGTTGATGTCATCAAATAACTTTCACAATTCATAACTATCTTCAATAATACAAAAACTTTTATTTACGCGTTTCTATTATACATCATTTTCAAAATATCTAATATCAATTCAATCTATAATTCAACAATTCAATGTATATTCAATAAATTGCATTGATTGTGATTCATGTTATATAGGCAACACAAAACAATACTTACACAGAAGATCATATGAACATGAATATTCGGTGAGAACAAACAAGAAAACAACTGCCCTTGCAAAACATGCAATCGAGCAATTCCATTCATTTGATTTTGGAAATACGAAGATTATCGGAAAGGAAAGAAATCAACAGAAAAGAAATTTAATGGAGATGATAGCCATACAAAGAGAAGAGAAGACAACTGCCAGTTCAAGATCTGATATAGAGTATTGCGGAAGAATATATCATAATATAATCCACCTGGAAGACTGAGACGAGATGATAGGAGAGAGAAATTTATCATGTGACGAAACAAACGCGACACTTAAGAATTGATTTATAAATTATGTAAAGATTGTTGAATTATAGATTGAATTGATATTGGATATTTTGAAAATGATGTATTATCGAAACGCGTAAATGAAAGTTTTTGTATTATTGAAGATAGTTATTAATTGTGAAAGTTATTTGATGACATTAACCTAGTGAAAAATGAATATATATATATATATATATATATATATATATATATATATATATATATATATATATATATATATATATATATATATATATATATATATATATATATATATATATAGTAAATACTAAGACTCTCAATTGAAATATTTCAAATGAAACTCCGAGGGAGCTGTCTATGAAAATGTTGTCAACGAAAACGATACCATCACATTCGAGAGTGAATCTTGAGAGCGTTTCGAAAAATTCGTCGATCTTGTTGAATGATGAAAGGATACAATTGTTTCGTCATTATAATGAATCATCAGTTCATATTTAATCTATCAATCGATGACTTTCAAAACGAACATAGGTCCTATATCAAATTGAGGGGAATGTTTCCTATTGAAATATTAACGTAGGCTCTCTCTATCGGAGAAAAGACGTATGAACTCTCCCTAGCGTTCAAGATTCCTTCTCATGACAACATTAGCGCGAGTAAAAGGCTTTGTAGATATTTCATTCGAATACTACAGAAAATTGTCCGCAATGTGTACGAATACACCCATGCCTAATCGCTCCAGATCACGCCCAGGCGGGCAAAATTATAGCTAGTTTCAAAATTCACAGGTCATTTGATACTAGTGAATACTGAGACTTTTAATCGAAGTATTTCAAATAAAACTCTCAGGGAGCTGTCTACACAAATGTTGTCAACGAGAACGAATCCATCATTTTCGAGAGTGAATATTAAGAGCGTTTCGAAAAATTCATCGATCTTGTTGAATAATAATAGGATACAATTGTTTCATCATTACACTGAATCATCAGTATACAGATGATTCATTATGATATTTAATTTATCAATCAGGAATTGATAACTTTCAGAACGTCCATAGGTCCTATACCATGTTTAGGGGAATTTTTCTCAGTGTAAAATTCACATTGGTGTAGACAGCTCCCTGAGAGTTTTATTTGAAATATTTCGATATTTTGATTTAATATATTTGATATTTGAGGTCTCAGTATTTACTAGTAAAGAATGATTTGTGAATCTTGAAACTAGCAATATTTTTGCCCGCCGCGCCGGTGCGTGATCTGGAGCGATTAGGCATGGGATCATTCGTACACATTTCAGACAATTTTCTGTTGTGTTCGAATGAAATATCTACAAAGCCTTCCACTCGCACTCTTGTTGTCATGAGTAGGAATCATGAACGCTTTGGAGACTTCATACGTCTCTTCTTCGATAGAGCCTACGTGAATTTAACACTGAAAAAATTCCCTCAATTCGGTGTAGGACCTATGGGCGTTTTGAAAGTCGTTTCTAAAAGATTTTTTAAAAAAAGGCATTTTAAAAGATTTTAAAATTCTTGATTGATAGATTGAATATGGACTGATGATTCATAATAATGATGAAACAATTGTATCCTGTTATCATTCAACAAGACCGATGAATTTTATGAAACCCTCTTAATATTCACTCTCGAAAGTGATGGGTTCGTTCTCGTTGACTACATTGGTGTAGACAGCTCCCTGAGTGTTTTATTTGAAATATTTCGATATTTCGATTAACAGTCTCAGTATTTACTTGTATTGAATGATTCGTGAATCTTGAAACTAGCTATACTTTTGCCCGCCGGGGCATTATCTGGAGCGATTAGGCATGGGACTATTCTTACACATTGCGGACAGTTTTCTGTAGTGTTCGAATGAAATTCTACAGAGCCTCACCTCGCGCTTGTCTTGTCATGAGTAGAAATCTTGAACGCAAGGGAGAGTTTATAGTACTTTTCTCCGATAGATGGAGCTCACATGGATTTTACATAGAGAAAAATTTTTCTCAATTTGGTATAGGACCTATGGGCATTTTGAAGGTCATCGATTCTTGATTGATAGATTTAATATGCACTGATGATTCTTAATAATGATGAAACAATTGTATCCTATTTTCATTCAGCAAGATCGATGAATTTTTCGAAACGATCTGAATATTCACTCTCGAAAATGATTGATTCGTTCTCGTTGGCATCATTTGTGTAGACAGCTCCCAGAGTGATTTATTTGAAATATTTCGATATTTCAACTAAGAGTCTCAGTATTTACTAGTATTGAATGATTTATGAATCTTGAGAGTATATATATATATATATATATATATATATATATATATATATATATATATATATATATATATATATATATATATATATATATATATATATATATATATATATATATATATATATATATATATTCAAAATTGATTTGTTACCTGTTTAAGATAGTTTATTTCCATTGTTTTTAGCAATAACATACTCATTTTAATGTTGGAAACTATTGAGTTTTGACACAGTTGTGATATACAACGAAAAGTCAACGAAAATAAAGTTTTTAACATCAAAATATGCCTGTTATTGCTAAAAACATCGAAAATGATTTATATATATATATATATATATATATATATATATATATATATATATATATATATATATATATATATATATAACATATATAATTGATTTATTTATGTTAAGATGAGGAAAATTTTTGTTGCCACTTACTCTTGAATTCCGTTATTTTATCCAGCTTCTTGAACTCTTGACAGCACTCGTCGCATGTTTCAATGAATGTTATGTTCAGTTTTGCTGTTGAAAACCCGCACAACATGAAGAAAATTATTGAACAAAAAAAAATCAGCATTGTGAATATTGACTAAATATAGGAAGCGTATGTAAAAGACAGAGTAAGTTAATTGTCTAACAGAACGAGTGGTTCTATACACCTGCTTAAATATCTGTGAATTGTATCAGACGAGATAATCTTTTCCAAATGAACAATAAAGGTCAGTGTTGTAGATTATATCTACACCTATTCATGTTCAGATTATATACTCGGGCGGGTAGATCAAAAAATATAGATTCGCCTATGCGGGTATATAAAAATAATTATAAATCCACCTAACCGGCCAAATGATTGAATATAGGTATATATCATAAGAATCATTCTTGATAATGATGTAAAAGGCGAAACTAGTCGAATAAAGAATTGTTCAGTCAGTGATTTTTAGACGAGTTTTTATTATTACCTCTCATTTGTATATATATATATATATATATATATATATATATATATATATATATATATATATATATATATATATATATATATATATATATATATATATATATATATATATATATATATATATATATATATATATATATATATATATATATATATATATATATATATATATATATATATATATATATATATATATATATATATATATATATATATATATATATATATATATATATATATATTAAAAACAAGGTTTGTCAGGCTGAAAATGAAGTTAAGAGTTTACGGTATTCACCTGAGATTAACGTTGTTTGTTTATTTGTAACAGCCGTTTACATATGTTCCAAGCTTATTGGCTCTCATCAGAACGGCGTAGTTCAAGTTATTAGATGTTACACACTTGAAAGTTGATTAAAAAGGAAAAAACACAGAACAAAACAACACAAAATTCCACGTGAGGAATCTACATCATTTTTGGTTAAATCGAATATCTTGACCAAGCTTGTTAAAGCTATATTTTCAGACTAAATCGATATCTACCTGCGATGAGATATTTATACCTTCTAGAATTTTGTACCGACAATAATATAAATTAAAAACAAGGTTTGTCAGGCTGAAAATGAAGTTAAGAGTTTATGGTATTTACCTGAGATTTACGTTGTTTGTTTATTTGTAACAGCCGTTTACATATGTTTCAAGCTTATTGGCTCTCATCAGAACGGCGTAGTTCAAGTTATTAGATGTTACACACTTGAAAGTTGATTAAAAAGGAAAAAACACAGAACAAAACAACACAAAATTCCACGTGAGGAATCTACATCATTTTTGGTTGAATCGAATATCTTGACCGAGCTTTTTAAAGCTATATTTTCAGACTAAATCGATGTCTACCTGCGATGAGATATTTATACCTTCTAGAATTTTGTACCGACAATATTATAAATTAAAAACAAGGTTTGTCAGGCTGAAAATAAAGTTAAGAGTTTACGGTATTTACCTGAGATTTACGTTGTTTGTTTATTTGTAACAACCGTTTTGTTTTTAGCCTGACAAACCTTGTTTTTAATTTATAATATTGTCGGTACAAAATTCTAGAAGGTATAAATATCTCATCGCAGGTAGACATCGATTTAGTCTGAAAATATAGCTTTAACAAGCTTGGTCAAGATATTCGATTTAACCAAAAATGATGTAGATTCCTCACGTGGAATTTTGTGTTGTTTTGTTCTCTGTTTTTTCCTTTTTAATCAACTTTCAAGTGTGTAACATCTAATAACTTGAACTGCGCCGTTCTGATGAGAGCCAATAAGCTTGAAACATATGTAAACGGCTGTTACAAATAAACAAACAACGTAAATCTCAGGTAAATACCGTAAACTCTTAACTTCATTTTCAGCCTGACAAACCTTGTTTTTAATTTATAATATTGTCGGTACAAAATTCTAGAAGGTATAAATATCTCATCGCAGGTAGACATCGATTTAGTCTGAAAATATAGCTTTAACAAGCTTGGTCAAGATATTCGATTTAACCAAAAATGATGTAGATTCTTCACGTGGAATTTTGTGTTGTTTTGTTCTGTGTTTTTTCCTTTTTAATCAACTTTCAAGTGTGTAACATCTAATAACTTGAACTACGCCGTTCTGGTGAGAGCCAATAAGCTTGAAACATATGTAAACGGCTGTTACAAATAAACAAACAACGTAAATCTCAGGTAAATACCGTAAACTCTTAACTTCATTTTCAGCCTGACAAACCTTGTTTTTAATTTATAATATTGTCGGTACAAAATTCTAGAAGGTATAAATATCTCATCGCAGGTAGACATCGATTTAGTCTGAAAAATAGCTTTAACAAGCTTGGTCAAGATATTCGATTTAACCAAAAATGATGTAGATTCCTCACGTGGAATTTTGTGTTGTTTTGTTCTGTGTTTTTTCCTTTTTAATCAACTTTCAAGTGTGAAACATCTAATAACTTGAACTACGCCGTTCTGATGAGAGCCAATAAGCTTGAAACATATGTAAACGGCTGTTACAAATAAACAAACAACGTAAATCTCAGGTAAATACCGTATGGCAGTTGTGGCTGTTCCGGAGCGGACGGCATCTGCAACAGAGAAGGAAAACTCTTGAAAAAAAACCTGGTCCTCCTTCTCCGCCTGCCAGTATACGGCTTTGCCAGGCCTGGTATGGCGAAGGAGAGGTCTATTTATGCTGCTGCCTTGCAGTGAGGGATTGGTGTCCCAAAGGCTAGGGGAAGGAAAACCCTGAAATCAAACCCAGCACGGTGGCGTCTGACCCGGAGCGGGCGGCCGCTTGTGCTCTGACGAGGAAGGAAAACCTGTCAAACCCGAGCATAGCAGATGTGTGCCTCGCACTGCCGCGTAAGAACGTCGTAAGGCGGGTTACCTTGTGAACATGAAAAAGTCATTGAAGAGCAAGGTGACAGTCTCCGTGACGGGCGAGGGAGCGGGCCCGTCACGTGAGTTGAGCGACCGCAGAACTGCCTTGGTAAGTCAGGCCAAGGAGGAGACAACTGCTACTGACAGGAAAACGGCCGGATATGAAAAGGACTTGAGTAGGATTAAGGATCTGAGTGAGGTGAAGAAGGAGAAAAAGAGTTCGGAAGAAACGGTGTCAGAGACTACTGGAGTGAAGAATAAGGAGACAGATACGGATATGACTATGGAGGATATGGAACAGATATTCAGAAGGAGCTCTCGCCTAAGTCGATCACCTCCGGAGGCAAGGCAGAGTATATCGTGCACGGAAGATTGCTATAGTCTACCAGAGAGCAATAATGGAAGTACGAAGGTGGAATCGACTCCTCAGAAAGCTCAGAATAAAAATTTCCTGGATTGGGTTTTGAAGGACAATGAGTCTTCACCTATTGCAGGAATTTTCGAGAAGACTGAAGCCTCGTTTACGATTGTGGATTTGACAACACCACAGAAGGAAGAAAGGATGGCGAAGAAGAGGAAAATGCTCTCTCCTATAGTAGAGAGAGAAAATCAGGAAGTGGAACAACACACGATGGATACTCCGCAGGTGTCGAAGGTATTGCTACAGAAAATACATAATCAGATAGATGAGATCGATAAGGCTGTTCAGAAAGAAGGAAGTTGTGCTATAACGGAAGAACTGAGAAAGCTTAGGGATCTGATTGATGAAATGAGTAAGGAGGGTAAGGAATCAAGTAATATGGAAATACAAGAGAAAGATTTTTTTGAAGTTGGAACTCAGACGGAACCAATAGAAAATTTGAATAGGGAGGCAATATGTAGGGACATCAAGAATCGTATGTTGAAGGTTATGGAAGCAGAAGAAGTAACTGAAGTCGTGGAGCAAAATTGGCCGGAAGAAGTTTACGATGGGAAGCAAGATGATCGCAGTATTGCTAACCCTGAGCTGGTGGGAGATATGATAATTTTAGCACATTCAGATAATGCGGCGAAACTACCCTATTTGAGGAAAATCTTAGGAACACAGAGAGGTCTATTTAATTTTATTACAGATCGTCTCATGTAAACCAGGAGGGTGGGAAACGGATGGATGCACGCAATGTGACGAGGGAATATTTATTATGGAAATGATAGATGGAGAAGATACGGACATTGCAGAAATATATCGCATTTGCCGTAAGATCGCAGAGAGAGTGGACAGGGAGTTGCAGGCGGAGGTGCACACTTAGTGATTGAGGGAAGCTTGCCTTCGATCATAAAGAGAAAAATTGCGGAGTGTGCCTTTCATGGCTTGAGAAAGAAACTACGTATTCACGTGAAAACTGAAGCGAAGACATCGAGAGAACCTACTCAAGCGAGAAACTATAGTACGGAAGCTGTAATGATTCCAAGGGTAGAAAGCATCACCTATGCCCAAATGGTCTTAAATGTGAAGAAGGTCATTCCGCGGAATGACGATGTGGCGAGGGAGATAAAGGGGATAAGGCAAACCAGAGAGGGACATTTATTGATTGAGGTGGAAAAGGATAGTTCTGCAACGGAAAGAATTGCAGAGAAACTCAGAAAAAACATAAAAGAGAGTGCAGTTAAAGTCTATGGCAAAAAGGGGAGAAGAAAGGCCGCGAACATTTATGGTTTGGATATAGACATTACGGTGGAAGAAATTAAAGCAGAGATTAAACAGATACTCCCCACAAAACATGAAACAGTCGAGATAAAAGCGATAAGACCTTTGGCAGGTGGTAGACAGGCCGCAACGATATTGGCGGAAGCTGAAGTGATCAATCACTTACTAGATATTGGTAAAGTGAGAATTGGGTTATCTGATGCTGACATAAGGGCTCGCATTGATATTGAAAGGTGTCACAGATGTTGGGCAACGGGTCATATAGCGAAGGAGTGCAAAGGTCCTGATAGATCTAAATTATGTAGAAATTGCGGACAGAAAGATCATTTGGTGAGGGATTGCAAGGCGAGACCCTACTGTCTGGATTGTGTACACTCAGGCCACAGGACGGCCAGCAAGGGTTGCGACAGTGGTCGTTAGATAGGGATAGGAAACAGAGGGATATTTTTAATCATAGAACTATATTTATACTATTTATTTTACAGAGTTTTATTTATACATATTATTTATTTATTTATCAGTAATTTATTATCGTTTTCAAAATGTCGTGATATACTTACCTGTAGTGTGTTGTTTGTGGCTGTAGTTTCAAATACGGGGCTTCTTCATTTCCAGAACTAAGGATACTACAAACTAACGTTGGAAGATCACGGGCCGCTCACGATTTTGTGTTTGCGGAAGCACAGAAGGAAACAGTGGATCTGATATTGCTGGCAGAACCGAACAAAAAAATGTGTATTAGCGAAAATTGGATCACTGATAAAACCCTAGATGTCGCAGTGTTGTTTCGTAACAGAAATATACAGGTGGCGAGTGTGGAAAAGAAGGAGGGGTACGTTCATGTGAGCTTAGAAGGAATGCATATATATGCAATCTATATATCCCCTAACGTCTCAATGGATATTTTCGAGAGCTTCTTGGATCGGTTATTCAATGCCGTGCGGAGGCACAAATATTGTACAATTATTGCAGGGGATATCAACGCAAAATCCCAAGCTTGGGGGTCGCCATGCTCGGATGCAAGAGGAAGGAAGGTGGAGGAGTGGATGGCAGAAATGGATTGGGTGGTCGCGAATAACGGGAGTCCCACATTTTTGAGAGGACAGTCCGCGACTCACATAGATGTCACATTGGGTTCGAGACGTATGGTGAAGAAAGTTTTGAACTGGAAGGTGAGTAACAGTAACCCTTACACGTATCATGGCCATATTACTTACCAACTGGGCTGCATTGCGGTGAAGGCTGCCAGGAAACTCGAAAAATATGTCCTCCTAGAAAAAAAATTTTTGCAGTTAATAGGAAATATTTCAAATGACAAAGGATGGGGAGTGTATAGGGAGATGTTGGAGGCGTATAAACTGGCGACAATCAGGGAAAAAACAGGAGATGTTAAGAAGTATCCGTATTGGTGGAGTGAGGAGGTAGAAAATGCCAGGAGGGAAGTGATTGAATGTCGGAGGATACAAACCAGATGGAGGTGTAGACAGGAAGTAACTTTAGCAGTTCTGCAGAGACAGATTTGAAGCAAAAAAAGAAGGAGCTCAAGAAAATCATTGCTAGAAACAAAAAGAGACAATGGAAGGGGATTCTAAGGGAATTGGAAGAGGACATTTTTGGAGAAGGATATAGGATAGCTACCCGCTACTGCAGAACTACAAGAACACCCTTCGATGTTCCTGTTAGACAGAAGAGGAGAATAGTAGAGGCGCTGTTCCCGAATGCTGTCGATCAGTGGGAAAGGACGGGGGAGGTGGAGGGTGCACCACTCTTCACGGAAGAAGAATTAAAAAAATGTCTGCAAAGTGTAAAGTCCGGTAAAGCCCCTGGTCCTGATGGTATTACGGCTGAAGCTTTGAAGGTGATGATAAGGGAGAGACCAGACGCGATACTGAATATGTTTAACGGACTGCTTTCCAGGCAAAGTTTTCCGAAAGAATGGAAAGAGTCAAGAGTGGTGATGATTCCGAAGCAAAAGGTGGCGGAGGGAGTGGAAGTATCATATCGTCCAATATGTCTCACTAGCGTAGTTGGAAAGGTCTATGAAAGGTTGATACTGAACATAGTGCTTGAAGGAATAGAGGAAACAGGAAGGATGTCGGAAAGCCAACACGGATTCAGATCAGGCCATTCAACGGTGAGTGCCATTTCTGAATTGAAGCGCAAAGTGAGAGACTCAAACAGGATGTGGTGTCTTGTAGTCTTTATAGACGTGAAGAATGCGTTCAACACAGCTCGATGGAGTGCTATCATGGAGGCGATGAGGACAGCGAACATTGCTCCCTACCTTGTCCGTACAGTGGAGAATTATTTCACGGATAGAGTGGTGAGGGTGGGGCCGGTGACACATAAGTGTAGCATGGGAGTTCCGCAGGGATCGGTCCTCGGTCCTACTCTGTGGAACCTCATGTATAATGGTGTCTTAGACTTGCGTTACAGAGAAGGTGTTAGTCCGCTCGCCTACGCTGATGATCTGGCGCTGATTGTTGAGGGAGACACCGTTAACAAGGTCAAAAGTGAGGCAGAAGGAGCTTTCAGGATGGTGTCGGAGTGGATGGAGCACAAAGGTCTCACCATAGCCACACATAAAACGGAAATCATTGTGCTCAAGGGTGGACGAAAGGGAGATATTTCAATCTGCCTGAAGGGAGTCACAAAGAGACCCGTCAGGGAGGTGAAATACCTAGGGGTCGTGTTGAATAAGGGCTTTACATTTGGTCCTCATGTTGATCACGTTATAAAAAAAGTTGGACAAAAGATGGAAGCCTTGAGGAAGATAATGCCGAATGTAAATGGACCATCTGAGCACAAGAGACGAGTTCTTGCAGCGGTGGCGCATAGCGTGGCCCTCTACGCGGCTCCAGTATGGAAGGAAGCGGTAAAAAAGGAGATACATAAACAGAAGCTCATCTCTATGCAGAGAGTCATCCTGCTGCGAGTAATTAGTGGATATCGCACTGTATCGGCAGAAGCGGTACAGGTAATCGCGGCAACAGCACCGATTGACCTGCAGATTGCGGAGATGAGCTTCTTATATACGGTCGGAAATGGTAGATTACCAGGAGTGAGGTGGATGGCTCGCAGAAGGACTATCAGGGATTGGCAAGAACGTTGGGATAGGATAGAGGATAAGGCACAGTGGACGAAAAGGTTGATTCCGGATATTGGAGGGTGGGTGGATTGCAAATTCCGCACAACCAATTACTATTTCACGGAGTTTTTAACGGGACATGGATCATATTTTACGTATACCTGCAGAATAAAGAAAACGAGAACAGATCTCTGTGGAGAATGTGAGGTTCCGGATAGTCCGGAACACACTATATTTTCATGCAAGAGATGGAGTAATGAAAGGAAAGCTGCGTGGAAAAAACTAGGCAGAGTGGTGAACGCGGACACTTTGTTAGGGGAAATGATGAAAACTAGAGAGAAGTGGAGAGCTGGTTATGAATATATTGTGGATATTATGAAAAGGAAAGAAGTGGAGGATAGGATGCGTCAACAGGAGGAGGGGAACAATATGGAATAGGAGCAGAAGGAGGAGAGGAGGGTCTTACTAGGGAGATGTTATGGGTATACATACCTGGTTTCCTGCCTAGTAAAGACGTTGGTGTGATCACAAAGCTGGGGAGGAGTAACAACTTGAGCCGCCCTATTGTGATTACTCGGAGGGTTTTTTTAGTGGGTATTCTGGCCAACAGCGAGTCCCACACACAGTGCGTAAATGCATTTTTCCCTTCGTCAAAAAAAAAAAAAAAAAAAAAAAAAAAAAAAAAAAAAAAAGGTAAATACCGTATACTCTTAACTATATATATATATATATATATATATATATATATATATATATATATATATATATATATATATATATATATATATATATATATATATATATATATATATATATATATATATATATATATATATATATATATATATATATATATATATATACAAATGAGAGGTAATAATAAAAACTCGTCTAAAAATCACTGCCTGAACAATTCTTTATTCGACTAGTTTCGCCTTTTACAGCATTATCAAGAATCATTCTTGATCAGACTTTTGACCTGAAAATGTGGGGGAAGCAAGGAACTTTATGAAGAATATAAAAGTCTACACTCACTGGACAAATCTCTGGAATTACCAGAAAAAAAAATGAAGTATGTGATGTAAATGAAGACGTAATAGACTTTGATAAACTCTATGAATGTCCCTCGACGTCATCTGGATCTTGTCTTCAAGGCTTAGTGATGGACGAGTTGGAGGAGTACCTGAGAAAACCAAGAACTGCCAGCTCGGAAGACATTTTAGATTGGTGGAGGACGCATGAGACAGAGTATCCGATTTTATCGAAAATGGCCCGTGATTTTCTCTCAATACCTGCAACTTCAGTACCTGCTGAGAGGTTATTTTCTAAAGCATCATTAGTAATTAGAAAACATAGAAATAGGTTAAGTGATGAGTCAGCCAGATGGTTACTTTGTATTAATTCTTGGTCAAAAAAATTGATATAAAGTATCATAACCTAATGATAAAGCTGTTGATTTGTGTTGTATTTTATTTTTATTCAAATAAATGATAAATCGTAAAACTCTTTTATTAAATTTTTTATAAGTTGAGGGTTCAATCTCTTTTTAGACAGATAAGTATTGTTCTTTAAAATACAGTCAAGTTATTGTAATTAATTTGTTTTTTTTACATGTTTTAGCAAATGTAAGCTTATAAATCATAAATGTTTATTAAGAAACAGTTACTTCCATGGAAAACGACATAAAGGTCAGTTGATTTTTCGAATTTCTTATCAAATCTTCAGTTATTTATTAATCTGCTTGATCTTTACTATGGCTATGTTAATTCAAGCTCACAATGTTCCAATTCTAATACGTTTTTCTAAGATTTAAAGTAAACTTTAATAAATAGTAATAGACTAATAGGTAATTGCAAGACTTGCAAGACTCTTGCTGCAAGACCAAGACTGGGAGCGCAAGACCAAGACCAGGTGTATTGGCGCAAGACCAAGACCAAGACTGGCTAAGTCTCGTCTTGTTCTTGCGTTTGGGCAACACTAAATATATGTATTTATGTATATATAATTATATATACATATAATATAATTAAATATATATATATACATAATTAAATATTCAAAAAAGACATAGTAAAAAAACTCATTGAATCAACACAAAACAAAGATGAAAAAAAAATTCAAAAAGAATATCAGAAAAATTTTTAATCGAACAATTGTCAAGCAAAAATACGAATGCTAAACAATGGATGAAGAACTTCGAAAAAGAGTGATCTAGATTTGAGGTAGATGAAAGTGACGATAATATTGAATTGAAAAATTCATTTTGTGATAACTCGAGTTCAGATTGGCTCTCTACCACACTCATAAGATTGACATTAAAAACCAATAGGTTAGAATGGAAAAGAAGATTTCTAGAATATTTCACAGATAATGGACGGACAAAAGTAACCTATGCAATATCATTTAAATATCAAGAAGGTTCGCTGGCGGGATATGCTTTGAAAAATGGTAATTTTGATAGACTTTAATAAAGATATGAATACAAAGTGACTCATAGCATTAATATAGCACTAGAATAACCAGAATGTGTACTGAATAAAGTTGATGAGGCAGAGTTAAAAAAAACAAACAGAATAATAAAAAACAGACAGACAATGAATTGAGACGACTAGAAAGTCTAGTAACAAAAACAAATTTCCAATGAAGACCTTCATCAGATGATAAAACATCTGAAATGAAATATGAAGAGGAGATACCATGTAAAACGTGTGGAGATTCAGGTAAAGGTGTAAGATATCATCTCAAAGAAAAATGATGGTTGAAAAATAACGAAGAAAACAGAGGAAAAACTGAAAAAATAAAGGTAAACAACAAATCTATTTTAGATTTAGAGATTTATGATGAAACAAAAAACGAATCAACACACCACTAATTAAATTAGATATTTTATTAGTATTGATTTTAAACAATCTTCTATTCATCAATGAAATTTGTGAGCTACATTATATATATATATATATATATATATATATATATATATATATATATATATATATATATATATATATATATATATATATATATATATATATATATATATATATATATATATATATATATATATATATATATATATATATATATATATATATATATATATATATATATATATATATATATATATATATATATATATATATATATATATATATATATATATATTTACTTCGTATCTTTACTGACCACTCTTATTATACATTTGGATACTTTTTTTCCTAGGTTGGGGTCAATTTATAACAATTATTACATTAATATTTAACTTTATTTACGCGTTTCGACTACTGTCATTTTCAAAATAATACATATCAACATTACATTCACAATTAATCTCAGTATATCGTCTCACTCCCTCTTAAGTCACGTGGTCTCTGTCATTTCGATGAATGATGTTGTGGTAAATTAGTCCGAAGTTTTCTATGTCTGCTCTTGAATTAACTGTTCTTTTTTCTTCTTTTTGGATAGCTATCATTTCAAATACATTTATTTTAAGTTGGTTTCTCTCTTTTTTTATAATTTCTGTGTTTTCAAAATCAATTGAGTGTAGTTGTTCGATTGCATGCTTTGCAAGTGCTGTGGATTTTTTATTTGTTTGTATTGAATATTTATGTTCATATATTCTTTTATGTAAATATTGTTTAGTGTTACCAATGTAACAGGCATCACACTCACTACAATTCATTTTGTATACTGTATGTGTTTCATTTCGTTGTTCAATTCTTATATATATATATATATATAAGGAATGGAGAAGTTTCTTGCGGTGAAAAGTATAAATGACAAAAAACACAATTATCGGTATAGCCCGCAACTCAATTGGAAGCAGCCGTTGACACGTGTTTCGAGCTTATTGGCTCTCCTCAGAACGGCGTAGCCAAGTTCAAGGTGTACGAACCTGGCGATGGAATCCACAACAAAAGAACACACCTGCAAAGGAAGTCTCCACTGCCAGGCTTCCATATATATATATATATATATATATATATATATATATATATATATATATATATATATATATATATATATATATATATATATATATATATATATATATATATATTGGTTCGAATAAATGAATTGTGGTAAGTAATTAAATAATTCAAATCGATTTAATTGAAGAACCACTTCAATTGAATCGATTTAGAGATAGTTGTTTTCATACAGATTCGATTGTTTCAATTTACCGAAGTAGTTTCATTGTAAGTAATCATGACGGTTTACGCATTTTTCATCATGCCTTATCTTTTATCTGGATCGTATTTCTCATACTTCATATATGTAGAATTTTTTCGTTTTTCAAATGAGTTTCATCAAGTCATTTTCATTTTCGAAACAATAGAACATTATTTTACGGCGTAGAGCCAGGAAAATACTGATGCCTCTTCACATCTTACAAATGAGGATCCTAAAAATGAGGATGTTTTCTTCTATGTTATGGTGTGCGGATTGAAAACTGCCGCTGACAAGTTTTTCGAATTTGTTTTCTTCCATCAGGATGGCGTGGCCCATCCCCAAATTCCTATCGAGTCTTCCTATCGATATATTTTTGAATATTTCAAATAGAACTGTCGCGGTCTCGAATAATGATGTCAACGAAAACACAACCTATCACTTTCGAGGATGAATATTAAGTGTGTCCAGAAAAACATCAAAGTCAAGGAAACAGACTACTCGATGACAATCTCTGACATTTCAATAAAATTCAAGAAAACAGCTATCATAAGAAACCGTGATATCTGACAATGTATCGCAGGTTTATTTGTAATGTCTGCAATGAATTGAGTGATTATCAGAATTACTCTGATAGATGAATTGCATGAGATGAGGCGTATTGGAAAATACAATATAATTATTCAGATACTCAGGAATGAAATAGATCAGAGATAGGCATGAGAACGAAAAATGCAAAAATGTATTATTCAGTTAGAACAGATCTTAAGGCTCCAATTGAAAGCATTTTATCAGTAACTCAGGCCAATTATTGGTCATAGACGTCAAGAGATAATTAATCACTCTGAAAATTCAATTTTAAGTAATTAGGAAATTTGGATTTGATATGTTCACATTGAGGAAACAAACATAATGCAATAAAATCCGTCTTCTGCTTTGCCACAATACTGTGAGGTCGAAAATTATGATAGGAAAGTTCGACATTCAATGAACGAAAAGGGTTATATTGACAATACATAAAGACATATATATTGATTGAAAAACATCTGGCTTAGTTCACAAAATTATATCGATTTTATCCACGAAATCATATCGACAATTGACTTCGTGAAATGGAGTAACTAATATCATTTTAACTCCAATCGTTACTTATTCAATATATTGAACGATGTTTCACCTAAAGATGCGAATATGCAACATTTCGTTCATATATAGGTATATGAAAAGTGGTTTTTATATACCTCAAAATCATTTTGAATGAAATTTAGTTCATTCATTTGTTACCGTAGTGGTTGAACGCTTTCGTTTGTATATCCTTTTGTCCATTTCTTATGAGAAGAGCAAGGAATTTTCATGAACAGATCTGCGAAATTTGAATACTTACTATGAAAATGTTAACGTTGATTGATTCTTATAATCCTCATATGATTTACATACAACTGATTCATTTCAGTTTGTATTGAGAGCATTGAAGTACTTTACGAAGTGTACATTTTTTCTGAATTCCGAAGCATTCCAATGAATGCTAGTTATTCTTCCAGAAGCAAAGCCTGCTTTTGCGATATATGGACCAACAGATTAATGTCGATTCCGAACAATCTAAGAACACAGTGGGAATATCGAACCAATCAGCACAAGTGAAACAATATATACACAATACTAAACGCCTAAGGCTATTTGAGTTACAGAACCCGTAACCGAAATATAGGAGCGTTGGTTGGAAAATTCGAGTCACGAGCGTAGATGTGGATGTTGTAACCTCGGATGCTCCTTGCAATTAATCGTCTTATGAGAAAGTGTAGTGTATTTTTGAAGTAGGTACTTTGTTTCTGCAATAGTTTCTTGGGTTGATGACGAAGTATTTTGGCGTTAGTCAGTAAGAGAATAACCTATGTAATTTTTAGCGAAGTTGTATATTCATTTTGTCCATGCTTTGTAAATGTTCCTGATGTTAATGAATATTTATAATTATAGTTGGCAAGTTGGATATATTACAGGAAGATATTCAATTGTCCATGAGTTTAATTCATTCAGAAACAGTTTGATTTAAAATCTGGTTAAATGAAAGGTAATAAGATATACTCCTCTAAAAATCACTAACTGAAGAATTCCTTATTCGACTAGTTTCGCCTTTTACGGCATATCAAGAATGCCGTGGAAGGCGAAACTAGTCGAATAAAGAATTGTTCAGTTAGTGATTTTTATACAACTATATCTTTTTACCTCTCATTTAAATATGAACTATCACAGAGTTGATTCAACGCCTATTGAATTTGATAAGATCTGGATTATCGAAGATGACAAAAAACTATATTTCTACAGCTCAGTATGCAATGTAGATGTGGCAGTAATGATAACATTTATACATTAAATAGTACATCTCTATCCCCAAAATATTTTCAAGTCTTGGGCATGCGGGCCATGTTCTCATATCGCTACCTACGATCATCAATTATCTCTTCCACATTTGTCTCTCAGCGGCACGTTAACACGTCGTTCCAACAAATCGGGGTTCTTTGCTGGGTGAATTATATCCATAGGAGATATCTATCTGGACAAGATATAGGTCTATCCAGAAAAAATAAATATCCCAGAAAGTTAGATTTCCGAAGGTTAAGTATATTTTCAATTGAAAATTGATATTTTAGTGATAACAGATATAGATATATAGAAGTTAAGAAGGATATACAAAAGCTATCTAGAAGAAAATGATTGATTTTTGATGATTATCCCTGATTGGTTATTGGAAGCCTGGAGACAGGGTAAGACCCATATATATATTTTAAGAACAAGATAAGAGCTAAATTAGATTCATTACAGAATTTAAAACAAGTTAGTAAGGAAATTAGAGTTTATAAAGGGAGTAGAGATGATAGATTTTCAGAAGGGAAAAAAATATATTGTAGAGATTATAAAAGCCCAAACAAAAAGAAATGGGGTCTGTGTGTTATCGATGGGATATTAGGGGAAATGATTTATTCATGTAATATACATATATATATATATATATATATATATATATATATATATATATATATATATATATATATATATATATATATATATATATATATATATATATATATATATATATATATATATATATATATATATATATATATATATATATATATATATATATATATATATATATATATATATATATATATATATATATATATATATATATATATATATATACATATATATATTAATGAGATTGAATTCTCGCTTAACTCTTGGTGAAACATAATTGAATATTAAAATAAATTGAACTCTTGGCTTAATGTTTCACGATTTATTTAACAATATGTATAGTCAACATGTTTCGAGCGTTAGCTCATTTTCAAGACTCTTTTCAAGAAAATGAGCTAACGCTCGAAACATGTTGACTATACATATTGTTAAATAAATCGTGAAACATTAAGCCAAGAGTTTAATTTATTTTTATATATATATATATATATATATATATATATATATATATATATTAACCTTGTCTATATTTCTAACATGTTCACAATCTTCATCAGGACTCTGAAGAATAAATAAGTGTAAAACAAAGTGTTTCAACCAAAAAATTACATCTTACGGTTAACTAGGCTGAAGATGTAGTCAGACTGTACGCAGCAGTGAAAATAGATGTTGAAACAAATTTTGAAACTTACAGAACCAGATGATCTCATTAAAAACGCAATATATAATATAATATATAAAATCAGGTGTCACAACAACCATATGTCAAAGATACCGAACTGTCAGGAAACACAGACAAACGTCACTAAGGATCACAGAGTGTCAAGTACAAAACTCTCTGTCAATTGTCATCACAAGTGAAAGAACACAAAACGTCTAACAGAGCTCAGGAATTGTAGCTGGGATTATCGAATTTTCTTCGAGAGTAGATAACTATAGATGCTACTGAGTCTAGCAATATCTGTTTTTTTATTAATGCTATTGCCATATGCATTAATGTGGAACATTTCCAAAAATATTCTTTTCTGATAGCCACTAGCTATATCCAGTATTTTAAAATTATTGAAGTCAAAGAGATGTCCCATCTTTGTCGCATGGCAGGCCAAAGCACATCTGTCTAGGTGGAGTCTTACATCACTCTTATGGAGAGAGTGATCGGTATCTTTGACATATGATTATTGTGACACCTGATTTTATATATTATATTTCATATTGCGTTTTCAATTGGATCATCTGGTTCTGTAAGTTCTAAAACTTGTTTCACCAACTATTTTCACTGCTGTGTACAGTCTGGCTACATCTTCAGCCTAGTTAACCGTAAGATGTAATTTTTTAGTTAAAACACTTTGTTTTACACTCATTTATTTTTCAAAGTCGTGATGAAGAATGTAAACATGTTCGAAATATAGACAAGGTTGTGTATGAAATATAGTGGCCCTACTTTTGCCGAGAACTCATCATTTTTCACTCATTAATATCATACGGCAATACTCCTACTTATCGTGTATATATATATTGATATATATATATATATATATATATATATATATATATATATATATATATATATATATATATATATATATATATATATATACTTATATGAATAATTGGAAGTATTTATCCCAAAGTTCTCATAGAGCTATAGTTCGTAGCGAAACATCAACTAGAAATGAATTTTTTCATTTTCAGGTCTGTTATCACTAAAAATATCAATTTTCAGTTGGAAATAAACTCAACCATCTGAGATCTAACTTTACGTATATCGATCTTTTCTGGATAGATATATCTTTCCTATATCTTGTCCAGATATATCTGTCTTATGGATATAATTCAGTCAGCGAAGAACCCCGATTTGTTGAAACGACATTATCGTGTTAACGTGCCGATGAGAGAAGAATGTAGTTGAGATGTTCGATGATCGTAGGTAGCGATATGGGAATTGGAATTGAAAATTTAACAATTGGATTTGAAATTATATTAGTCACTCCATTTTACGAAGTCAATTATCGATATAATTTCGTGGATAAAATCTATATGATTTTGTGGAACTAAGCCTGATGTTTTTCAATCAATATATACATATGTCCTATATATTGCCAATATATCCCTTTTCATTCATTGAATGTCGAATCTTCCGATCATAATTATCGACCTCACAGGATTATGAGAAAGCAGAAAGACGGATTTTGTTGCATGA
This sequence comes from Henosepilachna vigintioctopunctata, assembly GCA_030704895.1. Lineage (NCBI taxonomy): Eukaryota > Metazoa > Arthropoda > Insecta > Coleoptera > Coccinellidae > Henosepilachna > Henosepilachna vigintioctopunctata. Next base: position 2,254,389 of record JARQZJ010000013.1, read on the forward strand.
TGTTTGTTTCCTCACCGTGAACACATCAAAACTAAATTTCCTGGTTACTTGAAATTGAATTTTCAGAGTGATCAATTATCTTTTGACGTCTACGGTCAAGAATTGTTCTGAGTTACTGATGAAATGCTTTCGATTGGAACCTTCAAAACTGTTCTAACTGAATAATACATTTTTTAATTTTTCGTTCTCATGCCTGTCTCTGATCTATTTCATTCCTGATTATCTGAATAATTATATTGTATTTTCAAATATGCCTCATTTCATACAATTGATCTACCAGAGTAATTCTGATAAAAACTCAATTCATTGGAGACATCTTGGTTTCGATGTTTTTTTGAACGCATTAAATATTCACTCTCGAAAGTGATTTCGTGAAAGTTGTGTTTTTGTTTTCATCATTGTTGAGGACCACGAGAGTTCTATTTGAAATAATAATAATAACAATAATAATAATAATAATAAACGATATTCATTCATTCAACCAAAATTCAGTGTTACAATTTCTGTGATATGGCATCATAAATATTTATTCCACAAATCAAGATGACATTTGGTAGTACACTTAAAAAATATCAAGAAAAAAAGAAATAATCAAAACAAACCCAAGCAAACTCTATACATTGTACAATATCAATAACCAAAGTTACAATTTGCTGTTAGTCCAAAAAAAAACAAAGTGTCAACGAATAATATCGTGAAGGCAATTTTCATCCTCTGAAGTGCTTCACACTTTTTTGAGAATTTATACTCCCTACTTATCAATTGCATCAATCCGTTCTAGTAACGGTCTGCTTACAAAGGCTTAGTTTATTTGGAAAGTTGAAGCACAGTCACACCCGACACGCCATGTATCCACTTTCCAACGAGTTTTTTGAAAGGTCCCAATCTTTTTTCATTCTTCAGAGCTTGAGGAATCATATCGTGCAGCCTACGAATTACATAACTGTAATGTCTTTGTCCTATTTGTTTCGATGTTCTCACCTTATGCGTAATAATTTCTTTACATCTCGTGTGGTACGTGTGTTCTGCATAGGGAATTATGGTTTTATTCCTGAAGCAGTACATCAATGCTCTTTTCATATAGAGCTTTCTTAGGTTCAAGACTTTCATTTCCTTGAAAACTTTTTCACCTCGAGTACATTCTGTTTTGATCAATATTATCCTCAATATCCACCTCTGCAACACATTGAAGTTTGCTAAATGGTGCTACTATGCCATACGCAAGCTGCGATTCTATCAATGATTGATATAGGATTGTCAGTTCTGGCAATCTAAGGATACCTGAGAGATATCTGAACCTACAAAGCAAGCTTCGAATTTTGACAGTTACTTTCTTGATGTGAAGATCCCATCTTAAATGTTGATATATTGTTACGCCCAAGTAGTTACAGCGTTTGCACATTCAATCCTGCAATCTTCGTTAATTTCGATATAATTAAATGTAGGTCGGTTGACTTTATAGGAAGTGAAAGCAATATACTTTGTCTTGTTTACATTCATTGACATTAAGTTGAAATCAAACCTGTTTTTGACCTTCATTAATAGTTGTTCAGTGTCTGTTTTCAAACTGGACCACTCCTTTGATTTGCAGAATATTACCGTATCATTTGCATAACTGATTATTTCACTTTAGCCTCTATTCTGATTTGCAGAATATTACCGTATCATTTGCATAACTAATTATTTCACTTTAGCCTCTATCCAATGTGAGCAAATCATTGATGTAGATAATTAAGAGCACAGGGCCTAACACTGTTCCTTGTGGAACACCGTATTCCATTTCCAGGAAGTCACTGAATCTGTTTCCTATGTTAACACATTGCCTACGGCCCTTGATGTAACTTTCGAGTAGGTTATAAGCAACTCCCCTGAAACCGCATTCGTTCAACTTTTCTAGAAGTATATCATGATATACTTCAAATATATATATATATATATATATATATATATATATATATATATATATATATATATATATATATATATATATATATATCCCTCAGTTGTTCAGTAACTCAGAACAATTCTTGACCGTAGACGTCAAAAGATAATTGATCACTCTGAAAATTCAATTTCAAGTAACTAGGAAATTTGGTTTTGATGTGTTCACAGTGAGGAAACAAATATCATGCAACAAAATCCGTCTTTCTGCTTTCCCATAATCCTGTGAGGTCGATAATTATGATCGGAAAATTCGACATTCAATGAAGGGATATATTGGCAATATATAGGACATATGTATATATTGATTGAAAAACATCAGGCTTAGTTCCACAAAATCATATAGATTTTATCCACGAAATTATATCGATAATTGACTTCGTAAAATGGAGTGACTAATATAATTTCAAATCCAATTGTTAAATTTTCAATTCCAATTTCCATATCGCTACCTACGATCATCGAACATCTCAACTACATTCTTCTCTCATCGGCACGGTAACACGATAATGTCGTTTCAACAAATCGGGTTCTTCGCTGAGTGAATTATATCCATAAGAGAGATATATCTGGACAAGATATAGGTCTATCCAGAAAAGATCGATATACGTAAAGTTAGATCTCAGATGGTTGAGTTTATTTCCAACTGAAAATTGATATTTTTAGTGATAACAGACCTGAAAATGGAAAAATTCATTTCTAGTTGATGTTTCGCTACGAACTATAGCTCTATGAGAACTTTTGATAAATACTTTCAATTATTCATATAAGTATATATATATATATATATATATATTATATATATATATATATATATATATATATATATATATATATATATATATATATATATATATATATATATATATATATATATATATATATATATATATATATAAATATATATATACACGATAAGTAGGAGTATTGCCGTATGATATTAATGAGTGAAAAATGATGAGTTCTCGGCAAAAGTAGGCCCACTATAATTCATACACAACCTTGTCTATATTCCGAACATGTTTACATTCTTCATCACGACTCTGAAAAATAAATGAGTGTAAAACAAAGTGTTTCAACTAAAAAATTACATCTTAAGGTTAACTAGGCTAAAGATGTAGCCAGACATTTGCATAACTGATTATTTCACTTTAGCCTCTATTTTGATTTGCAGAATATTACCGTATCATTTGCATAACTAATTATTTCACTTTAGCCTCTATCCAATGTGAGCAAATCATTGATGTAGATAATTAAGAGCACAGGGCCTAACACTGTTCCTTGTGGAACACCGTATTCCATTTCCAGGAAGTCACTGAATCTGTTTCCTATGTTAACACATTGCCTACGGCCCTTGACTCGATAGGAATTTGGGGACGGGCTACGACATTCTGATGAGAGCAAAGAAGTTCGAAAAACGTGTCAGCGGCAGTTTTCAATCGACATACTATAGCATAGAAGGGAACATCTATTTTTTATGTATATTTGACGTATGATGTGAAGAGGCATCTGTATTTTTCTGTCTCTACGCCGTAAAATAAAATGAGAATGACTTCGTGAAACTCATTTGAAAAACAAAATTCTTCATATATAAAGTATGAGAAATACGATCCAGATAAAAGATAAGGTATAACGAAAAATACGTAAACCGCTATGATTACTTACAATGAAACTACTTCAGTTAATTGAAAAAATCGAAGAATTTATGGAAACTATGAAAACAACTATCTTCAAATCGATTGAAAAATCAAGCTAATTCATTATGGAACTTATAGAATTAATATATATATATATATATATATATATATATATATATATATATATATATATATATATATATATATATATATATATATATATATATATATATATATATATATATATATATATATATATATATATATATATATATATATACGTAGTTCAATATATATATATATATATATATATATATATATATATATATATATATATATATATATATATATAAAATATATATATATATATATATATCGATATATATATATATATAAATATATATATATATATGATTTTTTATATATATATATATATATATATATATATATATTTATGTTTTATTATCTGATGTAGGTTTTTATATATAGACTTTAGTCGTCTCATATCATTGTATTATATATATATATATGTCTGAACGTGACAGCACATCGAGTGTAAATTAAGATAAATATTTATAGAAATATAACAATTTTTGAAAACCTTTCTTCATTTGAATATTGGTTCATAATATAATAATAAGTATTGTTTTTGTTTGTGTGTTGATGACAATATATTGATGAAACTTCATTTGAAAAAGGCCCAAGAAAAGGACCGAAACGTTATGTGATATAGATGTTTAATAAATATTTTTGAGAACCAGAACCCCCAATAATTTCTTTCTGAATAATATATATATATATATATATATATATATATATATATATATATATATATATATATATATATATATATATATATATATATATATATATATATATATATATATATATATATATATATATATATATATATATATATATATATATATATATATATATATATATATATATATATATATATATATATATATACTCACCACAGGCTATGGTCTTTGTGAGAGAATTATCATCTTTGTTTAGGAAACATAATTGAAAAGATAGATCTCAAAATTAGAATGGTCACTATTGTTTTACCTGTATAATTGTATTACGAGAACCTTAAATAAAGAATATTATTATCATTATTATTATATATTCTTGCTTCCTCTGATCCGCTAAAAACATATATCCATCATACAGGACTTTTATATATTCATTCCATGCATTCCAGGGGAATTGATGATATATACCCACTGAAAAAGATAGTTGTGTCCGTAGCTACCCATCACTGTTTTCGATATACTGGTGCTGAAGAATTCGATTTCCACCGTGATCTTGGGCCGTTCGGAATTTGCCTAAGACTATCGGTCCAACAGAGCCACCTAAGTCTCTAACCTCCACTCTCAGAACAATGATAATGATAATGATAATGATAATGATAATGATAATGATAATGATAATGATAATGATAATAAAAATGATAATGATAATGATAATGATAATGATAATGATAATGATAATGATAATGATAATGATAATGATAATGATAATGATAATGATAATGATAATGATAATGATAATGATAATGATAATGATAATGATAATGATAATGATAATGATAATGATAATGATAATGATAATGATAATGATAATGATAATGATAATGATAATGATAATGATAATGATAATGATAATGATAATGATAATGATAATGATAATGATAATGATAATGATAATGATAATGATAATGATAATGATAATGATAATGATAATGATAATGATAATGATAATGATAATGATAATGATAATGATAATGATAATGATAATGATAATGATAATGATAATGATAATGATAATGATAATGATAATGATAATGATAATGATAATGATAATGATAATGATAATGATAATGATAATGATAATGATAATGATAATGATAATGATAATGATAATGATAATGATAATGATAATGATAATGATAATGATAATGATAATGATAATGATAATGATAATGATAATGATAATGATAATGATAATGATAATGATAATGATAATGATAATGATAATGATAATGATAATGATAATGATAATGATAATGATAATGATAATGATAATGATAATGATAATGATAATGATAATGATAATGATAATGATAATGATAATGATAATGATAATGATAATGATAATGATAATGATAATGATAATGATAATGATAATGATAATGATAATGATAATGATAATGATAATGATAATGATAATGATAATGATAATGATAATGATAATGATAATGATAATGATAATGATAATGATAATGATAATGATAATGATAATGATAATGATAATGATAATGATAATGATAATGATAATGATAATGATAATGATAATGATAATGATAATGATAATGATAATGATAATGATAATGATAATGATAATGATAATGATAATGATAATGATAATGATAATGATAATGATAATGATAATGATAATGATAATGATAATGATAATGATAATGATAATGATAATGATAATGATAATGATAATGATAATGATAATGATAATGATAATGATAATGATAATGATAATGATAATGATAATGATAATGATAATGATAATGATAATGATAATGATAATGATAATGATAATGATAATGATAATGATAATGATAATGATAATGATAATGATAATGATAATGATAATGATAATGATAATGATAATGATAATGATAATGATAATGATAATGATAATGATAATGATAATGATAATGATAATGATAATGATAATGATAATGATAATGATAATGATAATGATAATGATAATGATAATGATAATGATAATGATAATGATAATGATAATGATAATGATAATGATAATGATAATGATAATGATAATGATAATGATAATGATAATGATAATGATAATGATAATGATAATGATAATGATAATGATAATGATAATGATAATGATAATGATAATGATAATGATAATGATAATGATAATGATAATGATAATGATAATGATAATGATAATGATAATGATAATGATAATGATAATGATAATGATAATGATAATGATAATGATAATGATAATGATAATGATAATGATAATGATAATGATAATGATAATGATAATGATAATGATAATGATAATGATAATGATAATGATAATGATAATGATAATGATAATGATAATGATAATGATAATGATAATGATAATGATAATGATAATGATAATGATAATGATAATGATAATGATAATGATAATGATAATGATAATGATAATGATAATGATAATGATAATGATAATGATAATGATAATGATAATGATAATGATAATGATAATGATAATGATAATGATAATGATAATGATAATGATAATGATAATGATAATGATAATGATAATGATAATGATAATGATAATGATAATGATAATGATAATGATAATGATAATGATAATGATAATGATAATGATAATGATAATGATAATGATAATGATAATGATAATGATAATGATAATGATAATGATAATGATAATGATAATGATAATGATAATGATAATGATAATGATAATGATAATGATAATGATAATGATAATGATAATGATAATGATAATGATAATGATAATGATAATGATAATGATAATGATAATGATAATGATAATGATAATGATAATGATAATGATAATGATAATGATAATGATAATGATAATGATAATGATAATGATAATGATAATGATAATGATAATGATAATGATAATGATAATGATAATGATAATGATAATGATAATGATAATGATAATGATAATGATAATGATAATGATATTGATAATGATAATGATAATGATAATGATAATGATAATGATAATGATAATGATAATGATAATGATAATGATAATGATAATGATAATGATAATGATAATGATAATGATAATGATAATGATAATGATAATGATAATGATAATGATTATGATAATGATAATGATGATGATAATGATGATGATGATAATGATAATGATAATGATAATGATAATGATAATGATAATGATAATGATAATGATAATGATAATGATAATGATAATGATAATGATAATGATAATGATAATAATGATAATGATAATGATAATGATAATGATAATGATAATGATAATGATAATGATAATGATAATGATAATGATAATGATAATGATAATGATAATGATAATGATAATGATAATGATAATGATAATGATAATGATAATGATAATGATAATGATAATGATAATGATAATGATAATGATAATGATAATGATAATGATAATGATAATGATAATGATAATGATAATGATAATGATAATGATAATGATAATGATAATGATAATGATAATGATAATGATAATGATAATGATAATGATAATGATGATGATAATAATATATTCATTGAGTTCTGAAATATTGTCCTAATTGCATTTATGTTAATTCCATTCCAAGCCGAAACATCATTAAGACCTTCGGCGGATTCAAATCAAGATTCGAAATACGTTTCATTCGTTTATTGAACATTACATTGAACAAGTACGTGCTTACAATACATAGCGATATCAGTTCCAATAACAACTTGCAAGTCATAGATTTAAACGAATGTAATCAATTGTATTTCTCTAACTACTCCCAGTCACAATTATTTCTGTTTCATCTAGATAAACACTTATAACACCATTTCTTTACTCCCATCAAATTTCAGACATCAATAAGTAATTCAAAAATCAGATTGATAATCCGCCATATTCTAATTATAAATTCATAGTGCTAACAAAATGGTTTCAAAGTAGTATAGTTTCGATGAGAATCAAAACTAAACGGTGTCGACTTCTGACGTATAAGTGCTTCAAAAACTTTGGAATGAGAGAAGTCCGAGTATCAGAAAATGTATTTTCGGATACTAGAATGCCAATTGTGGTACTACGAATTTTTGGCCAGCTACCTGCAACGTACGTTAACAAAAACGGCCGCTTCATTCTGAGAGTTTCAAAGAAACTCATTATATTTTATTATGTGATAGCATTACTCATAGGTAAGTCATAACAAAAACTTATCTGAACATTTTTCTTCATTGCATGGAGCAAAAGCCCCTATAACTTCATTCTATATGATTTTGTTCCATCGAAAAATTGTACAATGCAATTTGTTGAAATATAGGTACTATAGACATTTAAAAATTAACGTTATTTTTCTTTATGAATTCTTTTCAATTATCTTGGGAGGAAAATATTAAATTCAGAGTGGAATTTTTGTCCCTTCAGTCGATGAAATTTGTTGTACAATAGTTGTTTCATGATCTTTGAAATGTTTGATGAAAATTTATTCATTCATCTCTTTCAGTATTATATGTTTATCATAGTTTCTTTTCATTTCATTGTATATGTGTAAATATTCCTGTTTCAAAGCAGCCGACAATTTTCTAGAGTTCGGAGAAAACACGGTTTTCTCCCACAGCAATGCGATTAATGCCATTGAAAAATCAGGTGTTTAAAGAAAAATCTAGGTGATAAACAGATTAATTGTGTGGAAAGGCCCAATGAGAGTTGTTATTGTTAATATCTCGTTTCAAGTCTTACTGGTTTCACACTCCCTCACAGAGCAACTCTCACGTATTCCAGATATCATATAGGAGGAGTTTAACTCTGAGGGAGTCCTTTGCAAATCATCAGGCTTGTGGCGGCGGTCCCCATGGCGGCGATCTTCACAGCGCTGGACTTCAGGTTGTTGATTTCCGTTATGTCCCAGAAACTTCCTGATAGTCCTTACTGATGAATGTAGCACCGATTTCTGTTATTCCTTATAGAGATGTTCCCCGAGTGCCAGTTCTCTGATATGCTTCAGAAGATTATACTAGTGGATCCTAATATAATTCAAACAGTCTTGACCACGTTCATGTGCCAGTGCCATAGGTTGTTTGCATTTGGAATGGCCACCCCGATAAATGTAGATTTCCTCGCTCCTTTGTCAACCAGGGGCAAGTCAGGGCTATTGTGGGGAACTGTTCGAGCATTCAAGATAGTGCATCGCAGTAGAGTATAAACTGATCAAAATTGCTTCGAAAAAACTAAATCTACATAATAAAACCATTGTTAAACTGATTTACACATATATTAAAAAGAATACTGCCTGACGTACGTTTCGATGAGATTCACCTTCTTCAAATGATACGTGCAGACTAATGACAATTTCTCGAATACATACAATATATAAACTTAAATTATGAATACAGAGATAACAGGTAGAAGGGATCAATTCATACTGAACTACTATATAGTAAACTAAGTAATTTTGAAAAGATTGAGAAGGAGGTTGAGGCTTGAATTTGGCTGTTCAAAAGGTTGCCAGAATATTTGTATTTATTAATTTGAAGTGATTTTAACAAATTAAGCTTCATTCCCTTGTTTGCGGTATTCAAAATTTCAAAATCGAAATTGAATATATGGTTTTCATTATCAAATGATTTGGATAATGTGAATCTGTCTTCTGATTATCAAAGTTACGTTTATGTTCCGAAATTCTTATTTGAAAACTTTTAAACGTTCTACCAATATAAAACTTATCACAACTACCACAGTTAATTTTATATACACCTGATTTTTTGTTTTTGTTGGCCTTAGATTTGTTATTTTTGATATGTTTTCCTAAGTTATTTCCAGTACGGCAAGCAATGTTAATGTTATACTTAAAAGAAGAGATTTGAGTTTTTCACTGGACTTACCGATGTATGTAAGACTGTTATAGTTGATATTGTTTTTGACTAGGGGATAAACCAGACCAATCGCCTTTTTGAAGTTTTTCTTTAATATCATATTAAGATATTAAAAGATATTTATTACTTATTTTCAGTAAATATTTAGATATTTTAATATAAATATTTCGCTAGAACTGAATCTATATAGTAGTTTTGAAGATCCCTTCTACCTGTTATATTATCTATTATATTCAGGATTATAATTATTATTCACGGCTATTTGCTTGATCAAATTTTTTTCGGTGTTGAAATTGGTTCTAAAAAGAGGAATATTTACTAATCGATGTATCAAACTAGGTATTGAAAGAAGTTTTCAAATAAGAATTTCGGAACAAAAACGTAGCTTTGACAATCAGAGGACAGATTCACATTAAGCAAATCATTTGATTAATGAAAATCATATATTCAATTCCGATTTCGAAATTTTTAATACCGCAAACAAGGGAATAAAGCTCAATTTGTTAGAATCTTTTCAAATTAATAAATACAAATATTCTAGCAAACTTTTCAACAGCCAAATCGATCATACCTCAAGCCTCCTTCTCAATATTTTCTCATGCAGTTGGGTATAACATGATACCCAAATGCATGATTCATTCCATTGATATCATTCATTTTTCTGACACTCGTCAATCATCTCTCGAAATCAGAAATATTCATCAACTTCGTGACGGAAACATATGTGAAATTTGTAGAGAAAACTCATCATGAAAAGGAGCCATATATTTGTTCAAAATAATGAATTCCGTTCGACTCACACTTCTCATTGTCCATATTGTGAAAATTCATCCTGGTTCAGATGCGCCTTTGATGCAATTACATCTGCAACTGTGAAAAATTAATTTCTGAAATGTCTATCAGCTGAATTGACCCTGTCACTTGCTACTTGAAACTAACGTTTATTCCATATATTATTTGGTTATTGATTGATAATTGCGGCTGATAACATTCTCGATTCCAAAGTTAACAAGGCCTTTTTCCCATCAGAAATTCGCTATGGTGACATCACGTTGTTAATTCAATGTGAAAAGGGGACATTCATAGCAATATATCTAACAAGCATTATTGTTTTTCATGATGAAACATTCCACCAACGGTTGTGTTACGTTGCAGGTGAGTCTCTCATTACTTTGAACAAACCAGAAGCAACAACTGCACTCGTCATGCAAGCAATAACAACACTCATAGTCAGTACGAATCATCAATCACGCCAATTCTCCAATTCATGAAAAGCAGTGGTTTCTCCGAACATTGTTGACCAATTATCAGTAAAGTCTGCTCGAAAGAGCAGACTACATTACTATGGGAACTCAAAGCTCTCCTCTGAATGTGTGAAAAATGTTGTCCAATGCTAACTATCAAGTAGATTTCTGTTGATTTCTCCATTTGGTTGGAGTTTTTTCAACACATTCATTTGTGATATTTGGTACGAAATTCACTCGGCTTATGAATATTCAACTATAATTGGTTGAGTGGCTCTCCACAACATTTCGACGAATAAAATGTCAAACAGTAAAAAAATTTGATGTAATTCTTTATTCCTTGAGAAAGGTAGTCGATTTTCTCCACTTTGTTACAAGTTTCATTTTCATAGATTGAAATCGATTGATACAGGTTAATGTAAGCATACATAAGGGACTATCAGAAATTGTTTTCCTTATATATGAACCATAGTGTTTATTCTGTTATTTTATTGTTAACGTTTATTCGCTGATCATATTGTGCCTTATATATGAGTCAGATGTGTTAATAATAGGACAGAGTGGATCAAAGAAACCTTTCTGCAACTAATCAGTGTTCATATGTAGAGCTCGTAAAAATGCAACTTGCATTTTTTCGCATCTTTTGCATATTTTATACTTCTTCCAAAAAATGCAAAATCTTTTTTTGAAGATTTGAGCATTTTTTGCATTTATTGCCAATTATTCTAAAATCCTATTGAAGAGAAAGTTTCAATTATGGCAATTTCAAATCTGTTTGGGTTTAGAACTACCTGCTACCCTAAAATGGTAAATGGAAAATACAATAAACAAGTAAATATAACTGGGGATTTCCAAAATTTCGCAGGCGGAGCGGCCTCCCCCGTTAAATATTAGGTAAACCTTTAATTGAGCAGTATTATGCTTCGAACGAAAGCATTACGATTAGTGAACAGTGAACCTATTTCACTTTCTTTCAATCAGGATGAAATGTACAAGTGTTTGAGTCGAAATGCCTGAAAAGACATTTAATGGTATATGGATAAAGTGTCACCGAGAACATCCTTGGGATGGAGACCACCTTTTTGTACAGTGTGTTCAAAAATTGTAAGTTTATGTTACATATTGCTATTGGCTTTGGTTTCGAAGTATGTTTTATCTGAAAGTATAAGTATTCATGTATTCAAGATATAGGTGACATATTATTATTTTTCATTTTTTTCTTTTCACTTATTCGCAACTTATTTTTCAACAAATTGTGACTGGATGCTACTATTTTGTTGTTTATTCAAGTTTTGAGAGTTCTCATCAATTTTGTAAACTTCTCGTTTATAATAAAGGCGTTCAATGAAACTTCACAAGATCATAAAATCATAAATATATTGAACCTTTTTGAGAAATAATTATAAAACAAAAGGGTGAATGATATGGTCGGACGTGATTGGCACGTTCTTTGTGCCTACCAAGTAAAAAAGTTGTCCTTTTAAAAACATGCAGGGTGTCATAATATTTTTGCAGTTAGATATTCGTTTTTTTTTTTGCGTATATTTGTCTTGTGAAAATAATCAGTAGTTTTCCGTTCCCATAATAGATCCACGCCGAGAAAAAATTAATTGTAGATCAACAAGTGAAATGAGCAAAGCATATTTTCAATATGCAGAAATTATCATCGCAACAAACCTTGAGAGGTTGCCTCCAACAACAGAAGCCGAAAAGAGACGACCAAAAAGCGTTCAATGAGGATTTGTGCGAGGCAATGATTGTCAGTAACATACCGTTGAGCAAGTTAAATATTCCCAACCTGGAGGAATTTTTCGGAGAATATTTCAAACTGAATATTCCTGACGAGTCGACCTTACGTAAAGCAAGTGTCGAATCAATTCATAAACAAACATTAACTTGTATAAAAAACGATGTTAATTCAAACTATTTCTAAATTGTAGTAGACGAAACCACAGATTCGTGCGGTAGATATATCGCACATGCGTTAATAGGTGTTTTAGGGCAAACAAATGCAAACAGATCCTATCTTTTCTCTTCAAAAAACTTGAAAAAATTAATAACTTAACAATTGCACGATTTGTCCAACAGAAAAATTTATTTCATTTTTATCTGATGCAGCATCTTATATGATTAAAGCTCGACAAAATTTCGAAATATTTTATTTGAATCTACAGCATGTAAACTGTCTAGCTCATGGAATTAATAGAGTGGCAGAATGTATGAGAGAGCAGTTTCCTTTGGTCAATGACCTCATTAACAATGTGAAAAAAGAATTTTTAAAAGCTTCGACGCGCGTTCAATTTTACGAAGAAAAATTTCCAAATTTTGCCTTAACTCCACAATCTGTAATGACTCGTTGGGGTACCTGGTTGGATGCAGCTATATTTTATGCTGACAATTACCACGCCATTAAACATTTGATTGACGATCTGGGTGACTCTTCATCTACATCTATTTTAAACTCGAAAAATATTCTTGAAAATTCATAAATAAAGAATAATTTAATATTTATAAAAAGAATTTTATGTTTGTATCGACAACTATCGAAAATTTTTAAAAATCTTGTATTCCATTAACGGAATCAGTAGCTTTAATTAGCCAGTTAGAGTCAAATCGTAAGAATCTGTAGACAAATTAGGACCGTCGTTTTAAATAAATTCAATTTTGTGGCTCAAAATAATACAGGCTTTCAAATTTCGAAAAATATGTCGAAAATTTTTATGGGCGAAAGCGATATAAATATATCAAATTCAGAATTAAACATCATTTGTAAATATAAATTTGCTCCCATTACATCAGTTGATGTTGAACGAAGTTTTTCAATCTTCAAACACATGTTTTCTGACAAGAGACAAAGTTTCCTCCTAGAAAACTCTGAAAAACACATAATTATTAATAGTTTTCACAATAATTGTAAAACGTGACTTATGTATGTTTGAATATTGTTATTTTGTTTTATTGTTACCATAATAATATCCATACTACCTATATTATTATTATCATTATTAAATATAATTAAATCATTATTATTAAAATTGATTATAAGCCCATTAACACTATTTACAGAATACTGCAATGTGAGGATAATACATTAGATAAACATTTGAGAAAAAAAAAAATAATAACAACAAGAGGAAAAAATAGTGATCAGTACACATTGACAATGAAAATATTTGACAAAAACAATTTCTCAAAATGAAAACCAAAATTCATCTACCACCCTCTTGATCGCGTTGACTGACTGAGAGTTCACAACTTCAGCAGGTAAACTGTTCCATACACTGAATACACGATTAGGTAAAAAATGCTGCCGCCTAGATGTATGAATTGATTCCTTCTTCAGCTTCAAATTGTGATCACAAAGTCTGTTGCCATCAAGAATGAATAAATGTTTAAAATCTCCAAAATTATATTTCAAGATTCGAAAATTAATGATTAAGTCACCACGTAGTCGATGAGCTTCAAATGTTGATAATCATTTATAATCAATTATAATTATTTTATGATCAATGAAATCTGATACTTAATATAAATTTTCATACCATAGTAAAACAATGAAATAGTAGTATTATTCAACATTATAATATACATCATTTTTGCATATTTTTCTAAAATCTTTGCATTTTTTGTCAATTTGTTGTGCATTCAAATGCGCAATTTCTTGGCTTTTTCGGTTGCATTTTTTCCGAGCTTCATATATGACAATAGCTTATACTTAAATGTGCAAAAACGTAAAGATAAGTAGAAATGAGGATATTATTATGAAGATTAATAAACAGAAAATTGATGGAACACCTTCAATAAATATTCAGACATTGTGACAGATCAAATAATCAGTTTCAATGGTCATGTTTTTTTACAACATCTGAAATCTCTAGAAAAAATTTTTGGAAAGAATAAGAACTAATCTGTCGACGTATGTGAAGGTGTTGGACGATTCAATAAATATGCCATATTCTGAATATCGCATTGTTATAATGCATATATGCATTGATATAATACTGAAAAAATAATAGTTTCCACATCTGAAGTTGTAGGCTTTCTAAATCTGAATATGGTTCTAATTAAGGATTTGAAGCTTCAATTATTCGTAGCATTAAATTTAGTTTTTTTCTACAGTTGTTGCGCATACTATACTGGAGTGTTTGAGAATGTGCGCAAAATAAACACGTCGTAAACTTCCGTTTGGTATACCTATGATTTGGCTAGAACCGGAAAACCACTCCGAAGATTGTAACTTTTGCATTGTTAAAACTGCAAAATATAACAAATAACAAATAAAGAATAGATTATCCTAGTTCAATGCCAGTTTTTCAAGAATTAACCTCTCCAGAAATACAAGAAGGTGGGTTGAGCAACGTTCGAGGCGACAAAGATTTTGAAGTTGAGGATGATTTTGTTTGTAGAGAATTCAATCAGCATGACTCAAATGACTTGGTACAAGATTTGGGACTATCCAAAAAAGCGCAGAACTTTTAGCATCAAGACTGCACGTAAAAACTTGTAAAAAGAAGGAGCTAGAGTCGCCTACTTTCGATCGAGAGAAAGTGCCTTTCTGCAGTTCTTTCGAAATGCTGATAGATTTGTGTATTGCGATAACATAGCTGGCTTAATAATTGGAATTTCAGCCTATAACGCAACTGAATGGCGAATGTTTATGAGAAGCTCAAAACGAAGCTTGAAGTGTGTTCTCCTCCACAATGGAAATTCATATGGTCCAGTCTCAATTGGTCATTCAGTTTCTTTGCATGAAGAATACAAAGACATGAAGACGATCATTGACTGGTTGCAATATAACTTACACCAATACATCATCGGTGTAGGCCTTGAAATGATTCCTTTCCCTTAGACAGCAACGCGGATATACCAAGTATCCTATGTAAGTTTTCTATGTATGTGGGACAGCAGAGCTCGAGAGAAGAATTGTGTGCAGTCAAAGTGGCCACCAAGATCTGACCTGACACCTGGTATTCCAAACATTCTGAATCATCCACTTGTCGACAGAAAAAACATTATATTTCCTCTTTTGCATATGAAACTTGGTCTCATGAAGCAATTTGTCAAAGCTTTGTCAACTGAAGGGAATTGTTTCAAGTATATCATTTCGGCATTTCCTGTCATATGAGAAGATAAAGGCTGAAGTCTTCGATGGGCCACATATTCGGCAAATTTTTAATGATGATTTCATTGAAACAAGGACTAAATTTGAGAACAATGCTTGCTTGGCATTCGAAAGTAATGGATGCAAAGTTGGCATTCAATGACTTTCTTAGAAACACACGAGCCCAGAATTACGTCGAAACTGTTCAATAACTCTTAGAAACCTTTAAAAATCTGGCTGTTAACGTGAATATCGATTTGCATTTTTTACATAGCCATCTTGCTAACTTTCCAGAAAATCTTGACGCTGTTAGTGATGAACAGGGTCAGCGATTCCACCAATATTTGAAGGTTATGAAGGCAAGTTATCAAGGTAGATGGGATGTCTGATGGCTGACTACTGTTGAGAATACGAGAATGTCACTAGATTGGACATTCTAGGAAAAGTTATAAGCGAAAATTTTCATCCTATTATAATTTTTTATTTTTTGTATAGAACTCTTAATATTAATATATTAATATATTTATAATCATTTTTGTATGAATAAAATATTCTAATATGTTTGGTTACTACCCACTTTATTTTCCTCTGTATGCCCATCTTGTATGACTTTTAGAGTAAAGAGAGGGTATCCTATAGTTTGAAAACTTGACGCGATGGTCAAATATTGATAACATTTTCGAATTCAGAGATGAAACTTCAATCAAAACATATCAAAGATCTAAGACGACAAAATGGCTGTTCGCCAGTGTTATTTACCGAGGATCCTGAAAACTAACACTAGTGTTAAACTCTGCACTGTCTTACTCTCTTCGAGAGTAAGCTAAAGAAGTTTTTTCAGATAATGAGATGTAATCCAAAATGTTTTTTGCAAATTTCGGAAATATCTCTATTTTATGTATATCTTCAGTTGAATGAATATTATCATTATTTTAGGTGCATGGACCGGATTTGGTATATGCAGCGATGTGTATCAATTCAGAAGAGAAGGCTATGGTCTCCGAATTCGAGAAGAAATCGATGTTTATATAAACACATTCGACATTGGTATGATTTCGCTATCTGCGGTTTTGATTATTTTGATAGCACCTTTGAAGATTGAATATTTCATGAACGCGTTGTTATCAATGAATAAGGTATGAATCTGTTGGCACATATGCACCTTCATATTGACTATAATTATATTGTATATATATATATATATATATATATATATATATATATATATATATATATATATATATATATATATATATATATATATATATATATATATATATATATATATATATATATATATATATATATATATATATATATATATATATATATATATATATATATACATATATATCTTCAAGATTCACATATCATTCATACAATTAAATACTGAGAATCTTAATCGAAATATCAAAATATTTCAAATAAAACTCTCAGGGAGCTGTCTACACAAATGTTGTCAACGAGAACGAACCAATCACTTTAGAG